>OY757908.1:87470806-87759905 GCA_963585895.1 Sepioteuthis lessoniana
GAGTTTGATTCTCACTGGATGCCCCATACTTCTTATGCTGACCTTATTTTTTTCTGTCTTGACATTAGAATCATATATATCAACTTCTTTTGCCATTTCTGCCATTATAGGTTGTCTTTTTGATTGAAGGGCAAATGAAAACAGTGTCGAATTTCGGGGGATTGTTTCTCAGTCAGAACCTCTCTATTTCATCCAAAGTGATGAGATCAGGTGATGACTTAATTGTTAAAAAAGAATGTTGAAGAAACTCTATGGTTTTTGTCACTAATTGAACAAGTTCTTGGGATAGATAAAAATGAAAATGACCTTGTGTCATATCTGATTCCTTTAAAAGGAAAGAATAGTAAATACATTTTCCTAGATATCTAAATGAAATGACCTGTCATGAGTATGACAGGTATACTATGATCTCATTAAGAGTAATGCTTACAATATGATATAAGTATAGTTTTGGATTAGTATGGTTTTGGATTCAGAATTTTTCCTTTTCATGGACTAGTTGTTTTTCCAAGGTTTAAAAAACTCAGCCCTACTATTTTATCAATAGCTGTGGGAAGAAGAGAGAAATTTATGTTTTTCTTTTGAACATTAATATGAATGTAAAACTCTAACAGCCTCCTTTCGGATTTAAACTCTGTTTGTTAAGTTCATTTCCTTAGATCACAGCCATTATTACATGCCTCCAATATATATATATATATATATATATATATATATATATATATATATATATATATATATATATATATATATATATATATATATATATATAAGGTATTCTTCAATCCAGTAAATCTGGAGTAGGGAACAATTCCATCAGAACAAATAGATAATTCAAATTTTAAATATTTAAATATTCCTGGTAGAGAGCTCAATGTAAATAAATCCACAGAGCAAAAAATGGGGTAAATTTAAAATGAAAGATGCATACATCTTATTTAAGGACCATAAACCTAATTTCGAGAATAAATTACCGTTTAGATTAATTAACCCCTCTACAACTGAATTAGGGATAATCACAAAAAATATCATTTAAAATATCATCATTAAGTTACAAAAAAATACCCATATCAATCTTTGGAAGAATTCAAGTGATATAATTGAATAGTTTTGGAATATTAAAGACAAAAGCAAGACCACTCTTATTCAATTTGATATAACTGAGTTTTATCCATCAAAAAAGTTCTAACTGATAGTATTAACTATGCAAGAAAACATGTAGAAATAACAGATGAACAATACCAAATAATATTTGTGTGTAGAAAAACAATGAGTCAACGTGAATAAAAACTGGCTTGGATAATTTTGATGTTCAAATGGGTGGATATGATTTTGCTCAAATCGCAGACGTTGTGGGTTTATATATAGTGGATACACTTAGCAGAATAGTTGACTCCATTCAACAAGGTTTATACCATGATGACAATATTATACATCCCCAATAGTGGCGGTCCTAAGTGTTCAAGTATACAAAAAAAGATTGTAAGAGCCTTTAAATTCTGAGGATTTAAAATCGAAATTTCTTTTAATATTAAAGTGGCAAATTTTCTAGATGTTATACTGAACCTCTCTGACAACTTTTACAGACCATTCCTTAAAACAGACCAATATCCTTTTTATATTAATGTAAATTCTAATCACCCAAATTCTATAATTAAACAAGTCCCTAAAGCTGTTAATACAAGAATAAGTAGATTATCATCAAATAAGAAAATTTCCGTGAAACTAGTAAAATGTATATTATTGAAATTATTTACGGAGTCGCTAACTAGGTGCCCAGTGACTGGATGAAAAATAGCCAATCACAGGCTACCTTTTTTTAGATTTCCTCCAGACCCCTATGAGGGCGTTTCCTACGAACGCCCTTCCTCTTTTGCTTGTGTGATTCCTCAGAATCAAGACATGCCCGCCTGTTCTCTCAGTCTTCTAGACGCCAATACACGCTTGTGAGGATTTTTCCAGCAACTAAAGCACAAGAAACAAGGCTCTATTTTCTTCAACCCAACCAAAAGGACACAGGAAATACAAACTGTGAAAAGGACGCCTTTTACGTCAAAGTTTCCTGCAAATCAACTGTTTGCGAGGACAATATTTTCTTTCCTCTCTTTCTATGTAAACATAAGTTTTTTTTATAACATTTTAAACCGTGTTGCGTTTCTTTCTTTTTGCCGAAGTCGCAATATTGTTACCATGTAAAGTTGGAAAAATCCCAATACTGCAAACAGTTGATAATAGCGTTTTACGCTAAGAAAGAACTAGTTGGAATAATTTAACACGAAATAGATTTGAGTAAATTAATTTCAAAACGTGACGTCGCTTGAGGAAAGAGTATACGCTTTATTTTTTGTAAAGATTTACAAGAAGGCACAAGGCATTGAGTTTTTGGGGGGAAGGGGAAGGGTGCGGTCTTGCATTAAACTATATTTTCTAAGAGGACCTAGCTAGCCACATTCGCCGACCCATTCATCAGTACAATATATAACAATTCATTCATCGCCATGCGCGCATCAACCATCAAAATACCACATTTGCTCTATGAAAAAACACCTACTTAAAACCCCGAGTGCGTTGTACGATTAACAATTTTATGGTTTATCTACAATGAAAAAATGTATGATGGTGATGGGAGAAAAAACCCCGAAAAACAAAAAGTAACGAAATCAAGGAAAAAGTTCCCCGTTTGGTTGCCCTCCCCTACCCCCGTCTACGAAAAGTGGAGGCCGGCTGTTTTCCGGGGTGGGAAAAAACCGAAAACAATCCGGAACTACCCTAGGTGGGACTGAGGTCCTAGTCTAGTGGGGCAAAGAAATACAGAGTTGGGCGCGGAATGGGACAATAAAAAAAGGGCAGGTAATATGATTTTTATATACATGTGAATTTTCAAGATCTTCAATAAAAGCGGGCTGGAGTATGGGTAGAGGTACAAAAATAATGGGGATGGGGAAGATCTTGAGAACTAACGACTAGATGACGGGGACGATGACTGACAACGTACTGCTAACTAGGCTTCAAGGGAAAAAAACAATGCCTACTTACCGGGGATGGAGTCCCGAAGGACCCGTACCGTAGACGCCATGGGCCGGCAGAGGAGGGAAGGATGACTCCAACATTGCCCCCTTTCTTACGACCAGGCTCGCTGCATTCACCCACCTTCTGCTGAATGTTATGCGATCCAAGCGTTTTCTATCGCATCTGATTTTGACCCTAAGCAGATGCCTAAAATACAAAACCAGATCTCGATGAGAAAAGTTTGCATCGTCATACAATCCCTTGTTTCGCGTAGTCCAAATCACCATTCGAGCTACAGCTAGGATCGCGAGAAACACCACACGCTTCTCACCCTGAAACGGAGGAAGAACGTTGTCTACGACGTAACCAACGCCGAGCAGCACGAGCTGCTTGGGTTCGATGCGAGCTGTCCACTCCCCGACGTGATCCCAAAACGGGCGAACTCGCTCGCAATAGTAGAAGGCGTGCTCAGCCGTTTCTTCCAATCCATTGCTGCAGCAAGGACAGTCAGGCATGTCTGCCAGGCCCGCTTTGTAGTTCAAGCCGAGAAGGGGTAACGCATTCCGTGCAAGTCGCCAGGTGAGTGAGAACTCGGAGTTGTTCAAGAAGCTCGATCCTGGCGCCCAATTCCAGTGAGAGCGGATCTCCTCCGCCGTCCAGCCGTGCCGCTCGCTAAGAGGGTCCGAGGCGGAACCCACCATTAGCTCCCGATATAGTTCTTTCCGAGGCCGTGAAAGGTCATTTGACCCAAGAAGGTTACGAAGGGCCTTTCGGCACTCGCGGACAAACAGTGCTCCGCCCATAGGCTTACGTCGACCTTCAGCCTTTGGGTCTGACTTGAGGCGAGGAAAAGTCCGACTCGCCTTTCGTCTCCACACTGCGTCCCCCGTCAAGGATCGGCCCAAGTATGCAAGTCTTTCAGCAAGCCAGTGGCTCTCCAGATCAGGCATACCCAGGCCTCCGTTGCGTGTACGTTGGATACAAACCTGCCTACGGACCATCGGCCTTGCACCTCCCCAGAGCAATCTGGAGAGGGATTGTTGAAGCGCCAACTGACGTGCCTCAGGCAGAGGAAGTACAACCAATCGGTAAAGGATCAAGAGAAAGACGTACACAGCGCACGCCTCCCCACTGCCCTTTAAGGACAGAAAGCCAGATTCCCACCTGAGGAAAGAGTATACGCGCCTATATCATTTTGGTGTTTACTACTAGGATTGTAGGGGTTAAGTTTCGTCCATTCTTTTGTTTCTTTGTTCTTGATTTGTTCGCTTAGCATCATGAATGACTTTAAGCTGATTAAGGGTGTGAGAGCCTTACTTTTTAATAGGGATTCCTTTAAAAGGAAAATAACTTTTGCCATCGAATTAGTGTCGACAAAAACATTTATAAATAAGATTTATTTAAAAAAACAAGAAAATCTTATAAATAAATGGTTGACAGAAGTTGATGCAATTCACACAAAAATAAGTGAAGCTTGCGAAAAAGCCGACATTGATTTAAAAAAAAGCGGTATGATGGAAGACGAAAAGTTAGAGGCGGAGTTCGCTTACAACATATTTGAAAGGCTCACGGGACTGGAAGAGAATATTTCTAGTTCCAATACCGAGGCCGCCCCAGTGCAATACCCACAAGTGCCACTCGCAGCCTCATGCGTTTCAGCCCCGAAGTTGCAGTGTGTTAAATTCAATGGAATACGAGCCGGTAAATTTGAGTTTTAAAATTTTCTGGTTCAATTTGAAAACTGCGTGGACGCCGTACACTCGAGGAAAGCCAAACTGTCGCTTTTTAAAAGTTTTTTTTAACTGGCTACGCGTTTCAGTTAGTGTCTTATCTTTCGTTAGAAGATGAATACTTTGAAGTGGCCATTGATTTATTGAAAAAGGAATTTTTGGATATTCCTTTCATTATTGACGAAATTTTTAAACAACTGCTAGGCAGTAGCCCTAAATATGACCCAGAGTTTGTCAGTATAAAAAGTTTTTTGTCAGAAATTAAAGTTGACCTATGTGAATTAAAAACCTCGTATAATTTGGATTTTTTTGAAGAGAACACTCCAGGTTATGAATTACTCAGCCATATAATTTTTTCAAAATTACCACCAACTCTTCAAAAAGAATTAATCCGGAAGGTAGACAGTAACTACCCAAAAATCAATCAGATTTTTGATAGCTACAACGAAGTTATAAAAAACTTAATTAAAACAGGTTTAAGAAAAAATTTAATTCCCGCAAAACTAATTTTAAGTCGTGGGAAGAGAATTATAATAAGAACAACAATGCAAAGAAAAACGTTCCAACATTGGAAAACTTTGCAACAAAACCTAACCAAATTACTAGGCATTGTAAATTTTGCAGCATCAACGGACACACCATGAACCATTGTTCAAAATACTCCTCCCTTGAATCGAGACGTTCTAGGTGTAGGGAGATGGGCTAGTGGCTTTTCTGCACAAGTGCAAGCCATAGAACTGCTATGGCAAAGAAAACAAGTGCTAGCCATAGACTGCTATGGCAAAGAAAACAAATTACCTCGAAAATGTGCAATTTGCAAATCCCGAGGCCACGTTACCCCGCTTTGTGATAAAGCAGAAGAGAGTGGAAACAGTTAAAGTGCTTCCACGCATGTGTGTACCAACACTGGCACACAGGAGCAGCCCTATATTTTACCGATAGTGGCAATTATTGTTTCTAAAGGGAAGAGAAAATACAAATTGATCTGCCTTTTTGATACAGGCAGTCAAAGAACTTATTTCTCAGGACAAGTTATTGAAAAATTGGGGTGTTATAAATCCTTCTTCACTCCAGTAGAATACGTCGTAAAAACCTTTTTTTTAACAAAAAGGTTAAACCAAAATTGGGGTGTTATAAAATTGGGGTGTTATAAAATTGGGGTGTTATAAATCCTTCTTCACTCCAGTAGAATACGTCGTAAAAACCTTTTTTTAACAAAAAGGTTAAACCAAGTTGTAGTGGGGATTGAAGTAAATAAGGGTAATTCCTTGCCCCTACCTGTTCTTATCGATGATGAATTCGATATGAACTTAAGATTTGATAACTTCAAATCTGTTTAGAGTAATTTACTCAACTTGCCTTTCTGCACGAGAAAAATGATATTCGTGTACATGGTCTTTTAGGCATCGATGTGATTCAATTCATGAAGAACATGAAAATGGTGGACTGCATGAAGGGCTCTGCTTGGGAGTTTCCTACGGGCATTTCCCCGTTAGGCAACTGCCAACATTTTTTATATGAAAATCAAAGTACCCCTAAAAAGGTACAGAGTAAAGGTTTGGTTTGGTTTGTTGGGTTTTATGGCATATCAACCTTTGTAGGTTATTTAACGCAAAATCCATTTTTATGTAAATAATCTGTTCTATTTAAAACAATTCAGTTTAGCATAAGTACTCAGTTTAATGGTCAAAAACATTTCCATTTCTAACTATTCAAGCAGTTGTATTCGGTTAAGTGAAAATACATTTTTAATGTCGAAAAACAGTTCTATTTCAAATAATTCAGTTAAGCATAAGCACGCAGTTTAAATGTAAGTACGGTTTAATTGTAAAAGTCATTTCTATTTCAAACTATTCAGTTTTACTCAAACAATTTAGTTTAGCATAAGTATGCTGTTAATTCTATTTAACCCATAGATAGGACCCTATCAGGTACTACCACTCCGGGCCAGAGGGGACCTGGGAGCAATGGCAATGAAGGGGTACTCCGCATTCCCCAAAGCTCCAGCATTGCTGGAAGCTCACCATCAGATTGTTTAGTGTCATATCCAAGACACTCGTTAGTGGGGGTCTTACCCCTCTGCAGAGGTGCAGTCAGTGTATTCTACAGTCCCAGCTGACTGGGCAAGGTACAGAGTAAAGATTTTCAACGTAATCACCATGCCATTGTGCCTAAATTTTCTGCATGCTCAGACACTAGAGTAAATTTTGTAATGAACCCGATAAAGAGTTACCCTGATCCTTTTGCTGAAATTTTTGTCAAAAGTCAAGTAGAAAGGAATTTAGAGAAAATGTTTGATGCAGATTCTCTGGGTATATTTTCGGAAGATGAGGCTACTTGTGACTATGATCAACATAAAATTATGGAATTTGTAAAATCCATTGAATTCGGAGATAATGCTTATCACGTTAAACTTCCCTGGCATGAGAACAAAATAAAGTCTGTACCTTCCAATCACAGAGTTGCTCTTTCTGTTTTAAACAGAGTAGTTAACAAGCTCGAGCAAAAAACAAATACTCAATGATTATGTTGAGGTATTCCATCAGCAGAAGAGGGAAGGTATTGAACGTTTTGAGGTAGCACCTGAGGATTTTTCAAAATATATTTGGATACCTCATAGGCCTGTTTTCACAATGGATGAACAAACTACCATAAAGATTAGACCCGTTTTCAACTGCTCCCTGAAGACTAATGGGAAATATTCTTTAAATGAAGCAGCTTGCCCAGGCATTAATTTAATGGGAGGTATGTTAGAGTTGTTGTTGCTATTTAGATCTAATAAATATGTTATGTTAGCAGATATTCGTAAGGCTTTCCTTATGATTAAAATCGGCTCTATCGAGGACTGTAACAGGTTTTGTTTTTTTATGAAGGAAGGGAATAGGTTGTTTTGTTTTAGATATACCACACTTATTTTCGGATTTAATGGCAGCCCCTTCATTTTGAATTTTATAATAAAACATCATGAACGCATGTTTCGTGCTGATAACTACACTGACATGTTAAAGAAAAATTTCTATGTAGATAACCTAATTAAAACCGGTAACTCTGTTGAAATGTTATCAGACCTATACACAACAGCTAATTATCGTATGGAAAAGGGTAATTTTAACCTTAGATCGTGGAATACGAATTGTGAAGAACTTAAAACTTTAATGATAAAAGATCAGAAATTCGTAGAACATGGTTGTCAACTCGAAAAAGTTTTAGGATATAAATATTCCACACTAGATACAACACTTCAGATTTCAGGGTCACCTATTGACCAGTCTGTTAACACTAAAAGAGGCATATTGGCCCAAACTGCAAGGATTTTCGACCCACTATCTCGTTTACCTGTTAATATCAGGGGCAAATGCTCTTGAGAGATTTGTGGTCTCAAAAATTAGACTGGGATGATATTGTATCAAAAGAAATTCAGATTTTATGATCTGCCTTATCACGTGATCTTGCCAAGCTGGATTCATTGCAGTTTCCTAGATTTGTAATTAGTGAAGACGGCCTCGCCGATTTTTATACACTTTGTGAAGCTTCTTTTGCAGTTTATAGCGTGCAAAATAGCGAGTCCCACCTGTTATTTTCTAAAGCTAAGGTGGCTCCCATGAAGCCTAAAAGCTTACCTACGCTTGAATTGTTGGCTGTGTTTTTTGGCTATCAAGTGTTTACTGCCTCTGTTGAAAGATCAGAGATGTAGTCATATCAGTGGATACACAGGTTGTGTTGTCATGGCTTTTGTCTGACAACATAAAAACCAAAAATCAGTTTGTAAGAAACAGACTAAAAGACATAAAACAAATGATTGAGGAACTGAAAAAAATACATCTTTATCTGTAAAATTCAAATATGTTTCTACTGATCAAAACCCTGCCGACTTGCTCACAAGGGGAGTAACCTTTGAAAAATTTCAACAGCGTCAAAGACGTTGGACCTTGGGACCTGAATGGCTCGGTAAAAATCCCATAGAATGGCCATCAAGTGAACTTCATTACCTAAGCTCAAAAAATAAATCCATTGTACAGTCTACTTCATTAAATTACACTGTAGCTAACGTTGAACCTCAACCAGTTATACCCTTTGATAAATATTCGGATGTTATTAAGTTGATTAATGTTACTACCAATATATTTAAAATCCGAAATAAACTAAAACATGTGGATCTGGATCCTAGTAGTTGTGCTAAAATTTATTTACTTAAGATAATGTAACAACAAAGCTTTCCCACAGAACTTGCTTACCTGCAATCTCCGCAAGGTAAAGAAGTAGCTGAATTATTAAAAAAAACTTAAACTTATTCGTAGATGAAAGGGGGATAATTAGGACTAAAGGTAGAATAGGGAAAATCATTACTTATGATTATGAAGTTATCAATCCTGTCTTATTGGCTAAGGATCATAATTTAACTGAACTTATGATTGTGGAATATCACAAAAGATGTAAACATCTGGAAATTCAGTCAACCTTAAACAAAATCCGCCTTTCAGGATTTTGGCTACCCAGGACGAGACAAGCTGCCAAAAAAGTAATTTCTAGGTGCGTCTTGTGCCAAAAAGTTAATAATCTTACATTCAAGTATCCTAAGGTTACTAACCTTCCGAAGCACCGGGTGAATCTCATCAAACCATTTTTACATACTGGGATTGACTATACTGGACATGTTTGGGTAAAGGATGACGAAGGTGTTAGTAAAATGTACATGCTTATATTTACTTGTCTCAATATTAGAGCAGTACACATTGAGTTAGTTAAAAACATGAGCACTCACTCATTTATTCTGGCCCTGATCAGATTTACTAATACATGGAATCCCATCTCATATTTACAGTGATCATGCCAGATCCTTTATAGCTGGTTGCAATCTTAATTCAATGAACACTTGCAAGTGTATAATATTAAGCACAATAGAATACCTTTATATTCTGCTTGGGTTGGGAGTACATGGGAACGTATGATCAGGACTATTAAATCATGTTTGTATAAAACAATTGGGCGTTCCCGTATTAGATATTTTGACCTCCTTACTGTAATTTCGGATGTTCAGAGTGCTATAAACCAAAGACCTCCTACTTATAGATGTTCCTCGGATTCAGACCTTAAAGTAATAACTCCTAATTGTTTTCTTCGCCCTAACGCTAATTTGGGACTTGTACTGAAATTGGATGATCAGGATGTTTGGAAATCTGCCCCCCTTCAAGATTAAATGTAATAAAATCCACTGAAGCCCATGATTCTATGTTAACCAGATTCCGAGAGCTTTGGTATCTAAATTATCTGTTGAGCTTAAGAGAAAAGTGCAAAGATTTACACGAGGTCAATTTTCACAATCGAATCAATGTCGATGATGTTGTTCTTGTTAAGAATCCTGCCAAATCTAGACCATTTTGGCTGCTGGGAAGAGTTTTGGAATTAATTGTTGGTGATGACAAAAAGATTCGTTCTGTAAAACACAAGAGAGGTGACGGGTCCATTCAGGTCCATTCTATCAAACCGCTGTATCCTCTAGAACTATCATTAACTCATGCCCACCATCCTAGAATTATTCTGGACTCGAAGGGAGTTGGTGATAGGAAAATTGATGTTGCAAAATCAAAAGTCTCCAATGATGTACCAGATACTAAGGATGCATCTGTTCCTATAAAACAACATCCTAAAAGGACTAAAAATAGAAAAAGGAAAATTATATGGTTCAACCCACCTTTTTGTAAACTTGTGAATATAAATATAGGAAAATATTTTTAAAATTGAGAGATAAACACTTTAACCAATTAATATTTAATAGGAAAACTAGTTACTTTTGCACTAGAAATTTCTTTGAAATAATTAACACTCATAATAATGAAATAATTAGGAAATATTCGGACCAAATGTATGGGAATAATAATAATAATACTCTCCAGCAGAAACTTCATCAAAGGAATAAATACTTGGGCTGTGCTACTAGTCAGATATTCGGGACCCTTTCTCAAGTGGACCCGAGAGTAACTTAAACAAATGGACCAAAGAACAAGAAAACTAATGACCATGCATAAGGCATTACACCCCAGAGATGACGTTGACAGACTATATGTATCTAGAAAACAGGGAGTAAGTGGACTTGCCAGCATCGAAGACACCGTTGACGCATCCATACAACGGCTCGAAGACTACATCGAAAAACACGAACGAGGAATAATTACAACCATCAGAAACGATACGGACAACACGATAAACGAAAGAATGACAACAACTAGGAAACAAAAATGGAAAGGAAAACAACTCCATGGCCGCTTTAAACGTCTAATAAACATCATTTCACACCAGAAAACTTGGACCTGGCTAAGAAAAGGAAACCTTAAGAGAGAAACGGAATCCCTCCTAATAGCAACACAGGACAATGCCATAAGAACCAATCATATCAAAGCGAGAATAGATAAGACGCAACAAAACAGTAAATGTAGGCTATGTGGCGACAGAGACGAAACGATCAATCACATAATAAGCGAATGCAGCAAATTAGTACAGAAGAAGTGCAAGGCGAGACACGACTGGGTCGGCAAGGTGATCCACAGGGAAATGTGCAGGAAATTTCAATTCGACCATACCAACAAATGGTATATGCACGATTGTGCCAATTATGATTGGTGCTCTAGGCACAATAACTAAAGGATTATTAAAAGGCCTGGAGGACTTGGAAGTTGGTGGATGGGTAGAGACTATCCAAACGACAGCATTGCTAAGAATGGCCAGAATCCTAAGACGAGTCTTGGAGACTTGAGGAGACTTGCTGTCACTCAAACTCCAGTGAAAAACCATCAGCTAACACTGATGTGAAAAACTCCAAAGGAGTAAATAATAATAATAATAATAATAATAATAATAGTAGAGGACTGATTACAGCCATCAGAAACGATACGGACAACATGATAGACAATGATAACAACTAGGAAACAACAATGGGAAAAAATGACTATGACCGCTTTAAAAGACTAATAAACAACATTCCACACCAGAAAACCTGGACCTGGCTAAGAAAAGGAAACTTTAACAGAATCTCTCCTAATAGCAGCATAGGACAATGCCACAAAGACCAATCAACAAAACAGTAAGTGTAGGCTATGCAGTGACAGAGATGAAATGATCTAGGAAATGTGCAAGGAATCTAAATTTGACCATACTAACAAATGGTATATGCACAACCCAGCACCTGTCCTAGAAAATGACACACATAAACTCCTATGGGACTTTAACATACAAACGGATCACCTAATCCGGCCAGAAGACCAGACCTTATAATGATCAACAAAAAAAAGAGAATTTGCAAAATTGTAGACTTTGCTGTCCCGGCGGAGAACAGAATAAATCTGAAGGAATGTGAAAAGAAGGATAAGTGCCTCGACCTTCCTAAAGAATGGAAAAAGCTGTGGAACATGAGAGTGACGATTGTACCAATTGTGATTGGTGCTTTTGGCACAATAACTAAAGGATTATTAAAAGGCCTGGAGGACTTAGAAGTTGGTGAATGGGTAGAGACTATCCAAATGACAGCATTGCTAAGAACGGCCAGAATCCTAAGACGAGTCCTGGAGACTTTAGGAGACTTGCAGTCATTCAAACTCCAGTGAAAAACAATCAGATGATAACAGTAATAATACAAGTAAAGAAAACGATTGCAATTGTAAAATTAAGATTAATTGTCATATTAAAGGTTTATGTAATTTAAAAAGTGTGGTATACCAAGGGATTATTTTCCAAAAAGAAAGCATTAAAAATGAAAAAAACTTATATTGGAATTTCATCAATGAGATGGAAATTAACGTTTAACATCCACATTCATTCGTTTTCTCATGAACGCTTAAAAAATCAAACAGCCTTATCCAAACATTTTTGAAATTGAAAAATAAGGGTTTAACCCCAGAAATTCATTGGAGTATATTAAAAAGGTCTAATACTCTGATATGTTTTGATGGTTGATGTAATTTTTCTCAAGAAGAAAAGATACAAATTATGTTGTATCCTGATCCCGGTAACCTATTAAATCAGAGATGAAGGCATAGAAATAAATTTAAACTATAGTAGAAAATTTGAATTGATAGTCAAAGTGAATATTTAACTGCAATTTATTAAATTGGTATAAATATTTTAACATGGTTAAAGAAATCTTACTAACAACTGCCGGGGTTTTGGTACCTTTTAAAGAAAAAAAGTGATGACAACTAGAATAAAAATTGATAATTTTTGTTAGAAATGGTTGAAATGTGGATATGTATCACTGCAATTGCTAAAGTGTTAATTTTATTGGTTTTGTAGTTGTTTTAACAAGAAACGAGAAAGGACTTACATGGTTAAAGGCTATACTTAGCTGAAAAGGATTTTGTTTCTCCCTCTCCTTCTTTCCTTTGACTATACCTCCTATATGGTTGTAATGTATTTTATTTTCCAATTGGATCTGATGAAGTCCTGTTAAAAATTATTTTAGAGTCTTTGATTCATGTCAATGCTCTTAACAGGATGGCTGGATGGAAATAAATTTATTATCCTATTGTGACCGAATATTGATTTTTTTCTTGAAATTATATATATATATATATATATATATTGGTCTTTACCATATCTTTTCTGATCTTGTACAGTTGTCAATGATCTCTCAAAACTTATGATAGAACATTTTTATATTCTATTCACTGATCAAAATTTACAAACAAGTAAAAATAAACCTCTAAAAAACAAAGACCATGTTCATTTTGCACTAACCTGTACTACAAATTGAATGTGTACAACTCTAAAAGGTTGAAGCCAAGTCATTGGGGAAACATTTTTAAGTTTCTGTTTTGTTCTCCATTTTTAATGAAGAACTTCATTATGCCAAGGAATAAACATTTCTGATTTAATTGCTCAGATAACAGTATACACATTTGTAAAAAAAAGTTTTTTATTTCACAAATAGATATCTTTACAAAACTGCTTTCCAATACAAAAATAAAGACAGTGGATATTCATAATTCAATAAATGACATTTATTTGATATCCAGCATAAAACAAACACAATGAATGTGTGTGTTAAAGGACTTCATGGAAAAAACAGGTAGTCATTGTTATAACCCCATACATAGCAATGCAGGAAGGAGTGAAAGAAAGGATGATAAGGAGTAAAGAAATTGGTAAATACAAAGAATTCAGAGTACAACATTCTCCATATGGAGATACCTTTTTCACCCGTCCTTCTCACACTCTCACATAAACCAATATGGCCATTTTTTTATCTCAGGTCCTAGCAAAACACTTTCTTTTCTCGAGAGTATCAGGGGAGGTAACCTGCATGCCTTAACAGAAATGAATGACAAATAACAAGTGTTAAAAACTAGGAGAAGGTATATTCATGAATGTAATAAAAAAGGTAATACAGATAGAAAAAAGTCCATTTGACTAAGGGTTCTGTTTGTGTTGTAGTCGGAGTAGTTGAAGGAAAGATAAGTTGGCTGACAATAGTAAAAGGAAAGATAAGTTTAGTGTTTAGGGCTTTAGCTTAGCTGACATAGTTCACAATGTCAGCGAAGCTAAATTCCTGAGTGGAAGTAGTTGTGGATGGGCAAGACATATGAACATATTGAACATATGGCTGGTTTCCTCTGTGCTTCATGGATGGTGTAATGTAGCATTCTTTTCTTGGAGCTTGATAAGAGTTGATACAGGATAACAGCTGAGAGGTCTATATAGGGCAATGGTGTGGTGGATAACAATGTAGTCTCTGGTGCTGCTTGAAGGAAAAGAGGATATGGCTGTGAGGGTCCCTTTGCCACATCTATTTGTGAATAATAGCTGAGGGGTGATATAATGCACTGGTGTGGTGGATAATGGCATAAGATCTCTTGTGCTGCATGTGGGAAGATAGGATATGGCTGTGAGGGTTACTTTGCTGCATCTATTTGAGGATAATATCTGAGGGGTACTGGTGTAGTAGATAATGATGCAAGGTCTCATATTGCTCATGAAAAGAGAAGATATGGCTCTGAGGGTCCTAGCTGCAGGAATTTGCAGTTGGTAAGACACGTATGGCGTTGCTGGGTTTGCCATCTTGTGCTGTCAGGATTTGTATAGAGCTCTATCAGAGAACAAGTTTGAGAACTGATTTTAGTTTTTCTATTTGATTTTAAATACTTTTTGCTAATTTCTGAATTAAACAGTATATTATTATACTTTTGAAAAACTAAATTTATTTTATAGTAAAAAAAGATCTATAAGAATATAAAATCATAAAATTAGGTTGATGGGTAAGAATCTAATCATAAATATGAAAATACATAGGATAGAATTTTGTGCTACATGATACATGATCTGATAGAATGATCTTTCAGATTTAAAATTGATCCAGTACAGATGCTAGAAGTTGTGAGTTGGTGGGAAGCATGTTTAAGTTGTAGCAGCCATGTAATTTCAGTTGCCATCATAGCTTGGAACAGTGAACATTATATGTTTATAATTAAAACTCATCTCACTACATTATGGCATCATGTGGACAGCTCACTCATCAGAGCTTGTGATCTCTTGTGATTACTTCCTCCAGAGGTACCTGAAAGTTCAAGTTTTTAAACATATGCCTAAGACAATTGATGAACTGAAAGAATTTATTTGCCATGAAAGTACAGCAGTATCAGAGGTACTAAATGAGTACTGTAGCACTTGAGGGCCTTTGGATGATATATTCTTTAGACAAAGTGAAGACAATAGGAAAACAAAATGGCAAATATTGTTTTTCTTTGCATAAAGTTAAATTTTGAAAAGATCTGTGCAGCCATTTTTATTTACGTTCAAAACCTAAGAGATTACTCTCCCTGGCATTGTATTGAATTAAAGAACATTTTTAGCTGTCAAAGTGGAGAAAGGTCTAAAAAAGGTTAAGAACCAATGTTTTAGTCAGATGTTATGAAAAAATAGGAGACACAAGTAGGGAATGTTTCATGTTTAAAAAACACTTATGTATATATGACCACACAATAAATTTTACTATGATAATGACAAAATCTAAAAGTTTATACTTTAGTTAATAACTTGATTACAATTAACTTAAAAGAGCTGAAAAAAAAAACTTTAGTAACTTTTGAATAATGTTTGTTTTAGATTGCTTTTTGTGGGAAAGTATTAGAATAATTTCTTGCAAAAAAGTCATTCCACTTCTAGATAATTAGTTGGTTGGTTGGTTGGTTTTACATCATGTCACCTTTTGTTGGGTTATTTTATGTTATCATAGCAATCATTATCTCCCTTTATATATGGTACCAAAATATTTCTTCACAAATAGCAATGAAGGGGCGATTCCACATTCTCCAAACCTCCAGAATTGGAGCCTCATCACAAGATGCTGCTTAATGTCACACCCAGTACACCTTTTTGAGGCAGGTCTTTGCTGTCAGTGTATTCTTGGCAACACAGACAGGATATTTTTTCTGAAGAGAATGTTATGATGTGTGGTTCATATTTCCTGTTTCAGATAGTGTAAATATATTTTCCTTTCAAAAATATTTTTCTTGAACTTAATGTGAAATATGGGGAAATATGGACAACACAAATAAATATAATGAATGAATACAAAATTGTCTTTCTTGATGGAACCCTCAGGCTTCATTTTCATTTAGAAAACACTTGATTAAAAGACATGT
The DNA here is from genome assembly GCA_963585895.1 of Sepioteuthis lessoniana. Taxonomy (NCBI): domain Eukaryota; kingdom Metazoa; phylum Mollusca; class Cephalopoda; order Myopsida; family Loliginidae; genus Sepioteuthis; species Sepioteuthis lessoniana. Next base: position 87,487,176 of record OY757908.1, read on the forward strand.
AAAGAAATTTGTTCTCTCTTTCTGACTGGTTGCAAAATATGGTAGATATGCCTTATTTCATGATCTAATCAAGCAAATCACAAATTGCTGAATTGACCATGTTGTGAAGAAGACGAAAGATAAACCAATTTTATTCTTAGAAAATCTCTTTAGTTCCTTTGCCAAACTTGACAATATCACTGACCACACTTCAGCTCATGGACATTCTTTCAGAACTCAAAAGAAATGAATGAATGGAATTGAAAGACAATTTTTAGAGAAATGAAAATTTACCCAATAAAACTGGCTTTCATTTTATGAAGTTTGATTTCAAGTCATCATTGTGGTGTATATTCTGAATTCTTTATTTATTGCATGTCTTTATAAGACATTATAAGTCTTTATTTATTGCATGTCCGCTAAGAAAATGTTAGGAATCTTACAAGGCCTCCTTATGGTGTTCTATTGAAAAAAAAATGTTAGGGGTGAACTTATCTGCTATTCTGTATAACAACTTTTAAAATGTCTAAAATATATTTATGCACAGATTATTATTTTAAAAAAACATTTGTTCGACTCGAGATATTATTTCTTCTACCTTTTAAAATAATCAGTTACAACAACCAGTTTCTTAAACAGGATCCTTGTTCCAAACAAATCATTGCCTATTCATCTGTTAAAAACTCTATATATATACCTTTCAAGATAATATCTTCAGTAAAAAAAAAGTAAAGGTATTCTTAATTGTACCATTTCAAAAAATAATTACTTATAAAGTTTCCTTATATCCTCTAGTCTTTCAAAATTGTTATATTTAGTCAAAGAAATTTACAAGAAAATGTAACAATAGAGGTTGTAATATTTCTTATCATTTATCATTGCAACAATTGAGCCTTTTAGATACTGTTGCCATTTAATAAAAAGTAAAACCAATGAAAATAATGATTTTCTGAGTCTTCAGGTTACCTCATCACTCAAGTAGGTTATATTGTAAATATAAATTTTATGGCTATCAAATTCTGCCTCAGATCCTTGTTCATTGTTAACTATCAATGAAAACATCATGCTAAAAATAATTAAAATCTTTAAATCATTTTAATAAAAATCTTTACATTCTAGTTTTAAAAAACGTAGTGGGGTACATTTTTTTTAGAGATTATATAAATCAAGGGTTCTGTTTTGAAAATTTTCAACTCTGAATTTTTTCTTTCTGTTTTGTGTATATAATACTCTTGTTTTTCTGAAAATAATGAGAGCAAGACATTTCTGATCAGGATGGACAGAGCTCATTTTTTCAGACTAATTTAAAAACTCTCCATTAATTTGAACCTCCTTTCTGTCTCCTATCAAGTGAGGACATATAAGAAATCTTTGGCACTTGCAAGACATTCTCAAGTGATCAAATAAAAGACAAAAGGAAATATTTAAGATTCTGTTCCAAATATGGAGTTGATACATTATAACAGAAAAGTACAAAAAGCACTGATTTCAAAGTAGATACGAGAAAAAGAATTCCATAACTTGCTTGAGACTGCAAAAATTCTGAAAATTTGATGTGAATGTTTTGTCAGTGGTGAAGTTGCTTTGTAAGATGATGACATATTCCCATAACCGATCACATGATATAAAAGGCTTTGTTTAGGTATTGATCCAAAACATTCTTGTTATGTTGTGGGTTCGTAATGTTCAGGGTTTGTTATGTTCAGGGTTCGTTATGTTCAGGGTTCATTATGGTTTGTCTTCACAGTCTAAAATCTGTTGTATTGTGAGTGCTATGATCATGACGAAAATAATTACACAAAATACAGATAAAACAAGGGAGTTAATCTAATTTTTGATTAATTCTAAACAAGAGATGTGCATCAAAACTCATTTCAGGTAATAAAAACACAAAGAGAAGAAAACTCATGTGAAATCTATCATACTTTGCTTCAAAACTTGTAAGTTGAACCATTCTGGTTGGCTGTAAATTCTCTCAAATAAAAACTCTTTTTACAACCCAAGTAATATTTTCTATTTTGAGAATTTTTATCAACTTAATATTGATTTATAATATTGTTTATTATTAACTGTTTGGTTCATTGTTTTATATATCTTAACTTTGTAGCCATTTTTTTGACATAACTTTCACAACTTCAAGCAAATATACAAACAATACTTCTGAAATCTTCAATAACCTATTATATATCATTGATTTTATTGAAAAAGAAAAGTTATGTAACATAGGTGATATGATTATGGTGGTAGGAAATGATTAATAGCAATAACCAGTTTCTTAACCAGGATCCAAATAGTTTATTATCTTAATTCTTGGAATGGTGTAATGGGAAAATTACAATCATCTGGCATGCACATATATTTTGGCACTTGCAAGGTGTAGAGTGATGGAGAAAAACTGGAGGCTAGTTTTCATGACATTCATTTCTTTGTCATATCTCTTTGAGTCTCTAATTTTTGGATGTAACACTAAACTTAGGAAAAGGCACATACGAACCTTACAAAAAAGATAATAACACACCAATCTACATACACACTTCTTCAAACCACCCACCCTCAATTACCAAACACATCCCAAAATCTATCAGCTGTAGACTATCCAAGCAACTCCTCTAACATTGATATTTTTAACAAACACAAACACATATTTGACTAAGCATTAAAACACAGCAGTTATAGACAAGGACTAGGATTCATACCTCCAAAAGACAATTCTAAGTACAGAAGTAGGAATATTATTTGGTTTAACTCACCTTACAATAAATGCATAACATCCAATATAGGTAGGGACTTCCTAAACTTAATCTCCAAGCACTTCTCCAATAATAGCCCTCTAGCCAAAATCTTTAACAAAAACAACATTAAGGTTAGCTACAGTTGCACAAACAACATGTCACAAATAATTAAAAAACACAACAAAAAAATTGCATCCACCAACAGTACAGCACACCCCTCCAACCAATGCATTTGTAGGGTCAAAAGAACATGCCCCCTACCAGAAAAATGCCTGTAAAAAAACATCATATATAAAGTCACGGTAAAAATAAACAACTTCGTCAAACATTACATCGGTGTAACGGAGGGCGCCATAAAACAGAGAATTTACAACCATAAACTTTCTTTCAAAAACAGAAACTACGAATCTAATACCTCCTTATCTTCGTTCATATGGTACCTCAAAAACACAAACATCTCTCCTACAATCACCTGGGAGATACTAAAACAAGCACCTGCCTACAACAGAACATAAAAAAATGCCTTCTTTGTCTTTACGAAAAATTAGCCATCATAACCTACCCATCACAAAACACCCTACAAAATAAAAAATGTGAAATCCTTTCAAATGTAGGCACGAGAACAAACACCTTCTCTCACACTTCGATCCATACTCATAACCCATCTAACACCTCAAATATATATACCCCCCAAACCTCCCTGAAGCACCGTAAGTACCATTTTCCTCCACCAACCATCACACCCGCCACACAATATAAGTACCATCTTTCTCAATTAACCCCCATACTCTTCTCCACACGCCTCCACTATCTGTTAATTCTTATGAGAATTAAGAATAGGCCCGAACACTCTACATTCATCTTATCTACCACGTACACTCGACCCTTTTCTACAATAGCGTATATATCACTGAATATTAACATAAAACATATAGATATTAAAAATAACCATCCCAACCGCCCAACTATTACCCATACCCCTCAAACCTGCCATCTATTTCCTGAAATCAATTTCCTTAAATTTATAATGACAATACTTTGTTTTTCAGTTATGATAATCATCGTACATAAACATACTAACTATTATTGTAGCCCCTTTATTATTTTCATGACGCACATACTACCAAAGAGAACTATAGTATATATAATATTTACGCAACTTTTCATCAATTTATTATTATATCCTTGCCCAATTCTCTTCGCAAAATATTATACCAACATTGTACAACATTATATTGCAATACAATATACCCTTACTTATACCCGTTGTGATTCTGGCCAACCATAATATATCCATTTGAATACGCTTACAAATCAAATCTTTATTAATTCCCCACGACATGCAATGATGATGCTTTGTTCCTTAGCTATAGTCACCTACACATACAGAAATAAAATAATGTAGCAAAAAATTAAGATACATCTACGAATTTACATTCGGCTAAAGCAACGCGCTGCGTTTGTAACTTCACTCAAATCCATACATAAACACATTAATACTCAACTATAACCCACACAAGCATACGCACACACCCTCACACACTCAAACACTTACAACCACACGTAAAGAATCATACAAAATCCCAACGGTTTTTGACCGTATTTTTTCGATTTTCGATTCATTTCATTTTCTTAACTGCCTGATGATTGTTGTTTTGCAAAAAACTCCATGAAACCCAGGGGTCGCAGTCTAAATTTCATTAATCAATTATATATATCTAATACATAATTACTATATATATATATATATATATAACTTAATATTCTTATCTATCATTCTCTATTTTCATAAGTAAGTGATCTTCCAGTAGAAATGCACAACTCAGACTTTAGTCATTTTGGTTGGGGTTTGAGTGGTTCAACAAGGTAGAAGGAATTTTCTTACCAAGTAACAAACTCACCAGAAAGTGAGCAGATAGAAAATGCTCCTTTAGCCATTCTCATTTCCACGGGGTAGTTTAACTCCATGCTTGTTTTGGGGTCATCAGGAGAGAATATGCACCGTTTCGGGGCCTTCCTCTCTATGGTTTTATTTGCACATCGGCCACTCTCACTGACATGAGGCCCCATTATAGCATCGTTTCAAATTAACGTCTAACTGCAAAATGTAAAATTTCAAATCTGCAAGCGTTATTGGAATGTTGTTACTCATTTGCAAGCAGGTGATACTATGGCGTATTTATTTTGAAATGTTCCATGGGACGTTTCTTTTATTCCATATCCACATTGAACAATTTCCTGTATTTTTTTCTTTTTCTGAGGCGTTTCATACTTTTGCTTCTATTACGCCGATTGATTCCAATTTGTTTCAGAAATTGGCATAGGGTGCCTGCTACAAAACCTCTTGCTCAAATCTCCACAACTTTAACGATAATGCTTTCCAGTTCATTTTTGAGATCTTCATATTTGCTTGTTTTGTAATCGTGGCTTTGTTCGAGTCGGTTCTCAAATGGTATTGTTAATTCTACCAGGATGACATTTGAGTTCGCCTTCGAAAATAGAACAATGTCTGGTGATCTTTACCAGTAGTTTGTGACCACTATTTCTTTTCGTTCACTCCTAAACCTTGTCTCCCTGTTTGAGTGAGACCAATTACTTCCTTGAAAGCTAAGTTTTCCTTAGCACTTATTTTAGTGTCTTTGACTTTCCCCTTTTCAACGTAGGGTTTAAGGATTTTATCACCTTTTCCTTGAGATAATCTAGCATCATTTGAAGTCTGACTGGATCTGAATTCCTCCATTATCGATTTCATTGGCGACTTCAGTTTTGCTTGTCTGCAGTACATTGCAACATCAGACAAACCTGGAGGTAACCCCATTTCGGGTATATTTATTTATCTTTGCCTCCATCACTTCAACTGCATTCGTCGAAATTTCATATACAAGAAGGGGCCACAATAGCATTTGAATAAATACATACTGAAGGCACCATACTTTATATTTCTCTTGCAGGGGACAGAGATGGATTTTATTGGGCCCTTCTTGTAATGTTTTGGATGTCTCTTTTACTTGCTTGGTATCTTTCAGTGGAGGTGCCCGTGGTGTAATGGTTATCGTCGTAGGAAATGGACACGGTGACACGAGTTCAAATCCTGGACGAGACTGATTGCATTTCTCAGCACTAATACCCTTGGGAAAGGTATGAATCCAATTATTCTCCCTCCAGCTATGGGTAAAATAGTAGGGCAGGTTCTTCAGCCTTGGTAAGGCAACTAGTCTAGAAGAAGGAAAATCCGAATTCAAACCTGTTAAACTCCGCTTAAAAAATTGACCTTGTGTCATATCCTGCTCGAGCGGAGGGGTCGGTAAATATGGGTATCTTTCATAGACTCATTATACCAACGTTCCAGACTTTTTACCCGCAGATTAGACACTGTAGGGATTCTTTGACCACCTATTTCAAAATATATATTGTGATTTAACTTCACTTTCCTAAGGGAGAGACTTCTGGACTTTTTGCGTTTAAATTTCATTCTATACCAGATCATCAGCTCATACATAAAGCTTATGAGCTTCCGAGTTGTAGATTCTTTGGATGATAGAATTGTTGTGTCATCCATGAAGGCCTAAACCGGTGGCATTTGACAGCCTCTACCAAGTTCAACAAAATTTGATTTGCTCTCTATCGCTTTAAGAAGCAGCTGCATTGATAAGACAAAAAGTATTGGCGAGACTACATCCTGTCGCAATTCCAACCTCAAGTCTAGTCCAGTTTGTTGTAAAATCTTTTGTGGTGAATCGCATGCAGAATCTATACCAGCATACTGGATATTTCCGTAGGAACATGGTACATCTGAAGAAACAAATGTATCATTTGGTAGGGTACCGATCCGTAGGCATTAGCCAAATCCAACCAAATGACATCCAAATCTTTTTGGTTAACTTTAGCTTTTTGAATAGCTTCCCAAATCATGTTCCTATGTTCCAAACAACCAGCTATTCCGGGAATACCACCATTCTGTACGGAGGTATCGATATACTCGTTTGTGAGAAGGTATTTGGTTAGTCTTGATGCCAAAACTGCGAAAAATATCTTTCCTTCTACATTGAGGAGAGAGATTGGACGAAATTAGTTGATGTCCTTCGAATTCTGTTCTTTGGGTATGTATACCCCATCAGCTATCATCCACTGGTCGCTGATATGATGGTTTTTCCCTGCCAACTTTAGGTTAGCATGTAGCTGCTTTAGAACATGGGAATATTTTTTATATTGTAGGAAAGGTATTCCATTCGGCCCAAGAGTAGTTTTTTTTCTGCTTTTGTTTACTATACGTCTTATTTCGTCACGTGCGGGAGGCTTCATATCGAACTCCACTTTAGGACTGGCTGACAAAACTAGGTTGCTATTATTTTCTAGGGGAATATGTCGTCTGGGGTCAGAGTGCATATCTTTTAGATATTTTTCCTGGAGATTTTTCTCTGTTTTGAGCACACCTGATTTCGGCTTATCAAATATATTCCTTGCATATTTGTATGGTTCCTGGAAGAAACGCCCTTGCTCTTTCCTTCGTTTCACTCGTCCCTTTCTCTGGTTTTCCGCCCTGCTGAGAGCGTTGCGTTTTTCTTTGAGGTTTTACTAAATCTTGAGCAGACCCTCCTTTTCATCAAAATTGGCTAAACAGAGTTGCCTTTTTAGGTTTCTCTTCTTATTCCTGAGATCCTTTATCATTCTTTGACGTCTATTCTCTTTGGCTGGTGGCTTATTAATTGTTTCTTTCACATCGTAGATTTTCTTACAGACCTTGTAGATGACAATACCGCTTTCGTTTAGTCGCTAGTTATACTTCTTCTTTCCCAGTTATTTATCTAGTGTCTTGCTTATGGTATGCTCCAAGCTTCCGAGTCGCACGCTGGTGGAAATTTGATTCTTGGCAATTTGGGTTGCATCTCATCCTTCGATCCAACGGCTTGGATATCCTCAGCACTGTAGTTTGCCCCGTGGCTTTGGTTTTCCGATGTCTTATCAGCATTGGCAGAGCGCTGCTCCTGAGTCGATATCTGAGAAGCACAACCCATTTTTGTTCTATGAATCTTCAATCCTTTTAGGGAGCTAAATTTCCGACCGCAGACACATGAGAAGTCCGTTTGGATCCATCGTCCTCCTTTCCTTTCGGCGAATCCAGAGGGCATTTTCTGTTAGTTTTGTCCGGAGCTAGTATCCAATGATCTCTGGGTTGCTGGCCCGGTGAGATCATCTGGTCTTTCCAAGGGTCTCCTATCTTTCCAAGTGTCAACTGGTTTGTCTCCAGTTACCATTCAGTCTGTTCCTGAAAGTCAACGGACAATTCATAGGTCTGAAGAAGGAAGTTACTTACCAAGTAACGGAAACTCACCAGAAAGTGAGCAGATAGAAAATGCTCCTTTAAGTATAAAGATAGTTGAAATAAATCCATTTGTTCAACTACCTCTGATTATTGGAAAAGCAAGAATATTTTGACTCACTCATTTGGTCCTGACTGTCTTACCATTGAACTTACTGACCAATGTAGACAGCTATTTGTGTTATATGCTTTTTTTATCATCAAAACCACATAATCCTTCAGTGAATTTAAGGTACATAAACAGATTATGAGCTTTGCTTTCATTTGATCTTGTATGACATTGATGGCAATTTTATTATCTGTTGTCATCAGATAGAATATCTATCTACTTATGTACATATATATAGTCAATGCAAAATTCATTTAAAAACTAAAATCTAAAAGATCAGTCCAAAAACTAAAATAGCAGGAGAAAATAAAACAATGATTAATACAAAAATATAATTCAGCAAAAACAGTTATATCAAAATGTAAAAACATGTTCACTAAATTTGCAACTTTAAGTTTCATGAAAGTCAGTTGATTTTTATGAAAAGTTCGGTTATTTTTTTCCTTTTTATTTCTAATATATATATATATATATATATATATATATATAAGTAAATATATATTAGCTTTTACATATATTTAATAGCATGGGAGCTTGTCTGCGACCACAGGTTTCATGATGTCTTATAAACGACAATTACATAATATCAAGATCATCAAGCACTACTGCCGATCACTCCTCTTCCATGACAACGAACCATGGATAAAAAAACTTAATAACCAACTGTTCGATGTAACGAAAGGTAGCTTTGATGGGCGCAGCTGTGTGAGCTGATCAGTGCCCTGATACTTTCCCTACTATCAAACATAATCAAAAACACTGATATGGGACTATATAGAGACAACGGTTTAATCATCATTAAGAGCCCAAACAGACCAAAGCTAGATAGCTACAGGAAAAAGATATCCAATGCACTAAAATTGCTGGGATTTAAAATTACCATATACACAAATCTAAAAATAGTTAATTTCTAAGATATAACACTAAACTTAAGGAAAGGCACATTTGAACCTTATAAGAAAGAGAATAATACACCCATTTAAATACACACTTCTTCAAACTATCCATCCTCAGTTACCAAACAAATACCAAAATCAATTAGCCGCAGACTATCCGATAATTCTTCCAACATCGACATTTTCAAGAAATAAAAACACATATACGACAATGAACTAAAAACAGTGTTTATCGATAAACATTAGAATACACAACTCCAAAAAACAAACCAAAACACAGAGATAGAAATATAACTTGCTTCAACCCGCCTTACAACAAATGCGCAACATGAAACATCGGTAGGGAGTTCCTAAATCTAATAAGCAAACACTTACCCAATCATAGCCCTCCTAGCTAAATTTTTCAACAGAAACAATATAAAGGTCAGCAACAGTTGTACAAGTAACATATCTCAAATCATAAAAAGCCATAACAAAAAGATCGAATCCATCCACAGCACCACACACTCTAACAAACAATGCTGCAGGGATAAAGAAACATGCCCCTACAAGGAAATTGCCTACAGAAAAACATAGTGTCCAGAGCCACAGTAAAAACTAATTGCCCAGTCAAGCAGTACATTGGTGCAACGGAGGGGACCATAAAACAAAGAATATATAACCACAAACTTTTCTTCACTAACAGAAATTACTCAACTAACACTTCTTTATCCACACACTTATGACACTTAAAAAGCATCCCACACACCAACACCTGAGAAATACTAAAACTAGCACCTGCCTACAGCAAGACATCAAAAAATGCCTTCTTTACCTCCGCGAAAAACTAGCAATTATTACCCGCCCATCACAAAACACCCTACTAAACAAAAAATCAGAAATTCTATCCAAATGAAGACATGAGAACAAACATCTACTCTCACATTTCGATCCATACACATAACCCATCCATCTTACCTATACCATCTCTACTTCTATAAATCCCCCACAAATGACCCCACATCATACCTGACGCAACGTAAGTACCACTTTCCTCAATCATATAACACCCCCAATGTAACTTAAGTGCCATCTTCCTCCATTAAATCTTTATATCCATCTCCATGCACTTCCACAACCTATTGTTAGTCATGTTTTTATGAGTGTCAGAAATATGTCTCTAAACAGTATATTTAACACATCCCCCATGTACACACCATCATATATTATAATTACGTATACGTAATATAACATTAACACAACATAGATATCTAATAAAAAATATTATTGTAATCCAAAGCACTCCCCACCTATTATCCTTACACCCCAGACCTATCATGCTTACACGCCAAATCACAAATTCATTTTCTTAATTATGCAATGATGATAATTTGCTCATTAGTTAAAATCATCAACATACACACTCACGCTCCCCCAAACCCCGACATAGCTAATACAAATAATTATTGCAACGTCTTAACACAATATATTCACAATATTCCTCACGTAAATACAATTATGGATTACAATGATGTATACGCAATATATCATTAACACATCATAACTAAGTAAAAGTAAAGTTGGCAACCTTAGTCGAGGGTAACCAGAAGGCTCCCTTTTCAATAGCTACTACACCAAGGTGTAGGGAAGGGCGCTACTCCATTCCCTGGATTGCTCCACTTTATCCTTGATCCTTATCTTATAGTGCTGAGTGTTAAGGCAGGCGGCATCAAGCATCATTTTTTGAGCCTTTGGTATATCTCGACCTGGGATTGAACCTCGGCCTCCCGGACCATTGGCAAACATTCTACTCATTTGGCCAATAGCCGGTAGTAACATCATAACTAATCAAAATTATTGCCATCTAACACAAATCATAATCCAGCATAAAATACTCCATAATATATTACAATATAACATATCTCATCACCACGACATTTAATACTATTGTGACCCAGCATACTCCTTCGTCTATTATGCTTACAAATCAAAACTTTATTTTCTTCCTAATGCAATGATGATGATATTTTGTTCCTTAGTTAAAATCATCACCACACACACGCGCGCACGCGAATATATAAAAACAAACAAACAAAAATTTTCACTCGGTCAATTTGTCGTGACTTTGGCTACACATCGTGCCTCATATATCAAGGCGACAACCTCAAATTTACCGCGCAGCGCATGTATCTTCTTACACACACATACTATCACTTAAATGTCCACACACAATAATATGCAAATGTAACCAACACAAACGAGCGCGCGCGCACACACACACACACACACACACAGACACACAAATAAAGGAAGGTACACAATTGTAACGTTCTTTTCTATTTTTTCTATTTCTTCAAAATCTTTTGTTCTCTGCCTGATGATTGTCGTTTATAAAACGTCATGAAACCTATGGTCTCAGACAAGCTTCTACGCTATTAAATATATATAAAAGCTAATATATATTTTCTTATCATTATATAATAGTTCTATCACAGATATTGAGCACTCACCAAATTATATCGCATTTAGTCTCTCACAAACCCACAAAGTGAGATAGTGACAACCAATGATATATATATATATATATATGAAGACACAGTGGGCTCTCTATCCTTGGTAGTACAACTGGTCAAGGAAAAGGAAAAATTCTCAATTGCAAACTTGAGAAGTGTTCTTCAAAGAATCCGGTAGCCTACTGGTGCACTATTGTTCTGTTATCAGCTCACCCCAAAAGTGTGGCTGGCTCTCTGCAAGCTTTTACCTCTATAAACAAATCAACTGCACTATTCATTTGCTAAGTTTTGGCTTAATTAGTGTTTGTCATCAGTACGGTTGGATAAACATTATCATTTACTATATTACTCCTTGTGAGTTTTTCATACCAACGTTAGCTGATGGTCTTTCACTGGAATCTGAGTGACTGCAAGTCTCCTCAGGTCTCTAGGACACTTTGCACTGATCTCAACTATGCTGTCTCTACTCGTCCTCCAGTTTCCAACTCATTCAGCCTTCTTATCTAGTCTTTGTGGATTGTTCCAAGTGCACAAATTGGTATCACTGTCACCTTCATGTTCCCTAGCTTTCTAAATTCTCTGGCAAGATCTAGGTATTTGTTGCTTTTTTCGTTTTCTTTGGTTTTCATTCTGTTGTCAACTGGGATGGCAAAGTCTTCAAACGGGGATTAGGTGAGCAGTTTGTATTTTAAAACCCCAATGAATTTCTTAGTCAAATCTTAATTTCTAGCTCAATTTCCAGTTAGATCACCTTCCTTACCCAGTCACGTCTAGTTTTGTACTCTTTTTGCACGATTATTATTTTAGTACTTATAATTATAGTTACTCCTTAAGAGTTTTTCACATCAGCATTAGCTGATGGTCTTTCACCGGAGTTTGAGTAACAGAAAGTCTCCTCAAGTCTTCAGAACTCTCCTCAGTATTCTGGCTGTTGTAACGTTGGATTCTACTCTGACCTTAAGAGATTGACGTCTCAGTCATTGTTCTCAGTAAAAGGGTTGTTACGTAGAATCTATATCGCCGAGAACAGCCTAGAACTTGTCACTCAACAAAATAATTCCTGGACGAGACTGCCATTTAGGCGTATGTGAAATAAACAAATAAACAAATAATGGTTCGAGATTACCAAGTCCTTATCCCCCTACCCCTTCATATCACGAAGGAACGAACTTCTAGGTTAGTTTACATTAACTGTAGATAGATTTCCAAATCCTCTTATATTGTTTAGGGAGCCAACGAGACGTGTAAGCGAGAATTAATGAAAGCGGAATGAGGCCGAGATATAAAATACATATCAATTCAACAGAGGAAGAGAACACAATCAAAATATTTCAACACAGGGGTGCATTTAAAATATAACAAAATTTTAATATGCGACGATCAAAACAAATAATGAGGAAATTCAAGAAACAGTTCTTTTTCTCTTTTCAAACACCGAAAATATTTTGTCAACAGGAAAACATCGAACAAAAATGTCTTTCAACAGTCCTTTTTCTTCTTTCTCTTTTTCTCTTTCTTTTACTCGAATAAAAGTATCTTAGACGGCGGACTGAGGCGTGTAGAAATGTTCTTACAATATTTTTAATAATTGATGAAATAGAACATTCACAGTTTTTAGAATACATACTACTTTCCAATATTTAAGATTTATCTTTGACAGATTTCAGATCCTAGACTTTATTCTTTTTACGGGTGATTTTTTCTTTCTCCCGGAGCTCGTCGGCACAGCGATTGCTTTCAAAGCTGTTCCGCCTGAAACTGAGGATTCTCTTTCAAATTTCTCTAACGCGTGCCGGCCATTTTGGCGCGAAGATTCTATCCACTAATCAATCATCTTTTCTTCTTCCACCACCTCACCGAATCACACCACTCGACTGACATTGACCTCTGTCGTTTGTCGCTTCAACAGGCTAAAGTGCAAGGGATATAGTTAGTTTACCATTTCTCTCCCCTACCACTTTAACAGTCGGTCCCTGTCTTCCGATCTTTCTTAATTCCTGTTGATTCAAAGCAAGAGAGGGGTAGGGTATTGACCTCCCCTTCACTCTCTCTCTCTCTCTATAGCATACCACATCATACTGTTCTCAATAATGCAGTAGTTTGGATGGTCTACACTCGTCCTATTATTTCCAAGTCCTCCAGTCCTATATCCATCCTATAGTGACTGTAGCAAGTGAACCAATTACATTGGTATAATTGTCACTTTCATGTTCCTCAGTTTTTCAATTTCCTAGCGAGATCAAGGTACTTATCTTTCTATTCACTTTCTTTCAATTTTACACTGTAGTCAGCCGGAACATCAAAGTCTGCAATTCTGCAAGAACTCTTTTTTTGTTGATTATTTTAAGGTCTGAATGTCTGGTCGAGATTTAGTGATCTGTTTGAATCTAAAAATCATAGAGGAGTTTGTGCTTTTCATTTTCCAGGACAGATGCTGGGTTGTGCATATACGATTTGTTCGTGTGGTCAAATTTAAATTTCTTGCACAATTCCCTGTGTATCACCTTGCTTAACTAGTTGTGTCTAGTCTTATACCTTTTCTGTGCTAATTTGCTGCGGTCACTTATTACGTGATAGATTGTCTCGTCTCTATCACCACATAACCTATATCTGCTGTTTTGTTGCTTTGATATGATTGTTCCTTATGGTGTTGTTTTGTGCTGCTATGAGAAGAGATTCAGTTTCTCTCTTAAGGTTTTCCTTTTTTTTAACCACGTCCATGTTTTCACATGTAGTCTTGGAGTTGTTGTATCGATGCATCAACACTGTCTTCAACGCTGGTCAGTCCTCTTCCTCCTTCTTTTCTTGACACATTTCGTCCATCAACGTCATCTCTGGAAGGTAATGCCTTATGCATGATCATTGGCTTTCTTGTTTTCTGGTCCATTTGTTAAAGTTCTTCTCTGATCCACTTCAAGAATGGTCCTAAAAATCTTATGAAGGGGACAACCCAGGTATTTACCCCTTTGATTAGGTTCCTGCTATATAGTTTTGTCCTGAGTAGCTTTTTGGTTCTCCTGAGATACTCTTTCTGAATTTTTTCTTTCATCTCCACTTGTTTGGTGGTATCAGCTTCCAATATTCCCAAGTATTTGTAGGTTTCCTTTTCTCCATGAGTTCAAATTTTTTCTTGATTTGGCACTTCCATTCTGTCCATCATGTGTCGTTTCCCTCTTTTCATTATTAGCATGGCACATTTTTCTATGCCAAATTCCACCCCTGACTGCTTGTATTAGAGTTTTCAATACTTTCTCATTTTTTGCAAACAGTTTGATATTGTCCATATACTTTTGGTGATTGATCTTTTCCTGTGATTTACTGAGTATGTGGCATCCTCGCTATTACAAATAGTAATAATGATAGTGCATCTCCTTGAAATATACCTGTTTGGATCTTTGCTTACACCGAGCTTTTTTCTCCTGATGTCAATTCCACTTTCCAGGTTTTCATGGTTTTCTCAAGATATTAGATGAAGTTTATGACTTCATCTAATATCTTGTACATTTGACGACAGTTTATTATCCAGCTTTGTGAGACCATATCATATGCCTTTTTGCAGTCAATCCAGGCTATAGCTAGATTTTTCCATTTCATCTTGCTCTCGTTGAAGATGGGTTGATCAATGTAGAGTAGCTCTATTTCACGGCATACTTTCTGTTCCTCGGGTGAATAATCTGGAGCTTGTTGGCAAGTCGTAAATCTCTTCCCTTATTTGTGCAGTTAGTATTTTCCACATCATAGGTAGGCAGGTTATGGGTCTATAGTTGTTTGGGGTGGTTCCTTTTTGGATCAATGTGGTATTTCTTTTAGTCACCCATTTGGGTATGTCTGCTTCTTGTAGGCATCTGTTCATTTTGAGTGCTAGTCTGTTATGGATAGAAGTGAACTTTTGAACCAGAATTATAATTATGTATGTATGTATGTATGTATGTATTTACTCTACTCCATCATAAGCAGGAAGCTACAAAAGGTCAATTTTTAATAGCTGGTTTGAATGCAAAGTTTTCTTTCTCATAGGTCGATTGGCATATAGCAGCAAAAGATACAAATTTTCTTTATTGTATATATATATATATATATAGTTTTTTTTTTTACTTTTATATCTTTTCTATAATTTTGATGGTGTGAAGAAAGCCAAGATGATACAATTTGTAAATTAAAAAAATATCATACAAAAAGATATCTGGGGAAAATATCTATCTATCTATCTATCTATCTGCAGGGTGCAATGTGTAAATTGATGTTTAATTTATGCAAGAATGAAAATAACACTTAGACCTCACTGTTACATATATTTTCCAAAATCACATATCTTGAAATACTATAGGTTGAATTTATTCAAAGAAATTGCCATTTGCTTCAATCACAGCCTCTAGACAACTTCAGAATCTTACAAAGCTTTCTATCACTCACCTTGTTTAACTTGGTAAATGCTGCCATTATCCTTACCCTCAATTTATCTTTGGTATTGCATGGTCTCTTGCTCAACTGTGCCCCACATATAATTATCAAGGGGATTGCAATCAGGGGAGTTATGTCACTAGATGTCATTGGTGATGTAGTTGCAGAAATTCTATGACAGCTAAGACTGAGTTCTTCTAGTTGTGGGGCATGGTGCCTGACATAGGATTTTCCAGTAGTCACCCTTATGATCCAGGGCAGCACGACCTCCTCCAGGCATTTAATAGAGGCCTTTGGGTTGAGTCTGGGACCATGTAGAAAGATGAATGGAGGAATAATGTTACCATCACTAGTTACCACCCCAAACACTATGATATTCATTGGGTGTTTGGTTTTCATAAATATGATTATGAATCTGTTCACAGATTGACACCCAAACACTCTGAAATTTTTATATTAAAGCTTCCAGTATAAATGCCAAGCAGAATGCTGTTTCTAATTTTCTGGAGGAGTGAATTGAGACATGGTGGTGCTTTCCTCACAGACAATACTCAACTTTGCTGTTCAGTAAAAAAACCTGAAACAAATAAATTGCATGCACGAAATTGATAATTTAAGCTGGTGACAATTTATTCCTCCCGCATTGTTTATATATATATATATATATATATATATATATATATATATATGTAGAAAAACTGATAACAACGATCCAAGAGGAAGGAATGATTTATTAACGGGTCAACACTATAGCGTTTCGGTTCTACTGAACCATCATCAGGACCATGAGGGGTGATATTAATAATTTTAAGTTAACGATGGATGATTAGAAATGTGAAATACAAAAACCTACGGGAAAATATGTATAGTGAGAAAAAGTTAGCCGTTTAACTGGCAAATCAGCGTTTAGGAATATTGTATAGAATTATGTACGTTGTTTAACGAGAAAGATTACGAGACAGAAAGAAGAAAAGAAAGAAAGAAAGAACAAAAGAAGAATAAAAAGCATGGAAATTATGAGATATACGGAAAATATTAACTAAGGATGGAATATATTGTAGCTGTTTAAAATGTGTTTGTTTAAGTAAGGAGAAATATTATAAAAGCCAGGACGAGTATTTAGGGAACTGAGGAATGAGATAGCTGCGGCTTCGAAAATTCGTCTAAGATTTTTATTATGGATGTAAGTAAGCATCTTAGCAGAGTTGAAGTCAATGTTATGATTATGTTGAGAAGTGTGTACGAGTAATGCGTTGTTTGAGTTGCCAATTCTTATGTCTCTTTTGTGCTCTTTCAAACGGATATGAAGGTTTCGGGATATTTCACCGATGTATTTTAGTTTACAATCCTTACAAGGGATGCAATAAACACCGGCGTCAGAAAATATGTTGCGTTGAGGGCAGGAGTGTACTAATTCGCGGATTGTTTTAGAAGGTAGAGAAGTAGTTTTGATATTGAGTTTATTTAAGTTGTTTGTTATGCTGTGAGAAGAAGAATTGTTTGGCAAAGTTATGTATCTATGGGGGGAACTAGTTTTATCAGATATTGAGTAGATATTAGTTTGAGATTGATTCTTGTTGTGGATTTTGAGGGCTTTAGATTTAGCATAATGTATAAAGGATTTGGGGTACTGTAGGTTGAGGAAGGAGTTTTCTATGTGGATGAATTCATCGTTTAAATATTTCGAGGAACAAATGCGTACAGCTCTGAGGTAAAAACCTATGATGATACCTCTTTTACTATTGTTGTTGTGGTGTGAATAAAAGTGAATGTGGTAGTTTTTACAGGTGGTTTTACGATAAACCTTAAATTCTAGTTTGTTGATATTCCTAATAAGTAAAATGTCCAGAAAAGGTAGGGTACAGTTATATTCAAGTTCATGTGTGAACTTTAAGGAAGGTTCGACATTGTTCACTTTATCAGTGATGCTATTTAAGTCAAGATCTTGAGGATAGATAAATAGTATGTCGTCAATATATCTGAAGTAATGTGCAGTGTTGGGTATAATATGTTTAAAGGGACAAGATTCTAAGAATTCTAAAGAAATGCAAGCAAGGACTCCGCTAAGAGGAGATCCCATAGGTAAACCAAATTTTTGTTTATAAAATGTGTTGTGTTTGAAGTAGCAATGTGAGGTACATAAGGTACAAATTTTAATCAATTTAGAGATAGGTAGAGGAAATGTGGTGTTAGATTTTCGAAGGTAGTTATGCAGGCGTTCAATGCATTTATCAACAGGTATATTGGTGTATAAGGATTTGATGTCTAAACTAGCTAAATATTTGTTGTGCACATCAATGTCAGTTAGTTTGTTGAGCAGTGATCCGGAATTTTTTAGGTGTGCGTTACTTATGGTACCTAATAGAGGGGTTAATAATTTGACTAGAGGTTTAGCGATATTATGGGGGGGGCAGATCCTATACCAGAAATAATGGGTCTTAGAGGAATATCTGGTTTATGGGTTTTGGGAAGGCCGTAAATTTTAGGGATTATAGGGTGGTAATTGATTAATGAGGACCAAGATTGATCTTCATTGGAGATTAGTTTTTTGTAGGATTTGTTAAAGTTGTTAATATTATTTGTAATTGTTTGTAGGGATATCTGTTCATAAGTGTTGTTATCATCAAGTAGATCCATGAGTTTTTGGTTATAGACCGTGGAGTCCATAATAACAACACCTCCACCTTTGTCAGAAGGTGAAATAACAATGTTGTGGTTAGAAGAGAGAGAATAGGAATAACCTTTTCTTTTATACAGTTAGTTATAAAAGTTCTCCTATTTTTGAAAGAGTGGGCTGTGATAAGTAGATCCTTGTATCTGCGAATCATTTTGATGTCATCCATAAACATCCATGAACCTACCCTACCCAAAAGATACATAACTGCCTTAAAATCTCTCTCTTCTAACCACAACCGGATATTGACTCGTCGGCTGCCAGATACAAAATGTATAAATGCGTCGCCACGCATAAGGCTCCACGCATCCATCCGGTTTAAAATCAGAAAAAAGAAAAATAATAAAAAGTAAAGTAGCCAATGGGAAGCGGTCGCGCCAAAATTAGAAGGATTTTGGAGTAGCGAATTTGGAGCCGGTGAAGAGAGATAAATACTCAGGTTTTCTGTGAACCGACCTCTTTTTCGGGTAGTGACGTCGAACCGACAACACCGATTTTACTGTCTGGTGTTTTTGGGCACCACGCTGTGTCTTGGGACGTAGCGTTGGTTAGTCCATTCACCAAGTAAATAAAGGAAAGTATGGAAGAAATGTTTTCGTCTCTTGTCTGTTTCTATCTTTTCTTTTTGTATATTTCTTTTGGACTTTCTTTGGGCAAGGCATTGCGCCAGCCAGTCAACGTGGGGTAAAATAATGTCACCAAAATATGGAGTCAGATATCTTACGGCAACACAGTCTTGCCCTTAGCCACTGACCTTCCTAAATACCTTTCAAACCCCCACATATCTCATAATTTCCATGCTTTTTATTTTTCTTTTGTTCTTTCTTTCTTTTCTTCTTTCTGTCTCGTAATCTTTCTCGTTAAACAATGTACATAATTCTATACAATATTCCTAATAAGTCAAATGACGTAATCTAAACATCAAACGCTGATTTGCCAGTTAAACGGCTAACTTTTTCTCACTATACATATTTTCCCGTAGGTTTTTGTATTTCACATTTCTAATCATCCATCGTTAACTTAAAATTATTAATATTACCCCTCATGGTCCTGATGATGGTTCAGTAGAACTGAAACGCTATAGTGTTGACCCGTTAATAAATCATTCCTTCCTCTTGGATCGTTGTTATCAGTTTTTCTACATATTGTCGGATTACAATCCTTTATTTACTCTTCATATATATATATATTAAGTCTGTAGTGAGACAATATATATATATATATATTGTCTCACTACAGACTTAATGAAATTTTCAATGGTTATAATCACATGAAGCATTTTAGAAATTCAAATACATCCATGAGTTTTTCATGGATATTACACTGCGCTCACTGTCTTTTTTTTGCTCTTTCACTGTCTTTTTCTTTTCACTATAACTTTCCTTAATTCTCTCTTCTCCTTTCTTTGTGTCATCTTTTATTTATTCTCTCTCTTTGAATTTCTCTTTCCTTCCAATTTATTCTTTCTTTCTTTCTTTCTTTCTTTCTTTCTTTGTTTTTTTTTTAAGCAAGTGATTTGAAAGGATTTTTGTGATTGAAGCTCCTGTGTTCTTTACAAAATGATACAACTAATACAACCATTTTGAACTTATAAAGAGAGTCCAGAGTAAAACACTAAATTGTATTGAGTGATGAAGTTTAATTTCTGGAGCTGTGGACTCTATGGAGTCACTCTTTATTGCCCTTACTTCTTGGTCCATTCTGACCTGTTATGGTCTCATAAAAGAACTGCTTGAAAATTATTAGTATTAGATAAAAATACTTGAAACCATATAGCTGTATGCAAATTACTTGTATAAAGAATAAATGAAGCTATAGCTGTTTCCAACTGATTATTACCATTAGTCATTTGGAATCATATAACTGCTTTAAAAAAAACTCCAAAAAACTGATTTTAGCATTAAATAATACAATGATTGTCATGCTGTAAAATGAATGAGCCAACCAACCAAACAACAAATAAACTAAGCAAGCTATAGACAAATGGAATTCCAATTTATATCATACTATAATTCACCAAATGTATTTCTTGTCTGACTTTGCATAATTTAATGATAGTTTGAGCTGGTATCCATAAAATTTTCTATGCTTTGTAAAAGAAGTCTTGAATATACTTATTAGTTTTTGAAACTTCACAAAACCCTTGTAACATTTTTGTGAATGTTTGATTTACAATGTCAGAATAATGCTAAACTAGACCCTTACTTTGTTAGGTTAGCTAAACCAAAACGTTATATTTTTTGTTTAACTGTATAAAATAGACATCTAGATGAAAATTTTCTAACCAGAAATCAAAGTTATAATCATTTTTCAATGACTTTTTCTGGTCACTGGAAAATTAGGACTTAAAAAGATTAAATTCTTAAAGTATTTTATGTAAATATCTCTAAATGTTTTTTTTATATACCATGAGATGAATTATAAATACTAAAGATACTGATAAAACTTTAACAATTTTATCAATTGTAGTTTGACAGCTAAATGATACACTGCTTACCTTTATATATATATTTTATCAGTAAAATTTTATATTCATTTCTAAAGATGCTTATAAAATCCTCATAGAAAATAAAAATTTTGTTAGACTGGAATAATATTAGGTTATAATAGCCAAGAACAAAAACCAACTTCTATGTTTTTATTGTCTGTTCAAAGAAATCTATGTAATTTATGCATGGAGGATTACATAACTGCTCCCTTAAAAAGATAAGGTAAATATCAGTTTGATTTATATATGAATTATTAGGTTTTTACAAAGTATTGTAATTTTCTTATCTTGCAATAATTAACTAAATGTCTTTTTTATTTGTCTGTTTATCATTGGATACCTAGTGCTATGGCCACCTAAATCTTCTACACACACACACGCACACACACACACACACATTAGAGTCGTAGTATTTTTAATTTTGATGTAATTTGTACAAAATGTTAAAATCAAAGTAGCCAAGCATTGAAGTGATGTCAGAAATTGTAATTTTTTTCAAAGAAGACTGCTCTCAAAGACAAATTTCCAAGAAGCCGAAGATTTCTAGACATGATATACAATATTCATTACAAAGGCAGTTTGAAACTGGTGCAAATGTTGACAGAAAATCAGCTGGAGCACTGAAAGTGTCAACTGAAGATAAATGCTTTATCGGCCGAAAAAACATAGAAGGAACCCTGCTCCAGAGATAAACTTAATTTCTCTTGACAACTATGATAAATTGACTCAGAATAGAGGGTACATAGCCATCAAGAAATCACTGTTAAGGAAAGTAAATAAGCAGAAAAGACTGTCATGGACAAAATGCATAAGAACTGAACATAGAAAGAGTGGCAAAATGTATTATGGACAGTTGAATCCAAATTTGAACTTTTTGGTTGTAAGAGGAGAATTTATGTGAGAATAAAACCTGGAGAAAAACTGCGTGTTTCTGACAGTTAAGCATGGTGGTGGGTCTGTTATGGCGTGGGGGTGTTTTGGGTGTTTATCATCTTTAATTTTGACAAGTATTTTAAATTTTAGTTGCTTCTTTTATCAGTGTTGTAGAAATAAAGAATCAAGTCATTTGAGATGAAAAAATAACTAAAATTAAGGATGAAAGAAAATACTTATCAGAATTAATAATAATGCTAAATATAATGAATAAAAATAATTAAGATATGCTATTAACATTACAAGTTAGTAAAAAAAACAATTACAAGTATAACACTGACAGATCCAGAAATAAAATAGGTTTATAGGTGTGAGTTTGGCATCTGCGATACCAATTGTTGGAGATTTAATTCAGGTCAAGGGAATCATGAAAAAAGAAAAATACCATTCAATTTTTTAAAGACATGCTATACTGTCTGGATTAAGCACAATTGTGAAAAATAACTTTTTAATGAGATAATGATCCAAAACACTCTTCTAAATGACCTCAAGCCAAAAAGAGGAGCAAAATTTTAGACATTATGACATGGCCACCTATCTCCCGGTGAATTAGAACTTGATGATTTGATTACTAGCATTCAAAGAGGATACCCCAAGAGTACACTGATTGAAGAATGTCTGTGAAGCTCTGCTTTCTTTTTAATAAAAAAAGTGTTGTAAAGAATGCTAAGAATTTATTAAAGCAGTAGATAAAGCAGCTGGTGGTTTTATTGTAATAAACAAAATATGATGTTGTTGTATGATTGATTTTTATCGTGCTTATTTTTTGGTAAAATAAAAGCAAATACACAGTAGTTACTGAAATTTTTTTTAAAATGAAAAAACCTAACAAAACTATCTTATTTAAAGGTTTTTTTCTTTAAAAAATTTTAGTGGCCTCAAACGTTTTGCCTCATATGCAAAATACTATGAAAGAAGTCCAGCTTTTTGACAATTATGAATACAATTAGATGATTATTTTGCAATCTTAACTGGTTGCATTGGTGTCTAAATTAAGTGCTAGCTTGCTAAAATATGAATATGGGACTTTGTGAATAAAAAATTATGACCAGGTGTGTCCTTTTTTTTTTCATTCTCTAAAATAATATGGAAATTTCTAAAGTTTGAGCTCAACAAAAATAACTGAAAACAAGTTTGATGATATGGAAACCTCTCAACTTAACCATCTGGTAGGTAGTGGGTTGATGACATATTTCTCATCATAAATTTTAGTACTCAGCTTATCCAGGGGATTTTTTCTTTTTTCCAAATGTTCTTTTCTGTTTCTTTCAAATTATTCTTTTTCATTCATTCATACATTCATTCTTTCTTCCAAAATATACTTCTATCTTTCTTTCTTTGAATAACATATACTTTTCTCTTTCTTTCAAAACAATTTTTAGCTTTGTTTGTCTTTTGATTTACCATTTGTTTTTCTTTATATCTTTTAGCAAGAAGAATGTTTGTTATTGTTAGCGAGGATAGGTTGTAACGTATGTGTGTGTGTTTACGTTGAGTTGTTTCCTCACTAAGTTTGTAAGGTAATAAAGGAAGGATGAAGAAGTAAGATGCTGATAGTCAAAATGTGTTTTTAAGAATAGTTTTTATTTGCAGCATGGAATATTGGGTTTGCTTTTTGTGCTGCAAGTCTCATAGGAAAGATTGTGAGTAAGGAGACAAAATGGAGTTATGATAGAGTTGAGAAAGCAGTGCATATCGTGGGACGTGCAAGGGATTGTGTTCGCCGTAGTTTAGCGAAAGCTCTGTTTGTCGTTGGAGGAAATAAACTTTGGAGTCACCGTGAGTTTTGTGTGTCTGGTGGATTTTGGGGAGAGGCGTGCATTGTCTCCATTAAAGTGGCCCAGATGTGAAATGAGATCTAGTGCCAAGAGCAGGATTAGGCATTGCATCGACATTTTGGGGGTGACATAAAGTTGTTCCTGTGGTGGCATATTGAATGTATCTAATTCATATTCAACTGGGATTCCTTGGTCTAAAAGATATAGATGCAAGGAATCCATAAATTAGATAGGTTCCCTCATGTGTCCATGCTGCTGCTGCTATTGAAGAACGGCCAGTGGGATGTCTGCACTGGACGGCATTGTTCAGCCAAAGAGTCTGTGTTTGGCAGCTTACCCAATTTCTGCTGCCCGGAAAAGGAGGTCCGGATTGAATAGGATAAGTCATCCTGATTGGGTGAAATTATGCGTCGAATTAAATTGAGCGCCAAACCAAAAGACCTTCTGCTACAATCTCCTTATTTAACACTTTTTTTTTTCAACCTCTCACTTCTTATTTCCTTCATTTTTCTTTTATGCATTGCAGAATTTTTCTTGGAGAGAGAGAGAGAGAGAGAGAGAGAGAGAGAGAGAGAGAGAGATGGATAAATATCATTATATGTCATTATGCATATACTCATATAAATACATAATAATCATAATAAATGAATATATATTAGATATATATATATACACATATAATTCATGGAATATTGTCTGTGACCCTGGGTTTCATGGAGTTTTTTGCAAGATTGTTGTTTTGCCAAAAATTCCAGGGTTACAGACAATATTCCATGAATTAAATATATATATATATATATATATATATATATATATATATATATATATATATATATATCTCATATATATATATTTATTATTATCATATAATAGCTCTATCCTAGATATTGAGCACTCTCCCTATTATATTGCACTTGGTTCGACACTTAACCACAAAGTGATTTAGTAACACCCAACACTCTAATAATATAATATATACATATATATATATATATATATATATATATATATATATATATATATATGTGTGTGTGTGTGTGTGTCATTATACATATACACATATGTCATTATACATATACAAATATATATATATGTACATATATATATATATGTACACACACACAAATATATATATATGTATATATATATATATATATACATATATATTTGTAAACACACGCACACCCACACACACATATATATATATACATATATATATCTACAAAAGCACATATGTCATTATACATATACACAAATACATATATACACACATATATATATGTGTGTGTGTGTGTGTGTGTATGTGTTGTGCACCACAACAAGCAATATATATCTCTCTACCCCTCTATCTCTCTCTTCCTATGAGTAGAAAAGCTCCCAAAGGATGATGAGATTATTGGATCACTGCTTCTGTTCAGGATAGTAGCTATAGATATCTCACTGTAAAATATTAAAAAAATAGTTATTATTGCACGAGTATAAAACTTTATGTTATTTCCTTAAAAATAAATACAAAATAAGAATATATATATATATATATATATATATATATATATATATATATATATATATATACATATATATATATATATATATATATATATATATATAGGTTGTGTGTGGAAATAATTCAATTTTTTTCACTTTTTAGAAAATGTTTAATAAGATTTCCAAATACTTTTCCATCATAAGTTACAGAGAAAGAAAGAAAACAAACAAGTCATACTCTTCAATATATTAATGAATTCAATCTAAAAAATGAAAATAGTTGTTATTCAGAAAGTGTGTTCACTTTTTAAAGATTTTATATCTATCTATCTATCTATCAACAAGGTGTGCTGAAAAAGTATTGTGACTAAAAATTTTACATTTTTAAAACTTTAAATTCTAAAATTTACATAAAGCAACTAATATAACAAAGTGATGATGTCTAGATATCTAGACTATTCAGAGCCAATTTAATACTATTTGAACAGCCATTTCTGGTGAAACACAGGATTGTGCAAGTGGAGCAAATTCCATACTCACCAGATACATATCTTTTTTATTTCATAAACTGAAAAATTCATCTTATAAATAAATTGGGAATGTAGAGGACATTCAAAGAATTATTGATAGTGCTGCTTCATACAATAAAAAGAAGAGTTTTAAAGTTGCTTTAACCAATGGAATGCGCATGTTGAATGACAAGGGGACTATTTTGGAGAAAATTAACATTTTCTTGATTGTTCAATTCTGTCTTGATAAATACCACTTTTGTGCAACTGGCCATCACTATATTTATTACAACTATGAAAGACTACAACCAAAGACAGTGAACTGAACTATTTACAACAATCAGGTTAGATAACTCAGAATTCAACATTGCTGGTCTCTTCTTGTGAAATCTGCAGATCTATTTAAAATAAAAGATCATTCATGCAACAAGTCTCTTAAACTTTCAGAAGAGGCTCCCACCTTTGTCCGGCAATCTGCAACCTGTTCTTTCCCTTTGATCCATTCAGTTTAGATCTCCTTCTTTGCTCTCATTTCTTTTGCTCTCACCACATCAATTTTCAGATGTTAATCACTTACCAGATTTGATGAGTTTAAAGTCTCTACCAGAGATGCATTGTCTGGGTAGTCTGAATGTCTCTTGTAGCATGGCAGTTAATTATACATTATCTCCAGCTACATCACTGAATGCAAGAGTTTCTGATGCTAATGGACTTTTTGGTACTTGGTCAAGTTTTTTGATGACTAGCATATAGGAGCAATTCTATTAACTGTGCCACAAACAAAAATGATAAAACCACCAGGTGAAGATCCTTCTTCTAAGCTAGCATAGGTTTCATCTGCATAGCAAATAATATTCAAATCTGAAGGTCTTCCCAGCTGAGTAAAGGTCATGAAACCTGTCCTGGATTTCAATTGTTGTCGTGCTTTGTTAGCCATGAAGAGTAATTTAACTTTTGGAAACTTTCTAGAATTACTCATCTGACACACATCAAATGTTACATCAGGTTGTGTCTGAGTGGATACCCACCTCATTTGACCAGTAAGTCTTTTTTTTCTGTCTTTTGCTCTTGGCTTAGTTCATCCTTTTTACTCAAAGACCTTCCTTTCTTTATATCTGTTGGGGATATAGATGAAGCATAATAGATTTTGGTCAATAGTAATCCTATCTTTCTTTGCCTAACACCTAATCCCAAAAGTTTAACTATTCCACTTTCATGTGTTCCAACTTTGAATATTATTTTCAATTCTGCGATCACATTTTTTGAAACCAATTATTTCTATAGAATACAGAGTCATCTATGTGAATTGCCAGAATACTCATCAAGTTACCAGTTGCTTAATGCCAAAGAAACAGTGCATTATCATAGCTTAGTTAACTCATGATTAACTCTTTTCTACCATGAGTGCAGTGCATCATTTAAATGCATTCATTAAATGCAATTCATTAAATGCATCTTTTCAACTTCCATACCTGTGACTCTGAACATATGTCAGATGGTGGTCTAAGAAATATCTCTCTCTTCAGCTTATTACCCTGCAGAAGTGCTGAGGTGAATCCAGAATCTCCTACTGCCACTTCATAACTGAGTCTGTTAACATTACGATATACATAGCTTCACTCCTGCATGAATCAGTTTCCAGGTTAAGTGAATCTTCTTCATAATCATGTGCAACAAGGTGGCCCTTCATTATCTTCCTTTTATCTTTGAATTTCTCAATTATAACTCATTTTGTTGATATGCATTTCTGACCAATGACAGGCACACATTCATTTACTCGATGAATTTCTACATTTTCAATTTCTCTTTTCTTTGCTTCAACCACCTCTTTTGATTGTTCTCGTTCAGATGTGAGCTAAACTACATGTTCTTGATCACTTACTTCTTCTGTTACTTGAGGTAGTTCTCTCCACTGATCAGCATGATCTCAATTGATACAGACTAGATTTTCGTTTTCTACTTCTGGTTCTATATTCAGCTAATGACTATATTTTCCAGTTGATATAGGCTGTATACTCATAATATTTCTTGTTTCCACTCATGACTTGCTTTCATCTTATATTTTACAACTTTGCCTCTACTTGTTTTTACTGTTGTCTTTCAATTCCTCCCTGTTAATATGCAGACTTTTCATCTTCTTCTTCTTCCACTAAGACCATATTTATCACATTTATTTTTGGCTATTTTATACCCTTCATTCCTTGGATTTCTCAATTCTTTCTTTCATTTTTTGAACTTCCAAATTCTTTGTTTTCCTTCATTAGGAGACATGGATTCAGACTGTAAAATGCTCCACCATCTCTGATCAGTACACACTGACCTTCCTTACCCAATACTTTAGCAGAGCCATGCCATCTCTTGTAGTTTTGTCTTCTATAATAAACAGTGTCACTTGTCACAAATCTTCATCCTCTCCAAATTTTTTATCTTGATACAGCTTCTAGAAGCTTTTCCTTGCTGCATGTTAGACGTTTAAATTTGTTCTTTCCAATGCAGGTAATTGATCAGTCAAAACTGAGGGTGTGTTTTTATTAAAGGCAAACACAAGCTCATTCAGACTATACCCAAATGATTTCAAAGAGCATATTTAGCACTGACAGCCAAAGCCATGGTTATTTCTGGCTCACATTGCTCATCCTCTAATGTCTTTTCCATTGCTTCAGCTACTATCAGATTGTGGTGTTCCACAGTACAATTGCTGAATGGACTTTCCACAACTGAAGTGCAGGTTTTAATATTCAGTTTTTCATTCTTCTGTTGGTATCCTTCATTGTTAAATTATCTCCCATTCTAATTCAAAAAGTGCTTAGGAAGTCCAAAATATGATATCCACATTAATTTCTTCACTTCTTTTAGCTTTAATCAACTGAGCAGCAGAGTACATAGTGGATGGGTCAATTAAGTATAGAATCCAGTACTGGTTATGTCTATGTTCCTTTAAATCCAGACATACAGTGTCATTAAATCTGTTCCTAAGAGTCAATCAAACAGAATAAGAATCCCAAACATCCCAGATCAGATCCAGGAACTTCTTATCATTAAAGGCCTTACTGTGTCTAACCAAGGATATCAATTTCTCTTTTGATGCAAGAGCAAATTACCTATGTAATTTCTCACCCTTCCTCCACTCTTGAACATTTCTAAGACCCCGCAGTGTAGCACAACATTTACTGGTCTTTTAACTTCCAAAAGGATATTAGTCAATGGAAGGACTATTATGTTTCAGAAGTCATGTTTTGTAATTTTTATATTTCATCCTAAAATCCCTCAACAGTCCAGTTTTTAACAGAACATTCATCAGTGAGATTTGCTCCATTTCCCCTTTGATAAGATTTTTTCTTGACATTCTTATAAATGATTAAAAATCTTATAATTTCCACTTCTGCATGAATTAATAAAATAGCCCTATGTCTACCACCTAGCTACACTATTTAAATAGTCATAATAATGAATTAATTAATAATTCATTCATTATTATGACTATTTAAATAGTCATAATAATGAATTAATTAATAAATTTCGTAACCGAGTAAATAATAATAATAATAATAATAGTAAAAAAAATAGAAATGTAACTGTAAATCTCGAAGTGAATTGTCCAATGAATGGTTTGTGTAATTCAGATAAAGTAGTATATCAAGCTATTATTTATCCAAAAAGAGAACATAAATGATAAGAAATATTATATTGGCATTTCATCTACTAATTTTAAAATTAGGTATGGAAATCATAAATTCTCCTTCTCCCATGAGCATAAAAAAAATCAAACTGCTCTATCTAAACATTATTGGGGATTAAAAGTTAAAGGGTTAACCCCAGAAATACAATGGTCCATATTGAAAAGATCTAGTACCCCAAAATCTTTCGATCGTAGGTGCAACCTGTGTCTTGAAGAAAAAATCCACATTTTGCTTTTTCCTGAGCCAAAAAAATTATTAAATAAGAGAAATCAACTAATAGCTAGGTGTAGACATAGGGCTAAATTTAAACTATAAATAATTAACAAAATTTTTCTATAACAACATAGAGCTAATTTTGAGAATAAATAAAATAAATTGTTAGATAGAAAATTGTGAAAAAGAATATAATACATACGTACTACGCATAAAAAGTGGAACGAATTAATGCTTTCTAAATAATTTTGAAATGTTAAAATATAGTAAATAAATTAAATATTTGCTTTAATTTTAATATATCTAATTCTGTACCTTTACTTGAATTTTTTATTTAAAGTTTAAATCTTAGTCAAGTAAGTTAGGTCTAAATATAAATTTTTAAAAAAACTTTTTAAAAAAACAATATTTACTACACTGCTAACCGAAAGTTAAATTTAAAACGGAAGTGGGCTTAATGAAGAGGTAACTCCTCACCCCTCTTCGACTCCCTCCCACCTCTTCGACTCCCTCATACTATCCCCTCCCACTACCATGTGTCTATTCAATTTTTTTATCCAAAATGATCTGAAGAAGTCCTGTTACTTTTTGTGTTTTTGAAAACCTCAAAAATGCGTAACAGGATTGAAATAAATTTATAATCCTATGTGACCGGTTTCGTTGTTTTTCTTAAAGTATATATATATATATATATATGTATATATATATATATATATATATATATATATATATATATATATATATATATAAAGTGTGGGTCTACAAGCTTTTCTACTACTGGGTGCATAATTAAGTGTAATGATGCATATGCATGTAGGTGTAAGCATGTCGATGTGTATGTTTATAGGCATAACATAAATATATGTTAATGTGTGTAGGTGTGCATGTATCCATATGGTGTGTGTGTGCATAGGTATATGTATATATCTAGATGGATGTATGTAATAGTATCAAATGGATAGACAAAAGATTTAGGGATGTCAGTAGATTTTAAATTTTAGATGATAAAATAGAAGGAAGTGTTTCTCAAAGGGAATAAAAATGTTTGTTTTTTAATATCTGCAAGTCTTCAGTGAGAGTACAGTCAGAGGTCAGTAGACAAGGGTATCATATTTTTTTAAGTAGTTGGGTGGTCTCTGTTGGACAAATGGTTTTATTTTCTCAATGCTTGGACTACATATATTGAAGTTAGCAACAAATAGATAGACAGATCATTTGCAAAGGAGAAGAATTACACCCCAGGGCAGTGGCAATTGGCTTTCCTCCACATCATTTACATGAGAGTTAGCTGACCATTAGACAGAATAGGATAGGAAATTTTGACTGCCATATGTACCATGATTGTGAGAAATCAACACTCAAGTCCATATTGGAAAATATCACCCACATATCTTGGCTAGGTTAAACCAGAAAAAGTTTCCTTAATTAAGGGTATTCCAGGAATTTGTTTTTGCAGGGGGTGTTCTTGTGGAGCTGACTTGCGGTTTGTGTGGTTTCAACCAAAACCTGCGACTGACTAATCTTGTCTATGCAACATGGGGTTGAGCCATTTGGCAGGTGCAGTTCATGATGAAATATTTCCATGATAAATGATTTAATTAGATTAAACTCTGTAGAATTTGATGGAAAGAGATAATTTTTTGGAAACAAGGGTTTTCAAAGTGATCATTCTTCCACTAATTATTTCCTTAAAAAGCCATCATATTATGCCAATCACGGGATATTTTTCAAGATACCTGCCAATTTGACAGACTACATAGAAAAATGTGTTTATGTCTTTTTCAACAGTATGAAATGAACATAAATAGTCTCAACTGAAATCTAAATGATTCACCAATTCCATTTTTTTCATATTACCTATAAATTCTAAATTTCTTAATTTATATATATATTTACCAATATGATGTAAAACAAATGGAAACATCAAGTTATTATGGATTAGAAAGAGAGAAAGAAGAAAAGAAAAATCATTTCCTTATACAATCACTGGATACTTTTTGAAATATGAATGCTGATTTAATGATTGGTATATATAATTTCCCCCCTTGTTTTTTTGTATTTTATCAAACATCCATCATTAATTTATCAACACTTAGAATAATCAATTTTTAAAGTTCTGATGATGGTTTCTTGAAACCCAAACATTATAGTGTTGACTTTCTTTCCTAAAAGATTCATCACTTTGGATCACTCTGTTCTTCAACTTTTCTCTCTCTCTATATATACACACACATATAACCTTATATTTATACTTATGTAGATGTGTGTGTGTGTGTGTGTGTGTGTGTGTGTGTGTGTGTGTGTGTGTGTGTGTTCAAATATGATATCCAGTACATTGATCATTATTTGCTAACTGGTTTCCTGCAATGTTAACTATATTTTCAAAGTTTTTTCAAGTTTATCCTTTTTGCTGAATATTCATAATCCCACTGCAAACAAAAATCTCCTCTTTCAAACTGTAAATTGGAGATATATTAGCTAAAGCAAGATAAAAACAACAAACATGAGGATTCTAATGAATCTATGAATTGATTATAATATCTTATTTCAAAGATATATCCAGTAATATAATTCACAAAATTTTAGCAGTAATGATTCTGAAAACTTTTTGATTACTCTACATATATTTTTATCTATAATTAGGACTTTCAGTGTATACACATGAGTATGCACACACACACATACACACACATACACAGATATTTATGAAGACTTAGAATAGGATTAATTGATTAATCTGTTACACAGATTGCCAAGGTAAGGAAGTCTTGCATATTTTGAAAATCAACATTCTAATTCAAGGTAATTTGCTACTGTAGAATTGTAAAGTCAAGGTTGAAGTCCCTTCTAAGGTAGCCCAATGTGTTTATTTTACCAACTCCTTACTCTTTCTTTGGATAACATTGACATCATCAAGAGGAGGAAACTAGTATTCGGAGTTGATATATTTTTGGTGCATGTAATCCCAACAGTTCAATAAAAGATGTGAACTACAAAGTGGAGATGATTTGTTTATCATAGAGAAAGAAGGTTTGTGTATGACCAAATGAGGTGATAACTGAAGATTAGTGCATTAGTATGTCACAGATTCTTCAAAACAAGATTCCTCAGGTTTTGAATTCAGAGTTTTCCTTCTCCTAGACCAGTTGTTGTATTAAAACTAAAGAGCCAAGTCTGTTCAACCATTTTAGCCATAAGTGAGAGAAGCAGAAAATTATTTATACCTTTTCTAAGGTATAAATGAAGTGATTAGCATAATAGTTAGTGTTCACCAATGCTCCAGGAGATTAGGGTTCAATTCCAGATAGAGTCATACTAAAGACTCAAAAATGGTATTTGATGCCTCCTTGCTTAACACTCAGCATCACAAGGTATGTATCAAGGGTAAGTGGAGCAATCCAGAGAGAGGAGTAGTTCCCTGCCCAACACCTTGGTGGAGTAGCTATTGAAAAGGGAGCCTTCAGGTCGCCTTTAACTATGGTTGGCCAACTACTATATATATTTGTACAGTATAACATTTTTTCATTAATCAAATATTTATTTTTCAAAATAATCACCTTTGTTGTCCATGCACTAAACATTACAATTCTGTGAAGGTCATATCAATCAAACATTACACATTAAAAATTTCACATTAAAATTCAGCTAATGGATGTGTCAGGCTATGATTCACCTTAATATACATATATAAAACCTTGATTATGCTAACATGAAAATCTCCTCTACTCATACCAGTCACATCTCCAAACCTTTTAATTTTAAAACTCTCTGAACAGAAACAATAGACGGTTTGTTCAACTCTCCTCCATTATTGGTACCATTCAATCATTTGATACCATTGTATTTGGCATTGTGCTCAGTTAGTTATGGAATTTGATCCTGGGACCTGGCATTTAGTTGATGAAGACCTAGGATAGATCTGAGAAGAATACTTGTTCAGCAATGGTCATGGTGTTGGCTAATTGTGGTTATTATTGTAATGTGTTCTGTTTCAATCAAGACTTGATTAGTTAAAAATTAAACTATCTTTGGTTTTCTGATCATACTCATGCAAATAATTAAAAAGATAAGAAAAAGAGCAAGAGGCAATATTATATTGAGGGAAAGAAAGAAAGAAAGAAAGAAAAAAAGAAAGAAAGAAACGAAAGAAAAATGTTAGGATTGAAATAAAGAAGAAAAAAGCAAAATGAAGAATTAAAAACTGTTGATCAAGAAGAAATAGAAATGAATAAAGAAAATAGGAATGTGACAGGATGAAAGAAAGAAAGAAAGGCAGCTATATGAGGAAAGAAAGAAAAAAAACAGAAATTAAGTAACATGAATGAAAAGAACTGAAACAGTAATGCATGGAAAGAAAGGAAATCAGAAAAAAGCAAGATAGAAAACAGAATAAGGTATTATGAAAGAAAGGAGCAGAAACAGCAAAGGAAAAAAAAAAAAAAAGAAAGAAAAAAGCTAGAATGAAAACATGAATTTAGTAGCATGAAAGAAAGCAACAGAAGAGACATTATAGGGAGAGAAAGAAAGAAAGAAAAAATGGTAAAAAAGGAGAGAAAGGGACAGGAAAAACGATGAAAGAATGAAAGTTAATGCTAAAAAAGTAAATGCTATGAATAGAATTTTTTTTTCATTGTTTGCCTCTCTATTTTGAATACCCCTTTTTCAGCTTTTCTCCTTTCTATCTAATTTTAAACATTTTTTCTTTCATTTTCTCACAACCATTCTTCTTTCTTCTCCCCTCATTTGCTTCCTTTTTTATTTTTTCCAAATTCTTTCATGTTCTCATTTCTTCTTTCTCTTTTCAACTCTTCTTCTTTTAGTTTGCTTTTTCTCTTTCTCTTGAATTCCTTCTCACTCTATTTTCTCCTCACTATTTCCCTCTCTTTTCTTGATAATTCATTTTCTTTCTCTTTTTCCCAATTCTATCTTGCTCTCATCTCACTTTTCTCTTTTCTTTATAATTCATTTTCTTTTTCTTGATTCCTATTCTCATCTTTACTTTCCCTTCACTTCCATTTTCCTTCTTTTTCTTTGTACCTCTTTTTCTTTCTCTCTTTCTTCCTAGTTCCTTTTTGCTTTCTTCTATCTTTCTTTCCCTTTGTTTTTCTCCTAAAACTCTTTCTTTACATGCACTACTTCCCTGGTTCTTCTATTTGTTTCTTCTTCTTGCACTCTTTCCATGACCTCTCTCTCCTCTCTTTTCTCTCCTTTATCCATAACATCCAGAGTAAAATATTTCCACTTACATGTCCACACAAAGCAAGCTTTAATAGCAAAAGAGATATATAAGAAATTGATGTCGAATAAGTGCCAGCTTCAGGGTGAAGAATTTGTAGTCAGCTATGGACAACATAGAGGACCCATGAAATGATGCATTTTAGCTTTGACATGCCCAAGTGTCTGCTGCTGCCATTCTAGAAAGTGGTGGGTCTGTGACATAACCATAAAGAAGTCTCTATGGAAATAAATGTCATCCAAGATAATTGGTTTACCATTTTGAATCATCTTGTACTCTTGCTGTTTTGGGGTTTTCATAGTGCAATAAGGTAATTGCTCAGTTGGTAAGGTGCTTAATTCAGAAATGATTAAATTCTAAGTTAGTAAAATTTGTTAGAATAATAAGAATAATAATAATAATAAGTGACTGTGAGTAAACATCTAGTTTTTCAAAAAATGTAAAAGTTAACTGTTAAGATGGAGTTTAAAAGTGTGATTTTTTTGATAATTATGTGAGTCATTGTCAAACAGTATTAAATTTTGATTGGTTTGGTTTGGTTTGGCTTAGTTTTATAGAATATGTACCATTTTAGGTTATTTAATGCCATATCCCTTTTTATACATCTAAGCAGTTCTATTTCAAACAATTCAGTTTAGTATAAGTATAGTTTTTTTGTTTACACACAGCTAAATGCCAAAATAGTTCTATTTCATACTCTTCAGTTTAGCATACAAAAATAGTTCTATTTCAAACAATTCAGTTAAGCATAAGTACACAGTTTCAATGTCAAAAGCAGTTCTCTTCCAAACAATTCAGTCTAGCATATGATTTTATTTTAGTTCTATTTAACCCATAGATAGGGCCCTATAAGGTGATACCACCCTGGGCCAGAGTGGACCTGAGAGCAATGGCAATGAAGGGGTACTCCACATTTTCCAAAGCTCCAGCATTACTGGAACCTCACCATCAGATTAGTGTCATATCCAGGTCACTCGTTGGAGTGGTCTTACCCCTCAGCAGAGAAGCATTCAGTGTATTCTACAGCCCGAGCCAACTGGGCAAATTACATTTTGATTAGTATTTATTTCATATTAATTTTACTAGCTTTTTATGAAGTAAGTATTATTATGAGTGATATCATCTTTTTTGAAAATTTTCAGTATTTGTTGAAACATTGTCATCTGTTACTAACTTTTGACTTGTATTACTTTCAGATTTATTTTTGTTGCTTTTTATTAGCTAAGTATTATTATTTGTATTATCATCTAAAATTTCTATAATCATTATTAAATGAAAAGAGAAATGAAAACATTTCTTATGAGTTTATGGGGTGTTGCTTCCAGGATTTGTTCACGATAGCTTGTAGCATTATTGTGTAGTACCCATCTAGCTTTTTCTCTCTTTTTGTTAGTATTCATGAGGTGCGTCCATACAATAATATTGACACAGCTATACCCTGAAAGGAATCCCATTTTATCTTATCGGATAAATCAGACTTCCATATGATTGATAACCTATGCTAAGAATATATAATATCACTTTCAGTAGATGAGATATTGCTGCCAAATTATATGAAGATGTCTACTAAATTCAGATACTCGCCACTTGGTGTGGAGATGGCTCCTTCTAATTTAAAATGTATGCATTCTGTTTTCTTTGCATTCACATGGAGGTTGATGCCTCCTGCAGCTTGCTCCAGGCTATGCAGCAGGTATTCAGCTTGGGCAGGGGTATTTGCAAGAAATGTTACATCATCTGCATAGTCTGTGTCTGTTATAGTTTCTGTAGAATATTGCTTTTTTTTAGCATAAAGCCATTTTCTTTTATTAAATATACTGTAGTTTGAAGTATGTAGTCTAGGCAGATTATAAATAAATTTAGTGCTAATGTATCTCCTTGCAAAACTCCAGTGACAATGTCAAAGAAGTCAATGTCTCTGTCTGGTGAGCAAACCATTGCTTTAGTGATTTTATAAAGAATCATATAACAGTAACAGTTTCTTTGAGGACACGATATGCAAAAAGTTTTTGCACCATCTTCCTCTGTGTAAATAATATTGTCTCGAGATTTCTGCACCAACTCATTTGATGATGCAATAGATTGTCAGAATCTGTGATGTGGATAAATTTTCCCCAAAACCCTTCAGGTTTTTCTTTATGGTTTTCTTAATTTCAGGTTTTATATGGATGAGAAGCAGAGCATTATATACCCTAGCAGCTATTGAAGTCAGAATTATGCCTCTGTAGTTCTGGGTGATTCTGAGGCAACCTATCTTAGGTAAGGGGAGGATGCGGCCTTTTGTCCATCCCTCTATAGCGTTTTGTTTATATATAGCATTGCAAAATCAAAGTAGTGAGTCATCAAATTTCCTTGTTTTCTGGGGACTTGCTTGTTTTTGAGGCTTTCTGCTTTTCTGTCTTTAATTTTCGTCAGTACTACTTTAAGTTCTTCTTCTGTAAACAGTCCTAGTTGGATGTCTAGTCGGTTATTTATAGTTTTTAGGAAAGGTTTATCAATGAATTTGGCACAGTTTCCAAGCAGATTCTTGAAATGTTCTTTCCACATATGGCACCTTAAGGTGCTCTTCCTTTTGCTCAATTCATTTACTGTCTGCCTTGCTATTTGTGATTGCCTATTTTCTACCGAGTTTATTATTTTATGGATCTGGACCTAAATGAATTTTTTTTTTTTTTTTTTTTTTGTATGAATTAGTGTTGTATAACTGTAATACAAATACAAGCGGAAATATAATCAAACATAATTTACGAACTTCAATGAAAGAACGATCGCACTTCTTTATAAAAATATATCTCCCACACTTAATTCTCGAAAGGGTTGATGTTTCTGTGGTGTGTGAGAGATGGGTGGAGAGACAAACTCAGGGAGAGGACTTCTTTTTTCCAATGCTTCTTCCAGGAGCCAGTGGGTTCCAACGCTTGCACCCCCTTGCAAGCTCGTCAGAGACGCCTCTGCTCAGCTGCGTGTCCCTCCTCTCACTCAACTGCGATTTTCTGCACTCTGTCTAAATCTGGCCGTGTGGCTCTCATCACGTGGTCTCCTTCCAGTTACACACCTGTTGTACTCAAGTGTCCTGATCGGGCTGCTGTTTACTAATCACAACGTGACAGCTTATCAAAGCACACCGGGTCACCAGGAACGAACCGAAAATCCATATCATATAATATCGCTCTCTATGCCATTTTTCAAAATGTCCATGTATGGACATTTTCTTCAGTTCTCTCTTTATCTTCCCTTAACACCTCACACAAAACAAAAACACAAAAAAATTACTTGAACAACAGCAAAAATAATACAATCTTAAAACAACAAAAAGGCAACCTTTTCACTATGTAACACTTGCCCAGTCTAATTATTATCTAAATTTATTTCATACTATTCTTTGCGTGGCTGGCTATCCCGACATGCATGCATCAAAGTACAATACAGATGCATCTCTCATCCTCCAAAAACACAATAGGGCCCTCTATTGAAGAATCTCAAAACCATAAAAGGACCATACTCTGGTCCTAGATCCTGGTCACAAACCTAGTGACCCTGGTCATTCCAGCAATACATTTCGCTTGGATTCCTTATGACCACGCCCCAGTCATTCGCTCAACAGGTTCCTACCTGAAGTAACTGGAGAATTCCGCAAACTAAAAAACAATATCTTCAAGGCCCAAAACATTCCTCATAAATCCATAAAAATCATGGTCCAAAACAATGCATCACAATTCCATAAAATAACAATACATAAAAATGTATCACAATCTGACACGCATGCAGTAAACCACCTAAAATAGACAACGCAAAAATATTTATTAGCAATGTGTTACTCATTTTTTAATTATTAATTTTCTGTTACCGCGCCAATTGGTCTGTAAACCCTTGAGGAACATGTTTTACTTGATCACATCCTCGCCAGGTTGCTTTTTCAATTTAATCAGGAACCCTCGTGGCTACTAAGATATAGGCACCTCACGTTTTCCAGATTCGTTTCCCTTCGCCGAATCACGCACGAATCCAAAACATCATCAGGACTGAAAGATCCAGACATCATCCACAAAATATTGGTGCAGGGCACGCCTTTCTTTACTTAATTCCATCAACTTGGAACTCCAATCTGAAAATTCTGGCCACCACAAGCCTTAAACAAATCCACAGGACGGTGAATTCCTCTATAGAATTACTTCTTACCGTATGCCCCAAAACAATCCGTAACACAACTTGGATGAATCTCTGTCCTAATCTCGAGTCAGCTCGTGATTCGTTCGAAAACAGAAATTCAAAAAATGTACTTCCTATACCACGAAAACCTAATCTTCCAAAAAAATTTAGAATCAACATAATTTTAAACTCTTCATAAACTTAATATCAAATCCCCTGTTAATGGTTTTCGTCAAATTTCATAATATGAAACAGAAAAAAAAAAATTCTAATGTCGCCTTGAAATTCAAACAAACTCTTTTATTTCTTTTACTAATTTTTCAACCATTCTGAACAAGTCAAAACAATATTAATAATATGTTCACAATTAAAGTTCACAAAGTTTAAACAAATGTTCAGTTTTTCTTTTGTTCAATCTATGCACTGTCTATTTTTCCTAAAAATGTTCTTTCTTTCTTTCTTTCTTTCTTTCTTTCTTTCTTTCTTTCTTTCTTTCAATGCTGTGTTCAACAGTGTTCAAGTTTCTTTTCTTTCCTTTTTTTTCCTTTTTTCCTTTTTTTGATAATTGCTCATTCACTACTTTTTTAACCTTATACCCGCTTCTCTCTCTCTTTACCTTTAAATAGTAACTATGGGTTCGTGTACCCCCGTTTATTCGATTTCTAACAAGTATTTCCACAAAACAAGCGTGGTTCGTTAATCAAACTTTTCCAATAATATTCTTTCTTCTTTCCTTAATTCAACCTGAATCCCTAGTCTGGAGACAAGTACACATATTTTTCTAACACATGCAAACTCAAAATACCAACATCGAACCATGTCAACTATATTTCTCTC
Source organism: Sepioteuthis lessoniana (assembly GCA_963585895.1). Classification (NCBI taxonomy): domain Eukaryota; kingdom Metazoa; phylum Mollusca; class Cephalopoda; order Myopsida; family Loliginidae; genus Sepioteuthis; species Sepioteuthis lessoniana. Next base: position 87,527,090 of record OY757908.1, read on the forward strand.
TCAAGAACCGAGTCCATAAATTTCTCGGTACATACAACGAGATACGTCAAGATTTTGCACACATACTCCCTAATCTTCCATCACCTGTTTCAAAATATCCTCTTCAACACAATGGTCTTGCCTCCTACCAAACCCCCACAATTCTCAACCCTATTCCAGGGGGACCTTCATAACCCGGTCTGGCTACTAACCTGTACCTCAAATAAAATCTCAAACCCATTCCAAGGGGAATTTACAAAACGCTGGGCTGGCCATTAACCAGTACCTCAAATTCTCGATCCCATTCTAGGGAGACTTCACAGAACACTTCCAATTTCCACAACTTTTCCAACATCGAACCCGTCCCACAGTCCCAACTAGGGATCCAAAGGTATATGAGCATTCTCCCGACAAATATATCATTGATGTCCCGAAATCTTATACAGCTCAGATTAAACTGCTAATTTCAAATTACTATGTGTTTCGACAGCATTCACAAGTTACTACAAAATTTCATTCACAAAAATTTTGTTTACTATCAAATTCATTCATAAAAGTTAGAATTCACAACGTAAGTGGAAGTTTACATTATGACCCGTCAATCATTTTAACCTAGGGAGAGTATGTATGTTTCCTTCTTTCTATCTTTCTCTTTCCTCCTTTTTCTTCCCCGTACTTCTGTTTTAAAATTACATATAGTAGTTTTCATCATTTTTCTATGCTGTATATGCTCAATCGATTTTTTTCTAAAATTATTTCCATTCTATCTTTTAGAAAGGCCAAATAAACATTAATATATAAGCCTACAAGACTCATTTTACTTCCCACTTGTCATTATTATTTTTTTTTATAATCATTTCAAATTCTCTCAGCACGAACGACAGAGAAAACAATTCCTAATATTCTTAGAATGAGCAATTTACTTACTGTCTTTGAAGTGTTTCTCTTCTTTTTCTATTTTTCATTTTCTTTTTTTTTTCATCTTTTCTGTCTTTCGTTGTTGGTCTGTTCTGGTTTTCTTTTTTTTTCTCCATCTCTCCATTTTTCGTGTCTCGTTTATAGGACTTTACACTCCTATAAATTATTTTGGGCGGTATGCCACTTGTTCTCACAAAGATGGTGGACGCTCACATATTCAGTCTCGGGAAACCATTGGCCAGGAGGACCACGTGACATGTTTAAAAATACGTCCGCGCGTAAATTCAAGTCCTGCGTTTTTGAGCCACCTACAAGACACGTATTTTCTATAAATACGTCGTCTTCAAACACCCTTGTTCTCTTTGATCAAATTTCTTCACAGCAGCAACACAGTCCCTTCCGTGTGAATCAACAGTAGAGAAAAGCAACACCATGAATGGGCCTCGCAGACATTTATATACAAGGACTATGAGACGCTTGCCCGTTTCTAACCATAAAAAAGGACATTTTAAACTTGCAATTCTTTTTGTAACTTAGTTGTGTTACACACACACACACACACACACACACACACACGAGCTCACACATATACACACACTATTATTTTGTTAGTAGAGTTAGTAATATTTTTATGTATCAATGTAAGATTTAATTGTTGTAGAATATAAATTTGTTTTTGTTCGTCGCCTTGTTTTACATGTTCATTTTGTCCGCGCCGTTTTACAACCATTATTTGTTTCATATCTTTTACTTATTTATTGCATATTCTTCACTCATTGGCTTCCTTCATTTACTACTTTATCCATGTGCCTATAATACGTGCTTATAATATGCCTATATCAAACTAATTTTAAACTCAACATAATCGTGTGGGAAAACATTAAACCTGTGGGGAAACGCTAAATACTAAATATTAAAACCTTATTAAATATACAAAACTTAACGTTAAATTATCGGGTACCACAAATACATTCACTCACTAACCCTACACGTTCGTTCTGTTTCGTTCTTGCTTTTTTTTTCTTTTTTCAGATTCATTTCAGCTTTTCATTTCTAATTTTCTTGATGTGTTGAATTCTTCTTTCTGTTTCCGATTTTCTCTCGGTTTTCCTTTTTTTTATCGGTCACTTCCTTGATCATATAGGTTTAAACTCTGGTTAGAAATCATGCCATGTGGGCATGAACTGGCTTTCAGCACCAAATACTCACATGTTGTATAGCCGCAATACAAATATAAGCGGAAACATAATCAAACATAATTTACGAATTTCAGTGAACGAACGAACTCACTTCTTTATAAATATTTCTGTGGTGTGTGAGAGATGGGTGGAGAGACACATACTCAGAGAGTGGACTTCTTCTTTCCATATCTTCTTCTTGGGGCCAGTGGGTGCCAACGCTTGCACCTCCTTGCAAGCTCGTCAGAGACGCCTCTGCCCGGCTGCGTGTCCCTCGCTTAACTGCGATTCTCTGCACTCTGTCTAAATCTGATCGCGTGGTTCTCGTCACGTGGTCTCCTTCCGGTTATACACCGGTTGTACTCGAGTGTCCTGATCGGGCTGCTGTTTACTAATCACAACGTGACAGCTTATCAAAGCACACCGGGTCACCAGGAACGAAGCGAAAATCCATGTCATATGTTATATAGGATTAGTTTTCTCTGGGTGTTCTTAAGTTTCTGCATGCTGGCATTTGTTGGTTATCTTTTATTTAGTAGAGATGCTATTTTCATGTAACCTCATTTTTTTCTAAACTGCTTGTGATCCTTATGGAACTGTACATTTGGCTCTCGGTTTGGTTGGTATGCACTTTGTGGCTACTTTCATGTGGACAGTGGCAAAATTTTCATATTTGTTATTTGGAATATTGTTGTATAGCCATGAACAACTATAAAAACACATATACATCTGTATGCAGAATTATAACGACGACACAATAAAGACGAGCGACACAGTTCTTTAGAAAAATATACCTCTCACTTTATTGGAAGGGTTGTGTGTGAGAGAGAGAGTTGGAGACGAAACAGAACTGCATCATATTGACCTCCACTCTATTGGCCATAACCACGTTTCTTTCCCGTTCTCCTGGCCTGCTCACCTGGGGGCCTGGGGGCCCAGCCTCTCTGGGTGCTGGTTTTCTCTACCACATCTTATCTCCAACTCGTCTGATCCCCAACTGATTAATCGGGGGCCTGAGGGCTCTCTCTGCTGGGTGTTGGCTTTCTCTACCGCATCTTGTCTCACACTGATGAATTTCCTGTGCACTGAGTTATATAATAGTTCAAAGTCCACCTTCTTCTTGTGAGCGTTACAAATTGCACTCATTCAACCCATCCACGGTCAAGGTTATACTCTGCTATTCCTCGACCGGATGCACCTGTTATTTACACAGGTGCATTTCCTGTTTTGACAACCCGGCTGGGTCGTAGGTCAATATACAACAATTTGTGTTTCAGATATCTCCAGAAGAATATCGAATTGGTTTCTTACAGTTATCTATCGCAAATATCTCTTTTGGTATTTCATAATATATTGTTTTGTCTGTTTGTTTCTTATTTCTTAGACTCAGGTGTATCTTTACTGTGACAATTTTGTGATTGGAATATACTCCTTCAAAAGAGAAGCATGCCTCATAGTTCAAACCACTATCTATCCACTTCTTGTTTATGAGAATATATTCTAGCTGTGCTTTAGCATTATTTTGGTTAATGTAAGTCCATAGTCTTCCCTCTCCCTTTTTGGAATTTAGTATTAAGGCATTCTAGGCAGTTTTCTTGTAAAAGGTCTGTTAGATATTCCCCATTTTCTATTTAATAGATATTCTGTTTGATGAGTTGGAGTCATGTAAACAGATTTAATTTTCGCCTTTACAAGGAATAGAACATTGTGTTTGGGAATGTGTTGGACAAAGGAAGATAGCTCATTCTAGAAGTTGATCACAAGCATTGGTTGGACTGTAACAAGAGATGATTGTTGCACACATCATTCTCAGTTGGATTTTCTTTCTGCTATGAAGTGATTTTAAGTCATGAGGACTGAGAAGTATTCCTACACCTCCTATGATTGCATTGACAGAATTTTTCCTTGCAGATAATGAGACAAATGTCCATCAATTACCAGTATCATGGTATTGTATTTCTAGTTCACTATGTTCACTAGTATCTGTGTCCTTGAATGCATATGATGTCTATATTATAGTCTGCTGCAGATTGTATTTGTACAGGTAACTTGTTTACTCTATTTAAAGTTCTAACATTTAATGTTGCTGTGTAAGCAACAGTGTTTTTGCATCTAAGTAATTTTGCTTTGGGTTTGTGCTCTGTAACTGATTTTTCAAACACTGAGGCTAGAGTTTCAACTTTAGCAGAATGCACCCCTTGTTTACTTGCATGAAGGCAATGGGTTTTGGCATTTGGTTTTAATCAGAGTCAAGACAATCTTTCATTGACTGTTTTCCTTATCAATAGATACAAATCTTATAGATGAGTAGTGGTAGCTTCCTGACTGAGCTATTTCACACTAGCCATTGACCTGTGAGGATCTTCTACCCAGTATCTGGTGAATTTCACTGTTGACCCAACTTTGGATTCATCCACCTTACTTCACATCCACCATGCTGCTTACCAGGGCTCCCAGTGATAAAAAGGAGGGTTTTACTTTAGATTTGTGAAGTTTTATCTGTCCAACTATACACATTTAAAAAAAAACTGCTAGTTTTATTTTGTTTCTGAAATTTATTTACACTCTTCAATCTAAGAAATTTACTATTTTTAGGTTTGTGTTTAAAGTAAGTTTTTGGAATTAGCAGCCCAACACATACACGTCTCACAAGAGGGTATCAGGATCATCAAGCACTGTCGCAAATCACACCTCTTCCATGACAACAAACCCAATTGGCCAAATGAATACCAATGGTCTGGGAAACAGGGGTTCAATCCCTGGTCGAGTCATACCTAAGACTCAAAAAATGGTACTTGAGGCTGCCTTACTGAACACTCATCATTATAAGGAAGGATCAAGGGTAAAGTGGTGCAATCTAGGGAAAGAAGTACACCTCGAAAATGAGCCTTCGGTTTACCCTCGACTAAGGTCACCAACTTTACATACTAAGTATTACATAATATCCCCATAATATATTACAATATAACTTGTCTCTACACCATGATATTCTCTCCTCACCTATTATACTTACGTTCCAGATCCAGCGAACATTTTTGTTGATCATACTTACACGTCTAATCAAAAATTCATTTTCTTAATAATGCAATGATGATGATAATTTGTCCTTAAATTAAAATTATCACTGCTCACACAGCGACATAGCCAATGCAAACAATTATTGCAACGCTTAATACCATATATTTACCATATTCCTTAAGTACAGACGACCATAGATTATAATAGCATATATGTCCCCTTTGAAGTAATCTCCTCCAGCTGCAATGCACTTGTTATACCGTTCCAACAACTTCTGGAAGGCCCCATGGAAGTCCTCTCAAAAAAGTCTGGAAACATCGTATGCACCTCGTATATATATATATATATATATATTGTATCACACATAAAAATGTGCACTTCAGGCAATTTTTCATAAAAAGTTTTTTTCTAAACCAATGATAACAGGATTTTATTTGCTCCAGTGGAACATTAACAATCAAAATAGATATTGTTAAGTATTATTTATACCCAAACTCTATAGCATTGAAACTCTATAAGAAAAAATATGAATGTAAAGCAGTCCAAAAATTTAGACCTTCTCTATATATTTATATGATTTTATTTTTGTTATAAAGATGTAATTTTATTTTTATATAATTGTATAATGTTCCACTAAAAATAGTAAAATCCTGGTATCATTAATTTAAAAGAAAATTAAGTTTTTATAAAAAATTGTAAGGGGTGTACTTATTTATGGGTGATACTATCTATTTATCTATCTATCTATACAAAGAGAGAGAGAGAGAGAGAGAGAGAGAGAGAGAGAGAGAAAGGTAAATAAATAAGTTGCACTATTACATGCACTTTCGAACAAATACCCTCGGGAAAAGTATGAACCCCCTTATCCTCTCAGCTGTGGGTTAAATAGTACCACTGATGTCTTTATAGAAGGGTGGCTTTGGTATTAAATAACCTATGAAGGTTGATATGCCATTAAAACAAAGAACCCAAACCAAACCAAATAGTTGATGGAGAAATAGAATGTATAAACCAAGTTCAGTCCCTGAGAAAGGCTTGAATTTATCTCTTCTAATACAAGCTATGAGTAAAATAGTAAGACACTCTTATCTTAGTTGGCAACAAAGAGAAAGACAACTCTGAATTCAAAACTATGAACAGCTGGATTACTTCAGCAATATAAAGATTATCTGACTAAGAGAAGGTAAACAACTACATTCTCTAAAAGACTGAGCTGCTACTATAACTGTCAATATGTCACAGTGCTCTAAATAGAGCTCTAAACATACTACTTTTTTCTATTCCTTATATACATTTTATTTGCTCAACTCTGAAATCTGTTATAAATGAACCCTGATGTAATATATGAACTAAAGTTAGAAAATATTTTCATGTGTACCCCTTAGTAAAAATTTTCCTCCAGCTGATAAACCATAAGAGAATTAATCATGAAATTTAGATGATGCTCCCTAAAAACTAATTGATTAAAATCTTAATGTCTTCCACCTATTTTCCTAATAGCTTTTGAGTTATATTTTTAGACATATAGTCTACATGAAATGTATTAAAAATATCAAAACTGAAACTGTATACATACATAAATGAATTTTTAATTTTCTTTTACTATTCAATACAATTATTGCAGGGAGTTTTTCATTCATCAAAGTACTTGTGAAAATCCTCTTTTGATGTGAAGCTGTGTTCATGTACTTTTTGGTTTGGTTTGGTTTGTTGGGATATCAATCTTTGTTGGTTATTTAATGCCAAATCCATTTTTATGTAAATGATCTGTTCTATTTAAAACAATTCAGTTTAGCATAAGTACACAGTTTAATTGTCAAAAACATTTCTATTTTAAACTATTCAAGCAGTTATATGTAACAATTCAGTTAAAGGTAAATACAGTTTTAATGTCGAAAAACAGTTCAATTTCAATTAATTCAGTTAAGCATAAGCACAAAGTTTAAATGTAAGTACAGTTTAATTGTCAAAAACATTTCTATTTCAAGCTTTTCAGTTTACTCAAACAATTCAGTTTAGCATAAGTATGGTGTTAGTTCTATTTAACCCATAGATAGGGCCCTATCAGATGCTACCACTCCGAGCTGGAAACTCACCATCAGATTGTTTAGTGTCATATCCAGGACTCTCATTAGGGGGGTCTTACCCGTCTGCAGAGGTGCAGTCAGTGTATTCTACAGCTCCAGCTGACTGGGCAATACACAGAGTTAAATGTCAAACAGTTTTATTTCAGATAATTCCGTTCAGCATAAGTACACAGTTTAGACTTCAAAACAATTCTATTTTGAGCCTGAGTTGCTCAAAATAGAACTGTTTTGACGTCTAAACTGTGTACTTATGCTGAACTTATGCAGCACTAGTACACAGTTTCAATGTCAAAACAGTTCTGTTTTAAACACTTCAGTTTAGCATAAATACGCAGTTTAAATGCAAAAATCAGTATGGTGAAAGAAGCACGGTTTAGTTCGATTTAACCCATTGATAGGACCCTTATCAGGTGCTACCACTCTGGGCCAGACTTGACCTGGGATTGATGGCAATGAAGGGGTACTCTGCATTCCCCAAAGCTCCAGCATTGCTGGAACCTCACTATCAGATTGTTTAGTGTCATATCCAGGACACTCATTGGGGGGGGGGTCTTACCCCTCTGCAGTCGGTGTATTCTACAGCCCCAGCCGACTGGGCTATGTACTTTTTGAAATATCTTCCATGTGTTCGAATCTTACTCTCGAATGCAAAAAAATACCTGTGTAGTTTATGGAGAAGATTTAGGTTTGGGTTTATGGCATATCAATTATTTTAGGTTATTTAATACCAAATCCATTTTTATACATATAAACAGTTCTATTTCAAACAGTACAGGTTAGCATAAGTACACAGTTTAATTGTCAAGTAAAATGTCAAAACAGTTCTATTTCAAACAATTCACGTTGATTGTTTGGGTTTTATGGCATATCAACCTTTGTAGGTTATTTAATGCTAAATCCATTTTTAAACAAATAATCAGTTGTATTTCAACAATTCAGTCTAGCATAAGTACATAGTTTAATTGTCAATTCCATTTAGTCTAACAATTCTAATTCAGCTAATTCAGTTTAGTATAAGTATAGATTTTCCTTACACACAGTTAAATGTTCAGACAGTTCTATATTAAACAATTCAGTTTTGCATAAGTACAGTTTCAATGTCAAAAGCAGTTTCATTTCAAACAATTCAGTTTAGCATAAGTATGCAGTTTAAATGTAAGTACACAGTTTAATTGTCAAAAACATTCCTATTTCAAACTATTCAGTTTAGTCAAACAGTTTTAAATCAAACAATTCAGTTCAGCATAAGTATACAGTTTTGTTCTAAGTATACAGTTTTGTTTAACCCATAGATAGGGCCCTATCAGTTGCTACCATTCCGGACCAGAGTGGACCTGGGAGCAATGGCAATGAAAGGGTGCTCCTCATTACCCAAAGCCTCAGCATGACTGGAACCTCACCATCAGATTGTTTAGTGTCATATCCAGGACACTCATTTTTTGGGGGTGGGTGGGGGTCTTACTCCTCTGCAGAGAAGCAGTTGGTATATTCTACAGACCCAGCTGACTGGGCAATACACAGTTAAATGTCAAAACAGTTTTATTTAAGATAATTCAGTTTTGCATAAGTACACAGTTTAGATGTCAAAACAGTTCTATTTCAAGCAATTCAATTCAGCACAAGTATGCTGTTTAAATGTTAAAACAGTTCTATCTTAAACAATTCAGTTTAGCATAAATATGCAATTTAGATGTAAAAAACAGTAAACTCAAGAAACCACAGTTTAGTTCTATCTAACCCATAGATAGGACTCTTATCAGGTGGTACCACTCCAGAACAGAGTGGACCTGGGAGCAATGGCAATAAAGGAGTACTCTGCACTCCTCAAAGCTCCAGTATTACTGGAACCTCACCATAAGATTGTTTAGTGTCATATCCTAGACACTTGTTAGAGGGGGTCTTACCCCTCTGCAGAGAAGCAGTCGGTGTATTCTACAGCCCCAGCCAACTGACTGGGCAAAGCTTATGGAGAGTATAGTTTTCTATACTTAGTTGGTTTTATAGCCTGGTAACCCTTATTTTTACACAATCTCTTATCTGATTTTAAGTAACAATTCCTATTTAATAATCATCATTTGTAAACAATTATAACAATTTGGTAACAATTTATATAATTGTTACTAAATTATTATAAATATTATTATAATCTTCAATTACCAATGTCTATCTAATACTACAATTAAGAAAGAATATAGTGGAATCAAATATAGTTTTTGGTATGATGCACCCTCATATATATATATATATATATATATATGCATAAAATTTTATTGTCCGTTTGGCAGTGCAGCGCTAAAGGCACGAGTTAGCCTTTAGCTACCGCTTTGCTATTAGCACAGCACTAAGATAACGCCAATCTTAGCCACGGCCTCCTGGCCTGTTTGCTCGACAGTGCAGAGCTTTGGCCCCGCAAAACCTTAGCTACTGTCTTGATACATCCGAACAGCTTCAGCACGGCACAGCCATAGCTACCATCCCAATACATCCGCATAGCTTTGGCGCAACACAGCCATAGCTACCATCTCGATATGTCCAAACAGCTTTGGCATGGCACAGCCATAGCTACCATCCCGATATGTCAGTACAGCTTTGGCATGGCACAGCCAAAGCTACCATCTCCGAATTGTCGGCACAGATTTGGCACGGCATAGCCATAGCTACCGTTCTGCTATGTCTGCGCAGCTTTGGCGTGGCACAGCCATAGCTACCGTCTCTGATACATCTGCACAGCTTTGGCACGGCAAAGCCATAGCTACCGTCACCGATACATCCACACAGCTTTGACACGGTAAAGCCATGGCTACCATCTCCAATACATCCGCACAGCTAGGGGCACGACAAAGCCAATTCGCTCGCTCGACTTCACCAATTCGCTCGCTTGACTTCGCATGTGCTAAGGCCTGGCAAACTTTAGCCACGGTTTCCCCGTCTGTTCAGTTAGTCTGCAGTACTAAGACACAGTTAGGTCTTAGTCACCATGCTTGCTTGACTCTATGTGACCAAGCTGCCAACACCAACTTTTACCAGCGACGATCGTCCAGCTGCACACATCTATGACTCAACTGACGTCAGCTACCTGCGACAACCGTCTAGCTGCACATCCTCTACCTGCAATGATCATCCAGCTATATTCAACGACTCAACCAACCACAGCAACCCACAACAATTGTCCAGCCACACATCTATGACTCGACCATACCTGCTACTGACATCACCCATCTAGCTGAAAACACAAATACTACTACCACAAACTTTTCACCATGCTTGTAAACATGACAATAAATTGTCATTTTTGTTATATTTATTACCTTGCCTTTGTTTCCTTCATTGTCTTTGGCTGTCATCACTTGCACACTTTAACTTAAAACATTTGAGGGATCGACGTGCTTATCGGCTCCGTAACAATACAATATTCCTACCTTTATTTATCACAATATGGTTTCATGCAATACAAGCTGTGCTTATTAAATATCAACTGTAAGGTCACTTTATCATCTAAAAGTGATGATTGATAATTATCAATAATAGTTAGTTACTCGGTATTATTTTAATGGGAGGTAACTATTTCATAAATTATAGATAGATAAACATATGAGGTATTCTCCATGAATTGATAGTGTGCCAAGATAAGTAACCCTGCTTTATGACAACTCTCTCAGAATTGAGTTCACTTAGCACTTATCTCTAAGAAACATATAGCAAATTATGTTGAGTTACATAGCACCAGCAGTAAGAAATAATTCTTACCCTGACCTGCCCTATTGCAGAGCTAAAAATTTGCTAACTACATCCTTTGCAAGAAGAGAAAACAACCACTAAAAATATGGAGTCCTGGGTATGACATGAAACTGCATCTGATGGTGAGGCTCTAGTTCTGGATCTATAGGGAGTGTGGAAACATCTTTATTGCCATTACTCTGAGGTCCACTATGATCCTGAGTGGTATTACCTGTCAGGGTATCTATGGGTAAAATAGATAATTGAAAATTATTAGTATTAGATAGCAATACTTGAAACCATATAACTGTTTGCAAATCATTTGTTTTAAATATACTTACCTGAATTAGGAATACTTTACTTGAAGCTTTAATTCTTTACAAATGATAATCATTATTTCTCTAAAAGCCAAATGAGATGCTCTTGCCAGTATTTATGCATGTATGTGAGTGTGTGAGTGCATGAGCATGTAGAGATCTTACTTTCATTTTCACTTTTTCCTTCCTTTCTTCCTTCTGTTTCTTTCTTTTACAGTCTTTCTTTTACATTCTTTCTTCTACAGTCTTACTTTGCATCAATTCTTTCTTTTATTTCTATTATTGAATAAAAATTCTTACTTGAAATTATATAGTTGCTTGCAAAAAACTCTTAAATAACCCAAAAGCATTCACATGAAGAAAAACCAACCAACCAACCAACCAACCTTACCCTGACCTGTTATCAAGTACACATTTTAGATTTCCTTACAAGACTTAACAATTCCAAATGAGCAGCTATTTAACAATTGCTGTTGGGAGAAGTAAATTCATGCTTTTCCTAAGTGAATGCAAACTATCCCAGCTAGAGTTTGAACTTGGTTTGCTAATTCCATTAGGTCATTTACACCCTGTAAACAAATGCAATATTAAAATTCAAAAACTTAAAATCTTGACAATTCCAGTGCAGTACTTTAATCACTAAATTCTTGCCTATCACATTCAAGTTGAGGTGCCCGTGGTGTAGTCGTTATCGTCGTAGGAAATGGACACGGCGACACGAGTTCAAATCCTGGACGAGACTGATTGCATTTCACATAGCACTAATACCCTTGGGGAAGGTATGAATCCAGTTATTCTCCCTCCAGCTATGGGTAAATAGTAGGACAGACTAGGTTCTTCAGCCTTGGTTAGGCAAGTAGTCTAGGAGAAGGAAAACTCTGAATTCAAACCTGTTAAACTCCGCTTAAAAACTGACCTTGTGTCATATCCTGCCCAAGCAGAGGGGTTGGTAAATAGTATCACATTCAAGTTGAACATTGTAGATAATACTTTGGTTGATGGAATTACGGACCACATGGCATAATCTTTGTTTACTTATCGCAGGAACATCATGCAATCTTCACATCAAGTGTATATGTCTCTACCATTAATTCTATCAATGATTATCCTGTTTCTTTAAATTTGGTTAAAGAGATGTAATAGGAATGATGAAGAGGTGAGAAGCAAGGCAGAAGAGATCTCTGCTTAAAACTTTATTTCTCTTTTTCAATATCACTTTTATTTATTGGCCTCTCTGGGGTGGCCTGTATACCTGTCTGCAAAGCTTGAATTGCAGTAAACATTTGAAAATTGAAGATAAGGAAAATAAAAGAAAGAATTGATGCAAAGTAAGACTGTAAAAGAAAGAATGTAAAAGAAAGACTGTAAAAGAAAGAAATAAAAGAAAGGAAGGAAGGAAGGAAGGAAGGAAGGAAGGAAGGAAGGAAAGAAAAAACAAAAAGTGAAAATGAAAGTAAGATCTTTACATATTCATGCACTCACACACTCACATACATGCATAAATACTGGCAAGAGCATCTCATTTGGCTTTTAGAGAAAAATATTTTTTTGATTTTACAAAAATGTTTGTTATAGCTGTAACATATTGACCTTCGACCCAGCCGTCAATCAAGAAACAGGTGCATCTGGTCGAAGATATCTGGGTATCACCTTGACGGGTTGAATTCGGTGCAATTGTGGCACCCACAAGAAGCAGGTGGGAGTCAAACAATGATATAACCTGGTGCCACAGACAGGTTCAGTTAGTTAGAGTCGGTTAGTTGGAGACAGTTAGTTGGAGTCTGTGTTGCAGTTAAAGGCAGTGAGAACCAGCTCCCAGCAGAGGGATTGGGCCCTCAGGACCCCCGGTTGAGCAGCCCAACAGAATGAGAAAGAAGTCCTGCTATGGTCAGAGGAACTTGGGGTCAATATATTGCAGTCTGTTCAGTCTCCAACTTACCTCTCACACACAACTCTTTCGCAACCCTTCGAATAAAGTGTGAGAGGTATATTTTTCTAAAGAAGTGTGTTCATTTGTCTTTATTGTTGATTATGTTTTCATATATATATGTATACGTATATTTGTATCACTGCTATTCAACATAGGCTATCAGGTGTTACATGAAGTTTGGCTAAACTGAACTTTACATTCAAATATACACTGATAAGCCAAAATATTTTGACCCCTAGTCTATTTTGTAACTTTATGTACCTGCAAAATAGTACTTACCTGAACAGGATCAGACTCTACAAGTCCTCTAAAAGTTTACCCTTAGAGGAAAGGGTTAACTGCAGATCCTTTAACAACTGCAAAGTAGTTAAGATTTGAGTTCCAAAGAGCAATCATGCTGGTCTAACACATTCCATAGATATTCAGAAATTTTTAGATCTGGGCAGTTTGATAGCTAGACTTATTTCTTCTTTATCATAGCCAGAGAATTGCTTCTTCATGTTCCTGAAACCATACCCATACAAAAATATCGGCTGACTTGGTGTTGGATAATATAAGGAAATATATATATATTCAAAGAGAGAGAGAGAGAGAGAGAGAGAGAGAGAGAGAGAGAGAGAGAGAGAGAGATGTGAATATGTTAGGTAAATCCAATACATACACCCCCAAATATATATATATATATATATAGTATTTTTGATAAGTACTTTTTCATTAAGTATTATTTCTTAATAAAAAATAAAAAACAAAAAAGCAAATGAAATTTAGGTTTGGGCGATAGGGTGACCTGAATTTTATGGATTTTTCTAAATTTCAATTAGAAATTTCTTATTATTTCTTTGTCTGAAGATGCAGATTCTTTGAAATATAAGGTCTGCTGAAATAAATATGATTACAAAAAAATATGAATAATTTTTAAAGATTTTTCTTTATATATATATATATATATATATATATATATATATATATATATATATATATGTGTGTGTGCGTGTGTGTGCGTGTGTGTGTATGAGTGTGTGTGTGAGTGTGTATATATGATAGGAATATGTTAGTTAAATCCAACGATTAATCTCTGAAAAAAGTACTCAATGTTCTGAAACGACAGAGCTGGAAAAAAACCTAAAATGTCAAGTTAAAAAGTTCATAAATACAATAAAGATTGAATGAATAAAAAATAAGATTAAAGAAAAAAAAATTATTTACTTGACTTTTTAAGGTATATATATATATATATATATATATATATATATATATATATATATATTTTCTTATATATATTTATAATAAATAAATTTTCATATATATATATATATATATATATACATATATATATATATATATATATATATATATATATAAGAAAATTTAAAAGTTGTCTAATACATTCTTAGCAATCACTTATCAAATATGTTTGTATTGTTGTAATCATACACTCAAAGAATGTTTACTTTTGTTGTTGGCTCATTGTTTTTTAAATGTGGGTGTTGTTTTTAACTAGAATTGAAGAAATTTGGTTTCCAAATTGAAGTTTCTGGGTAGGTCATGTTTTCTTTTTTGTAGAACTTCTTTTTTTGGTTCCTCATTAAATTTTTTTTTTTTTTCATAATTTTTTAGCTCTCTTGTATGCATGCTAAACTGAGTCAATGATCCAAGGAGAAGATTATTTTTTCTGTTAGAGTCATCTCTCCAGTCAACTCCTTGGTTACCATATCAATTAGCAATTTATGCATAATGTCTTTGCCACTTTTTTGTTTTTGTCAATTTTATTTCGTATGTATTACTATTTTCAGACAAATTGATTTATTTCAGTTTTCTTTTTTCATTCTCATCTTTTTTTTTGTCTTTTAAACATTTTTTGCAGGAGCCTTGACTACAGACATGTTGGTACCAACCAGAACTGGAAGTAAATTCTACCTTACATATGTATACAAATGTTAGTTCCAATATTTCTCACTTTCTTTCTTTCTTTCTTTCTGGATATATATACATATATATATATATATGTGTATGTGTGTGTGTGTGTGTGTGCATGTGTGTGCATGTGGGTGTATATTTATATATGTATATATTAATATATATATACATGGTGCATTGAATAAGTTTCCAGACTTTTTTTGTATAGGCATTTAAAATTGTCATAGACTCTTGAAAATTCACAATGTTATTTCTATACATCTTATGAAATGACTGACCGATTTTTATGATTTCAGGTTCAAATGAACAGCTACGGCAGGAATTGGAATACACCCTGATTGTCACAGCTGGTGAATTTCAAAAATGAAATCTGGATGTGAGGATACTTTAGAAGAACGATATGCAATAAAATTCTGTTTTAAACTTGGAAAAAATGTCACAGAAACGTACTGAATACTTCAGACTGCTTTAGGAGCATCTTGCATGAATCGAGCATCAGTTTTCGAGTGGCATAAGAGATTCAAAGAAGGCAGGGAGTCTATGAAGGATGATGAGAGGTGTGGGAGGAGGAAGGAAGTCAATACACCAGACTTGACTGGCTAAAGGGTTAGGGTTAGGGTTACTATGTTGAGGTTTTAAGGAAGTTCAGGAAGAGATTCTGTCGGAAGAGGTCAGCACTCTTCAAATCGGGTTGGTGGCATTTCCACCAGGACAATGCACCAGTGCACAACTCCATCCTTGTCAGATTATTTGATCAAGATAGGCATCAAGACAGTTCCTCACCCTTCCTATAGTCCAGACCTTGTTCCCTGTGACTTTTGGTTATTCCCTAAGCTCAGAGACTGTCGTTATGAGACAATTGAGGAGATGAAAGAGGCTTTGATGAAGGTCATTGACATGTTCACACAAGAGGACTTCCATGGGGCCTTCCAGAAGTTGTTGTAATGGTACAACAAGTGCATTGCAGCTGGAGGAGATTACTTCAAAGGGGACTAGAGTTTCATGTGTGTACTATCAATAAAAGTGCCCATATGAAAAAAGTCTGGAAACTTATTTAATGATCTTTGTATATATATATATATATATATATATATATATATATATATATATATATATATATATATATGTATATACATATATATATATGGTAACTTTTAATGCTTTCTCAGTGACATTTCTTGTCATAATTCTGGTAAAATTGTTAACTTCAGCTCAATAAAGGAAAAGGAAATGAAGAAAAAGAAAAAAAAGGGGAAAAAGTAGAGAGAGATAGAATATATATATATATATATATATATATATATATATATATATATATATATGAGTAAATATATTGGGTTTTTTAAATAAATTTTGAATAAGAATGGAACTCATGAAAATTGAATGTTAAAAACTTACTCATTTTATTGTTTTATTAAAAGAATAAAAATTCAAAAATTAATTTAGAAGAACTGAAATTTTTAAATGTTTAGTTTGGTTTGGTTTGGTTTTATGCCATATTAACCATTGTAGGTTATCTATTTCCAAATTCATTTTTATACACTAAACAGTTCTATTTTAAGCAATTCACTTTAGCTTAAGTAAACATTTTTTTTTGTTTATACACAGTTAAATGTAAAAAGCATTCCAGTTAAGCAGTTTAGTTCTATTTGACCCATATATAGAACCCTATCAGGTGCTACCACTCTGGGAGTGATGGCAATAAAGGGGTACTCAGCATTGCCCAGAGCCCCAGCATTACTGGGACCTCAACATCAGATTGTTTAGTGTCTTATCTAGGACACTTTTCAGAGGAATCTTACTTCTCTCCAGAGATGCAGTCGGTGTATTCTGCAACCCCAGTTGATTGGGCCAGAAATGTTTAGGCTGATAATTCAACCATAGATCAAATCATCCACTGAGAACATTGTGTTTTTTTATATATATATGTATATGGTGAGGTAAAGTGTAAAACCAAAGTGTAAAATTATAAAATAGAGGCTCCTAGAGCCATAAATTTCAATCTACATTTTTTAACCAATCAATGCCTTTGAATAGAATATTGATTCCACTTTGATTTTGCAGATGACAAAATCTGTTTTACCTCAAAATTTAGAGGTTAAAACCTTAAACAATTCAAGACTTTTTCCCAAAAATTATAAAAATAAAAATGAAAAATAGACTTTATAACCAATTAGAATTTTAGATTAATTAATCTATTTTTGATTCTATTTTCAAGCTGAATTATTTTCATAAATAGTGAGAAAATAACTGAACATTTAGTATTCAATGAAAATTATATATGGTATGTTTTTATTTCTTTGAGTGAATTTTGTTGCTTTTTCAACATCTAAAATTTTTAATTCATTGGAATTGATTTAAATTAAACATTGTTGCAAATAATTACACCTCTGTGTTAAATTCTCATACTGATAGCTTCTGCTGCTCTTGCTAACTATACTTTGTATATGTGCTGTTGATAAACTTTGCCGTCAGTTTTTAGGGGTCCACTTGGTGTTCTCACTGGGTGGGTGTTATTATACTAACTGACTGGTTCCATGGGGCCTTTCCCCTATGCAATATTTACTTGGTAGGGCCGAGTTCATTTAGTGGCTGAAGCACCCCAAAATTAGGGAATGCCAATGGGATCAAGCATTTTTTGGGATAGCCACCCATCATAAATTTCGATTTGTGCCCCACCCCAAGGACTTTGTGTCATATCTAGCCTGGTGAGAGTTTGGAGGATATCAAACTTCACTGAGCATCTAAATAATTATTAGCTTGTGAACTTAACTTTTCCACTACATAATAAAGGTTATAACAAAATTTCTTTTTCTGTTAAAATGAATGAAAAAATTACAAAAATTATTATTTAAGGTTAATTTTAGTTTTATTTGAAAGATGTAATATTAATTATGAGTATTAAAAGCAGAATAATATGACATATTTAATTAATTTTTGATACATTCTAAAGATTTAAACTCACCAAATATTGATGAAATGCGATTAAAAAATGTTATCAAAATTTTAAAAAACCTTTAAAAAGTTTTTTGAATGTTATTTGTTACTGGAAACATTAATAAACTGATTTACATAAAAATATTAGATGTTGAATATATCACTTACAATTGTATTTAAATCCAAGTAGTAGGTTAAAATTAATGACAAAAGATTTTCTGCATCATTTTACAATCAAGGTGTGCTTTACTTTATAACTAAACATTATTAGTATAGAAGTATAATCACCAAAAAAATTAACATTTTCAATATAGAAAATCTTATAATCAATAGGTTATTTTTGTATTTAATCATGAAAATTGAAAATAAGCATGGTTGCATGGTTTTTGAATGTACAATTAAGAAAACTCAATGAAAAGATTATTTTAATTTATCGTTAATTTATAATTAAAACAGAGAAATAATGATACATTTTAATTGCATTTTTAATATTCAGTGTTTTACCTGGCAATATTACCAGGTAAAACTTTAATTTTTATCTTTTTTTAAACTTCCTATTTTCATAACAAAATTTTGCTTTTTTCTTTTCATTTTTACTTAAATATTCAACCTGAATACAAGGAAGAAAACTTGAAGATGCTTAAAAATTGTTACTGTAGGTTTCCATACATTTTTCATTAAAGATTTCTTTTATTTTAACGATAAATAAAAATATAAAAAGACAAAGTAGCTCTCCTTTTCTTGCTTTAAAATTTATATTTTTCAATAAATAAAAATATCCTTTATCTAATAACATATTTAGATTTAGCCTATGATTGGAGAAAAGTATGTCAAAATCTTATGCAAACTTAAGGTCAACATTTTCTTCGTCGGTCAAATATCGATACAGAATTATTTCCATAATAATCTAAAAGAAAATAATGTTTTCTTAGTGGGGGAGGGAAGTTATGCGACCTGAAAAACATCTTCAAGTTTTTTGATAAAATAACTTGTAGCAGAAATAAACTTGTATTTTTTGTTTGGCGTGTAATTTAATTTGACCGTTATAGTCGCCGAACATTTTCACCCAATCAGGATGACCTGTCCTATTCAGCCCGAACAGGACCAAAAATTTCCTAGCAGCACCAAAAATTGAAGAAAGCCCGCGAAACTCTCTCTCCCTCAGAAATCCTCAATGGGAACGGATGTCTTATCGTCTGCTCCTGAATAGCAGTAGCAGCATCATACACTATGAGGAGAGCCATCTAGTTTATGGACCCCTTGGGTCAATTCTTCTAGACCAAGGGATCGTAGTTAAAAACAAATTAGATGATACACTCTCACAACTTCCTACATTTTTTCCTCCCTACGAAACTCGCAGCATACTAGCGTAAACCCCTTTACTTTATGCTGCCATTAAAACTTTGATACAAAACCTAACGACGTCTTCGTTCTTCTCCACCACCTTTATTTTCCATCAACATTTAGCGAGGGGATAACAACCGACGAAATACCAGCGCAACCAACGTACTACCAACATAACCAACGAAAAACCAACTTAAACCTAAAACCTAATAATAATAATAATAATAATAATGATAATAATATTCCCATCGCTATAAACTAATGCATTACAAGATTCGTTAATTTATAAATGAACAGTAAAAATGTCATTAAAATCGGATAACTCCCTGATTTTAAGTGATTTTTTTTCGATTGAGTAGTGATTTGTTTCAATACTAAAGGTCCATGGTGGCCATAATTGTTAGTGCCTAACATAAGAGTTTATAGATGAAAAGTTGAAACAAAAGAAACTGTGGTACTTTTTTTGTTAATACAAAATTTAAGATATATTCAAAAAAGACTTTGTAACTTTTACTTTTTAGTCAGTTAATCAACTCTAATATGAAAAAAAAACCCGTTAAATTTGTAGAACTGTGTTCATTATTTTCAGACATTTCCTATATATATATATATATATATATATGCACACATACACACACACATATGCATATATATATATTCATATATTGCAAATCATATGGATGCCCTGGGATGACTCATCAGTCATGTTCCTGTGTTCATTAGACGTTTTTGATCTTTTAACATCAGACTCCCTTACCCAGGGAACCTAACTGGGATTAATCACTAACCAACTGGGAATAATAAAAAAATAAGACACACCCACACAAAATTATATATATAATCTCAAATATGTAAAACTACCTCCACTTTAAATTGAAATTTGTTTAAACATTAAATTAACATGTCTATATGAAGAAAGCTACTAACTTAAAAGTGCTAACAGAAAATTGAAAATATAGTAGGAAATATGGTTTGGGGTAAATATTCATGACAAACTGCATATATATATATATATATATATATATATATATATGTGTGTGTGTGTGTGTGTGTGTGTGACTATGCAAATAAATTATATATTTTAGATGAGGTAAATAACTATATTTAGAAAAACATTCTAAAAGGAAACTTTATTTTCATTCTTCCTATATATATATATAAATATATATACATATGATACCAATAAAAAAAACCAAGGTTTTATTCGTAATGAGATAAACACTTAAGTATGACAGGCGAGCAAGTCGGTTTCGATTCTCGCTCAACGGAGCAAAATCGAGGATAATATACAATAAAAAATTAAAAAAAACTAAGGGAAATATGTAGAAAAAAAATAAAGAGTATATCAAAATATTAAGTCCGAGCAGACATTCTCAATGTTTACAGAGAGACGGTTTACCGGACAAAATATGAACTATCTTCAATACTTTTAAATGAAATGAAGATTACGTCTTGCTCACTATAGGGAACAAATCAACATTAAATTTCTCGGTACAGTCACGGTTTTATATAAGGTGTTCTGTAATTGATTTCCCGTATGTATTCTTTGGATTAACAGTCGGACCAACATTAAAGTTTTGTTGCGGAGCCGATAAGCGCGTCGACTCCGCAAATAATTTAAGGGCTACGCGCGTGCGAGTGTGCATGACCAAATACAATGAAGGGAGACAAAAGGCAAGTCAATAGGTACAACAAAAGTGACGATTTTATTGCCGGAATTACAAACGTGTATGTAAATATCCGTGGCGGTTGTACGTAGTCTTCAGCTAGGATGGATTATGTCGTTAGCTGGTATGTTCGCGTTGTAGATGTTCGCAGCTGGACGTTCGACGAGGGTAGCTGGCGTAGGTCGAGTCTTGGAGATACAGCTGGATGCTTGATGCTGGTAAGCTGAGATCGGTCGGGTCGCTGGATGCAGTCGGACAGTCGTTGCGGGCAGCTGAGGTCAGTCGAGTCGTTGGTAAATCGATGTCCCGGTTTTGACATTTTGTTGGTATGGTCGAGTCGTGGTTGCTAGCTCGTAACAGCGAGTCGTTACGTGAGCTAGTTGTTGCAATGCTAGGGCAGTCCGTAACAGCGAGTCGTTACGTGGACTGAATGCTGCATTGTAGGAGCGTCGTGGTCGGTAGATCGATATCCCGGTTTTGACAGTACGTTGGGTTAACCGGGGGGTGGTGTCGATCTCGTTGCTAGCCCGTAACAGCGAGTCGTTACGTGGGCCTAGATGCTGCAATGCTAGTGTAGTCCGTAACAGCGAGTCGTTACGTGGACTAGATGCTGCATTGCTGGGGTAGTCCGTAACAGCGAGTTGTTACGTGGACTAGATGCTGCGTTGCTGGGGCAGTCCGTAACAGCGAGTCGTTTCGTGGACTGCATCGATGGAGAGTCGTGGTCGGTAGCTATGGCTTTGTCGTGCCAGATAGCTGTGCGGGCGTATCGTTGATGGTAGCTATGGCTTTATCGCGCCAAAGCTGTGCGGACGTATCGAGGCGGTAGCTAAGGCTGTTTCGCGCCAAAGTGGTGCGGACGTATCGAGGCGGTAGCTAAGGCTGTTTCGCGCCAAAGCGGTGCGGACGTATCGAGGCGGTAGCTAAGGCTTGCGCGCCAAAGCTCTGCACTGTTGAGCGAACAGGCCAGGAGGCCGAGGCTAAGATTGGCGTTATCTTAGCGCTGCGCGGATGGTGGAGCGGTAGCTAAAGGCCAACTACTGCCTTTAGCGCTGCGCAGCCAAACGGACGAGTGGAACCGAGCGATGGTTAAGACCAGCTGGTCTTAGTGAGTCCTATTCGTGTTTTCCTCCATGCCGTCTATTTCGACTGATCATTAATGACCGCCAGAGATGCACCGACCCGCAGAAGGTGACCTCTCATAGCCCTTAAAAAGGACCGTAAAAAAAGGTTGTTGAATCCACCGCTAGAAGTGGCGGCGAGGTAGGTGCGACCACGATAACGTAGGACTCGAGCCTCATGGCTCCTGAGAGCGTCCGCGTAGACCTCTGTATTTATCGAAGCGTCCCACCAACGCACGAATATGGCACAAGGCCGTTTTTAAGGTGGGCCCGGTCGCAGGGCCGAAGCCCACACGCGTCCGGCAAGGCCAAAAATACCTTCGGCCCCGTCGGCATTCCCCTTTTTGGGGCGCCTCAGGCGTCAGGCAATAAACCCAACCGCTCCGAAGAGGGTATAAGCCTGGGGGGATGGCCCCCTGAGGCCGGAGGAAATCTCTAGTGCCGAGGCACACCCGGCAGAACCGCCCAGAGGTAAGACGGCCTACCGAATGCAACCCAAGAACTGGAGAGGAAAGGCCACACTCAAACGCCCTAGAGCGTCCGCGGGGACCTCTGAATTTTCGCCGCCTGAAGCCTTTTTATATGGAAGAAAGGGAACTCCACTTCTGTCGCGCCACGTGGATAGAAAGTTCTTCTACAAAAAATGGACGCAGAAAATAAGTATTTCTTTAACCCGGTATAGGCTAGCGAAAAGCATTACTTCCACTTTTATAGAATTATTTCTGGCAGAAGTGTTTTGCAAATGTTGATAAATATTAATTTTTCCCCTTCTTAGCTGTAACGGCCGGTTAGAGTCGAAAAAGGGCTTCATCATTTCCGGCCGTACTCGGATGTTATTTCTCTAGGGCGAAATGTAATCCGATCTGTTTACGTTCGTAGGCCGGTCGCGGCAATTTTGTATTTTCGTAGGGACATATCTAATTCTGGCAACCAGCCTTTAAATGTAGTTGCAGTTCACGCTACATAAGAAAAACTAATCAAACTAAACAAATTGATTAGAGAATTATTAGGATAGATGTCAGAATTGGCTTAGTGTTAAAGACCACCCGTACATTGGCTCAGAAATCGCACTTTACTGCTTGTCTATTACTAACTCTATAGGATCCACACTTTTCTATTTTTAGTTAAATTAGCTAAGAACACGTAAATCAGAATATTCTAGGGAAGAAAAGATCCAAAACTCACTTAGAATATTCTTAAGCCAATCAACAAACACATAGATTAGAATATTCTAGAAAAAACGGATCAAACACTAACTTGCCGAAAGATTTTTCATAGAACCAAAAAAATAAGGCGTCTCAATAAATAAGTAGTTTCTATAATTCTCATAAGTTAGATCAGGTCACAAGTTGTGTTGACTCATATGTCCGCACATTTAAACTTTAGTTGACCCGCTTAAACTTAAAATATATCATTTCGATCCACTCAAAGAGTATAAGAACCCAGAATTTTTTAGTTCAAAGCAGAGGCGGCACACAGAGGCGACACACCGGTGGCCACAGACGACACGGAGACGACACACGTGGAAGAAAAAGTAAGACGCACTCAAATACACTAACACGCCAACAATGAGCTTGAATGACCAATAGATTAAGTGACTTATACATACCAGAACTCACACATACCCGCACACATACACATGTATGTAAATACGAGTTGGCCTCTCTCTTTCTCCTTATTATTCCTGGCAAAAAATATTCTTGTGTTTACACACACACACACACCTCTATACATAGGAAAAGTTATGAACATTTACACCTTTGTATTTTTGTTATTTGTCCAGTTGAGATGGACTAAAAAATTGTTTGTTTTTTAACATTCTTGTTTCGGTCAATTTTCTTTTGTGTACGTTTGTTTGTACAAATTGTGATTTATATTGTGGAACTGGCACTCACAGTTACATCTTAGACAAATACTCATTCTTCCAGCCAAAGGCGACGCAAATAAACTGGGCATCTTTGTACTGATGCCAGTTTGATTTTATGAAAATCAATTATTTCATTCTTAATAACAGTTTGCACAGTATTCAGAGGAAAATTGTTATTGCAAAGAGTCATATAAATAAACTTGATCTCATCCTCAAGTTTAGATTTAGAGCAAATCATTAATGCTTTGTGGGTCAAGGTCTTAATTAAATCATTTTTTTTTTGCTTTGTGGGACAAAAGGAATCTTAACAAAAGGAATCTTAACCTGTGAATGTAGGCTTACGATATATTGAAGGGGCATAACACGAAGGAGTCCTACAAATCAAAACATCTACAAAAGGCAACGTAAAGTTAGTTTCCCTCTACAATGTAAATGTAAGAGCGGGCTGGATTTTATAAAGGGAGGTAATAAATGAGCTCGCTTCAGCCTTGCTATTGAAAAGACAAAAACGCTTCATTAACATAACGAAAATAAACCTCCGGCTTATTTGGACGCGCCAGTAATCTCTTTTCATGAAATACTACGAAAATATTCGCTAACGCAGGTCCTTGGGGAGAACCCATAGAAACCTAATCAATCTGTCTGTACATAATATTATCAAAACTAAATTCTACAGATATGGTAGCAAATTTTATTATTGCAATGAATTCTCAGGAATTTCGCTGGCAGAGGGCAAATAGCTTCGATATTGTAAATCTGTACATAGATCAAAAGTCTCAAGAAGGGGAACGCAGGTATATAAACTACAGATATCAAGGGATACACTTTTACAATACAGGAAAAATGAAAGACGCTGCAGTAATCTAACATAAGTTGCAAAATGGTAGTAAACCATTTAGCAACTTTATTTTCGGAAGAACATATCATAGAAAGTATAGGTCTTAATAGGACACCCTCCTTATGTGTTTTAGGCAACCCATAAAAGCGAGATCGAATAGAACTTACAGGCCTAATCAAATCAGAAATAGTGGAAGAAAGATATCCACTTTTGATATATTTGATAAGGTTCTTTGGGAATTTTGTCTCGATTGATACTGAATGGTCGTATGTATCCACTGGACCAAGTCTTATAAATATAGAGGTCTCCTCTAAAATAGTTATCATTTTATCAACACAGTCTTAGTAATCTAAAATGACGATACCAGAACCTTTATCAGATTAGGTAATTACTAAGGATTTATTATCCCGAAGTGACTTTAGAGTACGAAATTGTTCATTTTGCCGCTTGGATTCGGAATAGAAATTATGAGTGAGCTTGGTCATTTAACCTAGCTTTAAGGTACCCTGTTAGTAGAGACAAATTGAAGTCTTTTAATTTGGGGAAAAAGAACTTATACTCAGAATAGATCTCTTCACATTTAGTAACTGATGGTGGGGATACACTAATCTAACTCATGAGCATTCTAGCTAGTGAGTTCAAGGTTAGATAACTGTATGGAAGAGAGATTGAGAACATTCTTACTAATATTGGGATTAGCAGAAAACCCACATTTTTAAAAAATAAATTAAGTGTTGCAACTTACTATGATGTTTAAACTATAGCCTCGTAAAACTTCATTCATGAATAAGTGCAATATAACAAAATCGTATTTTGTCAAAAAAAAAAAAAAAAAAAGACTGTGCTTGAGAGACTCACTCCATGTAAATATTTCCAATTTCATACTTGCAAGACTATAAAAAAGTTTGGATAGAAAATTATGGATAAATGCCTTTTCTATCCTACGTCCAAGATGTAATTTTGCCCTTTTGATTCCAAAAGTAATTAAAGGAGGATGAACTTTATTGTTCATGCAGGAATGAAGAAGAGAAAAGTAAGCCAAAAAAGCTAATTTTGCTTTTAATTTTTGACATAAAATTCAATCTATGGATTATGTTGGGGTCGTATTTGTTGGTCTAAATATGAATTAATAGGTATCTATGATTTTACTTAAAGAAATATTGCCATGAGTCAATATCGTATATACAGAAAACAAATGAAAAAAAATGCTTTTATACAAAAATGAGACATTTCTGTACAGCGAAAATGATTGTTAATTAGGAAAAGTAAGGTAATTTTCCGATTCAGCACCATCAAATTAGCTAAAAAAGATGTTTTGGTGCCTCGAAACCATTAAATTTTTTTGTTGACCAGTGTAATCTGAATATTTTGATGGTATTGTGTTTGGAAAAACCTTACTATATGTTATTTTTTGTTGTGTTTATGTAACAGGCATGCACAAATTATATAAACCAGTTTATTTGTTCTGTCAAAAATGGCTGTAATATTTTAATAATTTGGCAATTTTATTTTAATTATGAAATATCAAAAACTTTGTCGTACGATATTTATTTGTTTATGTTCAATCCTCATCCTCATATCCCATAATCTTTTTAATTCATCTGGTGTCAATTTCCTTGCATTGAATTTCTCTGAGCTATGAGTGGATTACTTCGTAGTGCTCCTTTAAAAATGACTGTTTATACTCGGTAACATAGTAACAGTAGCAAGGAACAATCCCTGACTTTATTCATACAGTTTGAATTCTGAGTTTTCTTTTTCCTTGACAGGTTGGTTTACTAAGGCTATAAGGAGTCCAGTTTGCTCTACCATTTTATCTCTAATTGGAGAAGTGATGAATTCATGCCTTCCTTAAGGACATTAGTGCAAACTCAAATACAGCCAGCCTCATCCAGGATTTGAACTTGGCATGGTGAATTCATTTGGTATGACAATAACCGTTACACTACATATGCTTCTACGTGACATAATTTCCTGGATAGATTATTGTATTTTATTTGTCTTGTTCAAAATTACAGTGAATAATATTTTTCGCATATTTTCCTGCTCTTAGATAAGTCCATTTTATAGTCAGTGAAATTCGGAAAAAAAGACGCAAAAAGTGTTACATACATACATACATACATACATATATACATACATACATATGTGTATGTGGGTGTGTGCTCGTGTTGTGTGTGTGTGTGTGTGTATTAAAATCTTGTTAAAACAATTGATAAAAATCAATTAAAAAAAAATTTCATGTGTAAATCTTTCTTTCTCTCTCTCTCTCCACACACACACACACACACATATATATAATTATTGACACAAATGGTTGTTGTATACGTACATTTTTTAAAGGGGAAACACATCAAACATATTTTCACAATGATCAGCCAATTATCAATCATGGTTTTATTTTTATTTTTTTTTTCATTATATGCGCAATTTCTTCCCCAATCTTCTATTCCTTTCCATTGCATTATATCATTAGAAAATAATATCTATGTCTTTCTAATAATAATAATAAAATCCCATACATTTTTACGGGTTTACTGGCAATATTTCGTTTTTGATTCACAGAACTTCTTCAGACTAAACATTTTTTAACTAAAAAAAAGTGAATAAGTTCTGTGAATAAAGAACGAAATATTGCCAGTAAACCCGTTGTAAGTGTTTGATTCATCCAGTTTTTTATCATCTGGTCAGATTCATCAAAATCTACCATTTCTACACACACACACACACACACACACACACACACATATATATATATATATATGTAGAGATGATCATTGGATCTCATATATGTGATAATGGTTATAATAATGATAATAGATGAAAATCTTTTTGGTTGGACAGAAAAGCATACTCTTAGCAATTCACAGGAGGCTGCCCATTATGAATATTGAAATGAGACCTTTAACATTTGCAAGTCGACTTCATTTTCAGATTCCCTGGGCTTGAAAAGCTGATTGCTAACCTTGACACTAAACCAAGACCAAAGGTTAACTGGCCATACTTTAACCATGCCTTTGACCTTTCTGACGAAGATACCATTAGATCAGAAACAATCAAATTATCACTCATAAGGTGTTACTGGATAGACTAAATGTCTAAGATTAACTCAGTAGATAACTTGTTAAAATTTGATGCATACAAATGCACTGAAATATATCAAGGCCTAAATTTTTGGCTTTCAAAAATTTCATGGTCTAGATTTGAAAAAAAATGGGGGTAGGGTTCAAGACTTGTTTCCAGATTAAAAGAGACCTAAGGGGAGATTTACAAGTAGGTTTACTTTGGTTTCTTTGTGCAATGGCATATCAACCTTCATTAATTATTGTATGTCAAAGGTATTCTTGTATCAGTAGTGATACAATACCTGGGAAGATAACTGGTTTCATACCTTTCCCAGGGGTATTAGTCCAAAAGTGAACATAATAGTATGACTGGAGTTCGAACTCACTTGGCCCAGAATACACTGATAACATCTTTGCAGAGGGGTTATCTGCAGAGATGTTATCGGTGTATTCTACCAATGAGTATCCAGCTAGCGAGTATCCGAGATATGATGCAAAAAAATCTGATGGTGAGGCTTCAATAATGCTGGAGCTTTTAGGAATGTGGAGTACTCCTTCATTACTATCGCTCCCAGGTCTACTCTTTCCCAGAGTAGTAGCACCTGATATGGTCCTACCTATGGTTCAAATAGAACTATTTGACATTTGAATTGTGTACTTAAGCTAAACTGAATTGCTTGAAATAGAATTGTTTTTACATTTAACTGTGTGTAAACAAAAAAAACTATACTTATACCAAACTGAATTGCTTGAAATAAAGCAGTTTTTACATTTAACTGTGTGTAAACAAATGATTAATAGTAAATAGAATTATATATATATAAGATAAAAATAAGTGAAACTATTTAACTGTTGTAAAAAAGTGAGTTCAGGCTCGTTTAAAAATGTTATCTACCAAATGTCTTAGAAATCATGTATTTGATATATATGTATGAAAAATAAATAACCGACAATGGTTGATATGCCATAAAACCTAACCAAACTGAACCAAAATAATTGAACTCACTACGATGTTGCAGTCTAGCACATTAACCCCTACACCACATGGCTTCCCCCACTGTAACTAGGTACAGGAAGGATGTATATTTTCCAAAAAATTTGGATTAAAAGGGCCGTGTACTATGTGAAAGTTTGGTATTATTTATCTTTGTTGAATAGAAAACATTTTGTATCTTACATAGATTACACTGAAAAAGAAAAAAAAACTTTCTGTTGGTAACAAAAGGAAATTGTTCTTCTCTTAACTCAATTTGGACCCTTTAATTCAATTCTAAATTTAGAATCATCACGTTTTAAAGTTTTTCGGCTTTGATTTTTATATACAAAATGTGACATATTACATACTATATCCATTGAAAATCAAATCTGAGTACTCAGATTAAAAAAAAAGTAAGAATTTCTAGAAGAAAAATGTCTCTTATTAAGAAATAGAATGTTCAACTTCAGCATTAGTTGATAGCGTTCAAAAGTGTTTGAGACACTCTTGCACTCGTGGGAAGCGCTGGTCTCTTGTCATATTTAGATTGAAGCACTCTTCCATCACCAAAATATTTTGTGGAATCTTTTGTTGCCTCATTACCTTGTTGTTTATTAATTGTTTTCAGCTGAAAGAGACCCAAGAAAGGTCTGTACAATTTATGTACATGCTGCCAGCTAAAGTAGAATGAAAAATTTCGTTTTTAGTTTTCAGAATCAACTCGTTGTTAAGGTCAGGATGAGTGCTGCTGGTACCATATAACCCTGTGCTTCTTCCCATATAGTTGAGTGTTAACGTTTTGGAATTATTTTACTTTTTACTGTCTTAGCAACAGGCCGAAATAGAAATTGTTATGATTTATAAAATCTGAAAAACTAATAATGCTATTTTATAACACTATACTCTAGCACGGTACCAAATGTGATACTATCTTAGCACGGTACCATTTGTAAACACTATGCTTAGTATGGTACTAAATGTAACAATATCTTGGCACGGCACCATTGTAACAATATCGCAGTCACCAATTACCGGCGCCAGATGTAATACCGTTGTGCACGACATTTGTGGTACTAAATGTAATAACAATAATAATAATAATAATAATAATAATAATAATAATTAGTTTTATCCTGGTAACGGCGCCAAATGCAGTACTATAATCACTGTACTTTTTTGTCTTATCTTGGTAACGGCGCCAAACGCGTTTCCAGCTTGTTTGTTAACCAATTCTCTCAGTGCCCACCTTGTGTTTGAAAGATCTACTGATAGGGAATGACACAATTCATCCGGAACTTCTTCCAACGGTCGGTATGATTCGTTGGAACAAATCTGCCTGGGTGTTGGCAACTCAAAAGCAAGAAGAATTCTCTGTCAACTATTAACAACCATTTATTGGAAAGTATTGGTGTAACAGTAATCTGTTCAATATTTTTATGGAAACTTGTCGCTTTATTATTCAAATATACTGTTCGATGTTCAGAGTGCATATAGTAGCACGAGAGAGTAAAATCTGTAAGGGTCTATGAACAGAGACACAAAGAGACACCCCGCCTCGACCGCCATCTAACCTCAACTTCTATTTCTAACTGACAACTTTTTCAAAATTCGCTAATTTTCATATATCTAAATTCAAGATATCGTTAGTTATGTCATTTCATTAAGTTACTGCGTCATCTCACACGTATCTCCAATTTCACTATGTTTCTATTTTTTCAATCAAACATTGTAGCGTAAATTTTATTTACATACACAAAATTCGCGCCCACATTTTTAAACCAATCAACAAAGAAAACAATTTAGAACATTCTAGAAAAAAGGATCATAGCCACATCCACAAAATTTGCGTCCATAGATTTTTAAACCAATTAAGTATTCCCCCCCCCAAAAAAAAAACATTCATACCCGTTTTGATCCACTTAGGGGTCATAAAAAGAAAGCGATGAACCAATTCTACAGATCGCCGCTGATGACAGAATGAAGCTACGCTACTGAACTGTTCCCTTACTCCACCAAAACTCGAGAGGCGGCACGCTATCAAGCAAAGACATGTTCCCCCTTCTTCTTACACCAAAAACAAACAAAAGGAAAAGTACTACTACATAAATTAAACACTGGACAAGCGGGCGAAAATAACAACAACAACAACGACATTGTGAGTTCCTTTGCATATTATTCCATCTGAATGTTATATAATTGCGGAAGGATTTTTTTTAATATTATAATTTTTCGTTTTGTATATCTTACCTTTCGGTTTAGTTAGTTACCTTTCGGCTTAGTGCATGGGTTAGTTAGGTGCACACATTGAGTGCAGGTGTTCACGCACACGCAGGGTGGATGTGACAATCACAGATGTCACAATAAAAACCCCAGATAGGAAATAAGACCGGAGACATGAATGATGTCATGCCCGGCAGCGATGGGCTGAGGATTTTGGAATTTGAAAAAAAACAGAGTTGAGATTCGACGTTAGAGGAAGAAAGTTGATTTTCGGAGCTCGCCGAGGCCAGACGAGTAGTTTGCAGCGGGGTACCGCACATGGTGGGGTCATATGGAAAAGTCAGCATAGTAAGAAATTGTGTCTCTCTCTCTCCTCATGTTGGAAAACCTTAAACTCAAAAAGGTAAATAAAAGTTTCGTACCCGAAGCAAGAAAGTTGTCAAGTGTTTCGAGTGTTTTCGGATTCCTATATGTTTGTGAACATTTGTGAACGTTTTCCGTATCCGTACGAATATGTCTATTTCACGTGTTCGTATCTTGGTCGTATATTTTTGGACGTGAATATATTACATGAATAATAAACCTTTATTCTAAAGTTATTTAGGTTTTGTTTTTGTTTTGTTGATCGACCTGGCAGTTATTGTTACTACCACCAACGATTCGGTGAAAAGGCACGTAAGTGTGAGAGTCCCTGTTCATATCAACAGTCAATCTTTTCACCATCGGGAAACGAGGAAGCCAGGTTGTAAGAGCGAACAACACCCCTGGCCCTTCCCGAAGGAGTTGCACATTTTACGTCAGGGACCATACAACCGGTATTCGCTTCCTGGTGGATACCGGCACGGAAGTCAGCGTCATCCTCGTGAAACTGGTGCGTGAAAAACGCACACCAACCTCGATACAGCTACAGGCCGTAGTCCATTCCCCTATCCCAACATTCGGCCTAGAAATCCCTTACTTTGAGCTTGGGATTCCGTCGTACATTCCAGTGGATTTTTGTCGTAGCGAAGTTACCAACCCCTATTTTAGGAACGGATTTTTTGCACCACTTCGGACTCTTAGTCGACGTAAAGCGAGGACGATTAGTCGACAACACTACAGGCCTCACTGTGCATGGTATAGCCACCTGATCCCCGTTAATCAGTCCTGTTGTCTTCCAGCCTTCAACCAACCGTTACGAAAGAAAGCGATGAACCAATTCTACAGATCGCCGCTGATGACAGAATGAAGCTACGCTACTGAACTGTTCCCTTACTCCACCAAAACCCGAGAGGCGGCACGCTATCAAGCAAAGACATGTTCCACCTTCTTCTTACACCAAAAACAAACAAAGGGAAAAGTACTACTACATAAATTAAACACTGGACAAGCAGGCCAAAACAACAACAACAACAACAACAACATTGTGAGTTCCTTTGCATATTATTCCATCTGAATAATAAACCTTTATTTTAAAGTTATTCAGGTTTTGTTTTTGTTTTGTTGGGGAAATTATTTGCGAGGAATACGTACTACCTCAAAACTTTGTTTTATACATCCAATACATCTCGCAATATCCCCGACAACATGAATCCATTTTGTTTACATTTGGTCTTCCTGGTCGTTGGTGAACACGCTTGTACTTTCCAATTTGACTTACATTTCCACTCAAAGATTTTACCTACCGTAATAGCTAACTGAAAAACTCCCGGCCCAACCAAACCAGATAATAAAATAAGTAATACAAACAACCATCATGGCAACTGGGTCATGATTTACTGAGAGTATGTTATTAAAGGGGTGTGAGTGTCGTTCAATTTTTAAACGAACATAGCTGGACAATTAAGAAAAGCCAGAGGAAAAAAGAAGGAATCACATTGCGAGAAATGTGCGTGTGTGTGTGAGAGAGAGAGAGAGAGAGAGAGAGTGAGAGAGAGGGAGAGAGAGAATGGAGTTGCAAGAAATATCAGTTTCCTATGTAAGTCTATTTTTTGTTTCGTTTTTCACTTGAATATTCAATATTTAAACTCGATTGTAGGGTTATGGCCCCTGTTCCCTAAGAGACCGGTTACACCCCTTCTTTAATTTCCAGTACTTAATCAATAAATGTCAACTGTTACTATTGGCAACACGTGTCCATCTTGTCCAGAAAGTATGACAATGGTGTAAGAAGTGATATTACGAACTGAAAAAATTGTGCCGAAGAGGCGAAAAAAGAAAAGAAAAATACTTGTTTCCCTAAAATAACTCAGCAAAGAAAAAAGTTTAACGGGAAAATTCTGTTAAAGATGGGACAAACTAACAAAGAATATTCGGTCGGATCGTGGCCTCCGCGATTTATATAACCAAGGCTTGTCACATGATTGAAATTCACTTGCTGACGTCACTATCAATAGATATCTGTTTTATTTACTACACGGCGTCTTTCAGCGTTGACTCAGTTTCAGAACAAAACATGCCTTAGTTCATTGTTTTTCGTTTCCAAAAAGTAAACCTTTATTTGATAAATGGAAACATGCCATTAAAAGGGAGAATTTGACCCCAAGTCCATTTAACAAAGTGAGTAGTTAAAATTTTAATCCCCATT
This sequence comes from Sepioteuthis lessoniana, assembly GCA_963585895.1. Classification (NCBI taxonomy): domain Eukaryota; kingdom Metazoa; phylum Mollusca; class Cephalopoda; order Myopsida; family Loliginidae; genus Sepioteuthis; species Sepioteuthis lessoniana. The sequence continues at coordinate 87,560,752 of OY757908.1, forward strand.
TATTTCAACAGGCGCTAAATTCAAAATTTGTTAAAAAATTAGTTTTGTCGTAGCACAAGAAAGCAGTTTTAAAATTCAAAATGAAGCCGAAAAAATTTGTTAAACATTATATTTTCTAAAAATATTTGAATTAATTTTTTTTTAATGATATTTTATTTAAGAAAATTGTGTTTTCTTTTCAATGAAATATTAAAAAAGATTCTTAGAAAACGATCGTAAAAACTTTTAACATTTCTATTCTTGAAACTTAATGAGTCATTTTTAAATATGAAAAAATATTCCTGAATTAATTTATTTTTCCTTCTTGAATGACCAAAAACTACAAAATTTATTTTTTTAGTCAATTTTAAAAGAATTTGTTTTATTTTTAAGGTATTTTTTTATTTGAAAACTCTGTAAAATTATTTGTACGAAAAGTCACTATTGCCGAAAATATAAATTTGAAAATGATGACTTAAACTTGGTTTAAACCTATTATTTTTTAATAAGTTTTGAATTTTTAAACATAATTTTAAAAATATTTTATTTTTAGAAAATATCTAGTACAAAATGAACACGCTAACACACTCAAAAATATTTTCCAAACATTTTCCCCTTTTTGATAATTTGAAGGTTTACAATTGATATTAATCCGTAGAAAAAATTGGAAATAAAAAAAATTTATATTTTTAACTTCTGAATAATTTTTTCGAAGTTAGTTTAGGGTTTTTAATCCTAATAAAATTAATTAATAAGTAAACATTAAACCAAAAAAAGTTTTGCAAAAAAATGATTATTTATAAACAGTTGAACTTCATAAATGAAATAGAAACGTTAATTTTTACATTTTTTTTCATTTTTTGATATTAAAATATTTTTAAATGCAATTGAATTACGAAATATCCTAGAATTTTTTAAGTGTATCTTTTTTTGAAAGGTAAAAATATCTTATTTAATCTAGGATTCAAAATATTTTAATATATATACATTTTAACGAGGGGTGAAATGGTTATTATTGTTTAGCGAGGGGGAACCATTTTGTAGCCGGAGATTTTGTTGTTGGTAGCGAGGAATGGTGGTAACGTATGTGTGTTTACGTTGTGTCGTTTCCTCGCTTAGTGTTGTTAGTCCCCTCGCTAAGTTTGTAGGGAATAAAAGGTGGTTGATGAAGATGAAGTAAGATGGCGAAGGTCGAAAGGTGTTTTTAGAAATAGGGTTTTTATTGCAGCATGGAATATGGTTTGCTTTTGGTGCTGCAAGACTCGTGGAGTTTAGGCTTGTTAGTGTTGAGACGAAATGGCGTCATGAGATGTTGAGAAGGCAGCGTGTGTGGTCGGACGTGTGAGGGATTGTGTTTTTTGCATTTTTGACGAAAGACATGTTGCAGTTGTAGGAATTGAACTTTGGATGTCACCGTGATTTTCGTGTCTGGTAATTGGGGGAGAGTAGGCGTTATCTCCATTAATGTGGACCAGCGGTGAGTTGGGAGCTTGTGTGTCGAGAGCGGAGTTACGCTCGGATCGACGTAGCCAATTTTGGGGTGACACAAAGTTGGGCCTGTGCGAGGCATGTTGTATGCATCTAATTTATATTCAACTTGGATTCCTTGTAAGGAATCCATAAATTAGATGGATTCCCTCGTGTATCCATGTTGTTGCTGCTGCAATGTTAGAGCCACAGTGAAATATCTACACTGGGCGGCTTGTCTAGCTAAAAAGCATCGTAAAGTAGGAATGGCAAGAGGAACGTCTGTTCTGGTCTGCGTTCCCAAGCCAAAGAGAGTGGGTTTGGCCGCTCACCTGTTTTGCTAGCCGGAAAATGAAGGTCCGGGCTGAATAGGATTAGTCATCCTGATTGGTTGAAATTAAGTGTGGAAATAAATTGAGCGCCAAACCAAAATACGAGATTTTCCTCTTCTCTACAATATATATATATATATATGCATGTGTGTGTGTGTGTGTGTGAATATATATATGTATATGTACATATGTATGCATGTATGTATGTATTTATACGTATGTATATATATATATGTGTATATATATGTATATGTATATATACATAGATGTGTATGTATATATATGTATGTGTATATATATGTATGTGTATATATATATATATATGTATGTGTATATATATATATATGTATGTGTATACATATATATATATGTGTATACATATATATATATGTATGTATATACATATATATGTATGTGTATACATATATGTATATATATATATATATGCCTATATATGTATATATATATGTATGTGTGCGTGTATATATATATATGTATATATATGTATATATATATATATGTATTTATATATGTATATATATATATATATATATATGTATTTATGTATATGTGTATAGATATATATATATATACGTTTTTATATATATGTATATATATATGTATTTATATATGTGTATATATATATGTATATATATGTATATATATGTATATATATGTATGTATATATGTGTATATGTATATATATATATATATGTATATATATATGTATATATATTTATATGTATATATATATATGTATATGTATATATATGTATATACGTATATATATGTATATATGTATATATATATTCATATGTATATATGTATATAGACATAAATGTATATATATATGTATATATATGTATATATATATGTATATATATATGTAATATATGTATATATATATATATACATATATATATATACACACATAAATATATATATACATATATATATACATATGTATATATATATATATATACATGTAGAGAAGAGAAAAATCTCGTATTTTGTTTTGGCGCGCTATTTAATTCAACCCTGAATTTCACCCAATCAGGATGACTTATCCCATTCAGCCCGGACCTCCATTTCCGGCTAGCAAAACGGGTGAGCGGCCAAAACCACTCTCTTCGGCTTGAGACGGCGACCAGAACAGACGTGCCTCTGGTCGTCCCTGCTTAGCAATGCTTTTTAGCTAGATAAGCCACCCAGTGTGGACATCTCACTGTGGCTTTAACACTAGCAGCAGCAACATGGACACTCAACGAGGGAACCATCTAATTTATGGATTCTTTACGAGGAATCCCAGTGGAACATAAATTAGAAACATACGCATGCCTTCCACAGGCACCACATCTTGTCACCCCCAAAATTGACTATGTCGATCCGAGCGTCACTCCGCTCTCGACACACAAAACTACACGGTGACTTTGAATACTTCCCTCACACGTCTAACAACACGCTGCCATCTCAACATCCCGCTAAACCATTTCGTGTCAAACATCCAACAAGCCTAAAAACCACGAGTCTTGCAGCATCCAAAAGCAAACCACATTCCATGCTGCAAATAAAGAACTTTCGTTGTTGTGTGTGTGTTAAAGAATAGTTTCGTAATTCATTTGTTGCCTTAAAAAATATAGCGCTAAACAATTAACCATTTCACTCATCGCTATATATATATATATATATATATATATATATGTTTTTGTAGCAAGGAAAATGATAATATTACTTGTAAGAAGTTCAGTAAACAAAGGAAATCTTCAAACATTCAACTGAATTTTGAGACAAAAGACTTTTATATAAGTTTGATTTTTAAAAACATCAACTTGAACTTATTTACTTTGAACTAATTCGTTCGAATTTAATTTGTTGTATTTTTGAATATTTTTAATTAATAATTTTTGCTTATTGTTGCTTCTTGTTTGTTCCTAAATTCCAATGATATTATTGTTGGTGGCTTGATTGCTATATTTGAGTTATTCCGATTTAAAGATTTTTGCAATTAAAACAAAAGTGATTTTTCATAATTAAATTAAAAATATGAAAATTTAAGCAGTGTTTATTAAATTGTTTTTAAAATTCAGACGAATAAACGTAAACTTTTGTCTTTAAAACTGTTTATTCACAAACACAACCGACAGTCTGTGATGTTTATGTTTATATTTTCTTATTAATTATTGTTTTTCTTCATTTTAATTAAAATTAATAAAAATCAGTATAAATCAAAATATGTCTCTTTCTTTTCTTTCTTGTTACATTTTAAAAAGTTTTAAAATTTTTATAAAAAAAACCGATTTTGTGATTATAATTCAACGTTGTCACGAAGCGACAGATTCAGAGATCCACTGACGTGACGTCACATTTGATCGAGCAGGCCTTGGTATTATAGCGACGGGCTCGGTTGGACCCACAAAACAAAGTCCACATAAAAAAGAACATCTTCCACCGCCCTCCTACCCAAAAAAAGACAGAGGGATAAGAAAAAGTAAAAGGAAAAATGAGAGACAGATAAATTCCCCTCTCCAACACTCAAATAATGAACTATGAGTACAATAATTAAAAAAAAAAAAAAAAAATTTGTATATTCTCATTCGTTATAGAAGAAAATTTTGAAATGGCCCTTATAGATAGACAATAACTTCTTACCTATATTTCAGTACCTGAAAGAACGATACTTGTTGGAAATGTTGCTAACAACTGGCGAAAATTTTATCTGAACTTTCTCTGATATTCTCTCACGAGTAGACAGTCTTGGGAACATGACACTGCATACCAGACTGTGGTGTTTTAGCAACTATCGGGGAAGAGGCCTACGGTATGGATGACAGGTTCAACTGTGAAAAAGATAAAGTGAAACTTGATATCGTGATGAAAAAATCAAAGGAATTTTTCTTAGCTAAAACACACGAAGCATACGAATCTTACAAATACAACTTCCGGAAGCAAGAAGCATTAGAAAACATGGTCCTGTGTTGATGTTCAGCGACAACTGGCAAAACGCTGCAATTTCGGTCAGTTGTTCATGGTTTACACCAAGTTCGACAATCCAAGTAGTTGTTTCTCTTGTACAACTCTTCTGTTTTGTTAAATACATCGGTTTATTTTTTCCTTTCCACGGTAACGGATATGTTATTTTTCCTTTGTATATTTTCATCCTATTTCATCCTTATTTCACGGCATGACAAACTCTTCAGGTTATGGGCCCCAGGAGAAAGGATTATGGAAGTCGGTGGAACAGATTGTTATTAGACGGAAATGAGACCAAATACGAAATTTGGGAAACAAAATTTCTCATCCATTTACGCACCGTAGTTTTAAAAGACGCCATTTTAAACAAAAACCTGAATGGAGTCGAAACAGATACAGAAAGGAATGAGGAGGCCCGTGGCGAATTCATACAGTTCCTGGATGACAACAGGCTATCCCTATCCACAAGAGAAGCCTCCGACAATGGAAGGGAAGCTCTGAGGATATTACGTGATCATTATTCTAGTAAGTGGAAACCCAGAATTATTCCTCTTAATACTGAAATAATATCACTTAAAAAGGAACCAAATGAAAGTATGGAAGACAATATAATAACAAAAGCAACGCTAACGACACTAAGAAATACCGGGGAATCATTAAGTGACAGTTTAATAATTGTCATAGTTTTGAAAGGACTACCAGACACGTTTAATTCTTTTACTTTATATCTGACCAATAATAGTCCTCAGAATTTAAAACTGAACTCCGAAGTTTTGAAGATACCAAAAAGCACCGCTTAGCGGATGGTTTGGTTATCGGAATTTTATTTTGTATGTCTAAACTAGAAATACTTATACTTTAAACCTAGTCAGAGATATGGCCACCGCTAACAATACTCCGAATACAATAAAGTTAATATTTAATCAAAAAGAACAAATTGGAATATAAGAATTATTAAGCCTTGGAGGGCATGCAAAACAATAATAATGAACACAAACAAACAATAAAAGATTTGTAAATATATAAAGTTAAAACTTTAAATATTTACGAAGTTTTTAGAAATTTCGTAGAAAAAATTGTGAATAGTCATTTTACAATGAAAGTGTATGGGGTCTCAGGGCACGCTGTGTTGCCGTTGGCTATCTGACTCCATTCTGAGGTTATTCCATTCTTATCCCACTTTTGTTTTGTTGGCTTACCTTCTTGGATAAGAAGGCCCTAAAAGAATTATATGAAAGAAGATAGTAACTGATTGGAGACGAAGACATCTTTTATATTTTCCTTTTATTCCTGGGTTCAAAAACCATTCAGTGGGTGGGAGAATTCTCCCTGAATACAACTGAAATAATTGAATCTCCCAGTCAAGGTGTTAAAAATGCGTTAGTCGTTTCCTGGGTACATATGTGTTCTTATTCTGTATTCAAAGCTTTAACAACGTGTTCGGTATATAAAGCTTTAGCGATGTGTTAGGAACTTTTGGGAGTTCGTCCAAATCTGGTGTTTTAGTCATGGGTTGGTAGTGAAAGAGACGACTACTTCTAATGGAAAGGTTAGCCAATGCGCCGTCTAAAGACGGGTTCATGGCGTCCCCCACCAGTTAGCAAGAACGATCTAGGTGTTGGCACTCCACTGGTCGCTGCTGAAAGAGCGTCAGATTCTTCTTTTTGTCGAGGCAGTCCCTTTTCCTTGCCTCTGGGAGTTTCTGCATATTTTAATAATTACTTTGATTCAATTCAATTTTTTAGATTTATTTATTCCCTACAAGTGTTTACAGATAAAGTTGAATTCTTTTTAATTTTTTAAATTTTTTATTCTTAGTTCTAAAATAAGTTTGTTTTAGAAATTTTGTCTTGTGCTCACGTACCTTTGGTGGATAATTGTCCTAGGGATTTATATTTCAGGTCGAGCAGAACTATTTGTTTTTTACTTTTGTTTTTTCTCGTTGTTTACATTTCTGAAGTCGAAACGCAGCTGACTTCGTAAAAGTCAAAGAAGAAATAAAAGACACAAGGACAAATGATAGATTTCTTTCTGACTGTTACTGTGATGTATGAGGACGTCGATCCCGCAATAATTCATAAATTATGTGTGTTTTAATAGAGGACTAAATAAATGACAATGACAAAGGGGGTGAGATCAAGCATGGGTGTAGAATCGCTGTTGCTGCATCTCAGCGGTGTTGAAAGTCAAGTGTGGTCGAATGGAGCAGACTCGACCGTGTAAAAGTTCTTAGCGACAGCGAGCCTACAAGATCAGGGTAGTCTTGGTGTAGATCGTTGGTGTAGCTGGAGTTGTTCAAAGATGTGTACTCGTATGTTACAAGGGCTGGATTGATCAATGTCTCGGTTTATTCAGTCCTTGGTTAACTGGGTGGGGTATGTCAACGTTGGCCTCGGAGTACTGAAGATAGTACAGGCTAGTTGTCGCTCATAGTTGTGCTGGTCGTCGGGTAGGTGTCGTCGGTCGGTTGGTCACTGTCGGATGCTGATGGTCCAGAGCAAGGCTGTTAAGTAGGGCAGGCAGGACAGGAACGTCTTTGAACTTGTGCGACGATTCACAGTCGCAAACATATTATGCTTTGCCTAATAAGGACAGTTTGTATGTCATGGATGTGTTGTCAACAGATGACCGGGTCGGCAGGAACGGCTTCAGCAGTCATACAGGAACGGCTGCGAGTTGGATCGTGATCGGCTGGCGTCAGGATCGGCATTAGCGGTCAGCAGGATTGGCTGCAGGCTGGAACGTCGTCAGTAGTTGGCAGGAACGGCTTCAGCGGTCAGCAGGAACGGCTGTGCGTTGGAGCGTTGTCAGCGGTCGACAGGAACGGTTCCAGCGGTCAGCAGGATCGGCTGCGGGCGTGAGCATCGTTAGTGGTCAGCAGAATCTGCGGTGCGCAGGAACGTCGTCAGTGGAGGTCGAGTTTGGCAGCAAGCATGAATATAGTCCACAGAGGACAGGTTTAGCAGAGCACGTGTTCGCTTTCAGGCAGCTTCGACCGCAGTAGGCGGGGGATCGCTGCGAGCCAGCACGAGTGTACATTGGCCGTGAACTTGTACATTATTCAGCCGGCTGAAGTTGTAGTCAGTGACTGTCTTTATATAGAAGGAAGGGACAGAATATTTTACCCGGCGTGAGCGTGGCGAAAATTCTTAGTCTCTTCTTTAAATATGAGTAATAATGAAATATTTCATTTTACAAACAATAGGAACTTACAAATGCCACGTTTTCTCCAGCGATCTCTGAGGTGGACAGCAAAATTAATTTATTTCGAAAATAGTCCTCGTATTGTTGACAGAAAATTCACTCATCAACGTATTGGTCCTTTCCGGTAGAGGTGAAAAATTTCGTTAGCAAACGACAATGCATTTTCAACATCCGGACATTCAGAATTGCTTGATTTAGCCATGTTTGAGCATTTGGATGCTTTAGATAGTTGTGCGGTTAATTAGAGCCAGGACAAAACAACATTTAATTGTTCTAGAAGCCCTTTATATTCTACTTTACAAGCCAACTCTATGAAAGCAAAACCCTAAGCACCCCTTGAACTTACTGGGAGATAATTTTTGCTTGACTCAGGGCGGTTTTTGATTTTTTTCCTCCCCACCCGGTCTTGCTATCATTCTCATTTTCACCCCCTTATAATTAATCTTATTTACATTGTTTTTAAACAACTTCTGATGGCAGTCGCTTGACTGATGGCTTGTCAGAGGAACGGGCCCTTGCAATTTCAATAAATTTCATATATTGTAATCTCCCAATTTTGCATGTCTCTTCGTATTTGCTTATCATATATATATCTATATTTCTAAACATTTAAAATTTGGGCCCTATACCACCACAACTTAAGCGACAACAAAGTCATGAAATTAAATAATTCATTTTTGAAAACGACAACAAAAGTAATAACATGTTTCACTCGTAGTTGAAACGGATACATAGCAAGGATATGTCCGAATAATTATAAGAAAAATAGTCTGTGGTGTCATGCCGACATAAAAAGCAAGATACAATCAAGAGAGAAACAAAAGATAGTTCCGCTATTTCTAGAAAAATGACCACCCATAAAGGATTTATAGTTGATGCAGATGTGACTTCTCATATGACAAAAGACAAGGAAAAAAAAAATTAAAATTTGATGTTTCATTCCAAACAGAAAAACAATTTATTGAACTGGCTGATGGATCCAGGAGTAATGGTCAAGCGTTAAAAAATGGTGACTGAGATATAAATCGTGGATATGATTGAAAACTACGTGACAATATCTCTAAAAAGGGTACAATACATAACTTTCTACCCACAGGATGAATTTTCTGTAAAGTCTGCTACAGCAAACAACATTCAAGAAAAATAAAAATTAATTGCTACACAGGAATGGTAACTAATTTATCATTGGCCATATGATCTGTGGAGAATAAACTAGAAGACTGTTACCAGGATTGCTACGATATCCACACTTGGCACAGGATACCTGGCTATTGCAATTATGATGAAATTAAGAAATTCTGGAATGAAGTTGAAGGAATGACAAAGAGAAAATAGGCCCTTCAAAGACGGTGTAACCTTAGGAAAAATCCCCTCAAGCAGAAATAAACAATCCGACAGACGTTCAACATCAGTTTTTGAACTGGAACACATTGACTTAACTGATCTTATAGAGCAAGTAGATATAAACGAGCATAAATATGCCATCACATTCACTGATGATTTTCCCGGTGCAGTATCTATGTATTTTCTATAGTTTAAAAATTACACTATATCTGCCACTAAGAAATTTATAGCATCATAGCTACTTGCTATTCACATTGGGAATCTTTGATATGAGTACATCGCAATCAGTAATGTTGTCAGCGAATGGAATTTTCCACTACAATTCGAAAACTATAACTGTGAACATAAATTCTGTGAGGCGTTGCGGAGATATTTTCTCATTGCAAGTGATATTCGTGATTTTTTCTTTTTTTTAATGACCAGTTTCTTTATACACAGAAATTGAGAACTTTTCCTGTCTCAAATCTGAGTAATTCTAGGTCGGCAGAGTAGCGACCAGCTTCAGTATAAAACCAGCAGTCACAGACGACCTCAGCATTTAAGTAGCAGGTATAGCCCGAGGTGAAAGGATTTTACTGTTCCTTTTCCTGGTACGACCTCCTAAGTTCCAGATGACCAGGCATCATCACCTCTATTTTCTCAGCGACGAGCAGTGAACTGAGCAGTTTTGTTATTTTTAACTATCCTTATCAAGGCGCTACTATTGTCCTTATTAGGTCAACTTCTGGCCAGCTTTCTGGGTTTTCGGACTCTTTCTACTGGCCCTTAAGGTCGGGTTACAGTTGGTTCGGATTTAGAGAACGTGGCACCAGCCAACTCTGGTATCCTGTTCGAAATACCGTCGGCGTCCGAAGCTGAAAGTCAGGCGAGCTTATTCGGAGCAGAGTGGTTCTCTCTTCCGAACTCTCCGACGCAGATGAAAACCAGGAAGAAGACCGGGATCAAGCCCATAGCACCTAGAATAATCTCCAGAACCATCCCAGTGAACAGTACTGTGCCCAGACCCAGGCCAGTATCCTGACCAACGCCCGGGTCCGAACCTATGACCAGGCAAATGTTCTGGCCCAGAACAACAGCCAGACCAACGATGACAACAATTATAAGAAAATTACAAGTTATCCTCAAGACGGCTGTGGACCCAGATGGTGGAGTGAGAAGGCTGGGCGGAAGCACTTGGGTACGAAGAGAAGCAGAAGCGACTAGGGTTTCCACGGGGCGAAATGGGGTTAACACAACCAGAAAAGGGACCACCCAAATCTACAACCAGAAAAGCAGACCACCCAAATCTACAAACAGAACCCAGAAGAGAATTTTCAGCCCTACGAAACCTAACGTTTACAGCCCTCTTAAAACAGTCTTAAAAACAACCAGAAACTATACAGAAAGACAACAGGACATTCACCAACCACTGATAAGTGTATTATGATTTTAAATTTGTTCCCTTGAAGACTATTGACCACTAAAGAAATATGCTTTTGCAACTCTCTCCTACTCTTTCATAAACGTAATTTAACGTTTTACCGCGTTGCTTATTCTTTCTTACGTCCTATATGGGGGTGTCGTTAAATTTTTCCATACAATGTGCCAATCCTTACTGCTCAGCCCCAAGCTGTATGGGTACCTAGGACCAGGTAGAAGGCCCCAGAAGAACATAGACGGGGTAGACTCGAGAAGTATGAACAATACTTTAAGGGTATCTCTATCTTTCCTATACCCGAGGTGACAGCGGTATTGGAACCCAGAATCATTTCATTTCGCTTCATGGGACATCCTGCTCCCAAAGGTGACGCGGCGAGGTTGTTCACAAAGAACATTCTCACTGTTCTATCAGTTACAGCCAGAGTATCTGGGCTCCAGGAGAACGAAGGTGATGATTTTCAACGTCCCTATAGACTTGCTGGGTGAGTCTCCAGTATCTTACCTCAACTTTCATGGAGACGTTGAAGTGTTGGAACCTCTTCGATGAAACTCACAGGTACAGAATGGAGACTACTCTTTCTTATTATAACCGGCACCAAATGTGACCTGGTCCGAACGTCTACAAATGTGTTCGGACGGCCTAGGGTGTTGCCGACACGGAGATTATTCTTCAACAACCGGGAATAATTCGCTATCCGCCAATGCTGTGATTTAAGATCCAGACAGCGAATCAACAATTATCCGTTTCAGCAATTAGACCTATGCATCTGCACAATTACGCCAGAAAAAAGAAAAAAAGAAAATCTGCGACCATAAACAACACAACTTTGCAACAGTAATAGTAAAGTAAAAAGTAAAGCTGGCAACCATAGTCGAGGGTGACCCGAAGGCTCCCTTTTCAATAGCTACTACACCGAGGTGTAAGGGAGGGCGCAACTCCTTTTCATGGATTGCTCCACTTTACTCTTGATCCTTACTTTTTAATGCTGAATGTTAAGCAAGGCGGCATCAAGTACCATTTTTAAAGTCTTTGGTATGACTCGACCTGGGATCGAACCCCGGTCTTGGCGAACATTTTGCTCATTTGGCCAATGGCTCGATATAGAAATTGTCATTCAACAACATAATACAATACCAACAGGTATTAGCTAATTTTTATATCTTCCACTCAAGTAGTTTTGTACATGGCCAATAAAGCTCAGAACCAGGAGGAAGCCACCTTACGTCTGCCTTCAAACTCAGTTAAAGTCGGTCTGAATCGGACTGTGTCTATTTTCTTTTATTTATCTCTTCACCCGGTTCTCTCCTGTTCTGACTAAATTTCGCTACATCAGACTTTGACTCATCTCACATCCTAACCAATCTCAATTTCCATCTCGTCTTGTTTCCCGGGCCGTACTAGCTTTGTCTGACTACATCATGCTATGTCAGACCTCGACCCGACTTACCCCTACAATGACGACTGACTAGCCGCTTTACCTCTCAGCCAGCCCAATGCACCGAACCACTACACCAGTTCATGGGTGGACAACATCGCACAGGCTCACGACAACTACATCAAATTTTCTTGTATTTTTGCCAAATAAAAAGTTAGCCTTAAAATATAACTTTTGTTATTCTTGCCTTAGATATTGTCACTCATTTCTAAAGTTTTGCAATTATTCCTCGGCTTCGCAACAATAGCTGATTCTGGCTACTACTCTAGAATAAGATCCCTGAGAGCTGATAATGAGTCAAAATGCAAGTCAAATAGTTTCTAGAAATTATTCTGCGATTATTAAACAAAACTTCATGCCCTATTCACGTCACCAAAATGGGATGGCATGACTAAATTTGTTTGAAATGACTAGATGCAGGATTATCGAAAATAACTTGCCTAAAAGCTTATGGACCTACGCTCTCATGGCATCCGCAGTAATCCGAAACAGAAGTGTAAACAACCATCTGAAACAAATTCCCAACAGAATTTGTTCGCAGAAGCATTTGCAGAAACAATAAGTCAAAAGTCAAAGAAATTAAAGAGGAAAAAAAGCAACTGCATATACACTTTCCAGATTCACTGAACCTTAGGTTCAGTGAATCTGGAAAGTGTATATGCAGTCAGAGAAGAAGATACTACCAATTGGTGGGCTAAAGTTAAAGTCACCACTAAGCTTGCTACCAAAATAAGTTTTGGTAACAAGCTTAGTAGTAATTAAGGTGCAGACATGACTGTAGTCTCCGACCAGAATTTCTGAAAAAATTCCTTACTCGCCCAACCAACAAACTAGAGACTCTACAGACCTAGTCATCATGAAATGGAAGTCATCAATGGAAGTCATTTGGCCACAGAAAAAGCTAACTCCCAACAAGATCTGTATGTTGTTGAGAACCTAAAAGCGCCATTATTGGGAGGACCAGCAATTAAAGTCCTATGATTCCACCGTTAAAACGGTCAAAATCGAAAGGCACCATTACAATAAAGCATTCACCGGCCTTGAGAAACTTGAACCCAGAAAAGTGGACATTCGGTTCAGAGCCAAAGAAAAACTTGTGCTTCAAAGAGGTTTGAATCAAAGAGGTTTGACTTTGGTGGGCGCTTCTTTCATATTCTACGTTTGTCATGCCACCTAGCGACAAGGGAGGTAATCACAACAAGTGTTTGGCATTATGGGATCTTTAATGACAGATAAAGGAAGAGAGAATAGTTTAGTTGAAATGAGAGAGATATCCTCTATTTTGAATGTTCCAGTGGGTACGACATCCATACCAAAATGGACTATGTGAGTGGATGCATGCTGTTACTGATATGATGCTATCAAAACAAGAGGCTGAAAATGGCAAAGCAGAACTTTCAACCATTCTATCTTGGGTAAATATGGCTAGAAATTCATTGCAAATGTGGAATGGATTTTGTAGACACCAGATAGTGTTTTGTAAAAGTCAAAATTTATCAAATAAAATGCAACCAGAAATACCAGCATTGAAGAGAAGTACTTGAAATAAAACTTTATGGAAACATTTGAACATTTTACTGTTTGTTGTCTTTGTAACAAGCTGAAATAAAATTCAGTAGAGTTTGTGAAATCTATTATGTGTAGATGTGTTACTTTCTGAGAGTACTTTATCACCAAGCTGGATGAAAAGGTAGATGAACTCTCTTGTAAGTTCTAGAAGTCATCTAGTATATACTTACTATGAAACTTGAGGAGCATATCTGTTGGATTGAAGGTTGTTAAGGCAATTCACAGCAACTGATCCTTCATCTGCTGTATCCAAATGGGATCCAAGAGGTTATGTCAAGAGGGTGGCTTTGGACCTCCATCACCCCTTACTTAAATCCACTCATACATAAACAGTTTCTTCTTCATCTTTTGGGTTTGATGATTGGTTTTATATTATCTAAAATTTATTTTTTATTTAAAAATTTTATATTATATCTAAAAAATAGGTTTTTTAAATACCCTATCCGGTGGCAAAAGCTGCTCGGTAGCGCCAGGAGTGGCAGTACCGCCTTGAGCTACCGAAACTGTGTTATCACCCTGGATGGCGGCTGATGAGGCTAGGGTATCACACGTGCTTCCACAGGTTGTATGATGAAAAAAAAATTACATCAATTGTTGTTTTTTTGTTAAAGTCAGTTTAACACTTATAGTTATATACTGAGTATGAAATCGTATCTTCACAATAATTTTTATCGCTTCATATGTGGTTGTAATATCAATGTTTCAAGAGTCAATGCATTAACTTAGTTCAAAATCCTTTTAGACATTACTTTAAACAGATCTATTATATGCAAACATTCTGGGTCAAAATGGAACTGAGAGTAATAACAAGGGGTTTTCTCATACTCAATAGAGTTCCAAATATGGAGCCTCATCATCTTATGTAATATTATACTCAGGATACCATCCATAAATAATGTTAGTAAGCACTGAGGATTAAGAATAAAGAAAAAACTTTTTATAGAAGATGGAGACTTAGTTTTCTATCTTTTCTTCATTTATTTTATATGTTAATGTTCAAAACTCATGAGAACCAAAAACATTATAGAGTGTCATGTTCACCATTGAATACTGAATAAATTTCTCAAAGGCCATAATCTAAAGCAGACAGTGAAGAATATTAAGGTGGATCAAAAGTATTTTTGTTTTTAATCAATAGTATTCAAAATTCATTGTCAAGTCATCCTGAAAGCACTAATTCCCATTAGATCACCAAAATTAAGCAGCAATGAGCCAGTACAACATTTTTATGGGTGACTACTTATTAACAACAACTGTTAGTAAGTTGTCATCCATATAAGTACTCTAAGTAACCTAAGGCCTGTGTGCCAGACAATGCAAAGCTTAGTAAATAACAATTAAAGAAGGTGTAGAAAACAACAACTCAAAGGTATTAAATCACTCTATTTTCACAGAATAACCGGGCCACTAGCCTAATGAGTAGAATGTTTGCCAATGGTCCAGAAGACCAGGGTTCAGTCCCAGGTTGAGTCATATCAAAGACTCAAAAATAGTACTTGATGCCTCTTGCACTCAGTATCATAATGTATGGATGAAGGGTAAAGTGGAGCAATCCAGGGAATTGAGTAGCACTCTCTCCTACACCTTGGTGCAGTAGCTATTGAAAAGGGAATCTTCGGTCACCCTCGACTATGGTCACCAACTTTTTTATTTCCATAGATAGTTTCAAAAGTTTATTATCCAGTTTTGGATTTTACAGATGAAGCTTAAAGTTTAATTTTTCATTAAAAAAGATATTGACTATTTGTGACTCCATTACATTGTTAATATTGTTTTATATTGTAAGTTAGTGTTGAAGTGAAGTGGTCAATGAGTACAAATAAATGAGTAATAATAAAAAAAAGTTAGCAGCTGAAAGAGAGATGAGTTGATGAGGTTAGACCAGTGGACTAAATGCAACCAAATGCACTATATCTGACATCCTAGCATGAAAATAGCAATTAGTCTAGAGTAGCCAAAATTATCAAGTGTTTGCATTTAGTTCTCTGGCGAGGTCAAAGCATTTGTCAATCTTTTTGCTTTCTTTGATTTTTACTCTGTAGTCTGTTGGAATGGCAAAATCCACTTGGCAACAAATTCTCTTTTTTTTGTTAATTAGCGCTAGGTCTCTGGTCTTTTTGTCTGGATCAGGTGAACTGTTTGCACCTCAAAATCCCAGAGAGTTTTTTTATGTCTCATTTTCTTGGGTGGGTCCTGGTTTTTGTATATACCATTTGGTAGCATGGTCAAAATTTAATCTCTTGCTCAATTCCTTGTGGATCCCCTTTTCCATCCAGTTATGCCTAGTTTTGTACTCCTTTTGTGCAGTTTGCTTCATTTGCTTAATATATGATTTCATTTAATCTCTTTTTCCGCACAACCTACACTTGGGAATCTGTTTCATATTATTGATTTTTAACTTTTAAATAATTACTTTTCATTGCATTGTTTTGTGTTGATTTTAGAAGAGATTCAGTTTCTCTATTGAGATTTCTCTTCAGAAGTCATGTCCATGTCATTTTGTATGCAGTCTCACCAGTATGTCACTTTAAATAGCCATACACTTGTTTTTCTTCCTCTTTCTGTTCCCTAGTTTTTGTCATTTTTCTGTCTGTACTTATGTTGCAAAAGCTGTTATTGGCTGCTGTAATTAGTCTTTTGTTACTCTGAAGTCCTTGTATTAACAACTCTATGCAATCATCAACGCAAGCAAGTCCTCTTCAGCCTCTTTTTCTTAACACATGCAGTCTGTCAATTGATAGACATCAATTTTCTTGTCCTTTGGTCTATTTGTCTGAGTCCCTCCCTTGGCTATTTCAAGAAGAGTCCTGTGTATCTTTCTGTGATAGAGAGAACCCCACCCACCCCACTCCAGATTGATTGATTAATTAACAATTCTGAGGGATTAGAACGAATTTGTTAATTAGATGGACTTGGAAATAAGTTTGTATTTGGAAATAAGTTTGGAAATAAGTTTGTTTTCTTTTGTTAATAAAGGGAATAAGTAAAGAAAATTCTTATATTTTCTCTCTCCTCTTCTTATCATTTCATTTCCTATTTCATTTTACTCATTTTGTTAAAAAAACTTTTGACCGACGTCCCAAGATTCGTTGAGTGGATCTTGCGATAAAAACAGTAATGAAATCTGTGTGGTCTAGATAGGGAAAAAGTTCAAGCTAGATATAGAGACAGCATAAGTGGATTTCTTCCATTTCAAGTGTTACTGGTCTGGCTAGAATCAGCGGGGGCTACTAAAATTCATTTTTAGTACCTCTTTAAAAAAACACCGATCATATGTGGAGGAAGTTTGACTAACTGGGCAATTTACATATCATCATGCATGGGCGTGCCCAAGGGTTGTCGAAACCCCGCCCCCAATTTATATAAGCAGTGCACAGTGCCCATAGATGGGTAAAGATCAGATCAAGGAAGACGAGAGAAGAGAGATCAATAAAGACAGAGAAGGGGTCAGTGCAGAAACCCATCCGAGAATTGAGGATAGGCCAAGAATTTCTAGTGAAGTCAAGATTAGTCCAGAACTGAATGTCCGAAGCAAAAGCCGGAAAGAACAAATATTTTTATTAACATAACCAAGAAACGATAGTCGCCTCCATTGCACTTTCTGTTTGATCAGTCACATTTCCAAACGAACGAATAAGCTTCGTAAGACCTTTTTCTTTCTTTTTTTTTGTATTTTACACACTTCTGTAAATACGTATATAGTTAGATAAAAACAATAGCTTTGAGAAAATTGTATTATACAAAAATCGAAAGCATTGTTTTCTTTCTTCTTGTGTACTTTTGTGAACCGCGACAGGAACAATTTCTCCCCAAACAGCGATTTTACTTCGACGTGGATTCCAGCCAAAATTAAATCGACTCCCACAGTAGAAACGATTTGAGGTAGCTAAAACACCTCCATTCGAATCAAAAATTCACAACGTGGCTAATGGTAGCAGTTATCTCGGATTAACCAGCATAGCCGAAGGATTAAGTGTTGGTGAAAAATCCCCGTCTAAGCTGTACGTATCAGCCAGGGCTGGATTCACAACATTAGATTTCAAGGGAGACTGCCCAAGTGTTTATCCCTTTGATGAGATTTCTGCTTTTAGTTTGGTTTCAAGAAGCTTTCTTGTTTTTCTGAGCTACTCTTTTCTTTTTTTCCCACTTGTTTGGTATCAATATTCCAAAATAACTTTTCATTTTCCTTCTATTATTATTTTACTCCTCTAGAGTTTTTCACATGAGTATTAGCTTCTTCTTCTTCTTCTTCTTCTTCTTCTTCTTCTTCTTCTTCTTCTTCTTGTGTTTAGTCTGTGTGTTTTGGGTGTCCAATGTTTGATTGTTATTACTTTATGGTTCATTTCGTTTCGAGTGTTCTTGTTTTTCAGTATTTGGTGTGTTGACTATTGTATTAGAGAGTTGTTGCCTTGATTCCTTGTTTAGTTTTTTTTTTAATGTTTCAAAGTCAGGGAACTAACCTTTCTTTATTATCACCTTGGTCATCAAATCTTTCGTGTGTTGTTTGAAATCTAGTGCATTTTTCCAAATAAACGCCTCCATAGCACCATATATATTTATTATCTACCTAGATTATGACTCAAACAATCGAAAAGATGAAAAGTATGATAAAATATTGTCAGTATTGAAAGAATCCTTTAGACTGGTAAGCTCCTTGTGTTTACTGTTCATCTATTTAAAATCTGCTGATTACAGCATGTCAAACTTTACTGACTTACTTTAGGCCAAGTTCAGTCTTTTTTGCAATTATAAGGTTTCAAGTAACAATTTCTATTTCATAATAGTCATAGGTTTGCTTATAGTTATATAATTTTCTAATACAAATAATTTGCATACAAATCTCCTTGATCCATTGCAGAGACCCGAACAGGTACTGTTATATGCCACAGCCAGATGATGCATATGTGAAAAAGAGATGGTGTAGCTATAACAGTGTAATTGTTTGACTGCAAAAATATTATTTGGGTTAGAAAAGTGATGCACTCTATCTCTGAGGTGGCATCTATTTTAAGCTTTTTTTCAAGCAACAGTAGCAAAGATATACCACAAATATGTGAATTGGATAGACACCAGTGGCACATGAAAACTGCAAGAATTCACAGGTGATGCAAGAATGGAAATGCTAGCAACTGACAAAAATGTGAACTAACAGCAAAGTGGAATATTGCAACAAATCTCACCACAATTCTTTGGCACTGCAACGCTAACACACTATAGTCTTAGTTACTTGTTCGTTCGTTCCTCGCCAACACAGAGCTAAGACACGGCAGTCTTAGCCCACTCCTTCGATCCTGTGCGACAAATCAACCAGCGCCAACGCAGACCAGCTCCAACATATAGCATCTAGTCCACGAATGACTCACTGGTCGGACTAGCATCAACACTTGAGATCACATCGACAAGTACTGCACAACCGGGACATCGATCATCCAGTTGTGTATACCGACAACAACGATCACCAACTCTTTCTACCAACAACGATGATCATCCAGCTGTCTCTTCGATCAACGACGACCACCAGCTGTCTCTACCTTCGGCGACTATTCCACCAGTCTCTACTATTTCCATCGTCTATCAGACCATAATTCTGTAACCTGCGACAAAATAGATTGTCATTTGTGATACTGTTACCTCGCCTTTGTTCTCTTCGTTGTCTTCCGGCTGTAAATTTACTCACACGTGCAAAAAAAAAAAAAAAAAAAAAAAAGTTTCGGGGTCAACCTTCTTATTGGCACTGCAACAGGGTAGTCTCTCTTGTTTAAAATTGTGTGTAGTTCTTTTTTAGGTTTTTATCCGTGATTATTGTGCGTATTCTATGCGTAAGGGAAGGATTTTATACAGTTTTTGGGGTGGTAGCTTTTGAAATAAAGGTATTGTTGGGTGTCTGTTGGTTTGTGGTAGATATGTTTTAAGGATGTCTAAAAATGGTAGTTCTTTTGAGCTGTGTTCGATAGAAAATTTCATTTTGGGGTATAGGTTTTGTAGTAGGTTGTGTAATTCGTTAATGTCTCCCCATGGGCATTTTCAGAATATGATGCAATCATCTAAACAACAACAGCAACAACAAAAAGAAATTAAACGAACAACAAACCAAAAACACAATACAACGGGATATTCCCCACGCACAAACAATAACATATAAAAGAAAAATCAACGCTCCGAAATACATGATACATACAAATTAGTCAAAACATCTGAAAACAATCAACATCCCAGTAAAAAAAAAAAACAACACTTTTCAAATGAAAAACATAATAAAAAGAATCCCCCTATAAACTAATTGCACATGTTGCGGAGCTGATAAGTATGTCGACCCCGCAAATGTTGTAAGTTAAAGCGTGCAAGTAATGACAGCCAAAGACAATGAAGGAAACAAAGGCGAGGGAACAAATATAATAAAGATGACAATTTATTGTCGTGTTTACAAGCGCGTTTGTAAAGTCCGTGGCAGTTGTATTTGTCTTCAGCTAGATGGGTGATGTCGGTAGCTGTTACGGTCGAGTCGATAAGAAGCGACTAGACGATCGTTGCTGGTAGCTGATGTAGGTCGAGTCGGAGGATGGAGCTGGATGATCGTTGCGGGTAGCTGAGGTCGGTCGAGTCGTTGAATGCAGCTGGACGATCGTTGCGAGTAGCTGAGATCGGTCGAGTCACTGAATGCAGCAGGACGATCGTTGCGGGTAGCCGAGGTCGGTCGTGGTTGGTAAATTGATGTCCCGGTTTTAACAGTATGTTGGGTTAACCGGGGGTGTCGATCTGGTTGCTAGCCCGTACAGCGAGTCGTACATAGGCTAGTTGTTGCAATGCTAGAGCAGTCTGTAACAGCGAGTTGTTACGTTGACTGGATGCTGCATTGCTGAAGCGTCGTGGTCGAAGTCGGTGTTGGCAGCTTGGTTGTGTAGAGTCGAGCGAGCTAATGACTTAGACTGAGCCGTATCTTAGTACTACGGACCAAGTGAGTGGAAGGGGAAACCGTGGCTAAGGTTTGCCAGGCCTTAGAACATACGAAGTCGAGGGAGCGAATCGGTGAAGCTAGTGCTTTGTCATGCCCCTAGCTGTGCGGGCGTATCGTTGACAGTAGCTATGGCTTTACCGTGCTAAAGCTGTGCGAGCATATCGTTGACGATTGCTTTGCCGCGCCAAAGCTGTGCGGACGATCGGGACGGTAGCTATGGCTTTGCCGCGCCAAAGCTGTGCGGACGATTCGGATACGGTAGCTATGGCTTTGGCGCGCCAATGCTGTGCAGACGTATCGGGACGGTAGCTAAGGCTTTGTGGTGCCAAAGCTCTGCACTGTCGAGCGAACAGGCCAGGAGGCCGCGGCTAAGATTGGCGTTATCTTAGCGCTGCGCAGATAGTGAAGCGGTAGCTAAAGGCTAACCCTTGCCTTTCGCGCTGCGAGAGCCAAACGGACGAGCGGAACCGACCGAAGTCCTCTTCGTGTTAGCCTCCGGACCGTCTACTTCGACTGGTCGGTAAGGATCGTCAGAGATGGTCCAACCCGCAGAAGGACACCTCTAATGGCCCTTAAAAGGACCTTTTGTGCATATCAATGTGATGGGAAAGGCGAATGCAACCATCAGAAGTAGGATTCACCTTTCGGAGCCCGCTCTGAAAGCGGCCCCTGAAAGCGTCCAGAGACCTCCACTATTTGCCAATGTCTCCCACCAGACAAGGCTTGACACAAGGTCATAAGCCCGAAGGCCGATTAAAGTGGGGATAAAGGGGAGGGGAAGGTCGGGAAGGTGCCGAGGCTCGAGCCCTGTTGGTCTGTGCTGCTCATTGAGCCACTAAGTGCAATGTGGGTCTAGTGAGGAAAGCAGTTTCACGAACCCAAATGTGGTTCCGGGCACGTATGCCGGGTTATAGCTTGAACTAGACAGCAAGGTCTAGTGCTATACATGGAGGACAAAGGAGTCAATGTTGCAGCTCGCCCACCCGAAGGTAGCCCAGCGGAAACTGGGAGCCTTACAGCCTCAAGTCTGCCATTGTTCCTTTGCGGAGCCCAAACGGGCTCCTGAGAGCGTCCAGGGACCTCTGAATTTCTCGCCGCTGAAATCTAAAGGGAAGGCAACACCACTTCTGCCGGGCACATAAATAGAAAGTCCTAGTATAAAAAAATGAGTGTAGAAATAAAGTACTTCTAGGCTAGCGAAGATAATCAGTTCCATTTTTATAGAGTTATTTTTGGCAGAAGTGTTCTGTAATTGTTATCAATTTTAATTTATCCCTTTTTTAGCTGTAACGGCAGGTCAAGTTCGTATAAAGGGTTTCATCATTTCAGGACCTACCCGGATGTAATTTTTCTAGGGCGAGCGAGTAATCCGATCTGTTTATGTTTGTGAGCTGGTCGCGGCACATACAACAAAATTGGCCAAACAACTACGCTTACGACTCCAGAAAAAAAAAAAAAAATAAACCCGTTCTCATACAACAAAAGCCAACCGATAAACGACAACACAAAAAATCCTTTTTTAGACAATACAAACAAAAATTATAATTTTTAAAGAAATACAAACAAATGAGTCATCAAAATAGTTAAACAATAAAACATGGCTTCTATCATTAACACGCATTTCAGTGTTGCTCCTTTCATTAATATAGCATAGCATGGTGGCAGCACACCAGAAAAATGGAATATATTACCAAACAAGACTAACAAGGAAATAGTTATGTCAAATTCATGGACTAAAGACACCTTTTTGAATTAAGTCTTTTAATACATTTCATAGCACTGTATTTCACTCATATGAATTGTTTTTAACATTGTTTTTGAAACGAACAATAATCTTAGTTAGCCTGTCGTGACCCGTCGAAAAACATAAACAAATCAGATCACTCAAACCCTTCAGCAGTCCGGTTGCTTGCACGTTAATTTGTGGCGTGATTCCCCAGGTGTTGGGTCACACTTCGGCCGGTTGTGTTGCGTGCTGCACCGTTCTGGTTGTGTGTGTCTTTTCACCGGAAACCTCAGGCCTCAGACTTTAACCCTCTTCGGAGGAATTAGGTTTATTGCCTGGCGCCTGAGGCGCCTCTTTTAGGGGAATGCCGACGGAGCCTGAGGCATTTTTGGAAATGCCGGGCGCTTCTGGGCTACGGCCCTGAGTCCGGACCCACCTTAAAAAGGCCTTTTGATATACTCGTCCGCTTGGTGGGACGGAGGACAAATACAAGCACGCCCGCTGGTACGGGCACAGTCCAACAAAAGCAGACTTGAGGCCGGGTGGGCGAGCTGCATCATAGTGCATCAGGACTCGTACCCGACCTTCCCCTCCTCTAAACCCCGACTATAATCAACTTTTGGGTCATTAACCTTGTGTCAAGACCTGTCTGGTGGGAGGCAGTGACAAATATCGGCTAGCACGATTCCTTGTTGCGAAGCTCTTAAAAGCGTAATCCTACATCTCCTGGTCGCATTCGTCTTACTTCTTCATAGACATGCGAAAAGGTCCTTTTTAGGACCCCAAGAGATCCCCATACTTGGGTTGGAGTATCTCTGACGGTTCTTACGAACTCGTCGAAGCAGACGGCCAGGAGGCAAACACGAAGAGGACTCTAAGACCACTCAGTCTTAACCATTTCGGTCTGTTCGTTCGCTAGGCTGCGCAGCGCTAAGATACGGCAAATCTTAGCCACGGTCTCCCGATCAGTTTTTTTTCGGTTTCGCAGCGCTAAGATACGGCAAATGAAAGCCATGGTTTCCCTGTCTTTCCACTCGGCTTCGTAGCATTAAGTTACGGCAACCTTAGCTATCGGTTCCCTGTCTGTTCGTTCGCCTTCGCAGCGCTAAGGTACGGCCATACCAGCTGACGACCGACATCAATCATCCGGCTGTCTCTCTACCTACTACGACCAACGTCGACATACACCAATTTAACTTTACCGATCCTGTAACCTACGACAAATAAATTGTCATTTGTTATACTGTTATCTCGCTTTTGTTCTCTTCATTATTCTTTGACTGTCAATTACTCATACGCTTTGTAAACTCAAAATAATTTTCGGAGTCGACATGCTTATTGGCTCCGCAACAAGCCGGCCATGTCAAAAATCTGGTTGAGTCATTTAGATTCTTCAAATAGCATTGCAAGCTCTACTTTTCTGTAAAAACATTTCAATCAACAAACAGGTTGACCACATTTTGTTATTTTCTGGAGAAGAAGGCCTCAGAAGGTTCAACTCATGGACTTTCACGGACGAAGCCGGCGAAAATAATCTGCAGGTTGTTTAGTGGAAATTTGAAGAACAGTTAGAGCCTCAAGTGAATTTTTTTCACATCGCTCATTTGTGCCTTCGTCAATGCAAACAAAGAGACACAGAAAGTATTGGCGATTTTTCAGCAAGGTGTAGGTTGCAAGCGAAGAAGTACAAGTTCCGATATGATATTGACACTGAGATACGGTTATTAGAGCAAGTTATCTTCGGAACCAAACACTTTGAGCTGCAAAAGCAGCTATTAGCTAATGGAGAAAGTTTGACACTGGAGGAAGCCCTAAATATAGGCAAAACCTACGAAGCTTGTGACAGAGAGAACTCCCCCCAGACTGATTGATTAATTAACGATTCTAGGGAAATAATTTAGGAAAATTCGTATTCTTTTCTCTCTTCGTCTAATCATTTTATTTCCTATCCTATTTTTTTATTTATGTTTTTAAACTTTTGACTGACGTCCCAAGATTCGTTAAGTGGATCTTACGATAAAAACATTAATGAAATCTGTATGGGCTAGAGGGGTGAAAAAAGGTTCAAGCTAAAGATGAAAACAACATAAGTGGATCTTACGATAAAAACAGTAATGAAGTCTGTGTGGTCTAGGTAAGAAAAAGTTCAAGCTAAAGATTGAGACAATATAAGTGGATTTATCCTATCTCAAGTACTGGCCGTCTGCAAAGAATCAGCGGTGGGGGGTTGGCTGAATCTAACTTTTAATACCTCTTTAAACAAAGCATCGACCATATGCGGAGAAAGTTGGTCAGCTTGGCGATTTACATATCATTATGCATGGTCGTGCCAAAGATAATCGGAACTCCACCCCCAATTTATATAAGCAGGGTATGACGCCCATAGATAAATATAGATCAGATCAAAGAAGACGAGAGACCAGGAGAGACAGAGAAGGGCCCAGTGCAGAACCCATCCGAGAATAGTCCTAGAATTTCAGGCGAAGTCAAGATTACTCTAGAGTTCGAAGCAAAAGCCGAGACGAACAAATTAAGATAACCAAGAAACGATAGTTGCCTCTTTTGATCTGTCACATTTTTAAACGAACGAATAAGCTTCGTAAGACCTTTTTCTTTCTTTTTTTTGTATTCAACACACTTCTGTAAATACATATATAGTTAGATAAAAACAATAGCTTTGAGAAATTTGAAAGTGTTGTTTTCTTTCTTTTTGTGTACTTTTGTGAACCGTGACAGGTACTATCTGTCTCCCAGCAGCGATTTTATTTCGGCGTGGATTACAGCGAAAATTGGAAACGATCTGAGGTAGCTAAAACACTGCCATTCGGATCAAAATACACAACGTGGCGAATGGTAACAGTTATCTCGGATTGGCAGGTGGAGCCGAGGAATTGAATGTCGGCGAAAATTTCCAGGCGGAACTAGACGTTTCGGCCAGGGCTGGACCCGCAACGTCAGAAGCTTCAATAGGCTCCATGAAGTAACTGGATGAAAACCAGGAAATTGGCTCTGTACAATACAGCAGCTGTAAACGATGCAGCAGCGTGTAGTCCCAACAGAAAGTTAAGTGTCCCACGTGGGGTACCACATGCTCAGCATGTGGGTGAAAAAATCACTGCGCGTCTTCCTTTATTTTCTTGTTTGTAACAACAGACAAGAAAATAAAGGAAAACGCCCACAGAACAAATACAAAAGGGACCCAAATTTAAACCTAGGCACAAGGAAGCCCCAAGTACGTCAACAGTACAAACACTGTGACAAAAAAGTAGTAGCCATATTTACTCAGTAAATGCCTATCAGGATAACCTGGTTATGTGTGGTCAGTTTGCACAAATCACATTGGATACAATTCAGTGGCAAAAAGAAAAAGACACGAGAACTGAGGTCTTTGCAGACCTTACTATCAAGCTTCCCAACCTACCAGGCACTCACTAACTAAAAGCCAAGATTGACACAGAAGCTAAAGGAAATACACTCTTCTTACGTGTTTTCCGCACGATGCTTCCTCATAAAGTCAGCAAATCTAAACAGCCACTCTCTGGTGCAACGCATAAGGAGTCCACTGTACTGACTACATATGATGGATCCAGCATCCCTCAAAATGGTTCCATCAGCATAGAGTGTACTTACAAAGGAGTATGGAAATCACTCAAATTCTTTGTAATATCATCAAAGGGACCTACCATACTAGGACAGCCATCACTCAGAGACCTGGGACTAGTTACGATGCACTGCGTCATCCAGAAAAAAACAAGCTCAGATTAACTCTGTGGAAGACTTGAGAAGCATGTAATCGGATCAGTTCGACCGCATAGGCAGTTTTACTGGGAAATACCATATACCGGACAACCTTCCTGTCATCCAAACACCCAGGAAATGACCCATCCATATGAAAGATGTGACCAAGACTGAGCTAGACAACATGATGAAACAAGGTATCATTCGCAGAGTAAGTGAGCCCATAGAATGAGTGAACAGCCAAGTATATATTCGCAATAGCACTGGCAAACTCCACCAGTGTTTGGACCCCAATGGTCTAAACAGAGCCATTATCCGATGCCATCACAAAATTCCCACAATGGAGGAGCTCGCATACAGACTCTTCGATGCCAAGTGCTTCTCCAAAATGGATGTAAAGAATGGATACTGGTTGACCAAGCTCGATCACGAATCACAGCTACTGACCACCTTCAACTCTCCTTTTGGAAGGTACTGCTTCCTGTGAATGCCTTTTGACCTCGTCATGTTTCAGGATGTATTCCAGCAGTAAATGGATATGATTCTGGAGAGATGTCCCGGTAAATTTGGACTTACAGATGATGTCATAGTTTATGGTAAAATCAAAGAAGAGCATGTTCGGAATTTTCTCAACCTGATGAAGATAGTACAGGCTGAAGGGCTAAGTTAAAAGTGCTAAATCGATCAAAAGCAGATTCACTTCTTTGGTGCTATATATGACATAAATGGACCTCAAGAAAGTGAAAGAAATTAAAATGTTACTCAGCCCAAAAGCATCATGGACCGGCAACGATTGCTAAGAATAGTTACATACTTGGCACCGTTCATCTTGCATCTCTCTGATCTCATATCACCAATGTGAGACTGCTGAAAAAAGAATTGGGGTGCAGATGGATAGAAAGTCACCAAAAGTCTTTGCAAACAATAAAAGATGTGGTTTGCAAAGAAATGCAGCTGTCGTACTTCGACCCTGAAAAACTTGTCATCCAAGTTGATGCATCCAACAGAGGCCTAGGTGCAGTTCTGTTACAGGAGGGAAAACCCATAGTGTTTGCGTCGAAATCGCTGACAGTTACAGAGCAACGATATGCAAACATAGAGCGGGAGCTCCTAGCTGTTGTTTTTGGATATGAGTAAACGTAGAGCGGCAGCTCCTAACTTGTTTTTGGATTTGAGCGTTTTTATGATTGTGCCTTCCATGTAAAAAGTAATCACAGGCTTTTAGAGATGATCGACCAAAAAAAAACAGAGTGCATCCCCGTCTCACCTCCAGCAAACGTTATTACGCCTGCAATGGTATGACATGACCATTACCGATCGCCCAGGCAAAGAAATGGCACTAGTGGATGGTTTTTTCAGACTTCAACAAGAGAGCCAAAGAGGCAATTGATCTGGACATAAAAGTCGATTTTGTCCAAGTTTCAACCGAGAAGTTAGCACAGATTCAACAAGCAACAAATGCCGATCGAACAATGTGCAAATTAAGGGACATAATCCTGCGAGGTTGGCTCGAAACATTAAAAAAGATAGGAAGGATATGCGACCATCGGGATGCGCTAGCTATAGAAAATGGGATCTTGTTTAAGGGTGAGTGATTCATTATCCCAAAAAGAGGTACTTCACAAGATTCATTATGGCCATCAGGGAATCGAAAAGTGCAAGTTGCGAGCTAAAAGGTGTATGCTCTGGCACAATACCAACCAAGACATTAACAGGTTAATCCAGCTATGTGATGTCTGTCAGGAGCACCAAAAAATGCAGAGTGCAGAAACTTTGATGTCACATGAGATCCAAGTAAGACCATGGCAAATAGTAGCCACTGACGTGTTCCACTTTGATGGATCGAATTTTATCTTTATTATGGACTACTACTCGAAATATCCCTGTGTGTGAAAGTTAAGTAATTTCTCCAACCAGGAAGTCATAAACACGACTAAACAAGCGTTTGGTGAGAATAGGTTTCCAGAAAAAGGGATCAGGGATAATGTCCCATATTACAATTCAGCTGCATATAAACAGTGTGCAAAACAATGGGGATTTGAGTATCGCACATCATCTCCAAAATACCCACAGTCTAATGGGCTTGCAGAACGTTGCGTGCAGTCGATGAAATCTGGCATCAAAAAAGCTTAATTTTGAGCAGCCGTGACATCAACATGGTACTGCTGTACCTTCGGACAACTCCTTTAGACCACACATTATCATCACCAGGTGAACTGTTACTCAATAGAAAATTGGTTAGCAACATCCCAGTAAAGTATACTAACCACAATGCAAAAAAAGGCGGAGAGGTATCAGCCCATTTATACAAGAAACAAGCTGAACAAAAAGCATACTATGATCTGCATGCGAAAGATCTCGATATCTATATAGGACAGCGACAAGGACACAAATAAATGCAGCTCTGCTGTTATCATACAAACGTACACAGAACCAACGTCCTATATCATTCAAACCCCATCTGGACAGGTCCTCCGCAGGAACCGAAAACACCTAAAAGAAAACCCATCTACAATATCTACACCAGAGATCAAAACATCCAGAGTGGAAACCAACTCATCACCAAATATTTAACCAAAAATACTTATTATCCCATCCTAAACTTGCAATCATCATGCCAAACACGTCCCACAGGAATCACATACATGCACTAGCACAGCAGAAAACAAAACATCTTAGTCTAACCGGATAATAAAGCCACAGTGAATAAAACTCAGAAAAACACTTCTTTTGTTTTTTATATTTCTTATATGTATAAAAAAAGAAGGGAAAAAAGAGGTATATCTATGTGAACACAACAGAACAGTTTTTTTTGTTTATTTCTTGGTTTTTGTGAAACTCAAATAAAATGAATGAATAAAAAGTAATATAAAAAATCTTTTGTGTATAAATGGATGTAATATTAATAAGTCTTTCAGAGTACTCAAAAGTAACTGCTCTTTGGCACAATGAGTCATAAAAATAGTTGGACAATAAAACATGGCTTCTATCATCAACATGTATTCTAGTATTGCTTGTTATTTGGTAGATATTTTTGGTCCCTCATTTTGTGGTTATATACTGGTTTATTTGTTTGGTATTGGTTGTTAGTGGTAAGTTTTTGGTGTTTATGTTTGGAAAAAGGGCACATGGAGGCAACTGTTGTACAGATGTGTAAACGATATGAAAGTTATGAAACGGCGCGGACAAAAGAAACATTCAAAAGGCAGCATAAACAAAACAAATTTATATCTCAACAATACATTCAATGAAACATTAAAAACATTACTATGGTTCTATTACTGTTTGTGAAATAACCCTCTGTGTGTGTGTATGTGTATGTAACTAACACAACTAAAACTACAAAAAGGACTAAATAGCAAAAGTGTCCTATGCCTATTTACTACGTATTTCTACTGTTTGTTTCTTTCTGTGGTTCGACGAAATTTCTATTTTCGTGGCTGGAAAAAGTCTCACCGACAAGTGTAAAGGAATGTTTGCATGGCATATACATTTTTTGTGGCGGTTGACGGCTGTTAGTTGAAATGAGAGAGTGATAGTATTCTCTCTGGAAGTCACACTGGAGGGAGTGTATTGGCCCTGTAATTGAAATGTGAAAAAGAGGAAGAGTGTTGAAAAACGAAGTATTTATAGAAATTACGTGTCATGGAGTAGGCTCCAAAAACGCGGGATGAAATTAAAATGCGGACGTAGTTTTAAGCACTGACCACGTGGTTCTCCTGGCCAATGGGTTCCCGAGACTGAATGTTTACGTGCGTCCGCCATTTTTGTTTCGGTAACAAGTGGCATAACGTCCATTTTAAATTGTAGGAGTGTAAGTCCTATATGCTCCTTTCATTAACGTATCATGACAGCCACCACCCCAAAACTGAATAAAATCCATACCTTATACTCTAACACGTAGAATACACAAAATAATTCCAAATAAAAATCTTAAAAAGAACGAGACACGACTCTAAACCAGAGAGGATACCCAACAGTACTAAAAAATAAAAGATTCGAATTAGCAGAAAAAAGAAAATTAAGGAACCCCCAAAAGCACAACAACGAGAAAACCTGTGCATACGTAGTAACCTTTAATAAAAACAACCCAGAGCTATTCACAGAAATAATTTAAAAAATCTAGAAGAACTTAAAAACAATGATAAAATTTAAGAAATACTAACTAGACAAACAAAAATCATTAAAAGCCAGAGACAACTCCAAAATCTCAAAAGAATACTCATCTCTTCTACATTCAGAAAAAAACACAACACACGGGGTTACCAAATACAATAATAAACAATGTAAAATATGTGATATGATTACAGAAGGGAAATACAATAAAACCCGAAAATAAAATTCAAAATAAAAAAACGTAGTCTACATAATTGAATGTAGCAAGTGCAAAGAAATAAACATAGGGTCAACACAGGCCCTTAATACAAAGAGCAAGAGTAATGTCAAAATAAAAGAAAACAGAAAATTAAATGTACCGAAACACCTATACGAATGTAGTCTGGTGAATTTAAAATAATACCGAAATACCAAAGTAACGACTACACGCTACTTCAAATAAAGGAAAAGAAATTTATAGATAAATTTAAACCAAAGTTGAATAAAACATGAATCATACACTCACTCACACACAAAAATGGATGCAAACATACATAGATATGTATATATATATACA
The DNA here is from genome assembly GCA_963585895.1 of Sepioteuthis lessoniana. Classification (NCBI taxonomy): domain Eukaryota; kingdom Metazoa; phylum Mollusca; class Cephalopoda; order Myopsida; family Loliginidae; genus Sepioteuthis; species Sepioteuthis lessoniana. The sequence goes on from OY757908.1 coordinate 87,591,563, forward strand.
CACAAAAATTATTAGTAAAAAATAATTACCAGTATATTTCAAACCACACTATCACACAAAAAATATCTCAAGACTTTCTATTCCTTACGGACACTCATTCACACACACACAGAGGAAAAAATAACTGTAAGTGAAATCTGAAACCACTCCAACACACAAACACACACACATACGCAAGGAAAAAATATATCAAATATCAAAGACAAATGAGGGTAAAGCAGGCTTAGATAAACACAGTCTAAGAAAAAAGAAAGGAGTGACCTTTATATAAACCCATAACCAACTGAAAACCATTCAAACTGCAAACGCGAGTGAGTTTAAGTCTCATTGAGTACCCTATTAAGAATACCTTGTGCCAGATATATTCTCTGATGAAAGCAACAAGCTGGAAACATACACGTATATAAGAACAAAATGAATAAATGAATAAACCCTTAAAAAATACAAATCTCGTCGTGAACCGACTTATTTTAATATATATATATATATATGTTGAAAAGATTCATTTCATTTTCTCTCTCTCTCTCTCTCTCTCTCTCTCTTTCTCTCAACACACCCATACACACACATGTATACATACGTATAACTACAAATACACATAGAAATACACATATACACACATACAGACACACCTAACCCTTCCTGCCTTTTTTCTTATCAGCTCCCTAAAATCTATCTCCTCTTTCAAAATCTTTAATGAAACCTGATACATTTGACTTTAAATCACTCCCTTCTTTTCTGTTACAACTATCCACCATCTTATCCTTTCTCCTCACATGCTTTTGAATAGAAAAATTCAGAAAACGGTCTCTGTCTGAAAAGGTTCCATGAAATAAAGTGGAACGAAATATCACACATCTAAATTTGAGTTGAGTGTTTGATTTATCCAGTTTTCCACATATTTCTATCATACTGTCAGATTCACTACAATCTATCGTTTCAACATATATATATATATATATATATTCATCAGACAATGTGCAATAGCCTGCTCTCATCAGCTGCCAACCAGAGGTGATAAACAGTTTTGGTAGCTCAAGGCTGGTCCTGGGGCTACCAAGCAACTTTTGCCACTGGACAGGGTATTTAAAAGAAATATATATATATCTGAAGTCCAACCCAAGAAGGGGCAACGCGTTCCGTGCAAGCCGCCAGGTAAGTGAGAACTTGGAATTGTTCTAGAAGCCTGAACCTGGCGCCCAATCCCAACGGGAGAAAACCTCCTCCGCCATCCAGCTGCGCCACTCACTGAGCGGGTTCAAAGTGGAATCCACCACTAGTTCTCGATATAGTTCTTTCAGAGGCCGTGAAAGGTCACTGAACCCAGAAAGGTTATGAAGGGCCATACGGCATTAGCGGACAAATGGTGCTTCGCCCCTCGGCTTACGTCATCCTTCAGCTTTGGGATCTGACGAGGCGAGGAAAAATCCTACTCACCTTTCATCTCCATACTGCGTCCCCTGGCAAGGATTGGCCCAAGTATGCAAGTCTTTCAGCAAGTCAGTGGCTCACCAAATCAAGCATACCCAGACCCCCATTGCATATATGTTCATTTTTAGTGCAGTTTGTGATTTAGAAAAGAATGTTTACTTTGGCTGTTGATATCTTTATACACTTACAGTAACCATTTCTTGATGTTACATAATCACATGGGAATGGTGGTCCCGCATGCATTTCATTCATGCAGAAGACTTTTCGTTCTCGACCAAATCCAACTTGATGCGCTGTAGTCTGAAGATAATATGAGGCAGCTTTCAAACTGCAGCCAGTGATTCCTATTTTTGAATGAAATGAAATGACTGAGTGTCCTAGAAAACCACGACAACCAGTCTCAATAGAAATCATATGGTATATCCAACCCTTTTCCCCGCAGTTGGCACACAGTGTCTTGTATCGGTTTTTCTTCAGCTCGTGTACCTCCTCCCAGTTTTCTTCCCAGGGGATAGTCAATTCTATGAAGAGAACACTCTTCTTTGAATCAGACTATGCTACAATGTCTGGTTGCTTTTCTATTTGAATAATGTGAACTGGAAATTGTAGAGATGTCTTGAGATCTGCTGAAACTTTCCAGTCACAAGCTCCATTTTGTAGCTTTATACTGCAATTTTTTGTTTCCTCACAGAGCATTCACCTTCCTTGTGAAACTGAATTATGGGTTCCTTGGCTGTAACAGGTTGCTGTTTTGCTGTCTCACATTGTGCTCTCAACAACTCTATAACCACCTCTCGCCTATTTAGTAATGAAAGGAATGGTCTATTTTTCCACTGCTGAATATGGTCAGTTTTTCAGTTCAAATAGAAGTCAAAATTTTGAAAGCTGATTTAAGAAGATTGAAAAAAACAATCACTTTCCCTTCTGCCTTACCAAAACTTAAAGATTAGTACCTATTCCAACACACACACACACACACACACACACACACACACACACACACACACACATTTTCTATGAAAATATATTGAAAACTATTGTTTGAAACAAGAGAAGAAAATTTAGTGAATCAGGACATAAGGAATATTTGGGTGTTTAGTTATTTCATATTTAACAAGCTAAAAATATTTGATAACTACCTAGAGAATTAAAAATATATTTTTTTATTGATTTTATCTGACCTTATATTTTCAATGTTAATTTGGTAGTGCAACTAATTAGTCCAGATAAACTGCACATTGGTGATAATTAAGCAACTTCATTATGTATGGTTGGTTCTAATTATTAATGGTCCTATGAAGTAGATTCCACTAAAATTTGATAAAAATACTAAATGACCATTTTAATTTTCATTTGCAATTGTTGATACAACAATTTTAGTTTTTAAACAAATAATCTTAGTTTTTAAATGAACTGTGTCTGTTTTAGTAACACACACACACACACACACACACACACACACACACACACACACACACACACACACACACACACACACACACACACACACACACACACATATTTAATTTAAGAAATTTAACTAAGTTCACCTAATTTCTCTCTTCTTTTTTCTTATCTCATATGTAAATCATAATAAGAGAAAGAGATATTGTAAAATTTATTAAAAAACAAAAATGAAAGCAATAGTAAGCAGGAAGGAAGACAGATTGTGAAAAATGTCAATATAATCATGCTCAAGAAATAAAACATTCCTGGGAAGATAGAGATATAATTTAATATGGTATAGGTGAGTACATAATTAAAAGAGGAATTGGGAAAGACAGGGGAGTAAAAATGGCTGCTGCTGCTGCTGATAATAAGTACATTTGTTTGTTACTATATGAAAAATGAAACCCACAAAAGAGAATTAGTTTTGGATGATTTGAATCACTCCACCAATCATTTTACATGTCTACTACAGTGTATCATTCACCAGATGAGAGTATACTGCTTACTTCAAGTTCTAATCCTGATATTTTCCAAAACAGGCCATGAGTAGAATATTCAAGACATTTCAGTGTAAACAAAAGACAAGATCAGGAAGAATATAAGATTTTTGTCAGCGTTATGTATGAGAATCAATAAATATGAAAAGACAGTTGACATGCCTGAGTGGACAAGATGCAAGAGAAATAAGTTGATTTCACAAGAGATTGCCTTTGAAAAGATTCCCCAAACATCTGAGCTTTTGGCTTCTGAAGTTACAAACAATGCTTCTATATCCAAGTGTGGTTGGAAAGTCTCATCAAAATATTATTCTTGAAAAATAAGGATTCCAAATTTCATTTTTCACTTTTCCAATGTTAGATTAATGACTGACTTATTATAATTGATATTTTATTTGAAATATATAAGGAATAATTGAAAGTATTTACTGAAATACATGCTCAGAGCAGGATAGGACAAAGACTTGATAAAAAACCATCTACCCTGCAATTTACCAATAAAAGGAAGAAGAAGAAATGGATTCATGTCTTCCCATGACATGAATAATGCAAACAAGGCTTTGAACTTGGCTTATCAAGTCCATTTTTTCAAGTGAGGATTGATCTGCAAATAAAGCCTCATTTATTTTCATTGAAACTACAACAAATACAAGGAGCACATTAAGACTTTTGAATAGAGCAAGTTTTTATGAAGGAAAAAAACTATATTTCCACATACCACAACTGGCTATGCATTTCATTAATAGCAAACAAAAGCCTGCATCATGATCCTCAGAGGATTGCTCTGAAAGTAATGTTAGTTGGTTGGTTTAATGGTATCCCTCACTGGGATATCTTTTACCAAAGTCAGTTTAACAATTATAGTCTTCTATTATGTACAATAGAAAAATATATATTTTTAGTTGGTAAGCACTTATTGGCAATATCAACATTTAAAGAATCAATGTATTAATGTTTGGTCCTGGAGACGCTGACCCCAGGACAGCACAACCCCATTACACAAAATGGAGGAAGTTTGGCCTATCCTGACACTTCCATGAAACTGGTCCTGGAGATTGGGTAATTATTGTTCTTGTACTGTGTTGGCTCCAGTGTTGAATTGTTAAAGTGATTAAATTTTGGATCAGAGGGTAGTATCTGAACACTCTGCTTTAGATTTGAAGTGTCACTCCACATCATTATTGCCTATCATTAGTGTAATATATGTGCCCATGAAATGTAATAAGATATATTACAAAAAAAATGTTAATAAATAAATAAAATTTGAAATTTAGAATTATTTTCTACATATTTATGTTTAGTTTTCTTTACATAGAATTTAATCATTTAGGACATACACAGTTTCATACTCTCTAAAATGATTGAAAACATTATTGACTGATCATGCAAGTCAATGTTATCCCAATTAATCAACCAATGTATGTAAAATTTTCAGAATATATTCATGCAAACAATATATTTTGTGAGTTTTAATTTATAATATTAGTTTTTATTAGAAATATTTACAAAAAGTAATTTAGCTGCTTCAAAATTCAATATTGCAACTCAAGGATCATCTTAATAAATACATACATAATATTGGTATGTACTGTTTAATTTCATATAGATAAAGATTGCTATGGAAGATATAAAAAGATTAGATACTGTTTTCATTCAGAGAGTTTGTCCTAAAAAAACTGAAACTTTTTTTTACATCTCCAACCTGAAGATGTAAATAGTTAGTGAGAGACCATGTTTCTACATGACACAACTAATTCTACAGGGACCTAAGTAATAGTGTTTAATCATGAATAATCATTTTATAAATTAATTAATTTTGTTCTGTTGGAACTTGAAATTTTTATCTCTGAACAATTAGTTATGTCTTGCAGCAACATATTTTCCTGCTGATCATAGTTTATTTGTAATCCCTAACAGTGAGGACCTTTTGATGTTCATGAAGAAGGCAAAAAATGTTTAATATTTAAAAATTTAACATTTAAGAATTTAATATTTAAAATTTAGCCTTCTAAAATCTTATGTTTAAAATTTTTTAAAACCGCATGAAGATCAAAATATTCAAACATAAAATCTTTCCTATAAGTATGCATATCAAATTTAATTACTCAACATGGAACCATTTATTTGTTTATAGGGGAGAGACAAACAAAATCTCTCCAATTCTGAATGGATTATTCCTGTTTGATTGTGAAGAAAGAAAGAGAATGAAAAGAACATACCAGAGGGAAAATGAAACAAATATTATTTGAAAGAAAGAAAGAAAGAAAGAAAGAAAGAAAGAATGAGAGAGAGAGAGAGTGGAAGTGATAATGCTTATCATCTGTGTCAATGGAATGGAACTAAAAGGAGGAAGGGAGGAAGGAAGGAGATAAAAAGAAAGAAAATGAAAGAAACAAACAAAAAAATGAAAGAGATTGAATGATAAAGAAAAAGAAATGAGTTAAAGAAAGAAATGAAGAACACTTTTGCCATGACTAATTTGTCAAACAATAAATAAAGGTAGAAATATTTTTGCATTCTACATATATTATTCCTCTTTAATTAGGTTGTTTACAAAACAAAACTATTGTTTTATAAAATGTGGAATCATCAGGATTGTGCAAGAACAGCATCTTCTATATTTACTTCCTCAGTGCAACTTTTTTTTGCTTCCTAATTTAAAAACTCATCTCAAAGGTAAAATTTTAGGATACGCAAAACACTGAACAAAATATGACAGCATAGCTTTACTTTATATCAAAAACACTGTTTTAGTTTTAAACATGCCATGTATATGAATTAATAGTCGTGCTATTTAGGGTTAAAATCTTTATGTCCTTAAAATTCTCATTTATAGCATAAATAAGAATTCTTCTACTTACAAACATTTTAGTTCAATGGAGATTTTTTGAAAATTGATTCGTTAATTTTTCTTTTTATTAATTGAATTTGATGCTTTAAGGAAAGGCACTTTGGTTGATTAATGTATTTGTTATTCTTTCAGTTCTTAATAAAAAACCAAAAAGTAGAAATGAAAACTCCAAGAACTCTCCAAAGAATACCAGAAGCAAATGATAGGCAATAAAGATAGGCACAAAAATGATAGAAATATGGAGAATTCATGAAAATAATTAGGAATAGAAAATATCTTCATGATATTTCCAGTTGGCTCAAATGACAAGAGATGAGACAGCATTTCATAAACTTATTGCTGATGAACATATTAGTCTATTAGTTAACTTTTCTTTGTTTTTTTTCTTCATTAACTTTTTTGTTTTTACAGTTATGACTGACCAGTTATTCAGGTTACTGATTATGAACTTTTCATAGGTAAGGTAGAAATAAACTAGTGTTGTATACCATACATATACATATGCAAATACAAAACACAGGCAGACTCTGTTGTTTCAGGTATGAACGCGTTTATTAATTCCTGACTTCAGTTCATGGTGACATGAAGAGAGAGACTCAATTCTTAAAAGTTTATGCTAACCGCACTATGCTAACCACACTATGCTGACTCCACCTCTATGCGCGGCACATCTTGTGGTGTTTAAGATCTCTGTTGGTAGAGATCCGAAAAACCCAACTACATTTTTCAATGGTCAAATTCCAACTCTTGCCTCAATGGCCCAATCTCAACTGACGTCTTTTCAAAATCCTCCAATTCTCAGGACCATCTCTTCTGGGCATGACGTCGTCAACACTCGAGCCCCATTTTCTGTCAGAGGGTTTATTATGACAATGGTGATTGACATATCCTTTGCGCGTGAGTGTAAAACTGCACCCTGAACTTAAGAGACTTGAATAGTTCAAAGCCTTATCAAACTGAATGATAAGATATAATTAATGAAAAATGATTAATATAAAAAATCATTCCTTAATTATATAACACTAGATCACTTCTTTTCTGTGAGAAAACAAATGCAAAATGAAGTAATGTAAACACGTTTTTTATAATAGGAAAGAGTGGAGTAGTTTGGGGCTATGGTCACTGAAAACTTCTTCAGTTAATATTAATTATCTATCAGATATGAAATATGAGTGCCCAACTGTTCAATTCAAGATATGAACCACTACACTATCAAGACCCATAAGATTTGTTTATTGTTGTGAAGAGTTATGTAGAAGCAGAGACACTTTTTGGATAAGCTGACAGCAGAAGAATGGTGCACCAATGTGCCACAGATTCTTCTGAACATCACTCCTCAGGTTTTGAATTCAGGGTTTTTTCCTTCACTTAGACTAGTTGCCTTACCAAGGCTGAAGGGTCTATTCTACCTTACCCAGAGGGAGAATAGATGGCTTTATATCTTTCCCCAAAAAAACATTTGAAATGTTAATAGACTTGCCCAGGATTTGAACTTGGCTTATATATATATATATATAGATAGATAGATAGGTAGATATCAACTCATTTTCTAGTGGGTAGAGTGTTCGATAATGGCCCAGGTTGAGTCATTGCAAAGACTCAAAAAATGGTACTTGATGCTGCTTTGCTGGATCAAAGGTAAAGTGGAGCAATCCATGGAAAAGGGTAGTGTCCTTTAAGTAAATTTGGCTCTTCAACGTGTAGAACGTTGAAGAGCCAAATTTACTTACTTTTATATATATGTATATATATACACATATTTATATATACATATATGAGACATGTACATATATATATATATATATATATATATATATATATATATATATATTAACCTACTATCTACCAGCATTCACGGTTACCAGGAAAAAAGTATCTTGAGATAATAATATCTTGAATTACCGCCTGGGGGAAAAAGAAAAAATATCATTGGACAAAAAAAAAAAAAAAAGAGAAAAGACCAACTTCGTCACACCAGTTGAAAAAAATCAAGAGATATGCAATCAGTTGGTCAAAAGAAAAAGAAAACCAACTGTAAAATGCTGCAATGCTGCAATTACAGAGAGTGCTCAATACAAAGTAGAGCCAATTACAAAAATTAAATCGCGCGTCGGGCCTTTCCTACTAAAGTTTCGCCTCACTGGCTCCTCAGGGAATCTAGTACCGACTCGGTACTAGATTCCCTGAGGAGCCAGTGAGGTGAAACTTTAGTCGGAAAGGTTCGACTCGCGATTTAATATATATATATATATATATATACGAGTGTGTGTGTGTGTGTGTGTGCATTGTCTTAAAAGTAAAATGAGCTAGTATGACAAAATAGTTTTTAAAAATTGCTTTTAAGAATATTTGTTAACTAGAGCAAATAAAACAATATTAAAATAGTGTTTAAAAGTCACAATTTGTACTTCTCTGAGGAAAGCAAAATACAAGGATCATTAAATAAGTTTCCAGACTTTTTTCATCTCCTCAATTATCTCATAATGACAGCCTGTGAGCTTAGGGAATAACCAAAGGTCACAGGGAGCAAGGTCTGGACTATAGGGAGGGTGAGGAACTGCCTTGATGCCCCTCTTAGTCAAATAGTCTGTGATAAGGACGGACTTGCGGACTGGTGCATTGTCCTTGTGGAAATGCCACTCACCTGATTTGAAGCGTGCTGGCCTCTTCCGATGGAATCTCTTCCTGAACTCCCTTAAAACCTCAACATAGTAACCCTAACCCTAACCCTTTGGCCAATCAACTCTGGTATATTGACTTCTTTACTCCTCCCACACCTCTGATCATCCCTTACAGACTCCCTGCCTTCCTTGAATCTCTTATGCCCCTCAAAAACTGATGCTCGATTCATGCAAGATGCTCCAAAAGCAGTCTGAAGCATTCCATACGTTTCTGTGTCATTTTTTCCAAGTTTAAAAACAGAATTTTATTGCATATCGTTCTTCTAAAGTGTCCTCACGTCCAGATTGCATTTTTGAAATTCACCAGCTGTGACAATCAGGCTTTAGTTGGGTGCATTCCGATTGCTGCTGTAGCTGTTCCTTTGAACCTGAAATCATAAAAATTGGTCAGTCATCTCATAATATGTATAGCAATAACATAGTGAATTTTCAAGAGTCTACGACAATTTTAAATGTCTGTACAAAAAAGTCTGGAAACTTATTGAATGCACCACGTATATATATATATATGTTACAGTTTTTTTTGAGTTATTGACCTATTACTTTTCCTAAGCTAGTTTGGTGAAATTTAGCCAGGCAGATAGTTGTTCTTTTGTCTGTATTTGGATACCAACTCATGTTGTTAACTTAGCGGTTTTTTCAGGGAATTCTATATACATTTTCTCTGCAAGATTTCTCTCCTCATTATTTGTTTACACTTGGTTAAATTTTTCCACTTAATTTCTGGTACTATGCCATTCATATAATTTAATTCCCTTATATAATTTGACAGCAATATGCTAATGATGAACTTTTTGTTTTGGAATATATATATATGTGTGTGTGTGTGTGTGCATTGTAGAACTTGTGAAAATACTATGATATGCCTTAATAATTTAGAACAAAACACAAATAACATATTTTATTATTTTATCTATGTTGTTATGGAATTTTTTCTTGGGGAAAAATTAAGGCAGTCATTATTTACTAATGTTCATTTAATACAAGAAAGTTCTTTGAAGAACATTGTACTAAGTGAGAAAATTAATCATGTTCCGTCATCAAAGTTTTTATAACTGTGATCTTATAGCAAACTGGGCATTCACTATAAAAAGCAAGAGTTCATACTTGTGGTTTTTTTTAGGAGTGCTGAAAGCTTTTTCATTTGTTTTGACTTGGACATTAGTGAAGGAGAGTTTAACCACAATGGAAGGAAAACAACTCTATGGACGTTTTAAGTGACGAACAAGTGACATCTCACATGAGAAAATGTGGATGTGGCTAAGAAAGGGAAAAATGTCAGAGAGAAACTGAATCTCTTTTAATAGCAGTAAAAAACAATGCCATAAGGACTAATCATATCAAAGCAAGAATAGATAAGATGCAGCAAAACAGCAAATGTAGGTAATGTGGTGATAGAGATGAAATGATCAATCACATTATAAGCAAATGCAGTAAATTAGCACAAAAAAGTATAAGATCAGACATGACTGGGAATTATGCAAGAAATTAAAATTTGACCATATTAACAAAGGGTGTAGACACAACTCAACAGGTATCCTGGAAAATGAGATGCACAAACTCCTTCGGGATTTTGTGATACAAATGAATCTCCTAATCTTGGCCAGACAACCAAACCTTACAATAATTAACAAAAACAAGAGAACTTGCAGAATTATGGACTTTGCTATCCCAGTTGATCACAAAGTAAAATTGAAAGAAAGTGAAAAGAAGGATAATTACCTTGACCTTGCTAGGAAACTGAAAAAACCGTGGAACACGAAAGTGATGATTATACCAATTGTAATTGGTGCTCTTGGTACAGTCATCAAAAGACTGGTAAAAGAGCTAGGTAAAAGAGCAAGGCAGGTATGGCAAATGAGTTGGTCCAGAGAGAATGAACGGTATCATAAAGATAAACACAGTTAAGATGCGATGTTGTTTATCTCAGACTAATGTCTACATAAAGATCTACTATAGTAAAGAAGCCTTGCTACCTTTGTCCATTTTATCTAGGAACGGTATTATATTGCTACTCCAATTATAAATGGTTCTATAGAGTGTATGCAAGCTTGACTACATATAACAAAACACTTGAAGTTTTGTCAATCAAGATATTTAGCAATTCATTTTTTGTCTTAAGTGTGGTTTTCTTTCATATATGTGTCTATCAATCATACTATCAAAGTATATATTTCTATCCTCAATATCTTCAAAGTATATCTATCTATCTATCTATCTTCATATCTATTTGGTTAGCTATGTGATGAAAGAAATAGAATAATTATTTTTACTATTATTCTTACTTTCCACATTCTTAAAGTAGTGATTCTAATTTACAAAAGACATGAAATCTTAAATCAAATCTCAAGAATTGTAAAAAATTAGTTTCAATATATTTGGTTAAGGTGTATGTAAATATTCAAGCTAGTGTAGAGAAAGGAAAAATTTCGTATTTTGGTTTGGCGCGCAATTTAATTCGACACTTAATTTAACCCAATCAGGATGACTTATCCTATTCAGCCGGGACCTTCATTTCCGGCCACCAAATCTTGTAAGCTGCCAAACACAGTCTCTTTGGCTAGAGAACGCCGACCAGTGCAGACGTCCCATTGGCCGTTCTTCAATAGCAATGCTTTTTAGCTGGACAACGCCGCCCAGTGCAGACATCTCACTGCGGCTCTAAAATAGCCGCAGCAGAAACATGGATACACGAGGGAACCCATCTAATTTATGGATTCCTTACAAGGAATCCCAGTTGAATATAAATTAGATGCATTCAACATGCCTCGCACCGGCACAACTTTATGTTACCCCAAAATTGGCTATGTCGATCTGATGCGTAATCCCGCTCTCGACACGCTAGCTCTCAATTCACCTCTGGGCCACTTTAATGGAGACCAACGCACGCCCTCTCTCCACCACATGGACAAGAACCATGGTGACTCTAAAACACAATCCCTGACACGTCCGACGACACACGCTGCCATCTCAACCTTCTCAACATCTCATAACTCAATTTCGTCTCACTAAGCATAACTTCTCCACGAGTCTTGCAGCACCAAAAGCAAACCCAATATTCCATGCTGCAAATAAAAACCTATTCATAAAAATATATTTCGACTATCGCCATCTTACGTCTTCATCATCCTCCTTTTATTTCTCACAAACTTAGCGAGGGGACTAACAACTCTAGCCGAGGAAACAACTCAACGTAAACACACATACGTTACAACCTTCTTCCTCGCTAAACACAAACCAACTTCTCCAGCTAAAATCATCCTACAAAAACTCAGGCTAAACTAGGATTGCATAGACTCAGAGTCAACAGTGTTTGGCAACTGTCAGTTTCTTTGTTGACTCTGTATCTATACTATACTAACATAGATATAAATGTTCTATAAATGATATTGAACACACACACAGACACACACACACACACACAGACATATATATATATATATATATATATATATACGCAGTATCAATCACAAATAAATACACTCCTTATAATTTAGTTATCAAAGTAAATTTCAGCCCAGTCATCTGGGGCTGTAGAGTACACTGATTGCATCACTGTAGAGAGGTAAGACTCCTCCAATGAGTGTCCTGAATATGACATTAAACAATCTGATAGCAAGGCTCCAGTAATGGAGCTTTGGGAAATGTAGAGCACCTCTTCATTGCTATCACTCCCAGATCCACTCTGGTCCGGAATGGTAGTACCTGATAGGGTCCTATCTATGGGTCAAATAGAACTGTTTGACATTTAAACTGAGTACAAACAAATGAATTATGTTGAATTGAATTGTTAGAAATAGAACTGTTTGATCATTTAAGTGCATGTAAACAAATGGCTGATTGTTGTATAGCCACATACAAATATAAAGCGGAAACATAATCAAAGATAATGATGAACTTTAATGAACGAACAAACACACTTCTTTATAAAAATATGTATCTCTCACACTTTATTCTCAATGTTTCTGTGGTGTGTGAAAGATGTGACAGGAACAAACTGCTATATTGACCCAACTTCTCCTGACCATAGCAACGCTTCTTCCGCATCTTGGCGGGGGTTGCTCAACTGGGGGTCGCTGAGAGCCGCATCCCTCAGTCTGCAAGCTGGCCCTCACTCTAGCCTTCCTGTTTCCAACTAACTTAACTGCCGCTGGCACCTGCCTATATTCTTTCATAACGCCCACTTGCTTCCACTTCTTCTTCCGCTTATTTACACAGATACATCTCTGATTGACGGCTCGGTCAAGGGTCAATATACAACATGATGTTTAAATGAAGTGTTGGTGATACCTAGCAATTCTTGGAACCATCTATGTGCAAAAGAATAAGCATAGGCTCGTTTAAAAATATTATCAATAAAATGTGTTTACAAATTATACATATCTAATATGTATGTAAAAAGAGAATTTAGCATTGAGTAAGCTAAAATGGCTGTTATGCCATAAAACCAAACCAAAAATACCAAGATTTTATTATTTCTGGTAGAATGTTATGCAATCAAATTGGATATGATTAGGTATCTCATAAATAAGTGTAAGGAGTGCACTTATTTACTTACAATACTATATATATATATATATATATATATATATATATAATGTTTTAATATGTATTTGAATGTATTTATCTGTTTTATAGTGTTTGTGAATTTTATTTAAAGGAAAATATTTAATTAAACAATTTTTGATTAAGTACTGCACAATCACTGACACAAATTTACTGAATTTCTGTTATTAATAAAACTTTAAAAAATTTACTTGTGATTTCTTTGTTAGGATGGATGAATTTATTTAAAGGGAAACAAACGATTAAAAAAATGCAGTGAAAGCTACACAGCATTAACTTCATAAGATATAAGAATATTAATCACAATATACTTATAAATTGTTTTTGAAAAACAAATTATCACAGGATATCCATATATGACACTTTCATTTAAGTGTCAAGGAGTTGGCTGGCGAAATTAATTAAATGAAATTAGTTAATTGTAATTGATTAAATGATAATTAATCAAATCATGATAATAGTTATTTTATTGAATGATGATTAATTTAATTAAATCATGATAATTCATTTTGGGTGTCCAAGTATTTTTTTTGAGAATCGGGTATAAAATAAACACCAAGTCATGAAGTACAAAAAGTTTGAGATCCGATCAGAACTTGTTGACCTATAGATCTGTCCCCCAAAAAATAAACATTCACACACCTGCGAGACCTGTCAAAGACTCATCAAATTTCAAAGCATAAACAAAAAAATGTATTCTTAAGATGGTGGACAATTTAGGTTGGTGTCACCAAGTCTGGCACAAGGCCTTGAATCACTAAATCATTGGTAAACCAACCACAGGACTGCTCCTTGTAGCCCCTCCCGATGACTGTGGCTGATTGTCTAAACCAACCAGAGGCAAACCAGGGGATTGTTATGATGATAGCCATTGGTCGGCAGTCCCCATTGGCTGACCAATCAGAAACTAATTATTCGGGATTCGGGCCCATAAATAGAGGACACCCAAAACGAAAAATCGAGTTGGTTCAGGAATTCGCCGCTTAAAGAACCAAATCCGTTGCCATTGCTTTCGCCATTTTGACACTGCCTAATTGCAGTTAAGACTCCGCCAGTCAACCATTTTCACCCCCAGTTCGCTGTGTTTGATAAAAAATATTTAAACAACTGTGTAAATGAACGTTTGTTACTGTTTGTAACAAACGCTTTTTTGTCATTTTTCTAAATTTGCTTGGCAACTTTTCTTCTCTCCAACACGAATTCCAACCTTCGTCGACTGGACCACATCCATCTTCTCTTTCCTCGGATCTGAAAGCAACGTGTGCGTGGAAAGAAACAGAGAAAGACCAGTCGATACATGTGGCAATCATGAGACCAGCGGCCAACTAGGTGTCATGAAGCTATAGTACCACATTTTGTGCCTAAAGACGCCGGATTAACCCTGTTTAATTACCACGGCGGATCTCGTCGCATCTGTGCCTCAGAATCCAGAATCGACCCCGACTACGTTTGATGTTTCAAAACACAGGATCGACACTCAAATAATTCACCGGCACAACGAAACCTCACCCAGGAAACAGCCCAGGAAGATATCAGCTCAACTACAGTCACACAGCCACTCAAGGAAAAGTATCACCGGAAAAATCCACAGAGTCGGGGTAAGTGACTATTTTCCTTTGCTTCTCTACATTCATTGTGCAGATTTGATTAATTTCTAAATAGCTACTAAGTGTTTGTTTTTTAATACAATGGTTATTTCCTGTTCAAGCACTTCCCATATGTTGGTAACAGCTGGATCGAAGGTCCCAATTTTTACTGGAAGGCCGACTGACCTGAAACCATGGCTTATGGCGTTAAAGAAAAAACAAAGGGTCCATGATCTAACGGACGCCGAATTAATTAACTTAGCCTATGACTATTCAGATGGGATCATATCCGAATGGATTGGAAGCTATCTTGACGACCATCCAGACACTTCCAGTAAAACCTTATTCGATGAAATCACAGCACGGTATGGAGAATTTATAAACCCTGCTGATGCTGCTAGAGCATTGATTTGGGTGACGTAAGGAAAAAATGAATCGCTTGCGGAGTTAGCGAGTCGAATGTCAAGTCTTGGACTCTGAGCTGAGAGAAGGATCAGCTGTACAAGTACAACTAGCCGAATTCTTCATTGATGGGATAAACAATTCCTTCATTAAAGAAGATGTGGCAAGAGCTAACCCGAAGACACTGTCGGACGCCTTGTGATCAGCCAGAGAAAGCGAAAGGCTCTATGAGTGACTTCGCGGCTGCTGAGAAAAAGAAAAAACTAATGATAAATTTTCAGGTTGGAATTATTGGCGACAGGAGGGAATAGGCTCTCATTGAAAGGTTCAGATTTAACAGTAACTCAAGCAAACGAACAAAAAATAGGACTAAATGGTATGATCCATCTACATATTAAAATCGGAAAGATTGAGACAGGTTCAACACTATACAGTGCACCTGACCTAGATCAAACCATGATTTTAGGGGAAGATTGGTTAAAAATAAATAAAGCTCAGTTATGTTTTAATCCGAATCGACTAACGATAAAATTCCCTTGGGTAGTAAAACCAGTGGGGAAACTAAAATCTAGACTGTGGATAGTGTAAGGTTACCCCCACGAACTGCTATTTCCTGCGCAGCCAAACTAATCCCTTCAGAGTCAAATGAAGAAAACCTATACCAGGGGATTTCAACGGAGGAGGTAATTCCAGAAGAGGAAGAAATAGTGTTAGTTGAATCGATAGTAAAAGAAAATGAGAAGGGAAAAATTCCAGTTATGTTGGCAAACTTGGGTAATAGAACAAAGGGAAGGGTTGCACCAATAAGAATTGGGAAGGGTAGCACCAATAAGAATTCGTAAGCAAGTTAAGTATATTGAGAAACGCCCAATAAAGAGAAGTGAAACTACAATCGATCCTAGGGACATCAACGTACAAAATGAGCATAGACAGAAGATAGAGGATTTAATTCAGGAAAATATAGATGTTGTCGCTAACTCAGATAAGGAATTGGGACGAACTCAGTCGGTTCAAATAAAAATAGATACTGGAAATAACCCACCTATAAAAATAAAGCCCTACAGAACACCAATACACAAAAGAAAGTTAGTAGTAGAGGCTGTCAAAGAAATGTTGGAAGTGATTGAACGATCCCGATCTCCTAGGAGCTTCCCAATCGTAGTGGATGGATGGAGGACACCGCTTTTGTGTAGATTTTAGAGCCCTTAACAACATAACTAAGCCCCTTGCTTACCCACTACCATTAATAGACATATTGGCCCTGTTAGGCAAAGCAACTTTTTTTCTACCCTTGATTTGAGATCAGGGTATTGGCATGTAGCTCTTGATCAAGCGGATCGAGAAAAGGCTGCATGTGTGTGCCACTCTGGGCTTTTCCAATTCAGAGTTATGCCCTTTGGGTTGGCTAATGCCCCAGGTGTTTTCCAACAACTCATGTCCATAGTACTTGGAGGGCTGAAAGGCTTTTCTATGGCCTACATAGATGATATACTAGTTTTCTCGAGCAGCATTAATGAACATATCCAACACCTTCAGGCAGTGTTTAACCAGCTAAGAAGACAAGGGTTAAAGATAAAATTGGCAAAGTGTCAGTTCATGATGGCAGAAACCAAGTATTTGGGATTTGTCATAAATAAACAAGGAATCAAGACAGATGATGATAAAGTCAAAGTAATTCGCTCGATGCCAGAACCTAAGACTGTTAGACAGGTCAGGGGTTTTATAGGCGCTATCGGGTATTACCAGCATTTTCAAGAATAGCTACACCTCTTATAGCTCTCCCCAAAAAATTCCCGTTTCAAGTGGACAAATGATTGTCAGATTTCATTTGATACATTAAAAGATCAACTGTCAACAATTCCACTATTGGCCAACCCAGACATGAATAAACCAATGACACGGTATACAGATGCAAGTGATCTGTGTATTGTGGCATGTCTAACCCAACCATGTCCTGGGATGGACGGCCCTGTCCCAGGTATACCGGAGGAAGTACCAATTTACTTCCTTTCTCACAAACTAACATCTATGCAGCAGAAGTGTCCTGTCATAGAAAAGGAAGCTTTTGCTATTGTCACGTGGTCTGCCCCTGAGAGGATAGAGGTGAGATCAATTTCCCAATAACCCTTCGTGTTTGAATTAACAGACCTCCAAAAACTGACCGTTTAAAGAGGAATAAGGAATGTAGGTCAACTCCTCGACCTGCCTGTTGAAGGAAGTAACGAATCCAGGTCAGAATGAAAGCCAAGAGATGTTTACACTTTGTGACCGGATGGATAGAGAAGGGGACATAGAGGTCAGTATAGTAGCCCGAATGAATTGCCTGACTGGGTGAGGAAGAAGAAAGTGGCCAAATGATTGGCCAGAACCCTAAAGCCGGAAGTAGTATCCTTTTTTGTCAGAGGAAATAGGGATAAAGAAATTCAGTTTTTAAGACGGAGGTCGCCGAGAAAGGATGTGTGAATCTCATGCCAAAACTCCAGGTGAAGAAACAGAAATAGAGTACTTGGATAGGAGATAACAGATGCCTTCAAGCTGAGCTCTACAGAATCCTGCTAGCCTGTTAAAGAAAATACTCTGTGAAGAAACCCGTTGAATAAGCTAAGTAAACCTTAAAACCGTTTTCTCCCTCCACCCTTCCTAAGTATTGCAATTGTATGCTCTCTCTCTCTCAATTTAATGAAAGAAGAAAAAAAAGAAAAAGGAAGAAAGAAAGACATTTGTATTTGGTATTGTCTGCTGGTAATATAGCCGGCACCTTAATATTTGTCTGTGTCAGTACGTATTAAAAACCTTGTTATATCTTAAATATCCCCTCGTGCCGAAACTTATTCGTTGCGTTGTTTACCTATTGAGTTGCCTTCTTTTGCATATTCCTTTTCAGCTTCATTCACTTCAATTTATTCTCGCTAAATGTCCTCTAGGCCTTTAAAAATATTACATGGGAAATTGGAATTGTTGACTATGATACTATTTACCCAACCCCTCCGCTCGGGCAGGATATGACACAAGGTCAATTTTTAAGTTGAGTTTAACAGGTTTGAATTCAGAGTTTTCCTTCTCCTAGACTAGTTGCCTAATCAAGGCTGAAGAACCTAGTCTGTCCTACTATTTACCCATAGCTGGAGGGAGAATAATTGGATTCATACCTTCCCCAAGGGTATTAGTGCTATGTGAAATGCTATCAGTCTCGTCCGGAATTTGAACTCGTGTCGCCGTATCCATTTCCTATGACGATAACGACGATAACGACCATGGGCTATGATAAATAATAATATTATATCTAGACCTAGAGGTCGATATCTTCCGTTAGCCTAGTGGGTAGGAAGACGAAGTGGCCAGGTGGGTGTGTGTAATGTGAAATTTGGAAACCCCTTGCCAGCAGCGGTCAGTCTAGTCCCAAATTAACCCTTACATTATCTGCCAGTTCCCATGTGCCCGAAGAAGGAATCTTAACTGGGACTTATTTTGCGAGGGATCAAGTGCCAGACTGCCCCGACTTCACACGTGCGAAAAATAAACTCCTGTCCTGGGATAAATACAATAAATATTGAATATGCTCTCCAAAAACTCAATTATTATTTAAACGGGGCACAATTTACTATAAAAACAGATCCTAAGCCTTTGAAATATCTATTTAACGCAGATTGGGCAAACAAAAAGATACAACAGTGGACTTTAAGAATAAGTGAATACAACTGTACCATAGAATATCTATCGGGCAAGGAAAATACTTGTGCGGATTTATTGTCCCTAATCAGCTAGAACAAGAATCGATGCCTCAGGAACTAGAAATTGATGATAAGTTCTATCAAATAAATATGATAAACTCAAATTGGTTAGATTACAGGCATAGGATAGATGAAGCAGATGAAAAGGATGAAAACCCTAAAATAGAAATGCCTCAATTAACCAGATATGAAGAAGATGAAGAAAAATTTGAGACAAGCGACTCCTTATTACCATTGATTAATACCACACTTACCAGTAGATTGAGCCTATGGGAACCTCTGATAAGAAAATGTCCAAACATAATGCTGCAAGCAATCCCGAATGTATTAAGCCCCCTAAAGAAAACAAATTTAAGGGAATTAATGCACAAACTCGATGCACTTCGAGAGGAAAATTCTCCAAAAGAAAGTAAACGGGTGGGTAGTTCTACCTGGATAATTGTAATAATAGCCATCATAGGTGTCATGAAGCTATAGTACCACACATATATTGCTCTTGCTTTTTTTAGTGATCTGTTAATTCATTCTCTCTGAAATTTTCTTCTCAGTCTCTGTATACCTCTACTTGTCTCTCTTGATATATATACTTATATGGAAATTGACAGCATTCAATATATATAATTAGTTTTGTTTGCTTGTTTCCTAAAATGTTTTAAAGGTATCTCTCAGGGGTTCCCAGAACATTGATTGATCAAAAGTTCTTATTCAGAAAACAAATAAAACTGGCATCTGCATCTTTGGTGGAAAATTAATCCAAAATGTTTACCTTGTGACTCCTAAGTGACTCATGAAAAAATCTCATTAAAACTTGGTATATGAACTCCCTAGTCCCTATGGAGAGTTTTAAAGACATCTGCAGTAAGGAAGAAGAGCACAGTTCCTCATGGAGGTGCTCAGAACATTTTAACTTAAAATTTATCATAGAGGTCTAATTCATTCAGAAAGCAAATAAAATTGCTATCTGCAGGAGTTTTCCATTCACACTCACTGTGGGCAGGGGGACTGAGTGAAAATTAATGAAATAGAACTCAATTGTACAGAAAGAAAATACAATGAAACTTTCTTAAACCAATAATTTTATACGATGCAATGCTGAGGTCTTCTATAAGTATATATATATATATATGTGTATGTGTGTGTGTAGTGCAAAAGTTGTTATTAAAAATTATGATTACTAAGTTATGTACAATAGATATCCATAGATATGTACATATCTATAGATATGT
Organism: Sepioteuthis lessoniana; assembly: GCA_963585895.1. Taxonomy (NCBI): domain Eukaryota; kingdom Metazoa; phylum Mollusca; class Cephalopoda; order Myopsida; family Loliginidae; genus Sepioteuthis; species Sepioteuthis lessoniana. The sequence continues at coordinate 87,611,983 of OY757908.1, forward strand.
GTTTGGTAGGCTTATTTATATTGCATATGTCAAAAGTTGACAAAAAACTATTGAGTGGAACTGGTTTAAAAAAACAGTTCTCCTTGATAATTTTTGGTCAACTCAATAGCTTGTTGAACTTTAGATATCTATAGCCATCATAACTGATCTTCAGGCTGCTCTCCAGAAACTCTTGGAAGTTGTTTTATTCAAATCTGGTTGCAATACTATGAGGTTTTCTTGTAGGAAGCATGGTTTGGTTTTTTCTTTAGTTTTCTCAGACTGTAAAAATATTTGTACTGCTAAAGCAATTTTATCAGATGTCAAATTTTGCCATGATTCATGACTATTCAACAGGGTTAAAAAATAGAATTATACCTGTCCATATTGAATACTAGCAAACTGATTACCCTATAGATGCAATGTGGAGGCAGATTGAATGACCCTTTTTAACCAATGGGAAGGCAATAGAAGCAGAACCCACTGCGGGCACTGGAAAATCACAGTTTGCTTTCTTGACTCTTGGCGGCCAGCATTCATCTGAATCGTAATAATAACACTCACACTGGGCCAGTGGCCAGCAATGAGATGCAACTTTTTCCATAGCAGCATTCAGTTAAGTACACCAACAAACCCTAATGGAAGTAACCAGCAATTCCAAGACATGGCTCTAATCACTTTTATGAATTGTTCTCAGGTAGAGCTTCACGTAAGTTTTGACTGCACAAACATGCAAACCCAGCAACTCCATAGGCATCTTACTAAATCCAAATCCATACAGCTAGGATCCTATCAGCAGTGTCACCCCACTGCTAGCTCTACTCTTCCCATGCTACCGCATGCTGTGTAAGAGACTTTACATTGTTATCCATCACTCCAGTGCTATATATAGACCTCTTGGTGATTATCTGCAAATCCATGCAACTAGGAAACCAGCAACCATTCAACTTCTATATTCAGCAGACCAAAGAAAAGAGTGATAGTTTGCACCATCCAGGCAGCTAGAAGTAAACCAGCCATATCTTCAACTACTTCCAGTACACATGCTAAGCCAAAACCCTGAGCACCAAACTTATCCTTTCTTCAACTGTTGTCCTTTTAGACAAGTACAACTGCAATGCAAATAGAACCCTAACTTGAATGGACCTTTTTCTATCTGTATTTGATTTTTATATTACATTCATAATATACCTTTTTGTTTTTAATCCTTGTTGTTAATCATTCATTTCTTTACTCCTTATCATTCTCTCTTTGTCTCTTCCATGCACATGTTGTAACATAGATTAGACAGATTCTGAATTTGACAGCCAATAACAATGTGGATTATACCAGTTGCAAAATGTTACTAGTCAGGACAAATATTTCATGCTCTGCTCAATAATTTGGTTTGATTGTATCATTTTTGTTATCAGAAACTTCACCAACTGTGAAAAAAGTACCAAAATAACTAGTAAAGTTTAACCGACAATTTGAACCTATTCTAGTCAATATCTTTTTATTAACATTTTCATATATTATGCAGTATGTGTTGGCCAATGAAATACTTTATTTCATTTTTGCTGAAAATTTGTTTAATATTCTCAACAGATTGCATGTGAAAAAGAAAGAGAAAGACAGAGAGACATATCAAGTATGCTGACAAGTGGAGAAGAGGTAGAGAGACTAAACTAAGTGAAAACTTAACCCTCAACTGATTCCCTAACTCTTGTCAACAGAGAATAATACTAACATATACATATAAAAAAGGCAAGAAAGAGAAGGAAGAAAGACAAATTCTCTCATCTGAGATCCAACTGCCTAATGATGATGTGAGATTTAATGACAGTGGGAGTAAAAGTTTCAAAAGGAGTGAGATTAATTCAGGAAATATATTCTTTACCTTACAATGAGTTTCATTTATTTGTTTAGTTTATTCATTTAATTTTTTGTATTGTATATACCAGGAGTGATGAAAATTGTATGTGAATATTTAAAATTATCAAATACTCATCAGACCTTCAGCTCTAAGCAATTTTTTTCTTGTTTCCCTTAACTGAAAATTCATCTCAAGGTAAGATTTGAGGATTTTCAAGGTTTTTAAAAAATATAATGGTGCTGCTTCACATCATATTAGAAGGGGTATTTCAGAGGTTTTTGTATCAATGGAAAAGCATTGAAATTTTAATGGAAATTAATGTTTCATTCATTGTTCATTTCTGTCTTGATAAATATTGCTTTAGTCTTAATGATATTTTAACACAAGTCATATGTAAATATATATCATTCATATTATTTGGATCTATATATAGCTCATAAATAAATCATTAATAATGTAATGTTGATTTTTAATCCTTAGTGGCTATAACTAAACTATTAAATTTACATGGGTTCATAGTAAAAATCGAATTGTGTGATTGATAGAGAACAGTTTCTGAAAGAAGAAGAGGGGTGGATAGTATACCTCATCTGTAACAGAAAGAAAAGAGTCTCTTGTAACTGAATGCATGGAATCAATTTCAAGTGCTGTTGCTGTGTCATCTTCTTCTTCTTAATAGAAGGTGGACAGCTGAATTTCTATGCTGAAAATGACAGTTCTCTTAGCTTCTTCCTATGAATTCCATTTTGCCAGCAACAATCTTCTTTAGCAGTCCTACATCCAAGCTCATCTCTAGTCATGCATCACCAAGACTCAAAACGCCTCCCACCCTGGGGCATTTAGACAGGACTTAAATAATCATACCAAAATGTCACATCCAGGTCAATCGCACAATGTGGCAATTTACATGTGCGCCAGTGTGTAGGTAGTCCTGACATCAAACATGATTTGCGACCAGGAGGCTGTGCGTTCAGTCTCCACAATTGCCCATTTCTCTTCTCCTGATCTCATTTTACATGCCAGACATATTTGTGCATGCTTTGAGCTGCCGCGTGCGTAATTTCTTTCGCTACATTCATCAAGTAATAAAACAAATTGTTAAAAACAAAGAACTCAGACTATAACACTCTGCATACGGAGATGCCTTTATTACACCCTGCTTCTTATACTTTCACCTAAACCAATATGGCCATTTGTTTACTTCCGGTCATCGAATAATGCCCTCTCTTCTCGAGATTATCAGAGGAGGTAACTTGATGTCTTAACAGTTCTTCCCCCTTTTTCTTTTCATTTCTGTAGGGCATAAGTTCTGCAAAATTTTTATAAATTCAGGATCCATCTCTCCTGCATTTTTAACCAAGTCAGGATGACTAAATTGTCTATGTAACTTTGTTGCAATTTTAATTTTTTCTGCTGTATTTTTATTAGAAATTTCTTTAATAAAAGGTATGTATTTGAACTTAACGTTTGTTTGGTAGAGGTTTGGTAATAGGAATGTAGTAATGTCCAGACAATGTGCAGCTTAATGGAATTTTCTTTTTAAACATCGTAACAGTGTCATCTTCAAAATTGAGGCAAGTTCCAGCCCTTTTCATGGCATCTTTACTCAAGAGAAGTGGAATGTCAGAGTTTGCAACATCAGTGACACTAATGACTTCAATATCAGTGATAACACATGGTAGAATCATCTTGTAGAGTGAGTTCAGTTTATTTCCATCGCCAAATTTAAAGGTTCTCACTCCTTTTATTTTTACTATTTTTTTCTTTTGTACATCCATTAATGTTTCAAGAAAACATTTATACCATTTTGCTCCACAAACGGTGCTGGATGCACCACTATCTAGAACCGCCGAGCCAAGCATCTCACCCAAAAAAATGTCTCCGCCGTTCTTATGTTTTTGCTGATTCATTAAGACCATGTGCGACACGGATAAATCTTCCTCTATTTCGACGCCATCTTTATTCCTGCTACTATGACTGTAAGGACAATCATAAGACCAGTGAAACTTACAGCCACAATTAAAACATACTGTAATGTTACCTGTTCAGTCTTGCGGATTTAACTTCTTTTTGTTTGTGGAGCGTGCTTTATTCATATATCCCAGTCGTCTTCCACTGTGGTTTATCTTTTCTCGCAAATTATTAAAATGTGAATCATGTCAATATGAGGAGTGGCCATAATATACTCCAGTAGGTTCCATTTGGTTACTTTCTGTATAGTTAACAATATCCATTTCGTTTTTTACCATGACAGGTGAAGTATTGGGTGATAAATCGCTAGAAGAATGTCCATGCATATCTTCCATAACTGTTCCGACATGGAAGATAGCATTAACTCACTGACAGTAGCTTAGACCAATTTTCTGTTATCCGGGCTGATATTGGAACTCTTTTGTGCTCTGAAGGCAAGTACGGGTTCTGATAAAAGAATGTTAAAGTCTTTTAATTTGGCGACAAGTCAGCCAAATTCAATTAAAAAATCTTCTAATGACGTCCCAGGCAGTCTCTGATAATTTTCAAATGTTTTGTATGCTTGAAAGGCAGACGGGTTTACATCTTCCAGAAAAAGTGTATCCAGTTTTTCATATAACTTTTTCATTCCACCCTCAGAATTAGGAACCGCAGTATCTAATTCCAAAACAGCTTCTCTGGCTGTTCCTTCCAATGACAAAAACACCATGAGGGCTCTTTTTGTTTTATCCAATGAAGTTATGAGAATATCAGAGGAGTTAACTTCATGTCTTAACACAAATGATAAAGAATGCAACTTAATAATAATAGTGCAGTTTCAATGTTCACACTCACTCTGATCAATATACTTTCTTTAGAGAAATAATTTTTTAATTCCTTATTATAGTTATTTACTCACTTATTCAATTATGATATGTATTCTATAAATATGGTGTAAATTGATGTTGATTAATGCTTAGCAAAGGTCATAAGTGTTCATAAAAACATTCATCTACAACTACATCTATTTAGTGCTGATCTTATCTAAATATTTCCAGCTGAAATAAAGGTAAAAAGAATGCTATCCAAAAATTTTTCAAAATTCATTATGTTCATGGAATACTTTCAACCGATATTGTTTATTTGAAAGAAAGAATAAAGCATCAAAATTTAATAATTCAGTGATGTCGATCATAGCATTTAAAGAAAATTTCACTTTTCAACTGTACATAGTATCACATATTGTATCACATATTGGTGACATCATTTCTGTTAAAGTGATTTTAAAAACCTGTTCCTAGATTATAATACCCATGAGTAAAGAATGCCCAAACATTTCTCTATATTTAGAAATAATAACTGTATACCTACCAATCTACATCTATTTCATTTTTTAAACTATTGCATATGAAGTCAAGTATTTGGCTGAGACATTAAGCAGTTTTAATCTACAGCTTGTAAACCATCAAATGCTGATTTTCAAGACTTAATCTTCTTCCTCTCAAGCAGGCAATATTTATATACCTGTAAAATCTGTAAAGCCCATGATGTAAATAAGTCCCCCACTACTCTCTCAATCTCTCCTCACTTTCTCTCTCTCTCTCTAATCTAATCTGTCAACCTTTCCCCTTAGTATATCTCTCTTGGTATCTCCAATCCTGTCAATTGATTTATTCTTGTCAATATATTCATATCTATGTGCATTTATTCATCAATCAATCTCTCAGAAATGTAAAGTGAAGGCAGCTGCTGTAAATTACCTACTGACATCCATTGATTGTTTCTAAGTACAATCCTTCAAATAGAAAATTATGGATGGGTAGATTGATCCTCTAAGAAGTTTGCACAACACAACCCTCCTTCAGAAAGGTTTTCAATATTTTTATGTAGTTGTTATAAACATCTACAAATTGGTGAATTATCTGAATTTTTTAAAAGAATGAATCCAGTCTAATGAATTTTATAGAAAATCTCTACACATATTTTAAAGCAGGATTGTGCTACTTGACTATCATTGTTTTGGCAATGATATTATGAGCTTAATTGTTCTGGCTTCTTAATCATCATAGGAACAAATGAAAAATTGACAAATTTCTCTAATAAAGAAATCAATTTTAAAAACAAATAAATAAAAAGAAAATGCACAAATAAAAAGATTTTTATAAAAAGTAAAGAAAAATGGCTATAGTGGATGATGCTTTATCAGTTTTGATATCTACAAGTTTGACAAGTCATTTTTTAAAACATAGCCAAATTTACTGTAGAAATTTATAAGTTTATAAATTAAACAATAAAATGGGAAGACAAAGGGAAAAAAGATAAAAAAGAAAAATAGCTGTAGTATTTGAGGCTTAATCAGTTTTGGTGGCTATGAGCCAATCATATGCCGTTCATTAAAAAAACAGACAAATTTGAAGAAAAAAGATCAATTCTGAGGATAAAGAAATAAAAAGGTAAGTGTTATATTGGCCATACATAATGATTGGCTGGATCCCATATATCACTTCACTTCAATTTGTTCTTCACTTCACTGTCTTTTTTCTGGTTATCTTTTCTTGTCACCTCAGTTGCTTTGCTGTCTCTTATGGGTTGTTATCCTTGTTCTTTTTTTATCAAAGTCGAATGACAATGCTACCATCATTTCATGTGTCTTTATTTATTGATAACTTTTCTCTTTTTATCGATTTGGCCTAAATGGGGAATCAGTGAGGGCATGATGGAGCATTCGACCTCTTGCATTGAGAATTTCTGACTTATAAAAATTTATTTCTAAGAAAAAAATCTAGCAGGCCACGCGTGGCTGTAGTGGAGAAAGGAGAAGTAATCCCAGACAGTGCTGCACCAAAAAGTGACTTCTTCCTTTTTGTCAAGAACTACCTGTCTGACCCTCAGTTCGAATGCAAATGCGGGGACAAAACTGATAGCACGAAAAACTTAAGCTAGCAGATTGTTTTTGTCTCATACTTTTTGTATGAAGCTTCCCAAGAAATAAATATAAATGAAAGTTTGTTACACAGCCATATACATGAATATGGCCATGTGCAAAATAGACATATAATGTTCATAATGATAGAACATATAAAGAACATTGGAATCTTGAAATTCGAAAACACTTAACGACTTCTTGTTCAGGTATGAAAACTTTTTATTAACTTTGAGTTAAAGGTTTCGACATAAGGAGGAGAGACACAATCTTCTATGCTGTCTTATTCATTTGGCCCCCATCTCGAGCGGCCCCCATAGGGCGCTAGTTCGCCTCGCGTCTGCGAGCTCCAAAAGTCGATCCTTCTCGTTTGGCATCTAGTACTTAACTCTCTAACTTTCTTCAGATTCTCACACAAACCTCTGCGTGCTTCTGGTGCATGACGTCACCTGAACCCTGTCACCCTGTTTCGTCTTGGACTATTGTTACATCTGAGTGACACCTCCATCCGCGCACCTGCGTTAACACCTGCCTCAATGTTTCACCTTACTAACCCATGTGCTGAGCCGAAAGGTTCTCGGCCTAACTAAACTCAAAGGCGTGAACCGAAATCCCTCGGCTATTACATTACAAGTTCACTACAGAAGTTCTTACCAAGAAAATTCAACTGATAGAAAATTCGACTGAAAGAAAATTCAATCAGGAATTCTGCAGAAAAGAACCTGAAAGAAAACTTGAAATTTAATGAACTTTGAAACTTTTTGATAAAACAAGAAAAAGAAAAGGAAAAGACTCAAATACAAAGAACTTTGTTTCCCGAACTCTCTCTCAGATAAGTTTCCTGCAAATTGTACAAAAATTTTCAACACTTTATTTTTTCTATCCCTTTCTTTGCTATTTCTTTGTATAAAATTCCTTTTAAAAACTTTACAGTCTGTGTTATCTTTTTGAACCAATATCTGAATTAAAAAGTTGTGGAACTTACAGCTTAAACTTAACGTTTGAAATTATCGTTTAGTGGCACATTAAAGCCCCCTACAAACTTCACCCAGTTAAATACTAAACTTGGCTTTAGTGTCACTCACTTAAACAAATTTTACCCCCGGCTCCTTAAAATCTTTTCATATTGCAAATTTCTATTCTATCCTTAAATCATTTTAGACTAACTGACTGACTTATTCGAACTCCAGAATCATTTTGGTCACCAAACTGAAACCATCCATTGGGAACTATAGTCTCAGATTGATCTCGAGTTCAATAGTCATCAATCAAACTTGCTGAACTCTGTATCTTTTGATTACTTTAATTGCTTGTGACCTAATTTAAATTTATCTTGTTTATCTGACATTTTTAAGAGATAAAGTGACTTTAAAAAACAGCAGAAAACGAGGTGTGTTCTTTTATTTATTTTTTATTGATAATTTCAGTGTCTATTATACTTTGAACATTATAGATGGAAGTAGTGTTTTGTTTTCTACCAGTTCAATGCGATTAGAAAATAAATATATGCACAATAACAATAAAACAGATTTTTGGAGGTGCTTGTGGTGTAATGGTTATTGTTGTAGGAAATGGACATGGTGACACGAGTTCAAACTCTGGACAAGACTGATTGCATTTCACATAGCACTAATACCCTTGGGAAAGGTATGAATCCAAATATTCTCCCTCCAGCTATGGGTAAATAGTAGGGCAGACTGATTTCTTCAGCCTTGGTGAGGCAACTCGTCTCGGAGAAGGAAACCTCTGAATTCAAACCTGTTAAACTCCACTTAAAAATTGACCTTGTATCATATCCTGCCCGAGCATAGGGGTTGGTAAATATGATAAATATGATAAGAAATAAACAGATGGAATCAAATTGCTCAACAAAAATCAACCATAACAAATATTTTGGTTTGGTTTGGTTTGGTTTTATGGTATATCAACCGTTGTAGGTAATTTAATGTCAAATCTTTTTTATGTATATATATTAAATATATGATTTCTAAACACCTTTTGTTGGTAACATTTTTGAACAAGCCCGAGCTCATTTCTTTTTTCACTTATTTCTATCAAATACTAATAATTCTATTTACTATTAATCATTTCTTTGAGCACAGTTTAATGTTTTCAAATATTGCTATGTATCACTAGCAATTCAATTAAACACCAGTCATTTGTTTACACACAGTTAAATGATCAAACATTTCTATTTCTAACTAATCAATTTTGGATAAGTACACAGTTTAAATGTTAAACAGTCCTATTTGATCTATCAGGTGCTACTGTTCCAGGCCAGAGTGGAATGAAGGGGTACTATGCATTCCTCAAAGCTCCAGCATTATTGGAGCCTCACCATTGTTAGTGTCATACCTAGGACACTCATTGAAGGAGTCTTACCCCTCTGCAGAGATGCAGTTGGTGTATTTTACAGTCCCAGCTGATTAGGCCACAAAACAAATATAATAAAACTGAGGATAGAAGTGAAAAGTATATAGCAAAGTACAATGATGTTAATAATAAAATCAAAAGAAATTATTTGTTCCTTCAAATTGACCTCAAATGCAGCAGATTTGAAGTGCACCATAACTTCATAACTTATGATTTCAATATTTGTTCTTTTGAACACATTCTATTTATTACATTCTATTGTAGTACTAATAATTTTCAAACAGATCTGATTCACATATTGGATCATAAGTGGTACTACCACTCTGGTTCAGAAGGCATCTAGGAATATTGGTAAAAGGGGTTATTCCACACAACCAGAGCTCTGGAACTGTGTCATACCCAAGATACTCATTTTTTTGGGGTGGGGGATTATCTGCAAAGACATTGATACAAGATTTAAGAATAGTGCCGCAGCAGACTTTATCTTTTAAATAAGCAAACTGAAGTTGATCCATTAATAAATAATGACATAACACTGTCGTACAGTATTTTCCAACAGGCTCTGTACTGCACCATGTAGAATGTTAAAGAACTCTGTGGGGGTATTCACTAACATAATAATAGGGTATAATTAACCTTTATACATAGTTGATTATAAGTAGAATCATGATATGAACATTTCACTGTATAATCTTTGCTCTCTATGATTAATATTTCAACATATACAGGGTGTGATGGGTTAACTGTTGTCTAAATTATGCAAAAATGAAAATAACACTGACGTTTCACTTTATCAAATATATTTTTAAATAAATAAATTTTTAAATTTTAAAAATTACATGAAAATATATTGAAATAATATAGATCAAATTTATTTAATGAAACTGCCATTGGCTTCAACTGCAGCTTGCAGATGACTTTGGAATCTCCTGGAAGACTTTTTGAGATTCTCCTGGTTAAAATTGGAAAATGCTACCATTATCCTTGCCTTGAATTCAGCTTTGATATTTCACAAAGTTTTGATAGTCTCTTGCTCAACTGTACCCAAAATATAATCAAGGGGATTGCTATCAAGGGTGTTAGGCAGTCAAATGTTTTGGGTGATGTTAGTTGCAGAAATTTTCTGTCAGCCAAGATAGGGTTCTTCTGCCTCTATGGCATGGTGCAGTGTCCTGTTACCAGACATAGGCTCTTCCCTCTCAACCCAAGGCAGCACTATCTCCTCCAGGCAATTTACTGTAGGCCTTTGTGTTGAGTGTGACCTCCCTAAACACCATGATGTAGACTGTATGTTTGATTTTCACTCAAAAGAAATAAACCAAAAGTTGTTGAGTTGATATAGAATAATTCAATGCTTCAATATGAATATGAATCTGTCCTCAGATTGATGAAAACTAAACACTCTGAAATTTTGTATGGGGGTGGTTTTGGTAGAAATGTCACGCAGTACAGCATACTGTTTCCAAATTCCTAGTAGAGTGAATTGTATTATGGTGTTTACTTTACTCTAGTTTGCAGCACTGTAGACAAAATCTAAAGCAAATAAAGTGCATGCACTGAATTAATAGTTTAAAATGATGACAATATACTGTCATATAATTATACAGAAATAAGTCCTTGTCAAGACTCCTTTTTCGGGCATATGGTAAACTAGCAAATAATGTGGGAGTTAATTTGGGGTCAAACTGATCTCCGACAATAGCGAGGGGGTTTCCAATTCACTTTCACATACCTCACCAAGTCCCTCGTTTTCCTACCCCCTCGGATAACGGAAAACATGGACTCCAAGATTAGAAAATATTAACTGTACTCAAATTTCCAAAATTCCCTTGTAATGTTTTAAGATGAATAAAGCATTTAGCAAGAATTAATGAAAGCGATATGAAGCTGAAACAGATATGTGCAAAAGAAGGCGACTCAATAGATAAATAACACAACCAAAAGATTTCAAAATAAGGATGCATTAGAATATAACAAAGTTTTAATAGGCGATGACCAAACAAATAATGATAAGATTTAAGTAACACTTCCTTTTTCTTTTCTCTTTTCTTTTTACAATACCGGCTATATTAAGCTAGCTGACAGTATCAAACATAAATGTCTCTCAACAGTCCTTTTCTTCTTTCTCCTTTTTTCTTTTTTTTTCTTTTACTTGAGAAAATGCTTAAGTTGCCGGACTGAAGCATGTAACAAAACTCATTTACTAATTTACTGTTGATGAAACAGAATCCTTTCAGTTTCTCTCTTTCTGTTTTTTTTTAATACATATGATTCCAATATTTAGGAAGGGTAGAAGGAAAATTGTTTAAGTTGTACTTATCTTTGTCAAGGCTTAATTTTCGGGTTCCTTTCTTTTACGGGCGAGTGACATCCCCAAGAATCGGCTGAATCAGTGCCTTTTCTACTGATTTCTGTCCAAAGCTTCTGTTCTACTCTTTTTATGGGGGATTCCCTGGAGTTGGCTAAATTGGCATCTATCTTTCACCAATGTCTGTCCAGAACTAAGGATTCTCCCACTATTTCCTCCAGTCATGCTACTAGAGTGACCTGGATTCCTTTCTTTGTTCAAGAGGCTGCGGGTCATAGAATGTGAGGAGCTTTGACCTTCCCTCCCTATCTCGGTAGCATATCATGTCACAATACCCATTGCATCCTGTAAAAATATCACCAAAAGGACCACTTATTTGCTCCACAGTTTTTACCAAGTCCCTTTCATATGAGAAGAATGTGATACAAGATTAAATTATTAGATTGAGACTTTCCCAAGGTAGTGCTACTTTGCTTAATCTCCATTAACATAATTGTTTATTTGATATTACTGCAGCACCGACACAACACATGTTTAGTTGAGCACCATATTTATTAGAGAGGTAATAACCACAAAACAAAGGAGACAACCATATATAGAGTGATAACTCAAACTTCAACATTGCTGGTATCTTCTCATGAATTTAAAAATTAAAAAAATATAATTTACACAGCAAGTCTCTCAGAATATTAGAAAAAGCTTCCATCTCTGTCAGGCAATCTGCGCCCTGTTCTCATCCCTTGATCCTTCTTTACCATCTTTTCCTTTACTCTGGGCACATCTACTCTCAGACACCAGTCACTCACAAGATTTGATGACTAAAGTTTCTATCAGAGATGGATTATCTCTTTTACAAAGGACTTTGAGTGATCTAGGTAGTATGAATATCTCTCGCTGTTGAGAAGTTATCAATACATCAGTTGCAGCTATGTCACTGAACACAAGAGTTTCTATGGCTAATGGACTCTCTGTTGTCTTGCCAAGTTTTTTTGATGACATTCTGTTCATTCTGTTCATTCTGTCACAAAGATGATAAAAACCTCTGTAAGGATCCATCTGACTAGCAAACAATATTCCGACCCATAGGTTTTCTCTGCTGTAGAGAGGACAAAGAGCCTGTTTTTGACTTGAAATCGAGTAGTGACTTGTTGGTCTTGAACAGTAACTTCACCTTTGGAGATTTTCTTGTATTGCTCACCCTACCCATATCAAATGTTTGAATTACTACTGAGATCAATTGATTCTTTTTTGTCTTCTCTTGACTTGACTCATCATTTTTTCTTAAGGACCTTCTTTTTTATATTAATTGGGGATATAGAAGAAGCATAGATTTTGGTCTATAGTAATCCCATCTTTTGTTTGCTTAACACCTAATCACCCAAATTTAAAGGTTACATTTTCATGTGTTGCAGAAACACTGAGATGAAATCAAGGATTTCCACCGGCCACTTTATAAAAGAGACTGTTAACATCACAAGACACATTGCTTGACTATTGCATATTGGAAAGTCTGTTTTCAGGTTATGCAAATCTTCTTCATGACCACATGCAACAAGGGGAGCCTACATCATCTTTTTATTGTCCTTGGATGTCTCCATTATCAACCATCTTGATGATATACATGTCTGATCCATGTCAAGCACACATTTATATACTTCATGAATTTCCATATTTTCTATTTCTCTTTTCTTTGCATCAGACATGAACGAAACTACATATTCTTGACAACTTACACTGTCTGTTACTTGGTGCAGTAGTCTTCATTGATCAACATGATCCCAGTTGATACAGATGTGATTTTTGTTTTCTGTTTCTTGTTTTATATTTATATTTTTGTGTACTCATTTTTCAAGAATATCTTTTTGCATATGGTCCAATGAATTACAAATGATTTTATGTATTATTTAATTAACATCCTATAGTGTTGGGATGTAACACTAGGTACTTGCAGAAAGTGAGCCTCCTAAAATAGCTCAGTTCCATATGCATTACTCTTTTTAGAAAACTGGGAAAAAATCCAGCTCAAAGCATTGTAGACAAAGGGGCAGGTGTTGCTTGGGAAGAGAGGTATGGTTATGGGAAATCCACTGATTTCCATTCTAAAAAAGCAGTAATTTTTGTGCGAAAAATTGGCTTGAGAAGCTGAAATCTTTGTATATGTATTTTTGAATTTATCGGTGTTTTCACGCTTATTTAAAAATTTCTTTGTGATATTCTGCAGATGACAATATTTGACTTGCCACAAAAAATTTTGAGGATCAAAACCTGAAATAATTTAAGAAATCTTTCCTAGATTGTTAAAATACATTTTTAACCAATTAGAATCATAAATAAATCATCAACTTTTTTTTATCTAATTTCGAGCCAACCTCAATCTTATAGATAGCAAAAAAATAAAATAAAATAAATACTCCTTCTGCAGGTATGGAATTATCCTATATCTACTCAATAACTTTTGGTTTATTTCTTTTGAGTGAAAATCTTCATTCTTTTCCTCTAGGCATGCATTTCATTTCAACATCATTTAATTATCTTAAATAGAATAAATATGTTTGCTTATACTTAGAACAAATATAGTACAATAGCAGTACTATTTTAACACTATGAATTTATATGTATTTGTATATAACTCCTGTTAAATCTATATATTTATACTCCTATTCAATCTGTTCTCTGCTGATGAAAATTTTCATTTGTTGTTTCATATATGTTTAACACATAAATATGTTTTCTTCCTACATTGCGACATACTCACACACAGATCTTTTTCATAAACAAAATGTATCCATTTGGATTAAGGTTAAACAAAACTGCTACATTTCATGCAAGAATCTTCACTTTCTCTCACAAAAATATTCATGCTCTGTCTAATATTATCTTTTCTTACATGAATAGACTTTGTAACTTCTGTTTTTCAACAAGCTTTTCACTCAATTTAAAGAAAAAAAATTATTGATTTGTAGATCAGTATTTTATTTACTCATCAACACCCTTAATGCCAAGCTCCTTAAAACACAAAAAAAAGTGAATTTTGTATTTGGTGTTACCTTCAATTACATTTTGGGTCAAATGTTTAACAATGTTGACAATGATGGGCATGCTGTCCTAATAGATTTTTCTATTTAGCATATTTTGCTTTAAAATTGTTTAGTAAAAAAGAAGTAAAACAGATTGTATGTGAATATTTTATTATTTATTTTCCATATTATTTTTGTAATAACTTGTCTTCTTTCTTTCTTTCTTTCTTTCTTTCTTTTATTATAGATTGTTTTAATTATTATTCATTGTAAAATTTTGCTATCATCAAATTTAAAAGTCAAACCCAAATCTTCCCTTCTACTATTCATTTTTTTTATTATTAAGATAATATTTAATTACTTTTTGTTATTCCAAACAAAAAGTGATCAAATATTATCCAAATAAATATCAATGCATATTCCTATGTGTTAATAATAATTAAATTCACCAAACATTAGAAAAAAATTGCAATTGACAACAATTTATTTCATAAATTAATATGAGCCTAAAGTTTCAAAATATTTCTTATTTCACTTTTTCATTGAATAAAAGAAAAAAATTTTTTTTTTAAATTTCATCAAGTTTTAAGTTTCAGTTTACTAAATAAACTTTTTCATTGGCTTTGGAAAATATAAACAGACAGGCAGACAAACTGACTGACACAGACGCATACATACATACATACATACATATGCTCTTCCTTTTAGTAGATAGCATAACTAAGGTTTGGTGGGATGCAGTATTTTCATACAAATGAAATTGAAATCAGTGTTTTTTTGTATAATTGTATATTGAAAGCCTATTCTGAAACTAAATAAAATAAGAAATCTTTTGAAAAAAGTTATTACATAGTCATCTGAATCTTCATGATTCTAAGTATTGGATGAAGAAGGTTTATGTAAGTAAATAAGAATTTTATTTCTAAATCATTTATTTTATATTTATTTTTCCTTCTGAAATATAATCATTAATCTTTCCATACAAATATTTTTGTTCCAATTGATTCAACATGCAAAGAAATCTGGACAGAGACCAGGTACTTGTGTGTATACCTTTTTAAGTGTTTTTAAAACTTACATTTTCTGAATGCAAGGGGAGATTTTGAAAATTTGTTTTATTGAATTTCTACCATATATACATGAGTAACTTGAATAACTTATTCATGACATTTATGCAAATATATTCAGTATATGTGTTTTCATAGCTTGAATTAAGTTTAAAGAGAATAAATAGGATTCTCAAAAGTAATTTTTTCAAGTTATTGGATGTCAGTCATGAGCAATGCACATAACACATGTTATCACATTTTGTTCTTTAAGAAAGAGGAGGCTCTCAGCAAATGTCATTAATTACTTTTGTACTGAAATACACTCATGAATATCCACTGTAACCATGTACTCTCTTTGGTCAAACCACCTGTCCAAACAGACACATACACACATACATGAAATATATACAGATTTTAAAACAGACACTAATAAATAGTCAGCACACACCCTTGACCCAAATTCAACTCTTCAGACCTCTCATCTGCTGGTTTGGGAAAAAGAGGGAAAGGGAGAGAAAGAGAGAGAGGGGGGGGAAGAGGGAGTCTATATTTATGAGTAAAATATGAATTTGACTATCTCCAGGGCCAAATTTATATACACACACACACATATATATATATATATGCATATATATATGTATGTGTGTATATGAATATATATACACACATACATATATATATATATAAATATGCATATGTACACCTATATATACATACATATATATATGTGCATACACATATACATATCTATCTGTAAATATGTAGTTCGTTCAAAAAGTTTTAAGCCGTACTCAGGAAAAGTCAGAGACAGTTTTACACTGTTTTTAGTATAGTTCAAGGTCTAGCAATACTCAAGCATTATAATTTTATCACAGAGGAAGTGCATCCTGGCATTCCAAAAACTCCAACATAGCATATTTGACTTCATTATTGTTTCAAAATGGCAACCATGTTAGTGGGATTTGAGTTTAGGAAAAAGGAAGAAGTCAGATGGAGCAAAGACTGGTGAGTCAGTGGGATGAAGTAGCAATTGAAAACTAGAGTTGGCTGGCTGCTTCAGCAACTGCCATTTGAGTAGTCTGAATAGGCATATTATCCTGGAGCAAGAGTACATCTGCTCACAGATTCCCTTTTCATGATTGTTTCCTTGTGTCTGGTAGTCTATCATGTTTACACCTTCAGAATTACCAAATAACAGAAGTCATTGCCCTGACAACAGAAGCTGTCTGTTTGAAGTTCTTTGGGGTTGAAGAATCACAGTTTGCTTTGACTCTTTGATTTAGGCTTGAAGTGGTGAACCTAGGTTCTATCTTGAGTTATGAAGCTGCTGTAGAAATTCTTAGGGTTAGCTTGAAAGAAAGTCAGAAGTGTTCAACTCTTTTCAACTAATACTCTGGTCTCAGTATTCTTGGGACCCATCTTGCAGACAACTTGCTCATCCACAAAATATCAGTTAAAAATGTGGACCAAATCAGAACTAATTCCAATGAACTTAGCTATCTGTTTAATAGTTAGACACCTGTCATGGAAAACCACATGGTGAATTCCATTGTGTTTACCAGTAGTTGAGGTTTTTGGATGATTTGACCAATAGAAATTTTCTGTGCTATCCCTGTCCTGCTTTAATCCTGCAGACCATCCTGCACAGTTGCAAAGAAGTCCTCAGTATAATGACTTCATTGATTTCCTTTGGAGTTATACCTTTTATTTGCAGATATTTGTGTCTGCTCGTGTTTTCTTTACGACCACAGAACACATGCGACCAGTTATCACCATGTTTATTACAATTCTATTACTACTACAAGACAAGGGACAAAACTATGTATTTTTGACAAGCAGGTTAGATAACTCAGACTTCAACAGCTCGTACCTTTGTTTTGACAAATTTTAGCTTTGTTGCACACTTCTCACCTTTGTATAAGCCTAACTTGCACAGAAATTAAGACAGAAATCTGAATTAGTTTTTATAGTTTTATAAGTAGTGCTAGTGTGTTACCAAAACAATTATGGCTCCTCTATCAAGGTGAGGCTCAGAGCTTTTTGAACGACCTTCATACATGCACAAGTACACTACATATATACACATGTTCAAATAGGCACACAAACAAAACATGTACTGATATATAAATATTAACATGCATATGAAAACAAATACATATAGTGCCAGGAGTGACAGTACTGCCTTGAGCTACCGAAACTGTGCTATCATCCTGGTTGGTGGCTGATGAGGGCAGGGCATTGCACATGCTTTTACACATTGTATGATGAAAATTTGAACACCAAGACTCTCTGAAAAGCAAGATGACTCTTTGGAAAGACAAAGTGACTCCTCAGAAAGTTGGATTGACATCCTGGAAAGATAGGAACTTAACAAATATGAATACTACAATGAAAGAAAAATGTCCTCAGGATGTCTGCAGTGGGGAGGGAGAATATATCACCCATCATACTTGCTCATACGGTAATAACCAGGATATGTACCCGGCTACGTGTGACTGTGGCAGAGAATTCAACAGCTTGCAAGGGTTAAGAATCCACAAGGCACACTGGTGCAAACAAGTTAATTCTCCTTTTGGAAAATTTAAATCAAATGATAGGCTTATGAATCAGGAATACCCTCACAGTATTCAGGAGCCCATTACTGAGCGTCAGCATTCTGAAGACATTCCTAGCAAGCCAAGAATTTAGTGGCCCAAGGGTAAACTTAGACCAGAAGCTTTCTTTTTGCTCACCACCCATCTTAAGGGCCTCATTAATCAACAAATAACATCTTTCTGCAGAATTATCTATGACGTTTGTCTTGCAGTAACGCAAAAAAAAAAAAAAAAAAAAAAAAACTGAAGGAAAACGAACCGAATAGACGACGGATATAGAAGGGATTTAAATATGAATGAAATGCATGCGGAACCACCATTCCTGTGTGATTACGCAACATCAAGAAACGGTTGCTATGACATCAATGGCCGAAAGTAAACGCTTTTTTAAATCACAAACTGCACTAAAAATGAAGATGAACGAATGTCCAATCTAATCTCTGCTTTTAGTTGATCTGGCGTATATATATATGTATATGTATATATATATTTCTTTTAAAGACCCTGTCCGGTGGAAAAAGCTGCTTGGTAGTGCCAGGAGAGGCAGTACCGCCTTGAGCTACAAAACTGTGTTATCACCCTGGTTGGCGGCTGATGAGGGCAGGGTATCGCACGTGCTTTCACACGTTGTATGATGAAAAAATAATGCACATTAACACACACACATATATAAATATATTTACTCATATCAATATATTGATATATACATATACATATATATATATATATATATATATATATATATATATATATATATAAATATTATTATTACTATTATGTATGGTTTTTCACCTGTGCTCATATTCAGATTTTTTTTCTCATCTAGCCTTCTTAATTATCGGTCCCCATATTGTATTCAACTCTATACTTGGTCTACTCAGCAGGTCATTGTAACCCAACATATGTGCTGATTCCTTAAGGCGTCTAATCCTCCAATGTTCAGCCCTATCCGTTATTATAACTTTATTCCATAAGGGCAGATGATTTCCCTTTTCCTTCCATATATTGTCCGCCATACCCGACTTTTCAATCTCACCTTCCGATGTTCTTCTAGCCTTACTTTTAGTGGGCGACCTGTCTCACCTTTGCATATTTTACCACAAGTGCAAGGGATGGAGTAAACACAGTTCTTGGTCATGTTGAATTCCGTTGGTGGCTTGACCCGGAAGAGATACCTCCGGAGAGTTGAACCACTTGTGAATACTGTCCTGATGTCATATGGACTACGTATCTTTTGGATCCTTTCGGCTAATCCTTTGATATAGGGCAGACATACCGTGGTGAGTTTTCGGGTATTATCTTCCATCCTCCAATCTAGGTTTCTTGGAGCCGATGTTATGCGCTCTGGGTAGTTATTACGATGGATGTTGTGTCCCAGGCTAATCATTTCTTCTTGATATGCATCAGTATCGCTACTAATGGTTTTTTCTCGATGTTGTAAGCAACGGACTTTTCGTTTCTTTACCGTATATGGATGATGGGAGTTGAAATTGAGGCACTGTCCGGTGAAGGTGGGCTTACGGTACACAGATGTCCTGAATCCTTCCTCTGTGTGTGTTACTAATACATCGAGGAAGGGTAATCTGTTGTCTTGCTCTTTCTCCATAGTGAACTGTATAGATGGTCGGATTGAGTTCACGTGATCACGTAATATCTGAACATCTTCCTGATGAGGCCAGAGAATGAATGTGTCATCTACGTATCTAAGCCACATATATGGCTTTAGTGATGTAGATCCTAATGCCATTTCTTCGAAGTATTCCATGTATATGTTAGCCAACACTGGTAACAATGGCGAACCCATAGCCAGTCCTTCTTCTTGTCGGTATATATCAGATCCCATCCCGATGTAGGTTGTCTCCACACAGAAGGTCAACATGTCCATTAGATTATCTATCGGGATACAAGTGCGTTCTTCCAGCAATGGGTCTGCAGCCAGTTTATTCCGTACTACAGCAAGTGTCTCATCAGTAGGTACCTTTGTAAACAGACTCACTACATCCAAACTCACTATCTGATTATAATGAATGGGGGAATCACTGATTCTCTCCATAAAGTGGGCTGAGTTCTTGACATATGATGAGGACTTACCAGTTAGTGGGTTGATGATCTCCACAAGGAAGCGGCTCAATGGGTGATAGCTGAACCTCGGTTGCTGACAATGGGTCTCAATGGAATACCATTCTTATGAATTTTTGGAAGGCCATATATGTGTGGTAGCTTACTGTAATGTTGAATTAGCTGTTTGTATTTTGTTTGTAGTATGAGATCTTTATTCTTACCCAGGATCTGTGACAGCTTCTTTCCGTCTTCAGGGTCGGGTCCTTCTTTACTTTATAATAGCCACCATTGCCAATCAAGTCTGCCAATTTGTTGGAGTATTCCACCCTATCCATTACCACGGTAGTATTTCCTCTGTCTGCTGGGAGTATAATGATACTGTTATCATCCTGTAGCGATTTGAGAGCCTGTCTCTCCGTTTTTGAGATGTTAGGTTTCGGAGGCTTTGATTTCTCAAGTGCTTGTTTCCCTTTCCATCTTAGTTCATCAGCTTGCCTTAGGTATTTTTAAAGCTGCATCCTCGCTTGATGCTATTAGATCTAGGTAAGGAATTCGCTTGATGGTAGTGGCGAAGTTGAGACCTTTGTTTAGCACTAATTTTTCCGAAGTTGTTAATTGTCGCTTACTGATGTTGACAATGGCGTCAACTGGTGAGTAATGGGATTGCATTTTCGTATTGGTGGTTTTCATCTTCTCCAACTTCGTAATTTGACGCGCCTTGACCTTATGGAATTCCTGTTCATACGGTTTATCCAGATATTGTTGGATTCGAGTTCTGTTATCTATCATTGATATTTTTTTCAGGAACGGGTTGAGTTTGCTCGAGATTTCTAACCGGAGTTGATGTTTCTTCCAACGGTTGTTATGAATTCGATCTCGGATTAATTCCTGCTCTAATCTTTTTGTTACTTTCCACGCCCTCCTGGAATGAACTGGGATTTTTATTGTTAAGCCTGGTGGAACTAGCTTGAGGTCTCGGCATCGGCATGTGAGATGGTTCGTCATTCTTGCCAATTTTTGATTCAGTTTTTCTAATTGTTTCCATTGATATATTTGTATCGGGTCCGTACCGACTGGATATTAGTTGTCTAAATAGGCGTTATAGGCGTTGGTTCCCTAAGCTTCTAAGGAGACAATCATCTGGAGGTTGCTGGTTCAATCCTCAATACAGGTGAGTAACAATACAGGAATACTTAACACTTGTACCCGGTTATGGCTAGCAGAATCAGAACAGGCGACCCCCGTGGATTCAATAAAGGACGTAGTTCGAAGTTCCGTGAAGGTGTTGCGGAGCCGATAAGCGAATCGACTCCGCAAATGAATTTTAGTTTAATGCGGGCGAGTAGTGACAACCAAAGACAATGAAGAGGCAAGGTAACAAATACAACAAGGATGGCAATTTATTGTCAGAAATTACAGACGTGGTACGACCACGTCTGTAATTTCTGACAATAAAGTAAGTGTTCGCCTCCAGCTAGATGGACGATGTTGGTTGCTGGTATGTTCGAGTCGTAGGTGTGGTTGGAGGATCGTTACTGGAAGCTGAGATCAGTCGAGTCGTACAATGCAGAAGCGTCTGTAACAGCGTCGTGGTCAAAGTCAGTGCTGGCAGCTTGGTAGTGTACAGATCGGGCGAGCGTGGTTTGCTAAGACTTAATCGCGTCTTAGTACTGTGGACCGAGTGAACGAACGGGGAGATGGTGGCTAAGGTTTGCCAGGCCTTAGCATTTCGCGCCAAAGTTGTGAGGGCTGATCGAGATGATAGCTTAGGCTTTTCACGCCAAAGCTGTGCAGTAGCTAAGGGTTTTCGCGCCAAAGCTGTGCGGTAGCTAAGGCTTTTTCACGCCAAAGCTGTGAGAGCGGATTGAGACGATAGCTAAGGCTTCTCGCGCCAAAGCGGTGGGAGCGGGTCGAGATGTTAGGTAAGGCTTTTCGCGCGAAAGCTGTGCAGTAGCTAAGGCTTTTTGCGCCAAAGCTGTGGTGGTGGCTAAGGCTTTTCGTGCCAAAGCTGTGCGGTAGCTAAGGCTTTTCGCGCCAAAGCTGTGGTGGTAGCTAAGGCTTTTCGCACCAAAGCTGTGGTGGTAGCTAAGGCTTTTGGGCGCCAAAGCTCTGCACTATCAAGCGAGCAGGCCAGGGGGCCACGGCTAAGATTGGCATTATCTTAGCGCTGTGCAGATATCAAAGTGGGAGCTAAAGGCTAACTCGTGCCTTTAGCGCTGCATGGCCAAACGGACGAGTGGAACCGAGCGATGGTTAAGACTGGCTGGTCTTAGTGAGTCCTCTTCGTGTTTGCCTCCTGGCCGTCTATTTCGACTGGTAGTTAATGACTGCCAGAGATACTCCGACCCGCAGAAGGAGACCTCTCATAGCCCTTAAAAAGGACCGTGAAAAAAAAGGTTGTTGAATCTACCACTAGAAGTGGTGGTGAGGCGAATGCAACCACGAATAAGATAGGATTCTTTTCCTCGTATGAGCTCTGCAAAGGACGTGCCAACGAGCGTTGAAAAAGGGCTTGTTGATATTAAGAAGGTACTATGACACACAGCCCCAGCTGTGTGAATAGGAAATTCTTTTATAAAAAATGGGTGTAGCAATTAAGTACTTTTTTAACCTACTATAAGCTGGTGACGACTATTAATTCCATTTTTATCAAGTTATTTTTGGCTGAAGTGTTTTGTAAATAATGTTAATTTTAATTTATCCCTTTTTTTTTTAGCTGTAACGGGATGTCAAGGTCGTAAAAAAGGGCTTAGTCATTTCCGGCTGTACCCGGATATAATTGTCCTAAGGCGAGCAAGTAATCCGATTTGTTTACGTTTATTGGCAGGTTGTGGCAAAGGTTCCTGAGTTCGACAAACACTTGAAGAAGGCCGGAGGACATATCGGACGAAATGCTGTGGAAATAACAATAAAGATGAAGACAATAGTCCGAAAACCCATTATATTTTAGTATTTTGAAAGTATGCAAGTATATTTGCTACATTGAGTGCAATTTGTAAAATTTATGGTTAATCATTAAAATGATGATTGTTATTATAGGAATTTAGATAAAATTGCTTTCAAGCTTTCGAACTATGACATTTAAGTAGGTAGTGATAAGGATTATCATTATTATCTCTAAGTGGAACTGAATGTTTACAGAGGAATTGTGACGGTCAGATTAAGGCATGTAGACATTGGCTGATATATTGAGTAGAGTTCTGGAGAGCTGAAGAGACTGGCTATCATTTGGACTTCAGAGAAGGCTAACAATCACAATTCGTATGAAAAATTCACAAAGTGTATAAAATATTTATAATAATTATAATATTCATTATGAAAAATCCTTTCCATGCATGCACGTACATGCATAGCACATACGCATATATATTGCATACACATAGCACCACTTACACGTAGTAAACACACACACACACACACACACACATGCACATATGGTAAATAGAACCGTGAACTGAGATCAGATTCTGTTTGACACTCTTGATGTTCATTTTATTCTAAAGCTCTTGGGAAAGGCAGGAATGCACTCACCCTTGCAACTATTATCAAATAGCAAAGAACAAAAAAGGAGCAGGTCAGGAATTATTTCTTGCTGCTGGTACAAAGTAACCAAGTACAACTCAGTTTCTTGGAATGGAGATAGGCTCTGCCAAGTTACTCCTGTTGTTCTGAGAAATGTTATGAGGCATCCAAACAATTTAATGGGTTCTAGAATTTAAGCACTGTACATCCATGCACATATATGAAGGTGCTAGTAGTTTAATGGTAATGTATGAAGAGAATGGACGAGCTCAGTTTCTGGATACAACTTTCGAACAATTAATTCATTGATATAAAACCTAAATTGGTTGATGAGATTACACATTATTACACAGAAAGAGAATAGTATTTTCCTGAAATTCTTGTGAAAAATCTGTGTACAAGATCTCAATGATAATTCAATGATGTTAATTGGAATTATATGATGAGAAGATAATATCAAATTTACTGGAAATTTGAGATATGTATGTGCACATTTCGTTGAAGATAACTGACAAGTAGCATTTCATAATACTCCATTAAAGGAGTACAACTGGTTTGAATTTATAGTTTTCCTTCTCCTAGAGGAGTTGCTTTTTCAAGGCTAAAGAGCCCGGACTAACCTGCTATCTACCCATAACTAGCAGAAGAGATGGATTTATGCCTTTCTAAAGGATATTTATATTAAGTGAAATTCAGTCTCATTTAGAATTTTAACTTAATTTGTTCAGTACAATTCCTACAATGATAACCATTCTGCCATGTGGTTTTCTTTAATGGATAGTTGTATTCTGGTTGTATTTTGTGGTTTCTTATAGCACTCTTGTCTGAAATTAATACTCTTTTATAACATTGCAAAAGCACACTACTCATTCATCTATATAAATTTCAATGCATGAAACAATATGTCAATATGATAATTTTCCACAGCATTCCTGGGATATGGCTAATAGATTAGGAATATTAGGAACAAGAAAACTTTCAAACAATTCCTTCATAGGCTCTCTTCTGAAGCAATTTCACTTGCACATGCACAAGGAAAACTAAATAGAAAACTTACAAACATTCCCAGTCTGTCATTTTGCACATACATACATGCATATACATTTATATAAATTAAGTTGAAATAGGTTGCACTGTTTGTAAATTGAAATGGTCCATCTAATTTCAAATGAATTCTTTTGAAAGTTTTCTCTTTGCTGAAATGGTTTACCTGACTTGTTCTTTTTTTATAACTTCAGATCTCTCAATCCTCAGCTTTCTTCTCTATCAGTTAAATTACATTTTCAAAGGAGGAATTTGTAAGAATCACCTGGAATATGATGTTGCTAACCACTGGCTTAACAATATGTAAAGTATTTGTTAGTATTTGTTAGATAATATAAACTTTGACCCAGGTTTAGATTTATGTAACATCCCATGAGGAATGAAGTCTTTATAAATAACTCATTAGATATCCAGGAGCCTTTCTGAAGTTGACCAGAGATGAACTTTAACAAATGGACCAAAGAACAAGAAAACTAATGACCAAGCATAAGGCATTACATCCCAGAGATAATGTTGACAGACTATATGTATCAAGAAAAAAGGGATTGAAGACAGAGTTGACGTATCAATCCAATGACTTGAAGAGTACATAGAAAAGCACAAAGGAGGACTGATTATAGCCATCAGAAACGATACTGACAACATGATAGACAACAGAATGACCACTAGGAAACAAAAATGGGAAGAAAAACAACTTTATGTGCGTTTTAAACAACTAATAAACAACATCTCACTTGAGAAAACCTGGACCAGGCTAAGAAAAGGAAACTTTAAGAGAGAAACACAATCTTTCCTAATAAAATACAAAACACCATAAGAAAATAAAACACAAAACACCATAAACACCATAAGAACCTAATAAAACACAAAACACCATAAGAACCAATGAAATCAAAGTGAGAATAGATAACGCAACAAAATAGCAAATGTAGGATATGCAGTGACAGAAATGAAAACATCAATCACATAATAAGTGAATGCTGCAAATTAGCACAGAAGAAGTTTAAAACTAGACACGACTGGGTGGGAAAGGTGATCCACTGGGAGATGTGAAAGAAATTTAAATTTGACCATACAAACAAATGGTAGATGCACAACCCAGCATCTGTCCTAGAAAATGACACACATAAACTCCAATGGGATTTTGACATATAGACAGATTACCTAATCTCGGCTAGAAGACTAGACCTAATAATAATCAATAAAAAAAAAGAGAACTTGCAAAATTGTTGACTGTGCTATCCTGACTGACCACAGAATAAAACTAAAAGAATGTGAAAAGAAGGATAAGCGAAAAAAGTATGGAACATGAAGATGAACATGAAGCAAAAAAAGTATGGAACATGAAGATGACAATTATATCAATTGTGATTGGTGCTTTTGGTACAGTAACTAAAGGATTTTTAAAGGGATTGGAGGACTTGGAATTTAGCAGAGGACTGGAGACCATCCAAACTACTGCATTATTGGGAATGGCCAGAATACGGAGAAGAGTCCTGTAGACTTGAGGAGACTTGCTGTCACTCAAACTTCAGTGAAAGACTATCAGCTAACTACCTCAACCTTGCTAGAGAATTAAAAAAGCAGTGGAACATGAAAGTAACAATTGTGCCAATTGTGATTGGTGTGTTAGGCACAATAACTAAAGGATTATTAAAAGGCCAAGAGGACTTGGAAGTTGGCGGACGGGTAGTGACTATCCAAATGACAACACTGCTAAGAACGGCCAGAATCCTGAGACGAGTCCTGGAGACTTGAGGAGACTTGCTATCACTCAAACTCCAGTGAAAGACCATCAGCTGACACTGATGTGAAAAACTCTAAAGGAGTAAAATAATATATATATATATATATATATATATATATAAAATACAGCGTAATTTTTTATATGAAGTGTATTAAAATTATTGAAACTGAAGCTATATTTACCAAGACAGAATGAATGAAACATCAATTTTCTTCAAAAAAGTTCCCTTGGCTTTCAGCACACTTATTCCATAGAATTTTCCATTAGTAAGAGCTCCTCTGAAACTTATCTTTTGATATAGAATGAAGTTGTATCATTATATTTCATCTAATGTCATGAGATGAATTTTCTGTTTAAGAAACAAGAAACTGTTGCACAAAATTTTGCCTGGAAGGTGCTGTGCTTGAACAATCATGCTTCCTGAAAAAGCTGCTGATCAAAAGTATTCAGAATTGGCATTGATTTGTACAGACAACATTCTAGACATCTAGCTATCACTTCATTATGTAAGTTGCTCAGCTGTGCACACATATTAAATGCAGCCTGTAATACAACAGTCTACAATTTTGTTTTTTTATTATATACAACAAATAAACAATGCTGGCTACTATGTTTTCAACATTTAAGAGCTATGGCATCATATAACCTACTGTATTAAATACCAAATAATACTCCTTACTGATTTGTTCCTTTTTGTTTTATCTTGCACTGATAGTTTTGGCAAAAAAAGCTATATACAAGGTGTGTTCAAAAGGTTTTGTAACTCAAGCTGTGTTTATCAAGACATTATTCATTTTGCAACATTTTTCAATTCTTTATCACTTTGATAACTATGGAAAAATACAGGCATATGACTTCAAAATCCTGGGTGGGGCTATTTGCATTTCATTTTGAACTAATGCTATTGTAAAAGACACAAATCCTTCTCTTCTTACCCAAGCTATAGTTAAATTGTAGGGAATACTGGATTCTCTAGGTTTGGTATTCCTCTAGTCCTGGAGAAGAAAAACTCTAAATTCAAACTTGCTGTGCTCTGCTATGTTTAAAAAAGAATACAACTCTAGTAACTAGATAAATTGATTCATTTTTATTAATCTTACTCATATAAAAAGATGGGATAGAATTACAATGCTAGGGATCTTAAGAAGGCCGGAACTCAGGTACCAATATACAGATCTCAAGATGCATTTTTTAAATCTGTATCATTCATTTTTTTCTATTTCTTTTAGTTCTATTAGTTCTCTTGTCTATATTCTTTCTATTTGGACATTTTGACGACAGACCTTTTGGTCCTTTGGTTGTGATGAATTTATTCAACTAGTGGTAGCTGGTGACCAAGTCCATTAGAATTCAAATACAAATATGCCATTAGATACCAATTGAATAAATCCAACACCACCAGAAGACTTGAGGGTATATACAGACAAAGTAAATAAATAAAGAGAACATAAATGAGAGAAATAATCCATTTAAAATAAAAAATATCAATAAAAAACTGTAAAATAAAAGGCCGACAAACTCTGCAAAGTTAATGTTTACTCAGATATCACAGACTAACAGTACATATCCCTAGCTTAACTGTATAGAAGAGAAACAGTAAATGGGGAAGAAACACTGAATGAAGAAGACATCAGTAGTATTATCTACTTGAAGTCATAGAGAGACATAACAAGCAGCAACTAATGTTGTGCTCAGTCATTGTTTGGAGTGACTCATCAGAAAGATAAAAGCAGACAACAAAATTGTTAGACTAGAGTCAGACTTAAGAAAGTGTCATTTTTGTGCTGGACTTATTAATATTCTGAATTGCTGAGCAACATTCTGTAATATAGGAATATCAAATGTGAAAGAGAGAATACTATTTACTATTAAATATGGTATATCTGTTAATAAGAAACAACAAAAGCAGTATAATACCAAATTTCTCAGGAGTAGACTAGGTGAACAAAATTGTCTTCTGGATTGTTTGCTTGAATCTATTATCTTGTCATTAACATTTTTCTCCTACACTAGTCAGGAAATATGGCCAGTAATAAGTTATGTAAACATTGTTTAATGAAATGGCAGAGACAAGGTCATTTATTGATAGGTGACATAAATGGATTGGGATGTTAATTTTTGAGATTTGTCTGTGTGTGTTTGTGTGTATATCTATATCTATAATAATGCTGGCATTTGAAGCAAACAGATATCTTTTTCATTGCTTCAAGGAAACAACGTATTTTGAAGTAAATAAGAGAAGTGATGATTACTTATTCATTTATCCTTTGTGTCATATTCTTTATTCATCCATCAAATTACATGTAAATTATTTACATTTGAATGGTATAAGAATTTACATTCATAAATTGTTTATTCATAATATTAAATTGGTATAAGATGCTTTATCAAAAAATGTAACTTAAATTAACTTATCTTATTATGAAATATAATAACATTATATTTAACTTATCAAAAAATTTGGCACAAGCGTTATTGTTTACTTATATTTATTTTTGAATAATAGTGAGAAATACTTAGTTTTTGTACATAACAATTTGCACTTTTCTTTTTATCTTTTAAATTTGCACAGAAGCAATTTCACAACAATCACAGTACATGTCTTTATGTTAATTTGTTGATATATGAATTTAAGTGATGCTAAAACTTTTTAAAGATAAATAAGTGTTTATTTTTACTGTTTATTTCAACAGTTTATAGTTTATAGTTGATTATTTTATTTTTTGTCATGTAAAATAGTTGTTGCCAGCATTGAGGATTGTATGACTGCAACAATTCAGTGTCTCAAAGAACATAAAAAGGGGCAAAGAAAGGCAGCCAATCACAGTAATATCAATCAGAACAACTTAGGAATAAACAGAAAAACAACAATAAAAAGTCTAGAAAACAAAAAAGGGAAGAAAAACAATTGTATGGATACTTCAAGCAACAAACTCAGGAAATTCCATAAGAGTTAACTTAATCATAGCTAAGAAGGGGAAAACTAAACACAGAAACTCTTTTGATAGCAGTACAAAATAATGCTATAAGCACCAATTATATCAAAGTAAAAATTAATTATAGTAAGTGTAGGTTATATAGTGATAGAGATGAAACCACAAATCAAATATTTGAATGCATTAAATTGACTCAAAAAGAATACAAGAGTAGACATGACTGGGTCGGAAAACTGATTCACCGGAAATTGTGCAAGAAATTAAAATTTGACCATTTTGACAAATGTTGAATGCATAAATCAGAACCTGTCCTAAAAAGTGAGATATAAAATTCTCTAGGGTTTTGAGATATAAGCAGATCACTCAATCCCTATTAGAAGACCAAACCTAGTACCAATTAACTTGAAGAAGAGAAATTGTCAGTGAATTTTGCTATTCCAGCAGACCATAGAGTGAAAAGAAAGCAAAAAAAGGAACAAATACTTTGATCTTGCCAGGGAGCAGAAAAAGTTTTGGAACATGAGGTTGATGGTCATATTTATTGTAATTGCTGCTTTTAAAACTGTACCCAAAGGACTAGAAAAGAGACTGGGAGAACTAGAGATCAGAACAAGAATCTAGACCACTGCACTGTTAAGATCATTTTGAATACTTAGAAGAATCCAGGAGATCTGAGAAGATGTCACTCATGCATCAGAGAAAAACCTCCTGTTAAAACAAGGTTCGGTCTGGTTTGATGTCTTAGTTTGATGGCATAACAGCCTTTGTGGCTTATTTAATGACAAAGCCATCCTTGTAGAAGAGCAGTAGTAGTACTATTTTACTCATATCTATTCATACAAAAGTGAATGTAATTGTACAACAGGAATTCAAACTTGCTTACTACAATTTCCCAGTTTCAGTTAAAATAAGTGTGGAAAAACTGAATGAAATGAAAAAATAGATTTCATATAAGTGACTAAGCCATGAATAAATCTCCATTGTCTGTGGAGGAGGTTGATAGAAAATTGCTGCCCTAAAAGAGGAAATTATATCAACTCTTTGAAAACTAAATTCCAAACAACTTTGGGGCCAGGATCAGATGCTAAAGATATCTTTAAAAGCAATTTGTTCCCTTTTTTACCTTAATATCAATTGCATTTGGATTTGTTGATCAAACAAGTGATGAGTTGTGTTGCATTAGATGATAAAAGGCAAAGCCAAGATGAAGACTCTCTTCCAACAGCGACTTACTCCTATCAAATTCACATGGAATATTTCTGTCGACCTCTGTCTGCATAGGGAGAGAATTTAAAGAATGCTTTTGTCACTTCAAAACATGGCAACTTTGCCAGAATTCATGCTGGCAGTGACTCTGACTTGAATGGTCAAAATACAACTTCTGGAATATGGCTATTTGGTCCTACAAATGATACAAAGAAAGTGAATAGAGTTTGGAAAATAGTATCTGTGGAGCCTATACAATCAGCAGCTTACTTATATTGAATGAAACCATTTCTGTATAACTTAACCTCTTGGATTTAAAAAAGGTACTTGAGGAACTTCCCTCAGAGATGGACAGAATACTGGAAAAATAGCAGCTGAGAAAGAACACAGAGAAACATTTTCTGATTACAGAGAAGATTGTGTTCTGTAATTAAGCTCTTACATTATTTAAGAGAGACAGAGGGGGGATGACAAACAGAAATAAAGACTTCTTCCTACAATATCAAACCTGAAAATTATTGTGGATGCATGAAACTCAGACTTAATTCAAACTCAGGAAATGTACTGAAATTGTTTCCTCTCTTTTTGGCAATCATTAAAATAGTAGGATAGACTGGGCTCTCTTTCCAAAGTAGAACCAGGAAAAACTGAATTCAAAACATGAGGTGTGTTCCAGTGTGACAGGGATAGAGATGAGGTAGTTACGGAGTCAGAATCTTGAAGGAACAGACATAGTTTTTTTCAGAAGATGTAAGATATTTGAGGATAGACTGGAGAGTTATGGATACCAAAGTAATGAATGCTAAAAGTTTGATTCTGCAAAACACATCTCTTGAAAGCAAAATATGATTTCATAATCACTGAGTGACCAGTAACTTTTACACTCTGCTTTTCCTGGAAATTCTAAGAAGAAAATGAATATTAATTGCTCTGTTTAAGAACTGGTTATTATTGTCATTATTCATTTACTTCTCTCAATCACTAGATATTCACTTCGTCATAATCAGACAATATTAAGCTATTGCTTATACAATATAGCTTAATGTTATACAAGGAGTATTCAAACTTTGTCATAAATTTAGCATTGGGCTTTATTTATTAGGTATAGATACATTACAAATCTACAATCTATGAAAAAACTTTAAAATTAGGTATGAATAATTATATGTGAAAGGAGAAGGTGGTACACCAACTTTTGTGGAATGAGGCCAAAATGATAGACAGAACATGGAACTGGAAATACAATATATGCTATGCTCAAATGATCCAATTGACAAACTAAGCATAGATAGTAATAACACATTTGGAATTACAGATTAAAATAGAATAGAAAATTTGAGCTTTTAAAAATGGGAAGTAAAAAAATGGTGAAATTCATCAAGTTCATTAGAAGGGTTCAGCATGTGAGGACTGCCAATAATTTGACAATAGAAATTCATTATGATTTTACTAGTAAAGAAGTCATTATCATTGCTAAGGAATAAAAGTAAATGCTACTGTCATAAAATGATTCTTATATGTATAAATATCAATGCAGTGCTATTGATTTTACAATAGTATGGTAAATGATTCTACTTAAAGAATGCATTAGAAGAAAGGGATTGTTACCTGTTTGGGATTATAACAAGCATTTCAGACAGATTATAACAAGCCTTTCAGACAGCATTTCAGACAGAATTAATAATAATTAATTATTATATATACATATAATACAAATATATACCTAATGATTTTACAACAGAAATTCATTGCAAATTATTTGACCAAAGAAGAGCTTCACTGATAACTTTACACTAGAGATACATTGAGAAACAGAAAGTGTAGTGTTTGTAGTTAGAAATTTGGGCAAGAATTAGTTATAGAGCGATAATATATTTAATGTAAATACAATGTTATGATTTTACTTAAGAAATATATTGCAAACAATTCAATTATAAAAGTGTATTTGTGACTTTAGTATAGAAATGCCTTGAAAACTAGGAAAGAATGAATTATTGATTAGAAATTAAGACAAGCATTACTGATGAAATAGTGCTTTCATATGCCAATAATTTTATAAAGAAATGTAATGTAAACAATTTAACAGTAGAAAGGCATTATAGATAAATTTAGTATAGAAATGCACTGAACATGAGGAAAGAGTATATTATCATTGAACAGGAATTAAAACGTGTTATAGGTAGAAGAAAATAATAATCTTATCATAGTTCACCAAATGTCCACCGATGCATACCACTAAGGTTCTGCAACTTTTTGTTAGATTTAAACCAAACTTTCACGTTTTAAACTCTTCTTGGGTAAAATTATTTGATTTGTAACTTTCCAAAATCAAACTTCTTTCAATGCCAATTAAAATTTTAATAATGTCAAAAGTTAACAAACTTATTTGTAATTAGACACTTAACATTCAAAATGAACTAACATAATTTCAATGCTCTTTCTTTAACAAATATTATAGGAAAATGATGATTTTTCTATTTCATTATATTCACTGTCATAAAGGTGGACACAAAGACAGGTTCTAGTTTAGCATTACATGCCATGTAAATCAAACTTCCAGTTTAAAGCCCTTTTACTGATTTCAATTTTTAAACAAAATTTTCTTGAAAAAGATAAATTTCCAAAAAAGATGATGATCATTTTCCTAAAGAGAAGATAAGACTTTGGAAAATTTTCATCCAAAAAGGACACATTTGTAGCTCTATGAATGACTGTTGGAATTTATTATTTATATATTATTACTCTATGAAGACTGTTGGAATTTATTATTTCATAAAACAAGAACAAATATATTGCAAGCAATATTGTCTACCAAGATGTTATTTCATAATGTTAATATTTGTGATATTAGAGTTTGAAAATGTCATGCACGTTAGACATAAATAAATAAAAGATTTTGACACTAAGTACTTTATGCACATTACTGACTATTTCAAATTGTGTATATAATGCCAGTAAGTACTTCTAGTAACTGTAATTATGATGTTTTATGATATATTATGTTAAGTATTGCTAAAAAGCAATATGCTAAATTTGAATATAGTAGCCTAGGCACTAGTTCAGTGAAATCCTCTTGCTTATAACATGAGATCACAATACTTTAGACCAGTGTGCAGCTTAGCTCTATTGACTCTAGGTAAAACAAACCTAATTACAGTTGAGGAAGAACTGATTTTTTCCTGATTTTCTTGGTAGTATTGGATGATGAAGCAGCTGAGATTCTGGTTCAAGAAGATGTTTCCTTAAAAGAATTCTGAGGTCTCTCTTTTACTTTCATCACCAACAATCAATTTCTTTCCTAGCCTCCACCCCACCCGACCATTATGGTAGCAGCAGGTGAGAGACAAATTTTTTTTCTTAATCTAAGTTGTCTGTTGAAGAGAAAAATAATGATGAATTGAAGCTGTCTTATTATTCATTCTTCTTTTCTTTCTGATGAAAAAGTATTCAAGGTCCAGATTTATAGCATATGTGATGGCGTCAGGCTGACACAAATGGTTATATAATTTGCCTGGTTAGAGATTAAGAGTTCATTCAATTTCCTAGAAAACCCTGTGGTGATAGGAAACAGAAAGAACTTATCACCCTTTCTAGATCTATCTATCTATCTATCTATCATTTCATTAGAGGTGACAAAAGAAAGTCTTGTTTGCCGCATATATTTAAGTTATTCTTGCTATTATAAACTTTACTCAGTTTATAAATTTTTGAATAAGCTGTGCTTGATGCTATAGGCATGGAAGATTTGGTTGTTGTTGTTATTTGATTTGGTTACATAGGTTTTGGGTATTTAAGTTTAGATATCTGACTCCATTGTTTTCTTTTTTGTTTTCCCCATTCAATTTGTTGGCATCTTCTTTGCCTGTGAAGACTGCAAAAGAATTACTGAAGAAAGGAAGAGAAGAGACAAACATACCTTTCAACTCAAAACTTTATTTCTGGGTTTAATGACTATTCTATGGGTAAGGAAATTCTTTCTGATACTAATATAGATAGTTGTGTCTCTCAGAGAAAATGTTAAGATATATTTGTCATTTCCAGCAGTAAAAGTTTGAACTGGTGGTGTTGGCTAGCCAGCAGTAGACATGGCTAAGTGTCAGGCCACAAGACCTGAACAGCACATGTGCTCACTGCTAGTAACTGTGTGGAAAAGTGTCCTTACAGTTTGAGGGGTACTGCTTAAGTGAAATAGAATTTCTCTTTTGCAGTGGGGAGGTTCTTTCTTTGGGCATGTGCCGCTTCTACTTCCTGTCAGGGGCTTCTGGGAACCACTACCTTTTGAATTTAAGTTTGGTTTGGTTTAGTTTTATGACATATCAATGATTGTAGGCTATTTAATGTCAAATTCTTTTATACATAGATATGATTTCAAAACACACTTTGTAGATAACATTTTTAAATGAACCTAAGGTCATTTTTTGCATGCACCTAAATTATTTCACTTATTTCTATCTAATACAAATAATTCTATTTACTTCAAGCAGTTCAATTTCAAACAATTTAGTTTACCATGTCAACAAAGTTAAATGGTTCCAAGTGTTGATATTTATCTTTAACAATTCAATTAAACATCAGTCATTTGTTTACACACAGTAAAGTGATCAAACAGTTCTGTTTCCTACAAATCTGTTTAACATAAGCACCCAGTTTAGTTCTATTTGACCCATAGATAGGACTCTATTAGGTGCTACCACTCCAGGCTAGAGTGGACCTTTGCTATGATGGATAACCAGTCTATTAAAATAACTTTTAGCTCAAAATCATGTGTTCAGCATTTTTTTTTTTGTTTTCATTGTCAATCTGGCAACTCCTATGACAACACTGATGACCTTTCTTTTATGATTCTGCATAGCAGAAAAGTGATACTGCATGGAAAATAGATAGTTTTCCATACAACCTTGCTTAGTTCAGCTCTGGGATCCAGCAGAAGATCTTTCAGATATTATTGATAGATGAATGATTGAACCATGTCTCATAGTCTTGGGAGGACATGCGTTATGATCTAAAAAATCAGCATTTGAATTCCTGACTTTTACCAGTGCTTGAATACTGGCTTCTGGACCCTGAATAGAAATATGTAACTATTTTAGATGCAAGACAGATCAATCTTTTTTTAGTTCTATTATTGTTACTAGCATAGTGAACTTAGGACAAGAGAGATAAGAAAATATATTTCTATACTTGCAGGTTTAATAAAGATAACAAAAGAACAGTCTTAATCAATTTTAGGATTTTGCACAATTTTACGATTATAATTTTATTCATATATCAATTTAATTATATATTTATGTGGTAGAGAAAGAGACAAAAGAACAGTCATGTTCCTGCCACATGTTTATTGAAAATTTTAAAATGCTACCGTTATTATCATGGTATACTAATTAACATAAAATTTAAACAGAAAAGTTTATATATAGAGAGAGAGAGAAAAAAAAATGAAAAACAAAGTAATCCAAAGTAAAGAATTTAATTTTCTTTCCTTTCTTTTCTTCTTACTCTTCTTTCTTTTATCTTTATTTCTCTTTCTTTTCTTCTTCTTTTTCTTGATGGCTCCATTTGTTTTACGTCATTGCCTTACACAGTCACATGATATATTTTGAAATATGAATACTGATTTATTGGTTAAACGGTAAGCCCCTCTTCTCTGTATATATAATTTCCTCCCTTGTTTTGTATTTCATTAAACATCTATTGGTGATCTAATAGCATTTAATATAAATTTTTCTATTGTCCTGATAATGGTTTATTAAAACCGAAACGTTATAGTATCGACTTTCTTTCACATTAAATTCTTCACTTTGGATTACTTAGTTTTTCAACTTTTTTCCATAGTGTTGGATTATTTTCCATTTCACTTTCATATATATAAATATATATACTAGCTACAATACCTAGTTATCACCTGGATAGCTGGGGTAGTAGAATACGCCTCACCAACAAGGGTCCTAGATATGATACTTATGATGAAGCTCCTGTGGTGAAGTTTTGGGAAATATGGAGTAACCCTTCATTGCCATTACTCCCAAGTCAACTCTGACATGGAGTACTTATTAGGGTCTAATCTCTGAGTCAAATAAAAACATTTAATCATATTTAATCTCTTGGAACCATTTAGTTGTGTACAAATGAATGAATAATCTTGAATAGAATTATTAATGTTAAATGTCAATACTTGAACCTACTTAACAGTGTAAAAATAGAACTATTAGTGTCAGATGACAATATTTGAAACCATATAACTTTTCTGCGATTAGGGATGCACCGATAAGCAAATTAGTTGATTACTGATTACCGATGAACAGGTTTTCTAATGCCGATTTATCAGCAAATTTCATTGTCATAAATGGTACTAATATTAATTTAATTATGTCATAAACAAGTTAACTCCTTTTTTTGCTTGCTGGTGAAAATTCACCGAAGGGACATGTAGCCTTTTGCGACTGGACTGAATTTGAGGCAAATAGAGGTACGCATATGGAAAATTTCTTTCCTTTCACTTCCTATCAAATTAACATTATTATTTTGTACTTTAAATCACTGTCAAAGAAAATCATTACTCTATCTTTCAGTTTTCACGTTGAGGAATTGTACGGTAAATTGCGACCACGTGCGAACCGAAAATAAAGCATTCTTCATCAGTCATACTCTTGTTCCTCATTTTTGGACCCGTGCTATATATATATTTTTTATTTTTCTGGTTTAGATAATCCATATTATTTTGAGATAAATTACTAATTAGACATACGCGAAAAACTAATTAAATATTGATATCAACCATTATGGCAACCAGTTTCTACTGGAAGTATTTTGATGTCAATCCCAAGAATATGAATACATCTGTCTGCTAGTTATGTCAAGCCATCATATCAAGGGGTGGCAAATCAACAACAACTTTTACAACGACTAATATGTGAAACCATCTTAGAAAAATTCATCTAGAAGAAGCAAAAGTTGCAGATAAGAAAAGGCAACACAATGAATGTTTAGGGACAGACATCCCAGGAACAAGTGGCAGCAACTACGAGCCTCCAGCGAAACAGCAAACTACTATAGAATCAATATTGGCCAAGAAGAAAATTTGGGATATTAATGACCACAGGTCACAAGAGATTCATTATCTGATGAGAGAAATGATTGCTGTTGATATTCAACCATATTCTGTAACATCTGACATTGGATTCAATAGGCTTATTGCAAAACTTTGTCCAAATTACAGTATTCCATCAAAAAAGTACTTCACGGAAAAAAATAATTCCAGATATATTCACAAAAGTAAAAACAAAAATTCAATCGTCCCTTGATGAAATTAGCTGCATTTATTTGACTACAAACATTTGGACAGCTAGTACAAATAAGTTTGACGGGTCATTGGGTTTCAAATGACTTTGAACAGTGCAGAGCTGTGCTTAGAGTAGTTCCATTCCCTGGTACACACACAGGTGCAAGAATAAGTGAAGAATTGCAATATGTTCTGGATTAGTATAAAATCTCCAATAAAGTTTTCTTAGTCTTGTGGGATTCAGGAGCAAATATAGTTGCTGGTGTCAGGGAATGTGGTTTAGAGTCACTATCATGCTTCATACATACATTGCAACTCTCTATCAATGACTCATTATTTTCCTAACAGGCTGTGAAGACAACTAATAGAAATATAGTCTCTCACTTTAATCGCTCTCCAATAGCAAAAATGAACTTAGAACAACGAAAAGCTCTTGTAATGTATGCTGTTGATAATAAGATTCCTACCTTAGCAACTTACCAATGGGGACTTGTTCAAATTTGAAGAAATCACCAAAGAAGCAAGTAACAGAACTTCAACCATATCAATGATAATACATACAATTTTAGCTCTGAGGTTATTTCTGTCAAAAGCTGTCCAATCTAATTCTGATATTCCTGACTTTAATGGAATCCTTCTTGCCACTGTCGAACAATTCAGGGAATCAATGGAAACAAGATTTTCATCCTATCTAAATGATAAAAACTTGTGAGTGTTTACTTTCCTCTATCCAAGATTCAAATTTGAATAAAAAAAATGACATGGAAAACACCATTAAGAATTGGATTCTACATCTACATGAATTATGAATTAGCTTCAAATAAGCCTACAGTAACAAATCCAAACTTAGAGCAGGTAGAGGCCGAGACTGCAACTGCAAGAAGCACAATCTAAACTTAAAAGGAATTATTTTTTCGGTGAAGTACTTTTTTGATGGAATACTGTAATTTGGACAAAGTTTTGCAATAAGCCTATTGAATCCAATGTCAGATGTTACAGAATATGGTTGAATATAGACAGCAATCATTTCTCTCATCAGATAATGGATCTCTTATTCATAAGAGCACAAAGGAACGTGATCATTATGTAGCTTTACCACTACTCGCAAGAGGTGATGATCCATTTTAGTGGTGGAAAAGACACAGGAGATCTTACCACGGCTGAGTAAACTGGCTTCCAAATATCTAAGCGCACACCTTCATCCGTAGAGAGTGAGAGGCTCTTTAGTACAGGTGGTCATGTGTATGACCCTACGAGGAACAGGCTGTGTCCTAAGAATGGAGAAACTTTAATGTTTCTATATTACAACTTAAGAGTATTCAACTATGAGAGCAAGAATAGAAGAGGAAGTACAGCAGCAGCAGGTGTAGAGCAGAGATAACCACAGCAGATGCTCCAGTGGAAGCAGAACTTCAGGTTATAGTTATTCACTTAAGAAATGGAATTTGTACTTTGTAGTTTGTTTGTAATTTCTTTTTTTCTTATCTAGTTGTTTAATTATATTCATTTAAGAATTGGAAATTGTACTTTGTATTTTGTAATTTCATTTCATAAAGCAAAAAAAAAAAAAAAAAGAAAAAAAAAAGAAGGCGAAAAGCCATAATAGTAGTCAGACACTTAACAAATGTCAAGTTAAATTGCCAGTTACTGTGTTAATGTGTTATAGCAATCTGATGAGTCACTTGGCATTGATGAAATGGTTTAAATTTAATAGGAAAGAGAAAAGTTATTACGCGACCGATTACCTATTAATCGTCGAAAACATTGAATAAGGTAACAAAAATAACATACATTCAAGTAACGACAATATTATAACAAAAAAAAAAAAAAAAAAAAAGAAAGAAAGAAAGAAAAGAACGGTAAAGAGAAATACAACGACTGACTTGCTCGAAGCAATGATGTCAACCACTTATGTGTCAGTTTAACTTTGTAAATGGTAAAATACCTTTATTTAGTACTTTATTTCAAAGTTCATTTTGAAGCCAATTTTAAGGGTTTATTCTTCTCGGCGTCTCCTTCTTTGGGAAGAAAAACTGTTCTTCTAGTTTCCTGTGTAGACTTGTTGAAAACGAAGTTTACTTCTTTTGGTGAACTTCGAGTTGACTACCGCTTCCTCCTTTTGGATGAATATATTTCATTTCAACACATTGACCAGAGCTAACAGCAAAAGGTCCAATAATACCGCCTCTAGACCTTAAACTCAACTTCCTTTTGAAGAGGACCGCATACCAAAACCACAGGTAGCCTGCAGTAGGCTTATAAAACACGTCGCTGCGCAAGTAGGTTCCGCGAATCCATCTGGTTGAAATGTAACTTTATATTTACAATTTAAAAGATCCTTTTCTTTTTTTTTCTCTCACCCAATCAGCAACCTTCCTCTTCAAAGTTTTTCGGAGCTGATTCGACCCAAACGTGACTATAAAATGGTCAACGAAAGTTCAAAAAGTCAGTCGGCTCCGAAACCTCAAGAGAGAACATCGACCATTATGCATGCAACATTCAACATCACATAAATTCGTCTTAACCTT
The DNA here is from genome assembly GCA_963585895.1 of Sepioteuthis lessoniana. Classification (NCBI taxonomy): domain Eukaryota; kingdom Metazoa; phylum Mollusca; class Cephalopoda; order Myopsida; family Loliginidae; genus Sepioteuthis; species Sepioteuthis lessoniana. The sequence continues at coordinate 87,652,354 of OY757908.1, forward strand.
CTCACTGCAGCCTTTGAGAGAAGACGCATGACCCAAGAATCACCACCCCATCTACATTCCACCTTTTCAACGCCGACGTTTCTCCTTCCCTGTCAACATAAACTTTGGTTGACTGCGTAAGTCTGTGATTCACCCCTACCAACATAAATATTGGAACATTTTATTCCTTGATTTTCACTACTATTCAACACTCATAAAATTTCCTAAAATTAACTCGTTCCCATCAATACAATTACGAACATATTCTCAAATTCACTGACATTCTTATATTCACCAACACAATTGTTTGAATCTTTTGTTTCTTGTTTGTTAATATAATTGTTAAATTTTTCAATTGTCTTCTTGTTTGATTTGCAACTCTGTTTTCTCCTTTCCTTGCAACCATACGCTTGATATAACATAATTCAGTAGAATTATTGTTCATCAACAATTAGAAAAACTATCTTTAAACTTTCGGTGGATTTCCGAGTACTCGGAAACCCTCCGAAAGTTACACATGAACCAATCACGAGAATTAATAGTAAACAGTTAGACATCAAACTAGGACCGTTTACGCAAGAACTCGACTCAGCACTAAGAAAAATTATAAATAGAAAAGTAGCAGGGCTTGTTGAAATACCCCCAGAAGTATGAAAGACCAGGGAATTCAACGATATACTGCTCTGACACTGTAATGTCGTATATAATCAAAACCAAATTGACAGATGGACAAATGGATGCATCCTCCCCTTCCTGTGACAATACACAGCCGGCCGACCCCCACTATCTCAACCACCCAAACTACTCATGGCCATCCGATCGTCTAGTGGTTTCTCTAATCTCCGGCCAGGGGTATTTAACATTTCTTTACGGACACACAAGACACAACATACACAACCGAGAGGGTGGAAGAAAAGAGAACAAGCAAACACGGACTTGGGTTTGCTCCAAGCGCAAGAAGGAAGAAGTTTGTAACGCTTTCCTAGCATTCTGTGAGCTATCGCGCGTGCGTGGTCGAGCGAAATCCTCATAATGTCACCAGGAATGCTGACTCATCTTCTCACGTTGGCCAACCCGGCATTTGGGTCCACACATCCTTGCAGTCTGCTTTCTGGACCGTCAGCTTCCCCCGACTGGTTTCTCCTGTCGACTGTCCTGTTCTCGACTGGTCTGTTCTGCCTCCTATTCTTGACTCTGGGACCTTCCTTCCCTCGTCTTCTTCCAGTCTCGTGGGAAATCTAGCGCGCAAGCCTTTGTGTGGGTTTCGCGCCAAAACAAACAGGAATCTTCTGACTGGCACTTACCCACACCCACAAAAATGAATGCCATCATCGTGTCACATTCCATAAAAAAGGCGACCTCGGATTAGCCAAGAACTGCCTAGGTATAAAACTTACATCCATAGCGGCCAAGATATACAATGCTCAACTACGCAACCGCATAGAACCCAAAATTGAGAAGATACTTTGAAAGAATCAAAATGGCTTCCGGAGGAATAGATCCACGACGTCTCAAATTTTAACTATCAGTCGAATTCTTGAAGGTGTACGAGCAAAAAACTTTGAGACAGCAATATAATTTGTCGACATTACCAAGGCCTTTGACTCCATACACAGAGGAAAGATGGAGCAAATACTACTCGCCTACGGCCTACCAAAAGAAACCGTCGAAACCATAAAGATGCTATATAGAAACACAAAAGTAAAAGTCCATTCCCCGGATGGAGACGCAGACTACTTCTACATTGTAACAGGTATACAGCAAGGAGACATATTAGTCCCATACCTCTTTATCATCGGTCTAGACTACGTGCTTAAAATATCTATTGATAAAATAAAAGAAGGCATATTCAAGTTAACAAAGGAAAGAAGCAGAAGGTACCCCGCAAAATCAATTACGGACGCCGACTACGCCGATGACATAGCGCTTCTGGCAAATGCACCCATCCAAGTCGAAACCCTACTACATCGTCTGGAACGAGTAGCTGCTGGCATAGGCCTCCAAGTCAACGCAAACAAGACGGAATATATGTGCTTTAATCAAATATGCGACATTTCCATACTAAACGGTAGTTCTCTGAAACTTGTAGATAAGTTCACCTACCTAGGAAGCAGTGTCTCATCAACCGAGACAGACATCAACACACGATTAGCAAAGGCATGAGCAGCTATCGATCAGCTACCGGTCATATGGAAGTCAGACATGACCGATAAAATAAAACGCAGTTTCTTCCAAGCAGCAGTCGTGTCGATACTACCGTATAGTTGCACTACAAGGACGCTAACTTAACGTATGGAGAAAAAGCTTGTCGGAGACTACACAAGAATTCTGTGAGCAATATTGGACAAGTCATGGGGGCAGCATCCCACAGAGCAGCAGCTGTACGGCCACTTACCACCCACCACGAAAACTATCCAAGGTAGACGAACCAGACCGCTGCTGGATAAATAAGGAAGAACTCATTAGTGATGTACTCCTGTGGAACACTTCACATAAATGAGTAAAGGCAGGACGACCAGCTAGAAACTGCATACAGCAACTGTGTGCCGATACGGGATGTAACCCTGAAGACCTGCCAAGTGCAATGGACGATAGACAAGGGTGGCGAGAAAAGGTCAGGGATATCTGCGCTGATGGCGTGACTTGATGATGATGACTTTTAAACATCATAAGTGATGTTCAATTGACTGGGAATTTTTTTTATTAGACAAATAATTATTTTTTAGAAATTTAGAAATTTGCAACATCTTACCGCAACATGGCTTCCCTCTGATCATTATTTATTGTTAGAGACTTGATATGAGGAAACAAAATTTCTAAACCTTTCTTTGGGTTCAATAAGTATATATTACAAACTTGGTAATTCTATATCAAAACATACGGCTTGCTTGCGAAGACAAGAGTAATAAACCGTCTTTATTTATATCGATCAAGATTTTCTGTTTAGTAATGAACAATCATGCTCATACCACAAGCTTGTTGAAATCAAAATTATGTTATGGTAGTATAAAAAAGAGTCTATGTTTATGCTGGGTAAAATAAGTCGTGCATTCCAAAAATATCAATAATGAAATTGTATTTACCAAGACAAAAAGAACAATAAATAGATAATTGATATTCTTCAAAATAGTTCTTCACCATGCTCATTATAAGATGTTTTTCATTGAATAAACACCTAAGAATTTCCTCTTTCGATATTTGTGAAGATCTACCATATTTCTCTTAACAACATTCCAAAAATATTCTCTTGAGATGAATTTTCAGTTAAGGAAGAAAGAAAATATGATATGGAGCATCAAGAATTGATTAATATGAATGGTGAGACACTTGCACAAAGCCAAAACTGCTTTTCAAAAAGGATAATAACTCTCTTCGTAATTTTTTTCTAATTGGCAAAAGAAAAGAACGGAATACAAAGAGATGTTAACAGCTTGCTGCCGGAGGTAGGACTGACTTATTCTTCGGCAATATACTTTATTTACATTATTTACAAGTGCTGCTGTTTTGCTAATGATTCAACAGTTACTTCTTTTTCAGGATAGGTCAAGGGAGATATATGTTTGTGACGTGATTTGGGGTTACATCCCTTTGACTGGAATATTACTCCCCTCTCATTCTTGAAAAAATGCATTGTCCATGTATGTGTGTTTATTTTATTTTATTTATTTTTTTATATAATTTTTACTATACAACAAAGTCCTTGGGTTTGGTTGGACGCAGCCTTTCCGTAGTGGATTACGTCTTGGTGGTGGTGGTGGTGGGTCGTGTGTTGATGTTGTTGGTGTTTCAGGAGATTCTTGTTGTGGGCGTGGGTTGTATTCAGAGTCAGACTCAATCTCTGAGTCCTCTTCTTCCTTATGAGAAGCATTCAAACCAACTCGCTTGAATTGAGAGGAATTTCTGGTGACTTGGTGGTCTCATCTTTGCACTGTTACCATACTACCCTTCTTTTTTGTGACTGTGTATTGTTTATGGTAGTATGATGGAGACAGTTTGTTATTTCTCTTCTGCTTGATCAGGACTTGGTCACCTAGGCAGAGGGGTGACGGCTTTGTTTTTTGTTTCTGTCTGCATACCATTTCATTATCTCCTTTCCTTTCTCTGGTTTACGGTGTGGGTGACGGCTGAGATAATGCGCGGGGTTTATATCATTTTTCCAGGATGGTATATCAAGCTGATAGTGGCGTAGTGTGGGATGAATCTCGCCACAAACGATCGGACTTCACCAACGCTAGTGGGTGTGTGTGCATTTTACTATTTCAGAGACCTTCTCTGGATCAGGTGACACTCCATTTTCACAGATAATATGTCCAAAGAAGGTTAGTTCTCGCACAGAGAAAAGACATTTTTCTCTGTTCAGCCTGGCTCCTGCATTCTGTATACGTTCAAGTGTGGACCTCAGGCTGCTATCATGTGAGATTTGTTCACGTCCATAAATCATTATGTCGTGCGAAAGATTTTGACACCGGGGATGCCTCCGAGTGGGTCAGAAATTGCCTTTTTGAATAGCTCAGAATCTGCGTTTACTCCAAAAAGTAGGCGCTGTTAGCGAAATAGTCCTGCATGTGTAGCAAATGTTGTGATATACCTGCTAGATTCTTCAAGTTCCAGTTGGTGGTATGCATTTGAGAGATCTAATTTGCTGAAAACTGTCGAGCCGTTTAGATCTGCAATTAAGTCGTCCATGGTCGGCATTAGGTGTTTTCCTTTGGATAGCTTCATTTGCCTTCCTGATGTCGATGCAAATACGTACACCCTTGTTTTTCCTGGGGACTACCACCATGGGGTAGGGCCAGTGACCCCAATGACGTCTATTTCTCTGAGGCGTTTTAATTCTGCCTCAACGTCCTTCCTCACGTGGAAAGGTATTCTACGGTGTCGTTGCGTTACTGGGGGAACAGAGGATTCGATTTGGAGGTTGATAGTGACTCCAGAAATTTCCCCCATTTTGCAGTCAAACAGTGAAGGGAATTCGTCCGGAATGGGGACCGACACGTGGAATGTGAAGTTAAATGTTATCATGCCTAGTACTTCGGCGGAATGGGTTTGGAGTAATTTCCCTTCGACTGGAATATTACAACATAGACCTTTATTATAGAATGTTAAACAAAGGGAATAACCAGCTTAAAATTTATTTGGCAGTAAGTTATATTATCTTACCAGGCAAGGAAAAATACTTTTAACAATATGAAGAGATAAAATCTGAAAGAAGGGATAACAGGGAGAATTTTCTTGGCTCGAAATGTATAAAGTTGCACGCGAGAACACGCTGTGACCCATTTGGACACATGCCTAACGTTTGATGTTTTTGCAGTTGTGGTTGGTGTCACCCTAGTAAAGATATGATAACCAAAATGGAAACAAAAGTTTAATAGAAATATAAACAAAAGCAAAAGATTAGGTTTTTCAGTTAGATTAGAGAATTGCAGCCAAATCATGAAAATAGACAAATGTATTTAGAGGCTTGTAGTGTTAGCTGATTCTTTTAGCTCGTTTCGTCTACCATATTAAAAGTAACTTGAAAACTTTTCTTCTCTCCCTAATGATGGTTGGAAGTACCATGATGAAAGATGGCCCGTGCTTTTATATAAAACATGAAATAAATAAAGTGGAAACATAACATGTTTGTCTACTTCTGTCATCTAAATATTCAAACATGTGGTCAAGTGGTTTTTTTCAGTTCTGTCTTGGAGAGTAACGGAAGCTTTGCTTGTTGCATTTACGAGGATCATTAAATAAGTTTCCAGACATTTTTTGTATGGGCACTTTGATTGATAGTACACACATGAAACTCTAGTCCCCATCGAAGTAATCTCCCCCGGATGCAATGCACTTGTACCGTTACAACAACTGGAAGGCCCCATCAAAGTCCTCTTGTGTGAGCGTATCAATGACCTTCGTCACAGCCTCTTTCATCTCCTCAATTGTCTCATAACGACAGCCTCTGAGCTTTGTCACAGGGAGCAAAGTCTGGACTATAGGGAGGTTGAGGAACTGTTTTGATGCCCATATTGCTCAAATAGTCTGTGACAAGGATGGAGTTGTGGACTGGTGCATTGTCCTGGTGGAAATGCCACTGACCCGATTTGAAGAGTGCTGGCCTCTTCCCTAGGAATCTCTTCCTGAATTCCCTTAAAACCTCAACATAGTAACCCAAACCCTAACCCTAACGCTTTGGCCAAGCAACTGGTGTATTGACCTCCTTACTCCTCACACACCTCTCATCATCCCTCACAGACTCTCTGCCTTCCTTGAATCTCTTATGCCTCTCAAAAACTGATGCTCGATTCATGCAAGATGGTCGAAAAGCAGTCTGAAGCATTCCATACGTTTCTGTGGCATTTTCTCCAAGTTTAAAACAGAATTTTATTGCATATCGTTCTTCTAAAGTGTCCTCACGTCCAGATTGTATTTTTGAAATTCACCAGCTGTGACAATCAAGCTTTAGTAGGGTGTATTCCAATTGCTGCTGTAGCTGTTCATTTGACAATTTTAAAGGCCTGTACAAAAAAAAGTCTAGAAACTTACTAAATGCACCACGTATTAAGGTATTTCTCTAGTATGATATACAAATCCCTTTTATCTGATTTCCTATTGTTTATTGTAAGAATCTGAGAACGGTATCTTGAAATCTTCATGATAAATAACAACCACCAAAGAGTGAAGAAAATAATTCTTAATAAATACTAAAATCTCAAAACTCAATATATTCATTCGTCAATGTGGGGTAACCAAAGTGTATACAATCAGTGTCTCTTATTTTCAGTAACATAGTGTTAGTTTCTTGGTTATTTGGTTGATTTTATGGCGTTCTAACCCGTTAGGAACAAAAGGGAAATACGGGAAAAAGAGATGAATTGTCTATCGGTAGGGCGTGACTTTAGAATGTAACATGGTGACTAAATAAATCATAATGGTTTTTTCTCTCAAGTTTTCTTTTATCTATGTAAATCATTGTTTCTTGCACAAGTTACACAGTTAAAAGATAAAATAACACGAGATTGCAACAGATTTGGCAACGAAATTATTTTTTTTATTTGACCTGTTTTGATGAGTGAAGTTTAGCTTTAAACTTCTCTAACTTATTTTTTTATTCATAAAAAATGACTGTTTCCTCCGATGAGTTAAAACAGATTTTGCGTCAGCAGTAAGAACAGTCTGAGAAATCTCAATTGAATTCAATTACAGCTCTGATATAACAATTTCAAATTCAACTGGTTGCCCAGAACTCAGTTAATTCGACCGAAGGCCGTTATATTGGCTTTCAGGCAAACTCTATTTCGCCGTTCGAGTGCAATCCCTCAAATACCTTTTCTTTGTGGTTTCGTTGGACGGACACTTTTGAACGTAACTTTTCCCACAAAAATGACGCGTGGAAATCAACACTTTTGCTCTGTAAATCAGGAACAAAAGAATACGAGCGTTTCACAAATTTTATTCTCCTCAAATTGCCTCCAGATTTAACGTTTACGTAAACCAGGTAACCGAAATTTTCGGTATTCAGCAATTTCTTTTTCCCAACTGTTAAAAAACAAAAACAAAACAAAAAAAAAAACAACAAAAAAGCGAATCGGACAACTACTTCAATTTCGCAGGCTACGTTAATTGTGAATGGGAGAAATTCCAGCTTCAGACATTTACAGAAAGCCAATTTAAATATTTAATCTTTATCAGTTAAATTAAAAGAATTTAAACAAATCAAAATTTGCAATATAAAAGGATTAAAAATAAAATCTGCAATATAATGACTAAAAAGCCAAATTTTACATATAAGACAATAATGTTTTTAAAGAGGCTTTATATGTAAGTTTAAACAGTCAGTTCTGCAGTTTTCTAGTTCGGATACTAATTCAAAAAGATAATACAGACAACAAAGTTTTAGAAACGAATTCTATACAAAAGAAACAAGAAAATCTGGAAAGGATAAAGTGTTTCAAATTTTGGTGTAATTTGCGGGAGTTATCTGAGAGTGTCCGGAAAACAAAGTTCTTTGAATTTAAGTATTTTTTGTAGTTTCGTTGAAAAGTTTCAGCTTTCGTTTAGTTTGATTGATTGCTCTAAAAATCTGTCTTTCAGTAGAATTCTCGGGTTGAATTTTAGTTTTCATTTGATTTTAATTGAGTCTTCTGTAGAGTTGTTTTTCAGCAGAATTCTCGGATTGAATTTTCATCTTTTATTTAACTTAGTTGAATTTCAGTAGAGTTAATTTTAGACTGACTTTTAATTGAATTTCTCGGAAAGCTTCATGCCTGTTTGAATACTTATCAGTTGTTCAAGGAGCGAGTGATGAAACTGTTGTAGAACTAGTCCAAACACGAGCAGTAGCCCAGTCCTCAGACAATTGGGTAGCTTCAGTTGACTAAAAATAACAACACACACAACTAGCAACCCTTCCTCAGTATACCGCTGGTCAACTAGTTCGTTCGGTCAGTCAAAAAAGCTGTCCGCAAAGAACAACAACATTGCTCCTACTGCTGGCATATAGAAATTTACGTGCGTGGTAGATTTCTTCTCGTGAGAGATGAGATCGGCCACTAGAACTTCTGCCTCCAGAAGTGAACATATTTTCTATTGCTTGACAATCAAGGCATAGTCTTACGCGCTTTGATCCAGGAGGTAAGTTTCTTCTCTCGCTACACTCTCCCCACCTGATCTCATGATCTCAAATGTGGCAGTCTGGCGGTGGCCGCTTTCGCCGAGTGCTTCTACGGGAGGGGATTCCGCCAAGGCTCCCTCCTCAGATGAATCGTCTGATGATGTATCTTCGGTGTCACACGGTAGGTTTCTGACTCGCTCTCAGAAGGTGTGTCACCAGAGACTTACTCCAGCGATGTCACACTGTATTGCAGGCGCAGATCCTTTACGTGGCGGGGTACTCCGTCCACCAGGACGGATTGTGGACTAATCACTTCGGTCACCGTACCTTTGCCGAATTTTGTGGTACATCGATTCTGCGCTGTCTTGAACCACACGCAATTCCCTACCTGGTAAGAGCTGCGTCCGGGACCTGAAGACGTTATCGAGGCTTCAACCCCTTTAACTCATAATGATAGATCTTGTTGGCATGTGCGGTGGGAGGTGACAGGCTGTTTCTGGGTGTGACATTGTGCCCACCCCTGGATTGGACAGTGCATTCTGGTTGCAATACGCTTCACCGTGCGGTGACATCGCCCTACTATGCCATTCCCGGCTGCGACGTACGCGCAACGAAACCGCAAGTTAACACCCTAATCATTTGCAAAAGCCATGAGCCCCCTGCTGCAGAAGGCCGTGTCATTATCTGTAAGGAGCTCGTGTGGTTGGCCACGTTAAAAAAACACAGTCTCCAGCAGACGAATCACACTTGCAGGGTCTTGTCTTGCCAGTTGCTTCCAAATTGAGAAACGCGACGGCCCACTGTCTGTGACCGTTAGGAAATGGTAGGCACCATAGTGCGTGATGTCTATTCCTACCCTCTGCCAGTTATCGTCTACCTCCAAGACCGGCATCGATTGTTTGCGAGCAGCCGGTGTCAATTAGTGCTGAACACTTTGTTCCGTCAACATAGATGCTCGCTGCCGGGAGTGCTGCATTCACATCTTCATGAAGGAGAAGGCTGGCGCTGATGCCTTATCCCCTGTTTCGTTTCCTGAACAGTCCCGGGCCCAGTGTCCAATCTCACCGCACTGAAAATAACGTGTCCCGCGCTTCCGGCAGTCTTTTGCAATGTGACCCTTGCTATTGCATCTATGGCAGATCACATTGGAAATGGAGCCACTCTTAGAAGCAGGTGCGATGCCACCGCGGGGTGAGTTCACAGCCACGGCCACGTCCTGGCTTTGGTCCCCAGTTGTCAATACTCTGGCTCGCGCTCGCAGGTCTCCCATGGCCAGGGTTTCGATATTCGGGGCTTGCTGCAGCTCAGTTGAAATGACATTAGGGAAACCTGTGACGAAGGCCAGCTTAGTGAATCTCTCCAGTCCAGCTCCCTCGAACCCCGCCAATCCCGCCAACTGCCTGATTTTGTTGGCAAATACGTCGACACGCTCACCAGTCCACCTAACTATGGTCAATTTTCTCTATGGTGTAAACACACCGTCCGTAAATGCTTCCTTAAGCCGGGCCTCGACCAGGCTGATGTCCTTCTGATCCTCCTCCTTCATTTCCATATAGAGAGCCAGAGCATCCCCCTCCTGGTACAATGGCAGCAAGCTGGCGACGTCATCTACATGCTGAAGTCTGGCCACTAGCCTGACCTTTTTTTAGCCACGCCACCACGCCACCCTTGCCGGAAAATGGCTTTAAAATGTCGCTACCCAGGCGAACCTTTGCCATTGTGCCGAAATAGCTTGTTATAGAACTATCCCAAACACGAGCAGTAGCCCAGTCTTCAGACAATTGGGTAGCCTCAGTTGACTAAAAATAACAACACACGCAACTAGCAGCCCTTCCTCAGTATACCTCTGGTCAGTTCATTCGTTCTGGCAGTCAAAAAAGCTGTCCGCAAAGAAGTCTGCTTCAAGAAGTGAACATATTTTCTACTGCTTGACACACAAGGCATAGTCTTCCACGCTTTGATCCAGGAGGTAAGTTTCTTCTCTCGATACAGAAACCTCTCTGCTGGCTATTTTTCCAGCCTTGACAGTCTGGTTTCCAAGTTCGCACTGAGAGCTTAATAGTAGCTGTCGACAAAATGATGGGGGCCGCTTTTGACGCTTTATTGTCTGGGGTTGCTTCTCCCTTCTTCACTCTGGCCAAAATTAAGTACCACGCGTGGTCGGTTTGTTTTCTTGTAAGAAATAGATTTTTATAAAATCTCCAAATGACTCCGCTGGAGCAGAACAAAAAAATGACTATGAAAGCTCTCACTATGAAAGCTCTCAGAATGTGATAAACTTTTAAATCTTAAAAAAAGGTAAAACAATGATTCAACAACATCCAAATTCATACACACCAGCAGTGTCTAAGCAAAGGACACTCCTCCTGGATGTTAGTTTTGCGGTGATTAGTATTATTCTCCTTTCTGTCCATATAAAAAAAAGTATGAATGTCAGTTGTCATAAACACAAACACAAGGAAAACTTTTGTCGTTTCTCCGAAGCTAAATAGTCCGATTCTACTTTAAAACTAAAGAAAATCTGTGAATAAGCTACCTCATCAGCGAACGAATTTTTATTCGGTATCAGTGACTTTAAAAGTTGAATTTAAATCCCGCAAAAAGTATATCACTTATCGTGGACGATAAGTGATATACTTTTTGCGGGATTTAAATTCTCAAACACATAACATCCTCGGCCAGAAGAACTTTGATGCCGGTTATATAAGGTAACCCCTAATGTTGTCAACATACAGATTTTTCTTGAACTTGATTTATTCCGCCTGTCATTTCGAAATTAATTGTTAACATCTGACTTAAATACATCGTATTTAAAACCTCCTCATCGAGTTACAATGAGTTATTTCATTGTAGCTCCCTTTAACAAGAGGATTGTTGACAACTTCGAATATTTGCCGCCGAGACCATTTCTATAGCTGCCCCTTTCCCTTATCAAAGCAGCTACTTAACCTATTTTTTTTTTTTTTGTCTGTTGGTGGCCACGGGGTCTTTTCGGCTGAACTTCATGCTCGCTTGTGACCCCGTACATTCGGTTGATCTTGGCCTAGTAGCTAAAAGTTCTAGGTTTGGCCGAATGTTTGAAGCCCACTCGTGATCCCATCCCTCGATCGAACCAGCCTGGTAGCCTAAAACGTTCAAAGTCCACTGCCAGGGCCCGCTTGCGTTGGCTCGTAGCGATCTCTTCGCGGTGATCCTACCTGTGAAGCAGCCAAGTAAAGTAAAAAGTAAAGTTGGCGGCCGTAGTTGAGGGCGACCAGAAGGCTCCATTTTCAATACCTACTACCCCGAGGTGTAGGGGAGGGTGCTACTTCTTTCCCTTGATTGCTCCACTTTTCCCTCGATACGTACCTTATATTGCTGAGTGGAGGTATCAAGTACCATTTTCAAAGTCTTTGGTATGCCGCGACCTGGGATTGAACTCAGAGTATTCCGAAATACTTGTAATTTTCCTTTTCTCCGAGCATTTGGATTCTTTCTTGATTTGGCAGTTCTATTTCTTCCGTTATTTCTCTTTTTCCCCGTTTCATTATGAGCTTAGCACGTTTTTCTATGCCAAATTTCATTTCTGTATGCTGGCTGTATATTTTAATTTTTTGTATTTGAGTCTCTAATTCTTTATCATTTTTTGCAAACAGCTTGATGTTGTTCATGTATGTGAGGTAATTAATCTTTTCTGGCAATTTTGTAAGTTTGTAGTCCCCAGTCCCCTAAGTTGTATCATTGCTATTACAAATAGTTATGGCGACAGAGCATCTCCCCGCAAGATGTCTCTTTGGATTTTCATCTCTGCTTAAGTTTTTCCTCCAGCAGTTAATTCCACTTTCCAGTTTTTAATGGCTATATAATGAAGTTTATGACTTTGTCAGATATTTTGTACATTTTTAGATATCCAAGTTTGTGGGATAATCATAAACCTTTTTGTAGTCAATTCATGGTTTGGCGACATTTTTCTGCCTAACTTTGCTCTCCTTGGGGATGTACTGATCAATGTACAGTAAGTCACTGTTCCTCTTGTTTCTCAGTGGCATATTTTCAATTTTTCTGGAAACAGTCTGTGGCACACAAGAGAGTAGAACATCTCCACCTAATCTGTATGGTTAGGGTTTTCCACATCGTTGGTGGGCACATTATTGGTCAATATTTGCTGGAGATGGTTCCTTTTTGCGGGTTTTTCTGGATTCGGGTAGTTTATCCGATTGTCATCCATTTTAGTATACTTGCTTTTTCTAGGCGTTTACTGTTTTAAAGTCAGTTTATTATGGATAGCATTAGATTCTTTGGCTAGGTTCATGATTTTTTGTCTTACAGTTCTTTCATTTAAGACACATAATAGTATAAACTACTGACTTTTACCATGACAAATTGAATAAAAATCATACATGCGTTTTAAAATGATAATTTAGTATAGAACAATGTTACTCACTCACCTTTTAGACTTCTTTTCGAAATGGACGTGTTATTCATTCCTATGTTGTTTACAAATGGTCTTTCTTGTATCTTTTCTTCAAATTTTATGGGTATTTATATACATGTGGTTCTTTACAGTTTTACGGACGGGGAGGGGGCATTTACTTCTTAGTTCCTACCTTGTCTTTTTTTTCTAAAATGCAAACAAACAATACAAATAGCGACGTTAGAACCTTAAATGGAATAGGATAACTACCGGAGCTGACTGCATCGACCGTAGAACATAGCATAGATATAATATGCCGTAGAACATAACATAGACATAATATGCATTCAAGAACACAGATACACACACAGCGAGGATATAAATATCACGATACTGGCAATGGATGGACGCTAGCCATTGTCTCAGAATAGGACAACTACCGGAGTTAGCCACTGTATCAGTGTGGAAAAATTCTGTCAATGCCACGGTAGGAGGTGTAGGTATACTTATAGAACCAAGAGCGTTAAAATCACTTAATAGCATAGAGAGAATACAACCAAGGATGATGGTAGCTACTTTTAATGGCAACCCCAGAGCAACAATCTTCTCCGGTTACAGCCCTACCGATGTTAGTGAAGAAACTGAAATCATCGCCTTCTACAATGAGCTATCCTTTCTAGTGCAAAGGATTCCGAAACACAACGTTCTAGTTATTGGCAGAGACATGAATGCCCAAATCGGGAAAACAGGAAACCACAAACACAGCCTACACAACTCGTCAAACAGGAATGAATACATCTAACAGATTTCACGATAGAAAATAGATTGACATGCCTCAATACAAACTTTCAAAAAAGGGAGGGAAAATTATGGACCTACACATACGCAAACAATACTAAAGCACTGATAGACTACGTCTTTATAAACAAGAAATGGAAAAATAGCGCAATGAATTGCGAGGCATACTCCTCTTTCGAAGGTGTGTCCTCCGATCACCGAATTGTCACGGCAAAAATACGACTAAGCCTACGAAAGAACGCAACCCGAACAATGACCACCAAACACTATGACTGGGCCCTTCTTAATACTAAGGACATTAGAAATAAATTCGATGCCCTATAGGAGAAGACATATATACATACCCCGAATGGCGAATATGAGAATTTCGTTAACGCTCACCAAGAGGCAGTGGTGAAATACATGCCAACAAAAATTAGAACTAAATATAGAGTCCCATGGGAGACATTAGCAGTTAGAGAAAAACGTGCAGACGTGAAAACTGCTTCCAAATGCAATAGGAAGAACCCAACGAACACAAATGCCTGAAATTAAAAAAGGCACAAAATGAATTAGCAAGCATATACCTAAAAGAACCGACAGAATACATACAAAATCAGATAGATAAGATTAGAGACTCAGTGGAAGATAGGCAATCTAGGATAGAGTGGCAAACGACAAACGAAGTAAGCAGAAGGAAGAGCCCAGCTAACGCTAAATTGAAAACTACAAACCAACAAGAAAGAATAAAACTGTGGAAACAGCATTTCGAGAATCTACTAGGAAATCCACTGAAAGTTACACATGAGCCAATCACGAGAATTATTAGTAAGCAATTAGACATCAAACTTGGATCGTTTACTCTAGAAGAACTCGACTCAGTACTTAGAAAAATAAAAAGATACAAAAGCTGCAGGGCTTCATGAAATTCCCCCAGAAGTATGGAAAACCTGACAATTCGACGACATACTGCTCTGATACTGTAATGCAGTTTATAATCAAAATCCGATAGACAGATGGAAGAAGGGATGAAATCTCCCTTTCCCTAAAAACGCCGACTTCGGATTAGTCAAGAACTACAGAGGTATAACACTTACATCCATAGCAGCCAAAATATTCAATGCCCTACTACGCAACCGCATAGAACTCAAAATTGAAAACATCCTTAGGAAGAACTAAAATGGCTTCCGAAGAAATAGATCCACGACCTCACAAATATTGACTATCCGTAGAATCCTTGAAAGCGTACGGGCAATACTATTTGTCGACTTTACCAAGGCCTTTGATTCCATTCACAGAGGGAAGATGGAACAAATTCTACTAGCATACGGCCAACCAAAAGAGACCGTCGTAGCCATAATGATTCCTTATAGAAACACCAAAGTGAAAGTACGTTCCCCGGATGGAGACACAGACAACTTCGACATCGTAACAGGATTACTGCAAGGAGACACGCTAGCTCCATAACTCTTTATCATCTGTCTAGACTACGTGCTTAGAACATCGATTGATAAAATCAAAGAAAACGGCTTCGAGCTGACAAAGAAAAGAAGCAGAAGGTACCCCGCAAAAACAATTACCGACGCCGACTACGCCGATGACATAGCAATTCTGGCAAATGCCCCCGCCCTAGCCGAAACACTATTGCATAGTCTGGAATGAGCCACTGCAGTCATAGGATTCCATGTCAATGCACACAAAACTGAATACATGTGCTTTAATCAAACAGGCGACATCTCCACACTAGGCGGTAGCTCTCGGAAACTAGTTGACAAGTTCACCTATCCAGGAAGCAGTGTCTCATCAACCGAAAAAGACATCGACCCGTAACTAACAAAGGCATGGACAGCTATCGATCGGCTATCGGTCATATGGAAGTCAGACATGACCGATAAAATGAATCGCAGTTTCTACCAAGCAGCGGTCGTGTCGATACTGTTACGTGGATACACTACATGGACGCTAACTAAACGGATGGAGAAAAAGCTTGACGGCAACGACACAAGAATGCTGCGAGCTATTTTGAACAAGTCCTGGAGGTAACACCCTACAAAGCAGCAGCTGTACGGCCACCTACCTCCCATCACGGAAACTATCAAAACTTGACGAACCAGACATGCAGTACACTGCTAGAGAAGCAGGGACGAGCACATAAGGGATGTTCTCCTATGGATCCCTGCACATGGCCGAGCTAAAGCAGGGTGACCAGCTCGAACCAACATACAGCAGCTCGGTGAGGATACGGGATATAGCCCTGAAGACCAGCCAGAAGCAATAAACGATTGGGAGGAGTGGCAAGAGAGGGTCAGGGATGTCCGTGCTGATGGCACGACAAGATGATTATGAAGTGTATGTCCACTTTAGGGCCTTTTTTGAGTCCTTGTAATTATTTTTCAATGTTATTTATCCTTTTAGACTTTCTGTTATGTTCTTTATGCTCCCATATTTTACTCCAAATTTTTTTTCCTTTGCATCCTATTGTTGTTTTTTTCTCGTCCATTCTCCACCAACTAGTTGATAGAATTTTGTTCCTTTCTCGTGCTCCTCATTTGACAGGTTAGACAACTTCTAACATATGTACTTACATTCTTGTATATTCCTAGCTGATATATATATATATATATATATATATACTCTCCTCACCCAGTGGGTTGAGCTATCTTGTGAGCAAATTTGCAGGCTGCCACACACGCTGAAATGCAATAGCTCTTCTCAAGAATTGAGCAATCCAAGTAGCCGATAACTTATATGAAAAAAGGGACACGTAAAAATTTCCTTCACTTATGTTGAGAATGACTATGACTCTGGGATAAGATATCCGACTGACGTAAAGTCAGCAGGGTTTCGATCCCAGCTTGAAGAGTCGTGATACAACGAAACAGTCGGTCTGTGGATGAAAATATATATATATACACTTTCTGCTAACTTACTTATACGTTCTTTAAGTTTTGAGGCAATTCACAGTCCCTCGAACTTATTAGCTCTTATATCCAGACGTTACTATCAACTCTTGTTGTCCAGACTTTTGATGACATCCTTCTAATGATTGGTACATAAGATCTTATTCTCGGATTCTCATCTATATTTGAGCTATAATAGAGTGCCCCGCTTTGAACCATAAACCTCTTGGCGTTTACTTCAGTCAGAGTTCCTTGCCGAATGCTTCCTTCAGCTTTAGCAGTTCCTCGTCGTTTGGATTATTTCTCATGGCTTCTTCACCAAACGCATGTTCTTCATCTTCATTCAATTTTCATCATCGACATCGCTTCATGACGGCCTTTATTTCCTTCTAATGACCAACATTCTGTAAACCTTGTCATCCAGCTTAGGCTTCTTCATCACTGATTCCTGTTCTAACCTTTTGGGAATCATTGATGTTATATGACCAAAAGATATCTCTTCTATCATACACACAAAATAATGATTCCAACTAGCGCCCACGAGAGCATTCGCCAGATGTTATCGGTGCTGAGACTTTCTTCAAAATAGAAAAAAGGGTTTTCTGCGCATAGGATCAGCGCATAGCAAAATGTCGATAAAATTTATCAAAAAATAAAAATAATCAAAAGTAATTTTTCAGCCTATCCATGACCTTTGTGGTAAAAAATAAAGAAAACACAATTTGATCCAATCAGAAGAGAAAAACGATATAAAAGATAAATTTCTCGAACCAATTAAAAGAAGGCAGACGACAGTTCGTAGACCAGAACTCTAAGAGAGAGAGAGAGAGAGAGAGAGAGAGAGAGAGAGAGAAGCTAAACTCGAAACCACGCATCATCCACATTGGCTTACCTCTACTTAGCTTTGAAGGAAGCGACTAACCCATAACTAACCAAACACCCCTCTCCTCTCCGCACACGTAGCATCTGATTGACCGCGTGCGCGTTGCTCTAACAATCCTACCGCTATTACGCATTGACAATTTTCTACTTTTTAATTCCATATCAACACGTTTTTACAAACCCAGTCGTTTGAACATTTTACTTATTTGTTTCCAGTACAGTTTTTAAGATTTTTTCGTGCCTTCGTGTTCTTTGTTTTTGCAACTGTGTTTATTTCTTTCTTTGCAACCATACACTGATATAATATTGATAATAGATCTGCGCAAGAATTCTCCTTACTAGATCGGTATTCTACCAAACAGTTTTCCTCTATTGATTGCAAGCCCCATATTTGATTTTTATTTGTCGAGTCGGCTTCAACCAAATATTTTAACGGTTTATGATGAGTTTTGATCACAAACTCTGCTCCATTTAAATAGTAATGCAGCTTTTGCAAGGCATACAAAATTGCATTTGCCTCCTTCTCGATCATAGGCCACTTATGCTGAAATGGAAACAGCCTGTTGAACAAGAAGTATATCGGAATTTCTTCGTTCCTCCCAACAATTGAACATTCCTTTTATTGGCAGGGCTGTGTTAAGCATGCCCTATCATAGGTGTCACTTGCATCCGTATACAAACCACTGGCTTGTTTTTATCCAAATATCTCAACAACAGCATCGTCGTCAGTTGCTCCTTCAGAGCATCAAAGGACAGATCCCAGTCTTCCGTCTATCAAAATATGGCAGGTTTTTTTTCAGATTTATCATGAGTATTCTAATCCTGGAGAAATCGGGGATAAATCTCCTATAATATCCCGTGACTCCAATGAATACTATCACTTCTTTGACGGATTTAGGGTTTGGCATCACTTTAACCCTGTCCATATCGGGTTTCACTCCTTTGTCAATGATCATCATCGTCATGCCGCGCCATCAACACGGATGTCCCTGGCCCTTTTCTGCCACTCTTCTCTATCATCCATCGCTTATGGTAGTTCTTCAAAGCTACATCCTGTATCGGCATAGAGCAGTTGTATGTATGTTCTAGCTGGTCGTCCTGCCTTTACTCGTCAATGTGGAGGAGTTCACAGGAGTATGTCACTTATAAGTTCATCCCTACTTCTCCAGCACCGGTTCGTCTAACTATCGAATTGACCGCAAAATATTACAGATGCCCCTAATAACCGGATAGGTATGATCCTAAAGTGGTACATTCCCTGTTGGCATCCGAACGCGGTCGTTCATCCATAACCTCCCGTCAATAACTGGCTCTAAGATCCATTGTGGAAAAGCATGTGGTGTTTCCTAGAAGAGCTAATATATTTGCCAGCGGAAAGGGATACACAATTTGTTTCGTTATTTTATGCACTTTTCTGAAGTCCACAGAGAATCTGTAACTTCCGTCTTTCTCTCTCATTATAACTCTCGGAAAACACTTCGGTTACTGGGGCCGTAGCTGCGGGCATAAGTGTGTTCATTTCTTTTCCAAGCTGAAATCTAGTAGCAACCTTCCACCGATTTCCGCCGGTCTTTCGCGTGGGACAAAAATTCCTTGCTTATACGCATTTTCTCTCATCCGAGAGGTAGTGGTTGACGAAGCTATTTATGATAACAATTTTCTCCTAACTTGGATTTCAATAACTAATTCCACCCCTTCGACTTGCTGCGCGTTCAGTACTCGATTTCCTCCTACTTGGGTTCTCTTAATCAATTCTACTCCTTGCACTTTCTGCCTACTACTACTTTGCCATCTTCTCACCTCCAACTAAAAAGGGGCAGGTCTTTTTCTCTTCTCCTAATGACGTCAGTTAACGTCTAAACATAAGGGTTTGCCAAAAGTTTCCACACTTGAATTTAAAGAATGTTATACAAAATTTCGGTTTCCAACCGACACTTCTACTCAGTCGCCTGACCAGATCAAATTCGACGTCGATTTTGCTCCGACATCTGTTGACAATCAAAATAATGATCCTGTTGACAAAATAATTCACTTATCTTTCTGATAGCTTCTAGCTGGATAATAACATATTTTCCACTTTTCTTCACCAAAATAATAATACAACATCGACTCATTCTTTTAGAATATACTTCAGTTAATTTTCACTTTTCTAATGTACTAACTTTATTTTTCTAAAATCCATTTTACTCAATTCTTATTTTTCTGGTTAATTTATTTGCTAGGTTTTCCGACGTTGGGCCACACTCACTCGCATACCTCTTTGTCATTTCTTAGTAAATGACACGCCCAAACGATCAGGATGAAGAAGATGAGATTCCCCTCATTGAATTGAATTGACGTCTGGAGAGAATAGCTCATAAGGTTGAGGAAGAATTATCAATGAAAAGTGTCACAAGTCAAGAGGAAGGTGTTGGGTGTACAAAAAAATCTTCAAGGGAGATGGTGATTTAAGAAGCATTTTATGAATAGAAAAACATAGAAATAATGTCAGAAGTAGAGCAGAGTTTGCCTTAGGTTAGAGGCAACGCGCTCTATTTGGTGTGTGCGTTTACATGACATATCGGTATCGGAAGAGAAGAGAATAAAGTCATGGCTATTGGAAATATTTCATGGGTTTAAAGGAAGTACCTGTTGGATGCCTGTGAGGGGGATACTACCGCTGTTCTGGCTGATTGTCAGTGTCGATATACTGAGACATACTCAGAACACAATATTTAAGAAAACCAGCGAAGTTGCCATTATCCATCTTGACTTTCTGTTTATGATAAATCAACAGTATGATAGGTTAACAAAACAAAACTAGATGCTTAAGTGTAAACTGGAAATCGACTTACAAAGAAAAAGAGAGAAGCAAGCAATAATACCTTTATTTGGGAAAGCACTTCATGTATTCTTCGACACATTTACTGAAAACGACCTGAAATTGATTAAGAGAGGTTGGAAAGAACTACGAAAAACTTACACAGGTTGCCCTAAATGTGACAAGATCCGAACTAGGGGAACATAAACTAAGAGTAAATTGTATATTAAATACAATTCAACAAACATCGCGGAAAATAGAGCCTGTAGTAACAAACCGAACCAATGTTCGAACTGGGAGGTTGGAAGTAGCCATAAAATTAATCTTACAATTAACAGTAGTAAATCATCGATTAAATCAGGCTTCTAAAACGCTAATGTTGTCAGTACAACACATCAAAGTCCAGATGGGGCAATAATACCTTTATTTAGGATACATTACACTTATCAATGAGGATAAAATAGCGACCTTCGTGTCTTTACCATTATTGGATTGAGAAAATGGCTTTGAAGTGTTCAGAGTTGTAAACTTATCTGTATCTTATCCATGTAGAAAAGGAGAAGGGGTGCATCAGCAAAGATTGGAAGCAAACAATAGAACAGTGAATCTCGCGGAGACCAAGTTTATGTTATTAGTGCCAGAAGAGGCCTTAATATGTGGCTTTAATGTATTGAAAATTTGTTCCCCGAAAAGCGCAATTTATACAACTAGAGGATATAAGATACACGTGATGGAATAGTCTAAGGGATGTATAGAAGAGGTTCAGGAGACTTGGCAAATTGATGTAATGACGGAGTAAGTGTTACCCCAAGCAGTGAGTATATCCGATGATATATCGGCTATCGCTTCCAATAAGAGTATTGAATTGACTGGTGTGAAGGTCAGCATGAGTATTGAATTGAATTATGTGAAGGTCAGCATGAAGGAATTATAGGAGAGAGATCTTAAATTATCATTTCTTTAGCAATGAGTTGTGCCGCATTTAGTGCAATACTATTTTACCCTTCTATCAGACAGAAGAGAAGTTTGAAATTAGAGATACTTTTCTGGCTCTTGCCAAAGTGTCGACCAAGACTGATGGAATCAATTGATCTAGGATTTTCCTAAAGGTCTAAAATATTACTAAATTGTTGCGACCTCTCAGAAAATTAGCCTAAAGAACCTTGCAGAGAAATTAAGAAGTGTAACCGAAAGCTAGATCACTAGGGAAATAAAACGAGGAGGTGAAATGCAATGGTATTACTTGGTATCAATACTGCTAGTTATATTGTTCATGTTGATTATCCTCGTAATCATGATCGAGGAGGTTCGATAGATCGTATGGAGTGAAGGTAATGATTAACCGAGGCCAAAGCGAAGGGGCTCGGGTGATATTTCGTATGGAACCGAATCGGCAGTTAAATGTGATGGAGACCTCCTCTAATGTTGCAGAGAACAAATTTGAAGGAGAACAACCTGTACCAGAAAATGATTCTAAGAGGATACAAACGATCGAAGTAGACGTTTAAAAAAAGGATGACTCCTCAAGATTTTTTGGTTTTTGTTTCCAGAAATAATATCTTGAAGTATGGAAAGCATGGCCCAATCAGTGAACGTTTTCTTGTGACTTTTACTTGGAATAAAATGTTTTGTAAAGATCACATTTTAGGAACTTGTTATTAGTACGTATAGTAGTTTTTCTAGTTTGAGGCGGTGATTTGGAATAGATTAGTGTGTTATTCCAAGCCATATTATTTTTCCTGTCGAAAATCTTCGCCGTGAAGCCAGGAATTACCTCGAATAGGACTGGTCAGAGTATATTTTTGATGTCGTTTCTGAGGTAGATGTCAGCCGAATATGTTTTGGTTTTGAATCGAACCCTGAATGAAAAATCCCAAAACTTGGAAATTAATCTTAACCCCGACTTTAAACAATAGAAAATTGCGCCAGCCAGTCAACGTGGGGAAAATAATATAACCAAAATATGGAGTCAGATATCTTACGGCAACACAGCCTTGCCCTTAGAAGGTCTAAAAGAAATATACAAAAAGAAAAGATAGGAACAGATAGGAGACGAAAACATTTCTTTCATACTTTCCTTTATTTACTTGGTGAATGGACTAACCAACGCTACGTCCCAAAACATAACGTGGTGTCCAAAACACCAGACAGTAAAATCGGTGTTGTCGGTTCGACGTCACTACCCGAAAAGAGAGGTCGGTTCACAGAAAACCTCGGTATTTATCTTTCTTCACCGGCTCCAAATTCGCCACTCCAAAATCCTTCTAATTTTGGCACGACCGCTTCCCATTGGCTACTTTACATTTTATTATTTTTCTTTTTTCTGATTTTAAAACCGGATGGATGCGTGGAGCCTTATGCGTGGCGACGCGTTTATACATTTTGTATCTGGCAGCCAATATCCGGTTGGGAGTTTTTACTGTTAATTCCTAAATCCCCACAATACATCGCCACCCGAAATAGCGGAGCTAGGAGGATTCTTAGAAGAAATGAATATTTGTAAGGGTGTCACGGTTCCCTTTAAAATTTTTCAAATTTTTAATTTTTTTTTTTTTTGTGTGTCCAGCCAACCCGCTTTTTTTTTGCAAAAAGATTGTATTGATTTTTAATTGTCCTATTTTCTAGGAGGATTATTTATCAAATTCTTGTATCTTATTTGCAAATTTTCAATAATTTTGGTAATTTGTTAAGGGTGGCTGGAAAACTAGGACTCGTTGGATATGACTGATTTTATTTCCATTTTTTTTTATGTGCATTAATTTTAGTACATAGAGTTGTTGAATGTAATCGTCTGATTTGAGAGGATTATTCTTCATTAACCCTTTTGCTTTTTCTTTGGAATTTCTTTTAATATCCGGGAATAATTTTTATTTATTTTTTATTTTTTATCCGTGAGTTTTTTTTGTTTTTTTTTGTGTTTAAACGTTGCATTTTCTGTAGTAGTGACTACTTTTCTTTTTATTTTATTTATTTATTTTTTTTTTTTTTTAGTCGCTAGTATTTGCTGGAGATCTTTTTTTGTGTGTACCTCGTGGTACGTTTCTTTTTTCTTTTCTTTTTTTTTTTTTTTTAGCAAAATGTCACTTTGGGAAAAAAAGGTTATGAGCCGAGAAGTGACCTACAGAAGTAGCAGTATATTTCAGAGGAGTAGTGTGAGTTTTTTTTGGGGGGGGGGTCCTCTGGAATTCTAGTAGTAGTTGGTGTTTTAGTGAGGTAGTGGGAGAGATAAACCATGTGGCGACAGAAACCGAAATAGAAGTAGGGTGAGTGAAAGTTAAAAAAAGTTACCTTATTTTGCATGTTGGGAAGTGAAAAAGTGTTGAAAGATAATGTTTTGCTGAAAGAAATTCCACGTGCTTGGTATTTACGTCCAATTTTGTTTTCCAGAAGTTAGTTCGGCGGGACATTTGAAAATTTTTCTCGGTGTTTCGCTGTTTTTTTTTTTTGTTTTTTTTTTTTTTTTGTTGTTGTTGTTTTTCGTTTTTTTTGTTTTTTTTTTGTTCCACGTGGAAAGTCGTCTGTCTCCAGTTTAGGATGTTTTTTTTTTTTTTTTTTTTTTTTTTTTTTAAATTTCTTGTTGGGATGTCTTCTTTATTCTGGGTGTTCATCATTCACGTGTTCGGGGTTCATCAATGTGGTGTTTAAAGGTATTTAGCGTCGAGGTCACCAATGTGGGGTTGAAGGTTTTTTAGGTAGTCAGTGGCTAAGGGCAAGACTGTGTTTGTTATCAAAAGGTTGTTCATTTACGAGGTTAATTTTAGTGATGTTTGAAGTTTTTGTTGTTTTTGTTTGGTTCAGCGAGGAAAAGGGTGTAACGTATGTGCGTTTACGTTGTGTCGTTTCCTCTCCGAGTGTTGTAAGGCCCTCGCTAATGCTTGTTGGAAATAATAAGGTGGTTGAAGATGAAGTAAGATGGTGAAGGTCGAAAGGTGTTGTTATGAATAGTTTTTATTTGTTTCGCAATTCAAAAAGTGTCATTCGGGACTCAAAGAGAAGGGCAACATTCTTCGACAGTAAGAATCACAATAAGTAAGAAGCAGACTAGACGATCGACGACTTAAACTGACCCAAATTCCTAAACCAGTTTAAAACTTGTATAACTCTTTCACCAAATAGCCGTGCGTGGATTGAGATTGTCGGGGCACGAGTTTTTCAGTTGGCTGTTGGGTTGGCTGAGGTCTTTGAGCGGAGATTTAAGTCAAATTGGAAAGTTTAAGCGAGTACATAACGTTTAACATAGGAAGGCATGGATTCATATCTTATCTGTGACAGGTTTGATTGGAAAAGTAAAAACAGTGAATTTTGGACATCTGAGAAATGACACAATAATTCAGCAAGATAACATCACCCCCACCGATATCCTGAATTCAAATATATAAAAATTAGAGAATTTTGAAAGTGTCAGTTAGCCAGTCGGTCAGTTGTCAGCTAGAAGTATGCATTCAGAGAGTTCTGTCGGGTTGCGTCTGTTCATAGACTCTTACAGATTCTCTCTCTCTCTCTCTCTCTCTTGTGCTACTGAATGTAATCTGAACATCGAACAATAAATGATTGTTGATTGTTGACAGAGAGTTCTTCTTGTTTTTGAGTTGCCAACACCCAGACAACTTTGTTCCAACGGATCACCCCGACTGTCAGAAGTTCCGGATGGATTGTGTCATTCCTTGTCTGTGGAGCTTTCAAATACAGCGTGGGCACAGACAGAATTGATAAACGAACTATCCGAAAATGTGATACTGTAGTATCACAAATGCTTTATCTAAGAAATTCAAAGTAAACAAACACTATGAAATTATAAAACAAATGACATCATATGAGTAGGTTTAACTTTACTTAGTTGGCTGATTGGTCTCTGTGACTAAATCAGTAAAGTAATGTCCATATCAGATGCGCTCTCAAGGATCTATGCTGTAATCATAACAGTTTTAGATGTAAAATATTTCAAGCATTACTGCAATGCTTGAAATACTTAATTGAAATACAGGACCGTTTATAAATGAGTACACTGCTAAAAGTATTTTTTTAAGTAAAAGTTAATTTTCTCCGAAATTAAAAATACCAAGATACCAGGTTTGAAACTCAGTCACTAAAACTATGAATATGTAGCATCCAAAAATGGTGATATTTATATAATTCTATCTTTTGCAACTTATTAGTATAAAACTCTGAGAGATCTAATTGTATTTAAATTGGAATTTCATTTTTGATGACTTTCAATGCTATAGAATTTGGTAATAATCACCATCCTTAATATCAAGTCATGCTGACAGCA
The DNA here is from genome assembly GCA_963585895.1 of Sepioteuthis lessoniana. Taxonomy (NCBI): domain Eukaryota; kingdom Metazoa; phylum Mollusca; class Cephalopoda; order Myopsida; family Loliginidae; genus Sepioteuthis; species Sepioteuthis lessoniana. The sequence continues at coordinate 87,677,953 of OY757908.1, forward strand.
TGGACTTACATAACTCTCTCTCATCATCCATATCGATTGTCCATTACTCCCAGTAGTTCTTCTAGGCTGCATTCTGTATCCACACTGAGCTGATGTATGTTAGTCTATGCAGGTTGGCCAGCACTGGCACGTTCATGTGTGGAAGTTTATTGGAGACTGTGGTTTATGAGTCTGTCTTTGCTTCTCCAACAGTGCCTCATATATCTTGTTCATCTTACTTGGATGGTTTGTGAGATGGGAAGTAAGTGGTCGTACAGCCACTGTTTTGTAGGGTGTTGCTTCCAGGATTTTTCACATACCTTGGCAGCAACATCTCATCTACCGAAAGCAATGTCAATATATGCCTAGTGAAGGCATGGAGTGCTAATGACAAGTTCTATACAATGACAAGATCTATCCAATAAAATAAAACAGGATTTCTTTTACCACATAGATGCTAACAAAACACGTAGAGAAAAAGATGAGAACAACAATTGGTAATTATAAATAGCAAATATTATCAATTTTGATTTTATTATGTCCCACTAGAAATAAAAAAGTCCCAGTATCTTTTTACAAACAATTGTTTTGTGTCTACTTATAAATAGACCAATCTGTAAACTAGATGTAAATTAATAATGATAAACACTTCATCTAAGAAATTCAAATCACTTAAAATCATTAGATATGAATTTGTTTAATTATAAAATTGAATTGAGAAATTTACATGATAAAGTGATGATGTCTAAAAAAAGTCTGTGCCATTTTGAAAAAATTATGAGTTTCCTTACACAGTGGTTATTGGTGAGATATGTGATGATGTAAATACAACACTCTCAATAATTACCAGACGTTGCTCTCAGCAACTTTTTCTTGCTTCCTGAATGAAAAATTCATCTTAAGGATAAGATATAAAGAAATATGATAATACAACTTTGTACAAAACTTTTAGATGTATTTTAACAAATAAAAAACTAACTAGAATAAGTATTGTTGAATGCCAAGACCATTTTTAAAAAAATATTTCAATTAATATTTATTTCTGTCTTCATAAATACAACTACTTTTTTTAACGCACCTTGAATTACCTAAACCAATGAAGCTTGTTGGGCCGAACTACATCACAAATATGATACTTTTCACCTTCAGGCTTTACTACAGAGTTTAAAAATTCTTCATTGCCTAATGAAGCATTTTATTTACGCTTCATCTAATTATTGCCAAAATTCTCTCTATATTTTAGATATTAGTAATATCAATAATATTAATATTAATACAATAATTATTGACACTGGTTTATATAAGAAAATTACATAAATAAAGTATTATTAGCACTAACAGTATGTAAAAATAATTATAAAAATATGGTTCATCCTGAGTATGATACTAAACTACATCTGATTGTGAGGGTCCAGTTCTGAAGCTCTAAGGATAGGGGAATCCCCCTTAAACTATCATTATTCCCAGGTCCTCTCTGATCCAGAGTGTTGGTATTGTTTGGCTTCCATCTACATTTTAAATAGGTCTGTTTGAAAATCATGAGTATTAGATAAGAATACTTGAAACCATATAACTGTGTGCAAACAAATGATTATTAGTATTAAATAGGAATAGTTACTTCAAATTAGATAATTATGTATAAGTTATTCATATTAAGAATAGTTACCTGAAACTATAATAGATTGCAGATGATTCAAATTATTAGTTATTTGAAACTAATGACTTGAAAAAAAGATTTTGGTGTTGAGTAGCCCAACATGCTATAACATGCTATAAAACAAATGAAATGAACCAACCAACCAACTAACCAAACAAACAAACAAACATGCTGACAGATTGAGAGACAAAATAACAAATAGATTTATTTGTGATTAAGTCTTCAGACTACAAATAGTTCTTGTCAATTACTATATTTAGTTTAGTTTGTCAATTACTGTATTTAGTTTAGTTTGGTATATAGCCATAAGTTTGAGGTACCCAGAAATCAAACTCACTGATGGTGGTCTGCTTGCCTAGCTTGCCATATGAGGTATTCAGCACTTCTAATTTAATTGGCACGAGTCAAAAGGGGAATGTGAATTCAAATTTCACCAAGAATTTAGCTTTTATTGTTTGTCCAATATGCATACTTTTGTTGTCATTGAAATAACATGCTGCAATGAAAATTCAGCTAAAATAAAAAGAAAATGCTTGTCAAAATTGATAATAATAATGCAAAGCTTCATTTCAAAATAAAAATAAACAAATAAAGTATAAGTCAAATGTGTTTAGTAGTTTTGGTCTTTAATTGGTTAAACTGTATTTGATGTATTTTGGTAGTGTTGTGTACTTTTGTTGAAATGACACCAAATATGGTCAAGACTCCTTAATAACTCTGCCACTATTAGTTTCGATAAAATTGCCACTGTTCTTGAATTTGTCATCTAGCATTAATCTCGGTTGAAATCTCTTGATTTTTTCTCAAAAAAGAAAAGAAAAAAGGAAGAAAAGAAAAGAAAGATAAAAGAGATAGAAACAAAGCAAAAGTTTACAGATAAGACCCAACCCATTTCTCACCATTCTCCTCATACCCTGCTGTCTTATACCACACCATTATACACTCTGTTCTCTTGAGAAATCACCCGCTAAAACACCTTTGAATCTGACTTCCACACCTGCTTCATCCCTTCCTCATGAGGCATTTTTCTTGTTTCCCCTTGTCTTGTATTCTCCAACAATTGACAACCAACACTTAAAACTCCCTTGGCACCCCAAGCACTATTTCTGAAGTGTTAAGAACATAACTTTATTTCTAATGTTTTGGTCTGATGCAAAAAATATGATCTGACTTCTGACACAATGTCAGTTGTGTGCATTATGTTGAGAGTATACAAGGTTGTCTCATTCTTTGGCTATTTTCTTAGGTTTCAGTTCTTCCTATTATTTCTTTGATTCTTCATTCTGTCCTTTTTTGCTTTCCTTTTCATCATTCCCCTACATAAAAAATTCCTTACTAAGTTACCTTTATTAATTCTTTTCTGTATTTATACTCCTTATTTTTATGCTTCCTTCTCTCTTTTTTCACGTCTCTCTTTCCTCTTTCTCATTATGCTCTTTCAAGCTCTTTTCTCTCTCTACGAAAGAAATATGCAAAAGTAAGGAATAATCCTTACTTTTGCATGGATATAAGTGTTGATGAAAGTTTATCTAGTGACTTGGTATTGTGGATTCAATCCCTGAGTTGGGTCAGGTAATGAATGGAAGGTTATATACTCCATTCAGTGAAAGGGACAAGTGACATTCCCAAGAACTAATACAAGATATCCTCCAAATATAGATTACAGAATGAGAACAATTTACCCCATGGATTGAATAAAGGTTAGATTTGAAATTCCCATAAGGTTACTGACTATGACTGCTAATAGAAGCCAGTAAGTACATTGATTAAAAAACTGTTTCGCTAATAACAATCAAGGTGAATACATCAGTGAATGATTAATTGTTATTCTAATTTCTGAATCTTTCATAAAAGTGTTTAAATAACGTACAACAGTTGTCTTATTTATCAGACATTGAAGAAATGACTAAACTGTAAATGAAGATCAAAATTTGCTTGTAAATAACTGAAGGAAGAAAACAACTTTTTAGTTGTTTTCCTCCTTCAAACAACAATTGTTATTTAGGCTTTCAGATTACTATTAAGTATACATATAAACATGCCAGATGGTTGTACTTATATATTGATCTTATGAAAATGTCAAAGAAAAAAAAACTTAAGTAATTAAAGAAAAAACAGAATTACAACATTTTATTTGAATAAATATAACAAGATTCATAAGATGTTCAAAGAAAAATTCTCCTCCATGCTCTTTTTAATCTGCTTTGTTTTGACTGATCACATTATTTAGAAAAATAGTTAATGAATTAACCCTGAAGATGAAAATAAAACCAAAAAGAATACGGATATCAATTCATATAATTTGTAATTTCTTGGAATTTTACATTATGAACAGGGCTGAAGAATGCATCAGCTGAAATGTAAGGATAAAACCAACTAGTGAAATAACTTTTTTAATACTATCAATATCCTTTTTTATTTTTGTCTATATTCATTTTATTGATGGCCTTAGGAAGAGTTACAATTCTTCAGAAATAGCTGAATTTTAATGCAATGTGTAGTAATATTCTTATCAGTATATAATCCTAAGAATTATTTTTCTCAAAGTTTCATTCTGAGATTTTGACTATATGCAACTATTTTACAGTTTCTTTTTATCATAGTCTTCTAGTGGAGCTCTGTATTACAATATTCTTCTAGAAACTGTCTTTAATATTCTTCTAGAAACCTGATAAATTCATGTACTTTGATGATAGATCAGAGTATATTTGTATAGCAATATATTGCAAAAGACCTCACAGGATCTTTTAAGTCATACATTAGTATGAAAAAAGTTTTTACAGCCAGATTCTTCTATTATATCAATGCAAAAAATCTTAGAACCTTTCTTTTAACAAGAGACTGAATACAGAATTGAAAATATTATTTTGATGGAAATTTGTGTTTTTAGAATTGAAAAATTGTGATAAAACTAAAGTTATTTTTTATCAAGAAAGTAGGATAAAGATAATCTTCTCAGTATTCTGTGTATTATGATTTCTCTCAGTTTTCTTTTTGAATAAACAAGCTATGAATTGTTGTGAATGCTCAAAACAATAAAACAATTTCTAAGGAAGAATATCTTCTGAAGGATTTTATTGGTTGCATGACGTTCAGATATAGTTGTCTTCTCCTTACTTTCAGCCTAGTCAGTTGGGGCTGTTGAGTACTCTGCTTGCATCAACTACATAGGTGTAAGGTTTGGTTTGGTTTGGTTTTATGGTACATCAACCATTGTTGGTTATTTAATACCAGATCCTGTTTTATATATATTAAATATATGATTTGTGAACACATTCTTTTGATAACTATGGTAAAAGGATCAAATACTTCTATTTCTAATGACTCAATTTAGCATAAGTCAACAAAGTTAAATGGTTCCAAGTATTGCTATGTATTATTAACAATTCAATTAAACATCAGTCATTTGTTTATACTCAGTTAAATGATCAAACAGTTCTATTTCAAAGAATTCAGTTTAGCAGAAGTCATTTGTTTGCAATCAGTTTAAATGTCAAACAGTTCTATTTGACCCATAGATAAAACCCTATCAAGTGCTACGGCTTCAGGTCAAAGTGAACCTGGGAGTGATAGCAATGAAGGTGTTCTCCACATTTCCCAAAGCTCCAGCATGTCCTGAATGTCTCAATATGTTTTGTTAACATCAGTATGTTGCATTTCTACAGTAGTATTGACACAGCTACAGAAGAAATCCCATTTTATTTTATTGGATAGATCAAACTTTCATATGATCAATAGCCTATTGATAACAGTCCATGCCTTCAACTAGGCATATATTAACGTCACTCTCAGTAGATAAGACACTGCTGCCAAGGTACATGAACTTGTCTGTGAATCTCTGATGCTCTTTACTAAGTGTAGAGATGGCTCCTTCTCATTTAAAATGTACTCTTTTTATTTGTGTTTAAGTGGAGGCTAATGCCTCCTGCAGCCTGCTATATGCTGTGCACCAGGGATTCAGCTTGGGCAGGTGTATTTGCAAGGTGCTGAATAGCCTGCATTTGTTATAGTTTCTGCTGGATATTGTCTGCCTCTTGCTTCTTTAATGTCAAACTATTTTCTTTTATTAGATCTATCGATGTTCAAAGTACATAGTCTAGGCATACAATGAAAAAAATATGGTGCTAATGTATTTCCTTGCAAAACTCCAGTGGCAATGTTAAAGAAGTGTGTGTCTCAATCAGGTGAGAAAACCACTGCTTTCATGGTTTTAAAAAGCAGTATTATAGTGGTAACAGTTTTTTTGGGACGACCATATGCTTGTAGTATTAGCTCCATCTTCCCTGTGTGTATGGAATCAAATGTCTTGGAGAAATCTCCAAATGATAGTGTTGCATTGAGATTTTTTGCACCAACTCCTTCAATGATTCAACAGATAGTCAGAATCTGTGATGTGAATCTATTTCCCAAAAACTGTTGTGATTTTTCCAAAGAATGTTTTCAATGTCAGGTTTGATACAGCAGAGAAGCAGGACATTATGTATTTTAGCAGCTATAGAAGTAAGAGTTATGCCTCTGTAGTTCTTGGTGCTTCTGAGCTCACCTTTTTTAGAGTAGGGAAGGATGCAGTCTTTTATCCATCTCTCAACTGTATTTTGTTTGTATATGGCATGGCAAATTCGAAGAAGTCCTCAAATTTCTTTGTCTTCCATAGTTCTGGGGGTATTTCATCAAGGCCTGCAACTTTTCTGCTTTTAGTCTTTGTTTGTACTACACGAAGTTTTTCCTCTGTTGGATGTCTTGTTAGCTCTTAGTAATTTTTGGGATAGATTTATTAGTGACATAGAGCTGTTTGTAAGCAGATTCTTGAAATGTTCTTTCCACATCTTCTTGGTAGTTTTTAGTTTTGCTCTAAAGGTGCTCCTCTTTTTCCTCACGTCATTTACTGTCTGCCATTCGATTTGTTATTGCTTATCTTCCACTGAGTTTCTAATTTTATCGATCTGGATTTGAATGTATTTGTCCTGTCTTTTCGGTATGTTTGAGTTCTCTCTGAGCTTTCTTATGTTTCTGCATGCTGGCATTTGTTGAGTTTCTTTTATTAAGTTGGGATGCTAGTTTCATGTTATCTATTTTTTTCTTAACTCCTTGTAACTCCTATGGAACCCTACTCTCAGCTCTTGGTTTGGTCGATATGCACTCTGCTGCTGCTTCCATGAGGGCATTGATAAAATTTTCATATTCATCATTCGGATTATGGGTTTCAAATATCTCCTGAAGAGTATCAAACTTGTTTCTTACAGTTACCATATATTTGTTGTTGATATCTCTATTGGTAAATGTGGACCAGTTGTAACATGTGGTTTTGTCTGTTTCTTATTTGTACATAAACTCAGGCGTATCTTTGCTGTGACAATTCTGTGATCAAAAGATACTCCTTCAAGAGAGAAGTATGCCTTACAGTTCAGAGAACTATTTATTCAACTTCTTGTTTTTGAGTATATAATCCGAGACTTGTTCAATACAGCTCGCAGCATTTGTAAATGTGTAAATGCCATCAAGCCTTTTCTCCATACGCTTAGTTAGCGTCCATGTGGTGTATCTATACGGCAGTATTGATACAATTGCGGCTTGAAAATAACTACGTTTTATTTTATTGGTTAGGTATGACTTCCATATGACCGATAGCCGATTGATAGCTGTCCATGCCTTTGCTAGTCACGTATTGATGTCATTCTCCGTTGATAAGATGCTGCTTCTGAGGTAGGTGAACTTGTCCACTAGTTTCAGAGGACCATCCTTTAGTGTGGAAATGTCGCCTCTTTGATTAAAGAGTATTTTATTTCTAATTTGCTATGGTTTTATCTTTGTTCTTGTATGCATATGAAGTCTATATTATGCTCTGCTACAGATGTTGTTTGTTCAGGTAACTGCTTTAATCTATTTAAAGTTCTAACATTTAATGTTGCCGTGTGAACAATGTTTTTGCATCAAAATGACATGTGGCTAACAAAGGCATGGACAGCTATCAATAGACTATCAGTCATATGGAAATTAGACCTGACCGACAAAATGAAACGCAGTTTCTTCCAGGCGGCGGTCGTGTCGATACTGCTGTATGGATGCACTACTTGGACGCTGACTAAACGGTTGGAGAAGAAGCTCGACGGCAATTATACAAGAATGTTGCGAGCAATATTGAACAGGTCCTGGCAGCAACACGCCCTACGGCGCCAACTGTACGACAACCTACCACCTATCACGAAAACTATACAAGCTAGACGAACCAGACATGCCGGACACTGCTAGAGAAGCAAAGACGGGATCGTAAGTGATGTGCTCCCGTGGACCCCTGCATATGGCCAATCAAAAGCAGGACGACCAGCTCGAACATTCATACAGCAGCTATGTGATGATATGGGATGTAACCCCGAAGACCTGCCGAAGGCGATGAATGATAGGGAGACGTGGAAAGAGAAGGTCAGGGATATCCGTGCTAGCCGCACGTCATGATGATGATGATGAATTTTGGTAGTTGATTTTTCAAACACTGGGGCTAGAGTTTCAACCTTAGCAGAACACACCCCTTGTTTACATGCATAAAAGGCAATGGGTTTTAGCATTCGGTTTTAATCAGAGTCAAGATAATCTTTCGTTGACTGTTTTCTTCATCAATAAATGCCACTCTTATAGAGGAGTAGTAGTAGTTTCCAGATTGAGCTATTTGATCTTGGCTGTTGACCTTTGTGTTTCTTCTGTTCAGCATCTTGTAAATCTCACCATTGACCAAATTTTGGATTCGTCTACTTTACTTCACATCACCATGCGGCTTCCCAGGGCTTCCAGTGATAAAAAAGTTTGGTTTCATCTTAGATTAGTAAAGTTTTGACTTGATTAAAGTCCAACTATGTATACTGTTCAGACCAAGAGAAATAAAGTGTTATTTGCTTATGATTAATGCTTTGAGTTCCACATAATTTATGAATTATATATCATTTGCCATTGGTCATATCAGTAGAGTGTTCACCAATGGTCCGGAAGACCGGGGTTCAATCCCCGGTTGAGTCATACCAAAGACTCAAAAAATGGTACTTGATGCCGCATTGCTAAGTACTCAGCACTATAAGGAAAGGATCGAGGGTAAACTGAAGCAATTCTAGAAATTTAGTGAAGTAGCTATTGAAAAGGGAGTTTTCGAGTCACTCTCGACTAAGGTTGCCAATTTTATATCTTCCGCATCTGCACCTGATTAGCAGGTTTAGTTATATTGCATTTTATTTTAATTACTTGTTTGTTTGTTCAAAAATAGGTGACGTGACCCTTCAATTTCTTTTGCGGCTTTCCATGCCCTCTGGCAATAATTTCTTGGTATTTCACCTTCTTTTCCCTACTCGAAGTAGCTGACATTAACATTCTGAAAGATAGTCATAGTATTTACTTCGATAGTTCACCTCTAAAATTCAAAGAAAATATTCACTAAATGCTCATATTTTTCTGTTTCAGTGAAATATATATATATATATATATATATATATATATATATATATATATATATATATATATATATATATATTTGCCATTGCCATATATATATATATATATATATATATATAAGTAAAATTAGAATGTTTACAATTTGATAAAAACTAAAATTGGGAGAAAATTCAGAAAGAAATAAAAGTGTATAATATTCAAATGCAAATATAACAATTCATATGCAAATATAACAATATCAAAAAACTCAATTAATAAATTATAACATTGAGTTTCACAACTCTGCTAACCAGGTGTGTTGATATTTTTGCTAGTATATATACACCTTCTTTGGTATCTCTCTCTCTCTCTCTCTCTCTCTCTCTCTCTGTCTCACTCTCTCTCTCTCTCTCTATATATATATATATATATATATATATATAAGTCAGTAATAATTCCAGTTAATCTGGAGTTGGGAACAATTCCGAGCAGGTGAATTTAAATATTCAAATATAGAATATTAAAATAAAATAGTTCCGGTCAAGAGCTCAGAGCAAATAAAATTTACAGAGCAAATTATTTTTTCTTCCAAAATAAAAAAAAAACAACAATCGGTCACATTATGATGATAAATTTATTTCCATCCTGTTAAAAAGCATTGTTAAAATAATTAACAGGACTTCTTCAGATTAACTAAAACAAAAAAATCGATGAAAATAATTCTTTCCTAATTCAAAACCAGACTAGACACTTATACACAAAAAAAGCATTATTTCGTCTACATAAACCTAACTCAATTCAAACCTAGAAGCCTTATGTATTAATCTATTTTGGTATGTATAGAACAACATCCGGTTTCATCACATTTCAAATATAACAGGAAAATTTACAGCTGCAAAAGTACATATATCTTACTATCCAATGCATTATATAAAAAATATAATTCACATCAAATTTTAATCATTTAAATGAAATTATTCAATCTAAACTAATGTTAATCATAGTAATCCCCCAATATATATATATATATATAAGTAATATACCAAAAGATTATATACGTAATTTACAATTCAATTCAATATCAGAGCTAAAATATCCTAATGTTATTTCAAATTTTAATTCATTTATCAATTTTATAAGTCATTGTCATTTATTTATCATTCATTTATTCCATCACTTTTCTAAACCACTCTAAATTTGTTTCTATACCTTCATCTAGCAATAAAATCACATCACTGATTCAACAAGTTGAAAGGATCAATGTACATTTAATCTTTATCTTTTTCTCCAGACACAAATTACATCTTCCCTCAAAGCAATTTGGAGTTGTTGATTTTCCATTGTATCTTGGAAGTTAAGCCTCTATTTATCAACTTCCAAGAATTTTAGTTAATGCTGTTTGATTTTTCAAGTGTTTGAGAGAGAAAGAATGGATATGGTTATCAATCTTAACTTCCATCTGGCCGACGAAATTCCTATATAAACTTTTTCTTTTTCGTTTTCCTTTGAGAAAATAGTATATATATATATATATGAAAATAGTATATATATGTATATATACAGAGAGAGAGAGAGAGAGAGAGAGAGAGAGAGAGAGAGAGAGAGCGCATAAAAAGATCATTCAGTTGCAAATTGAACAAAAGTACTTAAGCATTTTGCTCTGTTGAAAATCTATGATGAGCAATTTTTTTTAAAAATACACACCCACACACACATATATATATGTATATATATAAAGAAAAATACTTAAAGGCATATACGAAAATAGGAGATTTACAATATGAAGAAATTTTATTGAAATCGCAAGGGCCCTTTTATCTGAGATTTGTCAAGCGACAACCTTCAGAAGTCGTTAAAAAACAATTTAAATAAGATTAATTAAAAGCGGGGTGAAAATGAAAATGATAGTCAGACAAAGTGGGGAGAAAGAATAAATTAAAACCACCCAAGTCAATCAAAAGAATTCCCCTAATAAATTTAAAGAGTGTTTAGGGTTTTACTTGCATAGAGAAGGCCTATCAAGAAAATATAAATGGCCTCCGGGACAATTAGATTTTGTTTCGTCTTAGCTCTTTGCAAAGCCACAAAACACTAATCGCTGTAATTAACCACACAACTACTTAAGGCATTAAAATGCTCACAGATGGCAGAATCGAGCAATTTTGAATGCCCGGATGTTGTGTGGTTACGAATATCTTTTGGAACTGGCTGTTTAACTCTTACCTCAAGGCAGTAAGAAGTGCGCCCTATATATGTGGCATTACAACAACATTGAAATTTAGAAATGAAATTGCTTTGTTGGAAGATAGGAAGCACATCTTTGTGAATAGAGTGAAATGCAGCTCGAGTAGTAAAGATGGTTCGTGCCATCGCCGTATTATATTAGAGTGTAGCAGAGGAAGAAACCTTATCGGCAACCAACTGGCTAGGAGATCTAATCCAAGGAAGTCTAGCATAAACCAGGTATTTAGAAGGCCCAAGTAGCCTGATGTTATTCCTAAACTTATAAACAGTTGTTAATGGTGTCAACAATATATATATATATATATATATATATATATATATATGTGTGTGTGTGTGTGTAAGATGCAATGTGTAAATTGTGGCCATCTTAAATCATTAATCTTATGCATGCACATTGTTTATTTCAGGTTTATCATTGTTTATTTCAGGTTTGTGTAGCAAACTTGAGTCAGTTGTGTATTACCTATGAGGAAAACAGCATTATGACGAATTCACTCCTCCAGAAATTTGGAAGCAATATGCTGTACTGCTTGGCATTCATAATGGAAGTGCCAATATAAGAATTTCAGAATGTTTGGGTGCCAATTTGAAGACAGTGAAGAGGACTTGAAAAGAGTTGGATGAGTCCAATGGTGATTAAAAAGTTACAGCAGCTCACATTCTGATCGTTCTAATGAAAGAGCTCAAGAATTTATTGGTGAGATCCAGGCCATGATTGACTATGATCCCAGCTGATCTATCAGCTCCATATCTAGGGACATCGAAGTGTCTTAGCTTAGCAGGTAATGTATGAAGACATTTGGTATTTCTCATACAAGATGTTACACCGCCATGTACCCAGGGGGCTTGCAGGGTGCTGTTTGTTCCCGCCAAGTCCACCGGTTAACGCAGGGCACAGACGTTGGCTGTGGTCTGCCGAACGATATCTAGTGTCACAGATATCATCAACTCCTCAGCGGAACCACATTTTAAAGTTACTAGGCTACTTATAGGTGAAGTATTAAGAGTCAAAGCAGCTAACTGGTCAGCTTTCCCCCTCAAGTACAAGGTCTTCGACAAATATAATTCTTCCACCACAAAAAGGACTCCGAACTGCCGTGTTTGGGTTAACGAGATTAATAAAAATATTCTTTTATTGAATAAAAGAAGGAAACAAAGACAAAAAACAATTCAGGTAAAAGTCAGGAGCAAGAAAATCTTTCTGTATCTCGGAAGGGGCCTCCACTAAAATTTTCGTACCCCGGACTAAGCCCTTCATAGAATATCTTTATCCTCGGACGAGCCATGCATAAGATATCTATTAATGGCGGAAGGTGAGAAGATTGTTCGACAACGGTGGACACGGCCCGCTTCCCTTTAGACTATGGGATTTAATGGGAGAGCACGTGCTCCAAATCTCAAGGTTATCATTTCAGTGTGAATGCAGCAGGATAAAGTTGAATATACTTAAATTGTATGTTCACTTACTCGGAGTTTTGTGGAATTTATTCTCTTCTCTTTTTTCTTTCGTTATTGGGTTCCCATCACACGTTGATACACGTCTTATTTCAGATAAGACCAGGATTAATTATTGTTCCTATCCTCGTGGACAAATATTTTCTTTGGGTATTCGTTTAACGAGGCTTACCATACCTCGGAGTGCTGGTTCATTCAAAAGGATAAGCTTTTTCTTTTCTCTCATGGTTCTCTGCGCGGCATTATTTTGGAATTTGGATTTCTTTCATATCCCAAATTATGTTCTTGGTTTTTCAACGAACAAAAGGCAACTCCTTATGCATCTTCATCCTTTGAGGAATACATGGCAAATCACTATGCGTCTTCACCCGGTAATGAATGAACGGCAACGAACTTATTTTCGTTGTTTGAAAAATTACCACGTGTTGATTTTTTTGGCGGTTTCTTTTTCAGTACCCCAACATGGTCGAGGGATCTGCCTCTCCGCTGACACACACATGGCTAATAGAGAGTGAGGTCCTCCCATGCCTATATCACCTTGTAATGATAGAGAGGGTGGGAGAGAGAGACAGCCTCTCCCACTGCCGATTCAGCTTACTATTATCGTCATCCAATAGCCTCTTTCATAACCCAGCGAATGTATAAGGGTGTCATGTTTCTGAGTCACAAAGGTAAGAAAGTGCCAATTTTTATCCCAGGCCATGGAGGACAAGAGGTTTCAAACAGACCCAAGCATCCTCTCTGACCGAACATGCTTTGGTTTTTCTTGGGAGTGTCTAAATTACTTATCAGGCAGTGTATTAATATGTAGCAATCCAAAAAATAAGAACACTGTTTATAGTATATGTTTGTGCAATTATCTTATTGGCTCATAAATGACATCTGATAATATTTATTTTGATTCTATATTGTTCCACTAGAAATAATAAAATCTTCATATCTTTGGTTTAGATGAAAATTAACTTTTTAAAAAATTGCTATGTGTGTACTTTTTATTAGCGATACTTTGTATTTGGATTTGTATATATACGCATTAATGTGTATGCAAATCTACAGTATATATGTTGTATGATAGTGTAACCATGAACACTTCTATTTATCTCTTTCTCATTTAGTCTCTTTCTCTCTCTCTCTTTTCTCACTCTCTTGTACACTCACTGGTACACTTCCTGACCACACATACATGCCCACAAAAATGCATGTCTGATTTGAGAATCATATAGATACTCAGCTCAATGACTGCCATAACTATGTGACATGCACCCTAACATGTGTTGTGTATTCATAACATCAAAGGATTTGGGCACAAATATAAATTGGGCCTTTTCTTTTATATCAGTTTTTCTTTACGTTGACATTTTCCCCCGTTTGATGCAGGGAGGATGCTGCGCGTTATTTACTCCTTTTCATATTTATATATATATGTGTGTGTGTGTGTGTGTGTGTGTGTGTGTGTGTGTGTGAACACAAGTAGACAGACGGTAGCCATTTTGCTAGCATCATTATCCTCAATTCTTTGCAGTTTTCTTCTACCTGTTTGGCTACTTGTTAGCTTGGTTATCACATTGGCTTCTGGTATGTACACACCTAAAAGTTTTTATCACTTTTCCAATGAGTCTTCTTTTTTTCGATTTTTTTCTTTTCTAATCAATTCGAAACTTACTTATTGTAATAATCTCTTGTTTATAATGGAATATGTCTGAAACAGTAGTGACAATGTAATGTTCAAGAAACAAGTTCTGTATTTCAGGATTTTGCTTAACATAAACATACCTCAAGGAAAGTAAAGAATAAACTGAACTTCCCAACATCTAGAATACAGATACATTCTATATGTATGGTATAAAGTGAAGATCGATTGATAGATAGATATTAAAAGACAAATTGATACATACATATGAATAGATGGATATATGTAAAAAGATAGATACTTACTAAACTAATTTTTCAGTTGAGGTGTTAGTTTTACAGCATGTCATTACTTCGAAGGGGACTAGAGTTTCATGTGTGTACAATCAATAAAAGTTCCCATACGAAAAAAGTCTGGAAACTTATTTAATGATCCTCATATAATAATCATTTCCTAGCACAAAGTTACATAGTTTTCTGTATTCTAATATTAATAATTTTCACTCAGATGAACATGATCCATAGATGGGGTTGTGATAGTACCGCAAGGTCCTAAGTAGCCCCTTACGCTTTTATAACAAACTAGTTAGTCAATGAAGTTGCTCAGAAATGTATATATATTTCAACTATCAAGTTTCACATAATGTATCATGGTATTAGAAAAAAAGGAGTAACTGTGTTCCTTGAATATCATTTAATTCCAAACTCGTTTTTTGTCTTATTTGTTGAATTTTTACTCCATTTCTCGTTTTTCGTCACGAACTAATTTGCCTATAATGGACAGATTGCTTGCACCCAAGTTACTCAATTTCGACCAGGGTATCTTGGCTAGAGTTTGGGGGAGGTGGATGAAGGAATGAAAACGATTCTTACTGGCAACAGAATCAGATACGAAGCCTGAAAAGTTTAAACTTCCATTTTACTAACTTGTGTAGAAGCAGAAGTAAGGGACATTTTTTCACTTCCCAGTGCAAACATTACGAAGATGAAGTGTATATCAAAAAGTAATGGCAAAATTTGGCAATTTATGCGAACCTAAAAACAATTGTAAGAAATAAGTTTTTTAATTGTGTTATAAATGAGCGTATGGTTGCAAGGAAAGGACAAAACAGTGAGTTGCTCAATCAAACAAAAAGACAAGTTAAAGATTTTAACAATCATATTAACATACAAGAAACGAAAGGTTCAAACAATTGTGCTCGGAATATAAGAATGTCTGCGAAATTGAGAAGAAAATGTTCTTGTTGTATTGATATACAACTACGAACATTAATTTTAGGAAATTTGATGAGTGTTGAATGGTAGTGAAAATTGAGAAGTAACATTTTCCAATTTTTGTGTTGGTAGGGGTGAGTCACAGACTTATGCAGTCAAACAAAGTTTATATCGACTGGGAAGGAGAAACGTCGGCGTTGAAAAGGGTTTTTTAGTCTCATAATATCGTGCAAGGATTACACTGGTTTACAAAGAAATTGAGGCAAACACAAAAATACCCATTTTTACCTAATTTGAGGTTGCTGAATTCAAATTGGAAATCCGTTTTTACTCATCACCTCTTTTTTTTTAGATATGCATAGTGTGCATTTTGTGAATATACGGTACATAAAGGCGTATATGAATTCAGGATTAATTCTAATATTGTGAGACTTATGGCTTATTTTTTAGTTATTATGCACTAAATGTAAGTGATAGCATTACATTATATATATATATATATATATATATATATATATATATATATATATATATATATATATATAGACTGATTTTGACAGTTAAGGCTGCAGGTCTCAATCCACACTCTGGCAGTCATTGGAAGAGGTTGTCTAGAAAGCGGCGCAGGAGGTTGATGTCCCTCAACTATCGTGTTACACATCTTTTGGGTTAGTAAATATTAGTATTACATTTTCAAATGCACATTTAGCTTTACTTTGTTACATTTTCAGATTCTCCAATGGCTTCAAGCACGTCAAAATGTCGAGGATGCCCCAACAAGGCCAATTCTTTCTGCTACGTGTGTGGGGACTTCACAGCAGTTGCACAGCGTCGAACCATCACTTCCCTCCTCAGAACCACCTACTTTCACTATTTTGACTGTAAAATTGGTGATCAGGACAAGTCTTGGGCTCTACACATCTGTTGTAAACCCTGCTACAATGGACAAACTGCATGGTTTAATGGCAAGAAAGCGGCTTTCAACTTTGCAGTCCCGATGGTTTGGAGAGAGCCGCGAAACCACGCAGATGATTGTTATTTTTGTTTAACTAATATAAATGGTTTAAATGCATCTTTTAGGAAAATGATCAAATATCCCAACCTTCGATCTGCTATGAAACCCGTTCCACATTCAGATGATCTTTCTGTACCCACACCTCCAGTAAATAAGGATCTTCTTTCCTCATCAGATGAAGAAACGCCTTCAAGGGAGCAATCTGCCGAGTCAATATCTTTGGGAGATATTGAGTCAACATATTCAGGAACAAGTGGCAATGAGCCACACTGGATCACGCAAGAAGACCTGAATGATCTTGCTCGTGATTTGTATCTGTCAAAACAGCAGTCAGAGCTCTTGGCTTCTCGGCTTAAACAGTGGAACCTAGTCCAGGAAGATGTAAGGATCACCAGTTTCAGGAATCGGAACAAATATGGTCATTGGTCTTCTTATGGGTATGCAAGCGGGCTTCACAAAGTACTGTTGTTTTCTCTGTCTCTGGGATAGTCGAGCTGTATCCCAGCATTACAAGCAGAAAGACTGGGGGTCTAGAAGCACTTTTGTTCCTGGCGAACACAGCCTCCAGGAGAAGCCTCTGATGGACATGAATAAGGTGCTTCTTCCTCCTTTTCACATCAAGCTTGGTTTGATGAATAATTTCGTGAAGGCGTTGCACAAAAATGGTGCTGCCTTCCAACACTTGTCTACTGTGTTCCCAGGTCTTAGTGCTGCTAAGCTCAAAGAGGGCATCTTTGTCGGACCTCAGATCCGAGAAGTGCTGAAGGATACTGATTTTGAGGAGCTTCTTAACTTAAAGGAACTGGGAGCATGGGAAGCATTCAAGTCAGTCTGTTGTGGCTTCCTTGGTAACACCAGATTACCAAGCCTGTATTGAGAAGTTGCTAAAGTCTTACGAGGATATGGCGTGCCGAATGTCACTCAAGATTCATTTTCTCCATTCCCACCTTAACTTCTTCCCGCCAAACCTTGGAGCAGTGAGTGATAAGCATGGAGAAAGATTCCACCAAGACATTACGAAGCTGGAGAGCAACTATCAGGGCAAATGGAACCCGGCATGATGGGAAACTTCTGCTGGATGCTCTTGCGTGACATCCCTGAGGCAAAATACACCAGATCTTCTAAGAAAACACACCTTTGACTGTCTGTGGTACTATGAATGGTGTAATTGCGTCATCCAAGTATATTGATTCAATCAGTGTTCTTTATCTATCCTGTTTTATCTGTTATAAGCTGCTGCAACTCTTGAAATATGCACATATATTCTCTGTTTATACTAAAATGAGACTATTTAAAAGCCAGAAAACTAAAGGTGATAGAGCAAAACTATTTATAAATTTGAATTCAGCACACCCAAATTAACAAAAAACACCTATCCCCATTCTTGCCTCAGACCAAAAATTTATTTTTGTAAATCAGTGTTATTGTCGTAATATTTAGGCCATAGTCATCGGTTTTCTGGGCTGTTGGCGGTCTTGTCGTTGAGGCAAGTTTTAAGGCATTCAACATCTTGTTTATGTTGGCTTGTGCTTCTTTTATTCTTTCATCTGATGGACGTGTTGAGTCAGCTTTCAAGTTGAATAGTGAAGTTTTCGGAGCGAGTCAACTTTGTGAAATTCATATTTCTCTTGCTGTACACTTCTGACACCAGTGTTATAAATAAGCGTATGGTTGTGAGTTTTTCTAATTGTTGATGAACAATAATTCTATTGAATTATGTTATATCAAGCGTATGGTTGTAAGGAAAGGACAAAACACAGAGTTGCAAATCAAACAAGAAGACAATTGAAAAATTTAATAATTATATTAACAAACAAGAAACAAAAGGTTCAAACAATTGTGTTGGTGAATATAAGAATGTCGGTGTAGGAGAAACGTCGGCGTTGAAAAAGTGGAATGTAGATGGGGTGGGGATTCTCGAGTCATGCGACTTCCATCAAAGTAAGTAGTATCAGACGAGTTTGTGTGATGTTGAATGCTGCAGGCGTCGCGGTCGATATTTTTCTCTCGAGGTCTCGGAGCCGACTGACTTTTGAACTTTCGTTAACTATTTTTTTATCGTCGCGTTTGGGTCGAATCGACCCCAAAAAACTTTGATGGGGAAGGTTGCTGAGTGGGTGAAAAAAATTTTTAATTGTAAATATAAAGTTACATTTCAACCGGATGGATGCGCGGAGCCTACCTGTGCAGTGACGTGTTTTATTCATTTTGGTTTCGGCCATCGTCTAAACAACATCCAGCTTTTGAAATGTACGTTTGTGGTATTTTATTCGTTTGTTTATTGTTCTTGCGTTTGGAATGTATTAGTAAAGGGATTTATGTATATAACAATTGCAAGCAAACGAATAATCAGATATTCTATGACTGCGTGACGGAACGATGACAACGTGTTAGTAAATGTGAATTCGGTGATTTATGCGACTCCTTGATAAAGGATATTTTAGTTATCGGTTTTAAGGATTTACGTCTCACAGAACGGCTATTCAGGGAACCTGACTTAACAATAAGAAAGTCAATTTATGTTGGTCAAGCTGCCGAAGAAACAAAAAGACAAGCTAAGGAACTCGCAACTTCCGAGATTCCAGAAATGTACATTTTCTAGTAGTATTACTATTACTTGTTACAATTAATATGAACATGAAAAACAATGTGGCTAACAGTCCTATATCAAGTTCATCAACTTCTGTGCAAGTTCTCAAAATTCCCAGCATACTACAGGCGATGCACAAAATGCCAAAAGGACACTTTGCTCGTTAGTGTCTCGAAAATCAGTGCGGCAAATAGAAATATACACTAATTCGTTTGACTCTGACTCAGATTAGAGGCCTTGGCGATTACAGAATATCCCCCGAGCCTTACACAGGCAAAGGAAATTATGACCATTAAGATTATTTGGAGAAACTGGAGAATAGGGGGGTTTGGGGGTGGGGTGGGAGTTGTCTCTATTCTTCAGATTTTTACTTATCACTTCGCTTTTTCTGGTTTTTGTGATTTGTTATATTTACTGATTGTATCTATTGAAAATGCTCCAGTCGAAAAAGCCTTTTAGTTTCGTTTTATCTATTTGTTTATTTGAGCTAGGTTTTAGCCGTGTTTATTAAATATGATTCCCCTGTTCAAATTAATTATCGATTTGTGCATATATATATATATATATATATATATATATAGTTGCATTCTAAATTACGGAACTTGACAATGGATGTGTAAGCCAAGAGTCATGAGGGGCCAAGGATGTCTCTCTGTACTTGGGATGAATTTACTAAGAAAATAACAACTCATAAGTGTATCATACAAGTAGCAGCTGTGTACTAATAGGTTGATAGGCATCTTATGATTGGTAAGAATTTCCTTTTCTACCCATAATGACGGTCGGGAATGTACTATCAGAAGAGGCTTGAACAAGGAATAAAATGAATAATTAAAAATCAATGAGATGTTTGTCAATTTTTTCATTGTTTATGCAAAAATAAGGATCTAGCTTCTGTTTCAGAGCAAGTGATGAGACTTTTTATTATGTCTTTACAAAATTGTATGAGCTGCAGTATATAAATTATCCGGTTAGATATATTGTTGGGTTGTTTGGCAGGAATAGACAAAGAATGACATGTCTTTTTGTTGTATACCAGGATCTAGATTGTATCGATATACGAATATATCTGGATAAGTTGTAGCAGCAAAGTGCTTCAACAGTTAACACTCGGTCTCCAAAAGTTAACACTGATTGTCTCCATAGTATTGATATCACAGTATTATTACAATTATTTGTTACAAGTATGTCGGTATTTTACTAGCACCTCATAAGGCTGAAATGTGGCACAAGGCTGTTTTAATGTGCGTGGCCAGTTCCAAAATTGCCTTGAGCCTCATCAGCATTCCCCTAAAAAGATTTCCCTCATGCAATAAACCTGGTCCTGCCGAGGCAGGTAAAAATCTGAAGGGACGGCCTCCTTAGACCAAAGAAATTGGTGATCTTACACCTCCTTATGGATGCTAGGCTTCTCCAGCCTTGACTGACGAGACGAACATAATTACTCATAATGTCAGACTGTTCCAACAAATTGTACATAAGTAGTCATGGACCAGTTTACTTACAAATGAAGAAAAATGTATAAGCTTTTGTCGATAACACTTTTCCCCATTTTTTCTTCTATACAAATACATTTACAAATGCAAATATGCATCATATATATACTACATCCCTTTTATTTTGGTCGTCCTTGATTACAATCGTCCAACTTACTTATATACCCCATAGTATTGATCACATACTTGGGAGAGAAAAAGAGAGAGAGAGAGAGAAAATGAGCGTATGTGAGTGTGTATGTTAGAGTGAGTGTAAGAGACTACGTGTATCAGGCTGATAATGAAAAATGATTCTACACATTGATAACACAGTGGTTCTTGTATCTTCTGTTCATATTTTTATAAATTTTGCATCACCCCATACATTTTTACTATCCACACATGTGTCTTCCTAAATTGTGTAAGCCTAAAGTTCAAAAACCTCCTCTCAGAACACCTGCTTCTTCCTGTCATTTGTGCTTTATTTCCTTTTCCACTGCTTCAGAGTCGAGAGAAGTCAACATCCAACATCAGAGAGTGTCAAACTTCTCTGTACCAATGAATAATAGTTTCTTTTTGGGCCACATCCAAAAAAAGTTACCTAATTATATAACTTTTGGATATTTTTCAAAGTCTATCGGAGACAAATTAAATAATGAACCAAGTTCTTCCAGAATGTGATTTTACCTCCCCCACACCAGCATTCTTTTCTGTCTGACACTTGATATATTTGTGTTTTATTTCCTATTCTGTGACTTCTGGTTCAAGAGGAGTAGCATATCAACATTCTCCATGTCAATGAGTGTTAGTTTCTTTCCATTGCATATCTAATATATAAAAGTCTATTAGGTGATCAAGGAATAGTAAAATATTAATTAGTAAGTTAATCTCATAAACCATTATTACTGATGTATGTTATGGTTAACATATTTTTGTGACTTTATGCAGAAGATCAACTAAGTAAATACCTTTAATAAGCTCTTTACCAATGTTATTTGTTTTTAAAGAACAATGTAAAGATGCTATATATCAACTGCACAGTAATAAGAACATTGTGATAATGATTAAATATCTGTGAGTCAGTCCTTTAGAAAATGGCTACAGTTATGAAAACTGATTATGAAAATGTTTCAACCAGCCATATTCCAATGCCATTGATGTCAGTTAAAGGAATTTGAAGAGAAAGTTCTTCTTGAACCAACCTCCTTGTGGATCTTGGTTTGAAATATAATGTCAGGCTTTGGAAGATTGATTATGAACAAGAAAACAGATTCTGCAAGAAGGTTCTATTCTTTGGCTCTTTCTCATTTATTACATTAGAATATCACTGATGCAGATTTAACTATGCTGGTTATGGGCCTTTATTTTATTTTTATTACTCAGGCAATATCATCTTTTATAGAGTAATTGTTTTTGGAGTAAGTATGAAGGGAGGGAGTGATCTTCTATATGGGATGGAATATAGATTTCAGTTTGGAATCAGTTAAGTGAAAGGCTGTAAGATCAGTTTCTTGGAAATTGACTATGGTAAGGGAATTAGAGTTTTCAGGAGGGATGCTCGGTATTGATCAGTTGTTTTATTACAGCATTTGCTAATGCACTTTAAACTTTCTTGTTTTAAACCTTTTGACTTTTCTTCCTCACTCATCCAATGGTGATGCAACAGGATGATGGATTAAAATGACCAGATCAACATTAGAAAGACATCTTTTCATTCCTATGAGCAGAATTTAATTTTTATATTTACTCTGCTTAGCTTAGTCTGGAACAAGGCCACAGTATATTTGACAATATGAATTTACCTCAGAAGGTCATTGTGGCATAAAAAAGATATATCAGAGACCCATATGGTCAACTATGAATTACATAGGATTCGAAAAATTCTGATTTCTTCTAAGCCGGATTAGTCAATTTCCTGTATGTAAATTCATTGAAGAATCATTGAAATTTGGTTATATTTACATTTTCAGTGCCACTCAGATATATAGATATGCATACATATTTTTCTGTTCATTTGTTTTGTTAGTGTACTCAATATTTAGTAAAATACAACTATATTACTGGTACTAAATAGATGAACCTGTGAAAATTCCTCTTTTTTATAAATTTTCATTTTCTTATTCTGAAACATGAATTTGCTAATTGTGTTTTATTATGTAAAAGATTTTTATACAAATGAGCTTGTCCTTTCTTTCTGAAACACTAAGTAAAAATAAAATGATAACAGCCTTATAACAAAAAATAAAATACCATAAAAAGGCCATCTCGAGTGGTGCAATGGCTAGCAATCTAGACTTGTAAACTGTCACATGTGAGTTTGAATCTCATTGGGTGCTCCATTCATACAGCCTTGAGTCACATCTTAAAAGACCTTAGTAAATTAATGAAATAGCATAAATATTTATAAAAGCTGAACTTATTCTGGATGGCTGCATATTCATATTTTTGGTGAAAATTTTGATACAGTAGAATTTGGTTATAAATAATACATTATTATATCCATTTTGTATTATGTTGCAGTAAACATAATAACATCCTGGGATCTTTGATTGAGATGAAAATAAGTTTTTATTTTTAATAAAATAAGGTTTGGATAATACTATTGTAGAGAAGAGGAAAATCTCGTATTTTGTTTTGGCGCGCAATTTAATTCAACACTGAATTTCACCCAATCAGGATGACATATCCTATTCAGCCCGGACCGTCATTTCCGGCTAGCAAAACGGGTGAGCGGCCAAACACACGCTCTTCAGCTTGAGACAGCGACCAGAACAGACGTGTCTCTGGTCGTCCCTGCTTAGCAATGCTTTTTAGCTAAACACACCACCCAGTGGGATATCTCACTGTGGCTTTAACCCTAGCAGCAGCAACATGGACACTCATTGAGGGAACCATCTAATTTATGGATTCTTTGCATCTAATATATTTTAGACCAAGGAATCCCAGTTGAATATGAATTAGATACGTTCAGCATGCCTTTCACAAGCACCACAAAAATTCACTATGTCGATCCGAGCGCCACTTCGCTCTCAACATACTAGCTCCCATTTCACCTCTGGTCCACATTAATGGAGATAACGCCTACTCTCCCCAAATACCAGACACACAAAACTACATGGTGACCTTGAATACTTCCCTCACACGTCCAACGACACGCTGCCATTTCAACATCCTGCTAAACCATTTCGTCTCAAACATCCAACAAGCCTAACCACCATGAGTCTTGCAGCACCAAGAACAAACCGCCACAAAGCTGCAAATAAAAACTTTCGTTGTTGTGTGTTGTTTAAAGAATAGTTTCGCAATTCATTTGTTGCCTTAAAAAATATAGCGTTAAACAAATAACCATATCACAACACCGCGCTAAATTGGTGACCCCGAATGGCACCTTCTGAATTACGAAACAAATAAAAAAATAACACAAAACACGGTCTCCATTTTCAGACAGCAGAACAAGCAAAAAGAAGAGAAAAAGAGAGAGCCCGGAGCTAGCAGAAGAAACACATCTCTCTCACATGACCGCCACTGATTCCACTTGGAACACTTCGCTCACTGCTAGCTTTAAACACGCTTCCTACGAACCAAGGACCAGTATACAGACCAGCGACGCAAAGAGACACTTTCTCACTCTCACTCCTTCACGCCTGCTACTGTAATAAACCTTACTTTGTTGTGTTGTTAAAAGAAGTTTTTTAATTCATTTGTGTGCCTAAAAAAATATAGTGTTAGGGAAATTAACATTTCCCAAACCGCTAAACTGTAGTACTCATTTGTACTATTATTCACTGCTATCCCATTCCAAACTGACACTTAGCATATTTGAACAGGGTTTTATATTCTACTGTTACTATCTTGTGAGAGAGTTTAAACTGCCGTCAAGCTATTACATTCACTTTCAGACTAATAGATTAAGGAAAGATATGAATCCTCTTATCATCCAAGCAATGGGTTAAATCGTACCACTACTGTTCTTTTACAAGGATGGGTTTGGCATTAAATAACTCAAGAAGAGTGGTATGGCATTAAACAAAGAAATTAAACCAAACCAATCAAGTCTTTTGAATAAGAAATGATAGCAAGGAAAATGCAACTAATACTTATATTAGTGCAAAGTCTTATATCTTATATAAGTGACTTGAACTGATAAGCAGAAATATATGCAAAATTCTGTGAAAATTTGAATCCTGCAAGTTAAACCTTGTTTGCTTGAACCTGGAATAGATTTCATTCACAAAATTTCAGATCAATAACTTGGTAGAAAAATTTGAACAAAAAATGGATCATCCGGTAAAATAACAATTTTCTTTTTTTTTCTCACAGTTTTTAATTAAAGATTAAATGCCTTACAAAGAGCTAAAGTTGTCCAATGATTGAAAGTTACAAGAACATTTTCTTCTTTAAAGATCTTTAAATAGAGACACAGAGCCCCATTAGCAGATTCACAGGGTTTTGATTGCAGAAAATACTTTGAAAACATGATATGTGAAAGAAAGGCTAATAAATCTTATATTCTAACCAGGAGGGAAATTCTAATGATATTGGTTAATAGATATTCAACACTTCATAGTAGTTTATATTTGCAATCAAATTACAACTTTCTCTGGTTTAACTTTGGTGGATTTGTTTATTGATGAGCTTCTCATTAATAATTTAAATGAAAAGTCTTTTTTAGTGTTGTGGCCTATAGCTAGAATCATGGATGAACAGTATAGACTTGAAATATGTGAAAAATAAAAATGTTTGATAAGTCATAAAAGCATAAAAAATACTATTAATCTATTCTGTTATTGAAAACCAAAAATATGCATACTGCACATGTAGTGTATT
The DNA here is from genome assembly GCA_963585895.1 of Sepioteuthis lessoniana. Classification (NCBI taxonomy): domain Eukaryota; kingdom Metazoa; phylum Mollusca; class Cephalopoda; order Myopsida; family Loliginidae; genus Sepioteuthis; species Sepioteuthis lessoniana. The sequence goes on from OY757908.1 coordinate 87,703,452, forward strand.
GCCTTAGTCACATTCTCTCTCTTGTTATATCACTATAATAATTTAAAATTTATAACTTAAACTTGGTTATAAAACACGAGTAGAACAAATGATATCACATATTATTTTGTTATAGGCAACAAAATTAATAAATAAATTCAATAGATGAAGTAAAATACTGAAAAATATATGATGTGATATAAAAAAGTAGTGTGACTGAATCTTTAAATGTTTTTAATTTGAATATTCAGTTTCACTACTTTTTTAAATTTAAAATTTAAATGAAGATATATTCACAACTGAGCAACTTGTTTAATAAGGTGATGTCTAGATGTCTAGATAAAGTCTGGAAAAGTCAGGATAAATCTGAAAAAAAATTCCAAATAATGATACTTTTTTATGATTTGAACATTCAAAGATGTAAGAAAAATTCTTTTATATCTTATAAAAAAACTTTTAAAAGTTTAGGGTAAGATTAGTAAAAAAAAAAAAGCAAAATTTATTCCCCACTCACCACCTTCAATTTATAGCATCTAAAATGGTTATTCATGAGGGACACCAATATTTTTTCTTATCTCTTTGCTTGCCACTTATTTATCATTGGTTGGTTGCTTAGTCTTAGGGCATGTTGACCTTTGTTAGGTTATTTAATGCCAAAGTCAGTATTTTTTCAAACAATTATATAGTTTCAGGTCCTAATTTTCATTTAATACCAGTAAAAATTAACCATATACAACAGTTATGTGAAGGCAGAAAGGAAATAGTTTATTATATAATAAGAGAATGCAGCAAACTAGCACAAAAGGAATACTACACTAAGCATGGCTGGCTGGGATAGGTGATCCATTGGGAATTATGAAAGAGATCAAAATTTGACCATACTACCAAGTAGTATATGCACAAATCAGAATCCATCATGGATCTCTTAAATCCAGCCAGAAGACCAAACCTTGAGTTAACAAAAAAAAAAAGACTTGCTATCTAGAGAATTTTGCAATTCCAGCATCGAACAGAGTGAAAATACAAGAAAGAGAAAAGATACACAAGTACTTGGACTTTGCCAGAGAACAAAAAACCCCCAGAGGAATATGAATGTGATGGTAGTACCACTTGTGGTGGGTGCACTTGGAAGAGTCTCCAGTGGTTTGAAAAAAAGACTGTAGGAATAAGAAATCAGACAAAGAACTTACACTATCCATACCAGAGCATTGTTAAGATTGGATAGAAAACTCAGGCTTCAGTGAAAGACCACCAGCTATGAGTGAAAAACTTACAAGGAATGAAATAATCATAATAATAATAATAATTGCAAAATTGTCAACTTTGCTGTACTGGCTGACTGCAGAATAAAACTGAAAGAAAATGAAAAGAAGGATAAGTACCTAGACCTTACCAGGGAATTAAAAAAACTATGGAACATGAAGGTGACGATTATACCAATTGTGATTGGTGCATTCGGTACAGTAACTAAAGGACTATTAAAGGGACTGGAGGACTTGGAGGTTGGAGGATGGGTGGAGACCATCCAGATTACAGCATTGTTGAGAATGGTCAGAATACTGAGAAGAGTCCGGGAGACTTGAGGAGACTTGCTGTCACTCAAACTTCAGTGAAAGAATAACAGCTAAAGCTGATGTGAAAAACTCTAATGAGTAAATAATAATAATTTGGAGATTACTATCAATGTGACCAAAAAGAGGCAGCAAAAAACATAGATATATAATAAGCCTGTATCAGGATTGAGTGACAAGAGGTAAATTTCTAGGGAAGGAGAAAGAGAAGAAAAAATAAGAAGAAAAAGCAGATAGTCTATGGAATAGCCAGCTGACCTCTGAGGAATTCAGCCAAAGCACTCATTGTAGGTCAAGACAGTCACAGATGAATGACTGAATGACTGCAGTAATTGAAAATGACTAGAAAAAAACCCAGAGGTTCCAAATCTTCTGCTCATGTGTGGATTACACTGGAAATGGATATGTTCCTACCAAGAGCACCAGGGGTATGACTTGGGTTTGAAAGTTAGTTGGCTCAGAGATGTGATGAGAAAAAGACGAGAGAGAACATGATCCAGGATAATGTGAAGATAGTTGAAAGTTGTGGTCCCCATTTTGGGTGAGCTCTGGAAAGGGGTCTCACACCAGATGCTCAGGTGTAGAGACAAAACCAACAAGTACTTTAGAACTGCAACAGAAAACCAGAAAGAAAATTCAAGGTGTGTGTCTACCCTCTCTTTCTCTCTTCATGACATGTTGTTTCTCTTTGTGCTGCTAATGCAGTCAACTCAGCTTTCATACTCTGTTTCTCCTTCCTGACAACTATGTTAAAAAATGTAGTGGTGAATAAACTTTTGTGTTTGTAAATTATGAGTTATGTGTGTTTGTCACCTTTTCCCATGGTGAAGTGACCACCGGGTTTAACTACCACTTAAGATGTAGTGATACACATATAAATCAGTTTGCACATGGTGGTACAAATACTTACCTGTAGTCATGGTACAAATGTCTGCTTGGTACCATCATCGTACAAGCCCATCTCAGCTAGAAGGCCTGGCATGGTGTTCATTAACTAGAAAACATAGGAACTTGTTATATATTGGACTAAACTGTTCCAGTGGACCAGAGTGAGAAAATGAAAGAAAGTAAAAAGATTCACAAATATGTGGATCTTTCCAGGGATGAAGCTGAAGTAGTTGTGTGCTTGGAAAAGTTTTGAAAGCAAACTGGAGGAATTGGAGATCAGATGAAGAATTGTGACCATAAAGATCACAACATTGTTAAAATAAGCTAGATTTCAGAGAAAAGTCCTGGAGACAGAAGAAACTTGTTGACACTTAGACTCCTAATGCTGGTGTGAGTATGATAATAATTATTTTAATTTGGTTATATAACTTTAATTATTTCTATCTCAATCTAATAACTGGGACAGAGTTTTATGGTTTCAAGAATTTTTATCTAATACTTATAATTTGCATACAATATGGTTTTAAGTATTTAAAGCAATTACATGTTTTCAAGTAAATAACTATAATAATACATTATAAACAATTATAGCATCAACTAACTATTACAAATACAAATAATTTGCAAATGGCTACATATTTTCAAGTATTCCTGTCTAATATTGATAAATTTGTTTGACCCATAGATGAGATTACATCTCAGGGTGACAATTGCAGAATTGAAAGTTCATCACTAGATACAGTTTAGTGTTATATCCAGGACACCTTTGAAATGGAGATGGTGTATGTCCACCCAACATTGCAGTCTTATCTTTTTTACTGTAAATCATATTCTTTATTACAACATACTTTACCTGAGCAAGACAATAACTTACTTCTTAGTTTCCTGGAGTCAATATGCTATGTCTCTCAAAGTTTGTCTGTTGGACTAAATATTCCTCTTCTCAGACCATAATCAGAAAAGCATATTTCAATTCCAGCAGTCTGAAATTTTTTCTGGAAAGGCTGAAGATGTTTTTTTACTTTGCAAAGAAATAAAACGATCTACAATAAGGAGCTGAGTAATAATCACCTTAAGGACACTTGTATAATAGTTATCCACACCACAAATGAATTTGACAAGCTGGGTTCTTATCCTGGTTAAAGTAGTTTGCATTTCACTTTACATTCATGCCCTTCTGTCTCTTTTCTCCTCATCTGTAGTAGGGTAAGACTGGGCTTTATAGCCTTGTAGGTAGGCAATCTGGTCTTAGAGAGAAACAAATGCTAAATTTAAAAACTTGAGGAGATATGGCACACTGGTACACCATCCATCTGTTATCAGCTCTTCCAAAAAGTGTGGCTAGTAATACAGAAAACAAATCATCTGAGCAATTTTAACTGAACTATTAGCATCACTACTAATAGTAATTACCTTTAGCTATACTTGTCTACTTTCTATATTTTCTTTGTTTCTCTGATATTACGTCTGCTTTTTTCTCTTTCTTTTTCCTTTTTCTGTTTTTTCTTTTCTTTTTTTCTTATCTCCTTTGATTTGAAAAACTGTGAGCAAGGTCAACGGTCAGTCTTCATAATTTATCCTGTGTAAAAAGTCTTTAAAAAATAATCTTTTCATTTCTATCAAAAAATCTTCCTCTTTCTATTATCTTTTAAAATTTGCAGACCTCTCTAACTTTCACTTTAGACTTTGATACATACACATTCAAGTACATGCACTTACATGCATATAAACTACATCTACACATATATACACATACAGATTCAGTTGCACCCACCTGCATAGACATTCATATATGTGATACCTCTATGTATACACACTCGTACAGATACACCTACATACATATGCATTGTTATACCTAAATGTACACCTAAAGACAGAAGAGCTTATAGTGTCACTCACATTATTAGTATTAGATCAGAATACTTGAAACTGTATAGTTTCAAGTCTTCTGATCAAATACTAACTGCTTGTAAAGTATTTATATTAGGAATATTTGAAACAATAAAATGGTGCAAATGATTGACTATTTTTAGATAGGAATAATTATTTGAAAAAAAGATTGACTGCAGCATTAAATGATCAAACAATGGTTGAAATGCTGTAAAACCAACCAAACTATCACCAACTAACTACCACAACAAGTTACCATCATTATCATTGCTATCATCCCTCCTACCACCACCATCTCAATCGTCATCACTTCTATCATTATCAGTAATTCTGATATAACCCCTACGATCACTGTCACCATCATCTTCTACATCACTAATATCATTACTACCACCATGATCATTATTGTCATAGTAACCCTAACCTAGTTTTCTTCAATTTTTCTTTTATTCAGAAAAAAACATCTTTTTAAACAATTAACTTATTAAGACTGATTCCTTTGCAGATTATTCTGAGTAAATCATATTGGGAAGACTGAATTAGCATTTTTCTAATGTTAAATGAGTCTTGCACTGAAAACTTATACTTAAACTTGCTGACTCTTTTGTTTTCTTTCACCTTTGCTACATAACTTAATAAATATGTGAGAGTTTAGGATAGTAAATGAATTGTTCATTTTTGGTTGCAGGATTGATCAGTTTAGAGATACTGACTGAAAAACATAACTCTAAAAATCTTATTACAACAGAGCAAAAATCATTGTCACCATTTAATTCTGTTATAATTATTAGTATAAGATGCCCTATTGTTTTTATTTTAGATGCTAGTTGTGTGTGGCTAGGCCAAAAAGAAAGTAAATATGGTAAGAAAACTGTGTTGTGTCAGGTTTTAAATAAGTGAAAGCCAATCTGGTTTAAAATCTCCCAGGTTGCATCATACCAAAGACTTTAACAATGGCACTTGATACCTCTTTGCTTAACACTCAGCAATACAAGTTACATATCAAGGGTAAAGCGGAGCAATTCAGGGAAAGGAGTAGCACGCTCCCCTATACCTCAGTGTAGTAGCTATTGAAAAGGGAGCCTTCTGGTTGTCCTTGACTATGGTCACCAAGTTTACTTTTTACTTTAAGACATGCTAGTGTTGGTTGACCAGCAAGAACTTATTCACATCAGCTCTGTGTGGACACTGGACATTGTTTGGAGAACATGTTGGGAGAGATTGGAGAGAGAGAGAGAGAGTCAGGGAAATTCATGCTGTCAGTTTGACTTGATGATGATGATATATATACATATATATCATATATATGAATCTTTTATCTCAAATATGAGATGAAAAGCATATTTTTTTTATTATAGACAATTCCCAAACTAAATCCCTGCATATGCAAACTTTAAAACAACGGTCCCCTCCTCATATTAAAGAATTATATACTTTTGAGTCTGATTTAATCAGGCAAGTTAAGTTTATAAAGTTCAGAAATGTTAGTAATAACATACAACAACAAATAAAGAGTGACCTTAAAGACATTGAAGGTACCAACAAAATCTTTGTTCAGGTGGATAAGTCGAGTATCTTATATAAGATGAGCCCTAATAAATATAAATGAATGTTGCATAAAAAACATAATTACACATGATAAAAAAGCTCCATCTAATTTAGAGGCTGATCTGAATAAAGAAGCCAACCAAAATACAAATGGGAAAAATTAGTAAGGTTATTTTGCAAGATATTTATGTTATGCTTAGAATAACTCTAAACATAAACAAATGGTGTAATATGAATAATTGCATCAAGTGGTTTTAGGATTATGACAAAAATGATCAATGTTCCTTTATAAAATATGACATTAAAGAATATCTATTATGAAAAAAACTGCAAAGAAGGCACTAAATCTAGCCTGAGAATATATGTTGATATAAGAGGATAAAGTCAAAATCATTAAACATAGCAGAAAATCATTGCTGATTTTTGTGAATTAAAAAAAGAAATTAGGGATAATTTCAATGACCCTATGGGAGCTTACGATGGTCCCTAATATGTGTGCTTGTGGGTTGTTTCTCATTATTCAATCTCAATAACATTATTGACCCCTGCAACCATGGCCTTTATTGAGACATTTATGTATCTCTGAATTCAAACCTGTTAAATTCTACTTAAAAACTGACCTTGTGTCGCATCCTGCTCATATAGAGGGGTTGGTATATATATATATAAATATATACAGAGATGCACACACACACAAACATAATGACAATTTTAGTAATATATAGATACATTTTTAATAAAATTTATATTTAATTTCAATATGAGGAAAAAGCAAGAACTGATACAAAAAAATGTAGAGTCTATTTGCAGAATAGACAGCATATTTTATTTACAGTTGGAATCATATGGGAAAATTAGTGTTAAGTTATTTCAAATATAATAAATGTACATCTTTTCAATAAAGTGGCAAAAATATATACTGTTAAAAGAATTCTTCATACAATCTATGCTACTTTACTTAAAAGCAAGAAGTAATCCCCTTAGTGTATTGATTAATATGCTGGACTGTGACATAGTATTAAGCAAGTTTGACTCTAGTCACATTATTACATTTACTTTAAGACTAAAACCCTTGGGAAAGGTATAAATTCCATTATTCCTATAAATTCCTAAGGGTTAAATAGTACCACTATTGGTCTTCTACAAGAATGGCTTTGGCATTAAATAACCCATAAGATTGATATACCATTAAACAAAGAAACCAAACCAAACCAAACCTTTATTTAAAAACTGTTATAGAATGTACAATATTAGAATTTTGTGATAAGAACAACAATTAGCTGAAAGAAAACTAGTTAAAAACCATGCAGGTTGTTCCAAAAGTAATACCTCCAATCTTATGTTGGTCCATGACATCAGAAGTGGATGTGATTGGAATAATTGTAGAGGTTAGCCTTCCTGCACATAGCCCATAAATATTATTGGCCTTGTCACAGATAAGCAGCTGTGTGTCATTCTAGTCAATTGGCATTTGGCATGACAGTAGATACAAAGTAGAGTTGTGTTACTGAACACATAGAAAACAAACAAACAAACAAGCAATTGAAAATATTGATATTCATCAACAATTGCAGAATATTTACTGAGATTGAAAAATGGATGACAGTGGAAAGTGCTTGTGGAGACAATTTTAGACAATTTTTATGAAAACTGAACCTAATTTAAGAAGACAAAAAGAAAATATATAAAAATGGTGAAAAAGAACCTTATCTGTGGTTTTAATGAAACATAAGAAATACTGTTGTATTTGAGCACTCTGATGAAGGAATTAACAGCTGCCACCCACATAATGCAAACCTCTTCTAATGAATTGAGCACTCTGGCATCTGATAATGTGAAATGTAAACAAATGAAAGCTAATACATAATGCATTATTAATTCTGAGTGGACATATGTCACCGAAATGGCTGAGCATTTAGATACCATATCAAATGTAAAGTTAGGCGGGTTTCAATCCCAGCTTGAAGTGTCCTACGTGTCTAGCCCCACTGCAGAGTTGTGACACAATGAAACAGTCTGTCTGTTGATGACAATGTATATATATATATATGTGTGTGTGTGTGTGTGTGTGTGTGTGTATATGCGTGTATGTGTGCATATGTGTGTGTGTGTTGAGTGAGAGAGAGAGAGACAAACAGACAGACAGACATATATATATATTAATATATCTATATCTATATATATATATATACATATATATAGAGAGAGAGAGAGAAAGAAAGAGATTGAGATAGAAAGAGAGAGATTATATAAATAGTTGAATTTGAAGTTTTATACAAATCATTAAAAAATCATTTGACAGATATAAATGTACATTCTGAAATAAAAAGAAGAAATTCCTATGTCATCATTGAAGATTAATGACATTTGCAGAAGGTGTCTTACAAATGGAAATAGATGAATATTAATAAATTCAGAATAGTCTGCAGAAAAATTGAAATTAGGCAAATCAGGTTCTTAAGGTGTCATCAGTTTTGGCAAGATTTCAACCAAACCCTTAGGAATTGTTAGGGTAATCCCCGAAAAGGTTTTGAATTATATTCTTCCAAGATTATTTGAGTTTTTACTCTGCAAAATGAAATTACTATTCATAAAATGTTGAGATAAATATGAGTTACAAAGTAGATAGCATGCTTGGATTTGATGAAAATAAATGTCATTTTCAAACTTTTCATTTTAGAAATTTTATGTTTTTTGCTAATCAAATATTCATGACAAACCTATAATTCTACATAAAAAAGATTGACTAATTATACCTTTTATACTATGAATATTTCATGTAGTTGATATCCACAGTAAAAATTTTCAAAGGAGTTTTATAGAGAAATATGAGATTTATATTTACATTTTTGAGTAAAGTTGAAATTAAGGTTGATATGCCATAAAACTCAAACAACCAACCAACCAACCAAAGTCGAGATTATTCATTCAGAGTCATACTATTCAGCCTGTGAACATCAGTGACCCTCTAAAAAGACATACTGTTAGCTTCTTTAAAGGAAAAAAATAGAAAATTAGTTTTTAATAAAAGTGTGACCTTATGAATTTTTAATTAGGCAGAAGGTAAAAAAAACTACACTTTGATATCATTGGTTGATTGTTATTGCATGATTTTAAGTTAGAGTTATCTAATTCAGTGCAATGTCTGCAATCAACAGGAACAAAAAAAGGAGGTAACTATGCAAACACTTGAATTTAGAAAAACATACTCATTCTCTTATGAATATGAATTGGCAGTATGCCTATTGATATTTATTTTGTTGCTGGCAGAGATCTTCTTGACTGGCAGAAGCAAAAGGTTTCTGTGTAGACAAGACTTGAATAGAGTCATAGTAAAGTTTGTGCAGGTTACTGCCACTATGTATTTCTAATTTTCTAATTTATCATTGGAGTAAGAAAGTAAAGGAAAAGTAGAATAATGAGAAGAAAGAAAAAGGACAAAATAGAAAATTTAAGAAAAAGGCGAAAAAATGTGAAAAATAAAGATGGAAAGGAAGGATAGAAAGGAATAAATTAATTAATAAATATTTTGTCAAATAGATAAGAATAAAATAAAGCTGGAAGATGAGGACAGAAAAAAAAAAGAAATAAAATGAGCTAAATAAGATATAAAAACTAGTTCTATTTGAAACAATTCAATTTAGCTTAATTATGCAGTTTAATTGTCAAAGAAATTTCTATTTCAAGCTATTTAGTTTAGTCAAACAGTTCTATATCAAACAATTCAGTTTAGCATAAGTATGCAGTTGAAATATCAAAACAGTTTTATTTCAAGTAATTCAGTTTAGTATAAGTATGCAGTTTAGTTCTATTTGACCTATAGATAGGGCCCTATCAGGTGCTATCACTCCGGGTCAGAGGGGACCTGGGAGCAATAGCAATGAAGGAGTACTCCACTTTCCCTAAAGCTCCAGCATAACTGGAACCTCACTATCAGATTGTTTAGTGTCATATCCTGGTCTAATCCCCTCTGCAAAGGTGCAGTCGATGTATTCTACACCCCCAGCCGATTGGGCAAAGAAACATGTGAAGTTTTTTCTTTGTTTTGTTTAACAAAAAAGTAAGTTCAATTCATAACTTCAACCAAATATTATATTTGTCATATTATTAATATTGGTCTCTGCCAAGGTTCACAAATAATTTACAGCTAATTGCTACTGCTGTTTATAAGGTACCAATAAAAACTTAATTTATTGTACTGCACTGTCACCAAACCTCTTTTCCATCAATCATCATGGCATCCCAGTAACAAGTCATTTTATTTGTTTGATCATCTGGCATGGAGAGAAGTGAATTCATGTCTTTCCCAAAGGTATTATTGCAAAGTAGGATTTGGACTTAGTTTGCTGATTCTATTCTTCATTCTTCTTGCCCTACTAAACAACTTGATATTTATGTTATATCAACATAATAAGATAGTTAAATTTTAATAACATGATAACAATTTAAAAATCATCTAAAAATTGAAAAAGGAATAAATATTGTGTATAAAATGGAAAAATCACTTGAAAATAATCAACATTAATGATTAGTTGATATAAAAAAATACTATATCATGTGTATGACACTCTACTGCATCTGGTGGTGTGACTCCAGTTCTGCAGCTTTGTGGAGTCAGGAGTTAATTCTTCATTGCCATAACTCCTAGGTCCCCACTGTTAGGGTCAAATAGATCTGTTTGAAAATTATCTGACATTAGATGAGAATACTTGAAACCATATAACTTTGTGTAAAGTTATTAAAAATAGTTACATGGAAATGTAATTGTTTACAAAAGTTTATTATTATTATCATTAATATTATTATCATTATTAATAGCTTGAAACATTTGAAATCATAATTATGTAAAAAATTATTAGTATTTGATACTTGAAACCTTATTGAAAAGCAAAGTTGGCGACTGTAGTTGAGGGTGACCCCAAGGCTCCCTTTTCAATAACTACTACATTGAGATGTACAGGAGGGTGTTACTTCTTTCCCTGGATTGCTCCACTTTACCCTTGATACATATCTTATAATGCTGAGTGTTAAGCGAGGAGGTATCAAGAATCCTTTTCTGAGTCTTTGGTATAACTCAAGATCAGACTGAACCCTGGTCACCGGAGCCATTGGCATACACTCTACCCACTATTACCCAGTCGGCTGGGGCTGTAGAATACATCAACTGCACCTCTGTAGAGGGGTAAAACCCCCTCCCCCAATGAGTGTCCTAGATATGACACTAAACAATCTCATGGTGAGGTTCCAGTGATGCTGGGGCTTTGGGGAATGCGGAGCACCCCTTCATTGCCACTGCTCCCAGGTCCACTCTGGCCCAGTGTAGTAGCACCTGATAGGGCCCTATCTATGGGTTAAATAGAACTAATGGCACACTTATGCTTAACTAAATTGTTTGACTAAACGAAATAGCTTGAAGTAGAAATGTTTTTGACAATTAAAGCGTACTTACATTTAAACTGCATGTTGATGTTAAACTGAATTATTTGAAATGGAACTATTTTTTGACATTGAAACTGTATTTACACTAAACTGAATTGTTTAATATAGAACTGTTTTGATATTTAACTGTGTGTAAACAAAATCTGTACTTATACTAAACTGAATTAGCTGAATTAGAACTGCTTGACTAAACCGAATAGCTTGAAATAGAAACATTTTTCACAATTAAACTGTACTTACATTTAAACTGTACACTTATGTTAAACTGAATTGTTTGAAATAGAACTATTTTCATAAAAATGGATTTGGCGTTAAATAACCTACACAGGTTGATATGCCATAAAACCCAACCGACCAACCAATCTACTCACTAGGTCATATAACCATGTATAAACTATTAGTATTATATATAGATATGTGAAACTAAAAGCAAATTACTTTCATTTAGAATAGTTGAAGCTATAATTGTTTACAATTGATTTACTTGAAACAATATTATTGCTTGCAAAAAAGAAAAAGACTGACTTTGGCTTTAAATAATTTAACAATGGTTGAAATGCCATAAGACCAACCAACCAACCATCTAACCAACTTACCAAGAAATATCAAGACCACAATATAAAAATTATAAAAATCTTCTGCAAAACTGGAAGTTCCTGCATCTTTGAATTTTCTCTACCAGTCAATGGTGAATGAATCTCAAACTCCATTATGCTACCATTTGCAAGTCTGAATTATTGTGCTAAGGACACAATCGTCAAAATAAACAGATAAAAAACTTAATGAGATTAATGTCTTTAGTTAGAGTAAATGAACATGTAAAATTATAACTTTATTGTAGCCTAATTGTTTAGGCAGATACCACATTAAGACAGACTCCTCATGATAAAGGGCAGGTACAATATACTAGAAAAACTAGGCAATTACCAGAGAGCTAAAATTGTTCCCAATGATGAACATAAGCATGCTAAAATTGTCTTGGATGCTAAAATTGCTTAAGATGCTAAAATCATCTGGGGTGTTAAAATTGCTTAGGGTGATAAAATCTTTATGCAGGGGTCTGGGAGAATGATTTCTGTGGTTTGGAACATAAGAACAATATCACCTATTTTGTTTTGTTCATTTTATCTCTTTGTTTTAAAGATTATATTGGCCAAATGCTTGCCTTTCAGCTAAAATACCCCTGAAGCCCCATTTTGAAGGGTTGCAGTACTAACCTAGTCATAACTACTGATATTATTATGATTTCATGACATAAAATCTTTCAGTTGGTCAGTTATCTGTGGCCAACATTTAAAGACTTGAACCTAGAAAAAGAAATCAACAGGGAATAGACCTGCTGATCAAGCTAGCCATGAGATGTCACCTCATAGTGAGATGAGTTTCAAATAAACAATGTTCACCATTCAAGCCATGATGGTAAGTGAAATGGCATAGGTGCCACTGCTGGTATTCAAAGTCATATCTCACAATAATTCACTACAACTAGCACCTGTGCAGCAGAAATTTTAAATCCAGGAAATCATTCAACCAGACTCTGTATCATCATTATTATCATGTTACGCCATCTGCATTGATATCCCTGACCCTCTCACCACCCCTCCCTTTCGTCCATTTGATAGTCTTCAGGATTGGTAGTAGGTGGCCGTATAGCTGCTGCTTTGTGGGGTGCTGCCTCTATGACTTGTTCAGCACTGCTCACAGCATTCTTGTGTAGTTGCTGTCAAACTTTTTCACCATACGTTTAGTTAGCGTCCATGTAGTGCATCCTTATAGCAGTATTAACACAACCGCTGCTTGGAAAAAACTGCGTTTTATTTTATTGGTCAGGTCTGACTTCCATATCGATAGCTCTCCATGTCTTTGCTAGTGTGTTGATGTCTGTCTCAGTTGATGATACACTGCTTCCTAGATAGGTAAACTTGTTTCAGAGAGCTTCCATCTTGTGTGCATTGACATGGAGGCCTATGCCTGTAGCTGCTCATTCCAGACTATGTAGCAGGGTTTCAGATTGGGCAGGTGCATTTGCCAGAAGTGCTATGTCATCGGCATAGTCAGCATCAGTGTGAGGTGCCTTCTGCTTCTTTCCTTTGTTAGCTTGATACCGTTTTCTTTCATTTTATCAATAAATGTTCTAAGCAAGTAGACAGATGATAAAGAGGTATGGGGCTAATGTGTCTCCTTACAGTACACCTACGACAATGTGGAAGTAGTCTGTGTCTCCATCCGGCGAACAGACTTTTACTTTTCTCTTTCTATATAGCATCATTATGGCCATGCTCAGGCAAATTTATGCAGACCAAAGGACTGATGCATTTATGAAGAGACCAAAATTCAAATGTATACTTTTATAATTTCCACATCACATATATTTATAAGTATATATAAATATAGTTATTTACAAAATAAGACATTGGAATAATAGTCAATATTAATTTTCAAACAAATACATGGATTTATGATTCTTTTTTTCTCTCCAAAGAAAAATCTGATATTTATTTATTTATCTTTTGAAATCAGTATAAAAGTTCAGGTTATCAGATTGAATTTTTATTTTTCAAATTGGCAACTTTGATTGAAAATCAGCCAATTCATGATGACTTTGAATACATAGGAAAACATTATTCACAGAATTCACATTATTCACAGAATTCACATTCATCTAAGTAATTTTTCATTATTACAAGTGTGTTTGGTTCAGTGAATAACAAAAATTGAACACAAGATTTTTTAGCTATTTTTGAGCAGTGGTGGGGAATTCCATGTTGAGTAGATAGAGAAATTTCAAGAACATATTAAACATTTTTGCTTATTTTTGTATAACTTTAGAGGAAATACACGTAAGTTTTGATTGATATATTGTTTTATACAGTCTTTATGTTAATGAAAATGTCCAAATTTCCCCAGTTTCACATTGTAAATAGTTTAATTTCTCAAATTTATTATACAGGGCACTAAAGTAAAATCTGATGAGAATAATGGCAATTTTTGCTACTTTTACAACATAAACAATTAAGAAGTAGCACAAACTAATCAGGAACAAAATTTATGATAAATAGTGAAATTTGCTGAGTTATATGGTTTCATATATTATCTAATCCTAATAATTTGCAAGCAGTTATATGGTTGGTTGTTTTCAGAGTAGACCTGAGAGTGATGGTAATGAAAAGATCACTTCATATACCACAAGGCTCCAAAAGTTTATTGGGAATTTTTTGGACTAAAGTAGTTTAGAATTCAACTAGGAGGTACTTTTTTTTTACTTTTCTCTCTCTCAACTTTTCTCTCTATTAACTATACACACACAGAGACACACATATACACACACATACACACAAACACGCACAGCAACCGAGAGTAAAACAAAAAAAAAGCTTTATAGCATATTAAATATCAAAGACTAATTGGGGAAATAAAAAATACACCCATAAGGGAGAACAGAAAACACACTTAGAAATAGAGAACTAGAGGAAAAAAGAAAAAGAAGAAAAAGAAAGAATCAAACCCTGCAAGGAATCTGTTATGAAATTAAAAGAAACACCTACCCATATCAAAATTGTGACCTCTATATAAACCAAATACCACATCTGAAAAAACATTAAAAGTTCTCTGAAGAAAGCCATAAGCTGGAAACATATATAAGAACTGATTAAATAATTTTTTAAAAGATATAAATCTCTTTGTGAATCTATACCTTTTGAAATAATTACTTTTTTCTCTCTTTGTACCAACAAAAAAAAAAAAAAAATCACACACACACACACACACACACACACACACACACACACACACACATATATATATATATATATATACATATATATAAAACAACATTTGATAAAAATATATGACTTTAGAACACTATATTAAATAATTAAAACTTTGAAGAAAATTAACTTTATAGAAGAATTGTTTTGGAGTGTATTTATTTATAAGCACTCTGGCGAAGGAATTGTCGGCCGCCCCTAGCGTAATGCAAAGCTCTTCGTAAGAATTGAGCACTCTGGTAGCCGATAGGGTATTAAAAAAAGATGTAAACAAAGGCTGCTGCTGCTGTTGCTAAAAATAAAATACCTTAAAATTCCCTTAGCCAACGTAGTCCGCTTGTAGCTGTGTGGTCTGAAACCTTAATCTATCGTAAAGTTAGATGGGTTTCGATCCCGGCTTCGAGAGTCCTGCGGGTCTAGTCACACTGAAGAGTTCTGATAGAACGAAACAGTCTGTCTGTGGATGATAATATATATATATATATATATATATATATATATATATGTGAGTATGTGTAGATGTATGTATCGAAAAATGATATTGAAATGGAAATGTGTGTGGTGTATAGAAGCAGAATATCTTTATCTTTTGATATATTTTATATCATATATTGCATTTATTGATGTTTATATGGTTCTGTGAATCAATTGTTATATATATATATATATATATATATATGTGTGTGTGTGTGTGTGTGCGTCTCTGTGTGTGTCTGTGTGTGAGTATATATTGATATATGTGAGTATATATTGATACATGTTTGAAAAAATAGATGTTGGAATGGAAATATGTGTCTAAGTAAAATATCTTTATTTTTATATTATATATCAAATTTGTATATAGGTATGTTTCCATTGTTCACTTAATCTACACACACACACACACACACACACATTAGCTTTAGTTTATGGATATACATGCACACATATATACATACATAATATATATACATGCACATATAGTATGTATATATACATGTACATATTTTCATACATATATATATATATATATATATATATATAAATGCATGCATATGTACATATAAATGTATATGTTTGTATGTTTGTCTATATTTATAAGTAAATTGGATATAGTCATACTGATAACTAAATGTACTGGAGAGTTAATAATATTACAAACAAACCTGCTGGCAGTTCTGAAAAACATAAAAATCTTGTGTCATAATCATATTTAGCTTCCTGCCTGGCTGCCTTGCTACTTTATATGTGGAATATAGTGTTATTTGTATTCTTAATGTGCTTCTTTTGTCTCTAACACACAATTTTCTGGCTTTAATACTCTTTGTTTGTAAACATTTTGTTCCTCTCCTCCCTGCCTAACTTCACACACTTCTCTACCCAAAGCCAATTCTGTAACCAACTATACCAGCTGTCTTAACTTCCCCTCTTCTTGGATGGTGGGATATTTATTCACTCTGACATACACACTTAGAGTGTTGTTGCTGACACTCTTCCACTAAATAGTTTGCTCTTTCAAAAGATTCAAATTAGAATAAACATGATTGGTGAAAGCTTGTCACCATTGGTCCTGACAAAAAGTTATTTGTTCCTAACATCAGTTTGATAATATGGGATCATGTAAAATCTTTTTTTATCTTCTTGTTTAGAAATTCCTGTGATGGCGTAATTTAATTCGCCCGTTAGGGTCGACGCATAATTTCACCCAATCAGGATGACTTATCCTATTCAATCCAGATCATCTTTCCGGGCAGCAGAAATTGGGGAAGTCTGTCCCAGCGTGCCAAACGCTCTATCTTTCGCAGAACTTCTTCATTCAGGACAGACGTCTTACTGTCTGCTCTTCAAATAGCAGCAGCAGCAGCATCACACCAACACGAGGAAAGCCGTCTAATTTATGGACCCCTTGCGTCTATTCTCTTAGACCAAGGGTTCCCAGCTGAATATGAATTAGATGAATTCAATACACCACACACAGGAACAACTTTTAGTCGCCTCCAGTATTGGCTATGTCGACTGCGATGCAAAATTCCGCTCCGACATCTTGCTATTTCACCTTTGGGTAACATTTTCTGGAGACATTCGCGCTTCTCTCCGAAACAACTAGAACCACAAACTCACGGTGACTACAATCGTTTCTGTCCTCAAACAGCAAACACGACTTTTGCTACACTGTGGCGAACATATCTCCCTCACACATTCAACAATGCCTTAACCTAACGATGCACTTTTCGCTCAGGCATTTAGCTGCTAAAATGCTTTCTCAACTTTATCAAAACTTCATTTCGTTTCCTTACTTCTTTCCTTCCTACCAGACTTGCAGCGTAAACGTAAACCCTTTATTCAATGCTGCCATTAAAACCTTCATATAAAACCTAACGGCATCTTCATCTTCTTGCTTCTTCATCCTCCTTTATTTTCCAACAACACTTAGGGAGGGAATAACAACAAGCGCAAGAATACATTTCTTCGCTAAAAATGGTAACAAAAATTTCTCTCGCTAAACAAACAACTTGTCATAGGCAACATATATCTCTGACTTAGTACACACATATCTATTTGGACCCATAGAACCAACGGGCAAAAATGCACAAAAATATGCTATATCACTTACTGATAATTTTTCCTGTGCTATATTCGTGAATTTCCTCAAAAATAAACATAGCACTGTGTCAGCCACCAAAAAACAGATTCTTTTCTCTACGGCGAGATAAAAACACTGAGATCAGACCATGGCTCAGAATTCAAATCAACCTATTTTCAAACATTACTCCGTAAATATAGTTAAAAAAAACATGACCTCAGCACCATATTCACTCCATGAAAACGGGAAAGCAGAAAGGAATGGGCGATTATTATTGGAAATGGCCGAGTGAATGATTATAGAAAATGGCCAACTAAAAACGTTTTAGATCTTTGGTGTTATGACATCTACACGAGAGATGCTTCAACAACCGCCAAAGGCAGACCCCCGCCCATTACGCAATAACTAGAAAGAAATACAAACTTTCAAACATAAACATTTTCGGTTCAGTATGTTTCGACTGCAAAGAAAAAATTAGACACAGAATACAAAAAGGGAATATTCGTCGGATACAACAGGAACATTCCTTCATATCAGGACTTTTACCTTGAAAATAGGAAGGTCCTTAAACATGAACAAATTGAATTAATCACTAGCGTTATTAAACGACTCAAACTGACCTGCTGAAAGGTGATTGTTATTATTCTATCCGAAAGAAATGCATACAAAACTAGAAATTAAAAGAGACCTTAGCCGTCAACTTAACGTTGAAGATCATCCATATACCGAGGAGGATAACCATGACTGCCAATAGCCCCAAAAGGAGAGAAGAATTCCCCGTTATCTAAATGACTACGTAACATACCCTGAAGACGAAAACGACCAGGTACTAATGAATGTCAATTACTGTTACAGAGTTAAATGTAGTGTACCACAAACCAATAAAGGAGCTGTGAACTCCCAAAAGGCACATCATTGGATAGAAGCAATGCAGGAGGAAATCGAATCTCTAAAGGAATAAGACGTTTTCAAACTGACAGACCTAACCGAGATCAAAAAGGTGATAAATGGGTCTACAAAATTAAAGAAAACCCAAACGGATCACAAAACTACAAAGTAAGATTTATTGTCAGAGGATACAATAGAAAAAGGGCGAATGAAATACATAAGGATTTTTTCTCCAATTGCGGATATTTATTTATACTCATATTAATGCAAAAGGTTGTACAAAACAATCTCATTGCGCATTAAATGGAAGTAAAAATAGCATATCACACACACACTCTGGTTTTTCCAGAAAAATTTCTTTAACCTATTGATGAAGAAATTTTTCTGGAAAAATCAGAGAGATTTGAAGTAATATCAAACAACAAACAAGAAACTAGTCAGTAAGTTGAACGAATCCTATACGGTCTGAAACAGTGAAACAGAAAATTGAATAAAAACCTTCAGAACTGCTTCACCAAAATCAGCTTCATACAGAATCAAGCAGACCATTGTATCTATATTAATCAAAACAACAAAGAAAGAGATATAATCATATCATGGATCGATGATTTGATGCTCCCAGTCAATAAAATTAAACAAATATTAACATCAGAATTTAAGATGAAAGACCGCGGAAAATTCCATTCTTCCCGGGAATAGACTTCAACATAACTCAAGGATAAGTACAAATGGGTCAAGAAAAGTTCAAAATAAAAGTACCAGAGAGGTTCGATATATCAGACTGTAGACCGAGAATGACTCCATAGGAGCAAAAGCTAGACTTCACCAACATTAATGGCCTGATTGATCCCAGAAAATACCGTGAAGTCATCAGCAGCTTGATTTTTCTCATGACCTGCATTTAACCGGATTTAAATTGTCAGTAAGCTATCAAAATATTTATCCGATCCACATGAACAACATTAGACAACGGCCAAACTTGTACATGAAATCTACAGCGAAGTAAAAACTATACTACTGGAAGAGTAATAACAGACTAAGGTTAACAACATTCAGTAATGCTGATTGGGCATTCAAAGTGACAGAAGCAGTGAATAGAAAAAAAAAAAGAAAAAAAAAGTAATTTCAAAAGTGCGGAAGTTCCAGAAGCATTTGACAGAAAGTTCAAAGTACGCATGTTTAAAAATGGACCTAAGGGCTCGAGAAAGGAACTTGTTCTCTTTTCAGTAGTGATCGTTGGATTAGAAGAACCTGTTTTCAGCTGATGATCGAGAGGAAACAATGTGCCCCCCTTCGACCAGTAGCAGCCGTATCTGTTAACATCGAATAATGGACATATCAACCCTGAAAACGACTAGTGATTTTCAACGCCTGATTTGGGAGAAACGACGGTTCTCAAATAGTCTAGGAAGACTGAGTAGCTGTGCACAAACCCAAACGAAATAAAGTTAAAGTTATAAATATATCTTCTCTTTCTGCCTCCACCTTTCTTCCTTTTAATTCTTTTGCAGCCTTCACAGACAAGAAGACCCCAGCGAATTAAGATGGAGTAAGAAGAAACTAACGCAAACAAACAACCACCAAGATGTATTGGTGGAGAATGAACACGACAGGAACTTACACAACCTTATTAAAGGTGCAAAATAGAAAGGCCTGATTTTAACAGCTCCAAGTGAAACGTAAAAACAAGATCGATAAACGTTTTGGTGCAGTACACAATGAAAAAGATATGCGCCCTGACTACAAAAAGTAAGGTCTGAAAAATACTCATGAATATAGTGGAACTGCAACACATACTGGGAATAATTAACTACATGGCCCCATTCATACCAAAGCTCTCTAAACAGACTGAAAATCTACCTGACCCTTTAAAAAAGGATAAAGTGTTCATGTGGAGAAAAAGTCATGAAAATGTTTTCCAGCAGATCGAATTCCTCATGAACGAGGAGAATACACCAGCATATTTCAACAAGACCAGGCCAACAGTAAAACAAATAGACGCATCTGGAAATCCCTTTCCGCGCACAAAATGCATAACCTATACACAAGTCATTAGGTGATAGGTGATCCTTAGTCCATATTCGGAGAACATGGGGTTCCCGGGCGCATGATCAGTAACAACGGTTCACAATATGACAGTATAACTTTCAAGTCATTTGCCAAAAACTGGGAATTCGAACATATCGCCTTCTCGCCAATGACCAGACTTTCACGATGACCAGAACGCAGTCGTACAAAAACAATAGACAGGTACATCAGAGAAGGTAGTGGTGATTGGAAGACGTACTGAGCCAAGATCTTACAATATAACCACCAATAGTGGCAGCACAATAAAAGGAAACAAGCGCTACTTACGGGAAGTGTCTCTTGATACGCAAGAAGAGCAACGGTAGGCAAAAACCCATTCCTGCAGACCGCTGAAGAAAAGGACATTATCTGGAAGGTGCATGAAAACTCCAGCATGATATGCAGACTCTGTGCAACATGGCAGAAACACCAGTTCTGAGAACTAGTCAACTCGATGATACATATGTACAAACTCCATATGCGCACACAAATACCAAAGACTAAAATGTATCACCACCATACACAAGAAAACGCTTCCCAGAAGAGGAGATATATTGTACAGTTATCGACACTACGTTATATTGGTTGTTGCTGACGACCAATATAACCTCTCTTCCCCCAAGAGGTATCACTTCTCGCATTATATTATATATTAGGCCTCCGTGTTAACTGGTAAATAAAGTTCTCGGTTCCCAACTAGTTCGCTTCTTTTTATTCTAGAACAACACATTATTGAGAAATGGGTAATTTGACAATATTTCCGACACGTTCCATACCGAACCGGGCACTGCCGGTGAAAAGCCTATTGCTTCCACAAAAGAAATAGAACAGAGTATGTTGAGATTTAGGTTGGATTATTAGTGTTACCCTCAGAGGGAGCAGCTGCACTATAACTGTTTGAGACATAGAGGAAGATACCGAACTTTTCCGAGCTTATTTAATAGTTCTAGTTTGGTCAAAAGCTGTGGGGAGGTCATTCTTAAGTATTCACGGACGAATATCAGTAAATTTCAGTCTACATATGAAAGCATCTCGTATTGCCTGTGCTTGTGGGTACATTTCCCGCTTCAACGGTTTGTAAATCGTCGTCTAATATCATTTCTGATTTTTACCGGTGTGTAGATTGAGTATGCCCGACAATAATTTAATTTTGGGGTTTATTATATAATCGTTGGAGTTTACTAATGGCTCCCTCATAGTCAGAGCAGTCAGAGACTAACACAGAGGGTTTGATAAAGTTGATGAGCACCGTTGATCAGTCGGAGGCATACTGATCGATACTCTGCAGGAAATTCTTGAAAGTATCATACTAGTGCTTCCAATCTTTCACAGAATTACCTGAACAGGAGAGTAACTCGAATATCTGCGGTCACAGAATTTTGTTCTGGTTATTTCTCCTATAAATTGTATTAAAAAAAAACGATAACCACCAGACTGTAGCAAAGCCTTAGATTTTATTCGGCAAAAGATGAAAGATACACAAAACATAACTTCTTATGTACAGACGTAGTCTATTTTACGAACGAAAGAGGGAGTATAGGAAAAGTTCACTACAGTACCATTTATCTGGCCAAATTTTACTTACTTCCACAATTCACAGTGGATCACATTCTCCACCCAGTTATGCCTGCTCTCATTCTCCTGGGTCAGTTTGCTGCATTTGCACACTGTGTGGTTTACTGTTTCATTTCTCGCTTTGCATTGCTTACAGTTCTTATTCTCTTGGGTCTTATCTGCTTGAGCTTTTATCATTTCCCTACTTGCAAGTTTTCCCCACCAGTTCTAACTGGAGGTATTTCACTGGAATCTGAGGGACAGCCAATCCCCACTGTTCTCTTCTACTTTTCTGAGTATTCTAGCTTACATTTCACTTCAAAGCCTTTGGGAACTGTTGTAAGCAGATCAACTGCAATTGGTATCACCATCAACTTCATGCTCCACAGCTTTTTCAATTCTCTGGCAAGATTCAAATATTTATCTTTTTGCTTTCTTTGATTTTCACTCTGTTTTGCTGGAAAAGCAAAATCCACTAGATACTTTTTTATTGTTAATCAACAGTATGTCATTCCTCCTGACCAGAGGTGGACAATTCGTTTGTATCTCACTATCCCAAATTGTGTCATCTCAAAGTTCAAAAACCTCCTCACTGAACACCTGTCTCTTCCCATCATTTGTGATTAATTTCCTATTCCACAGCTTCAGTTTCAAGAGAGCATCTATCATTAGAGAGTGCCAAACTTCTCTGCACCTGGAAGAACTATTTTCTTTTCTATGCACATCCTTTTATGGTTCATTTTTTAATTTGTCAGCAATAATGATTCTCTATAGAAACACCAAAAGTGAAGGTACGTTCACCGGATGGAGACACAGAATACTTCGACATTGTAGCAGGAGTACTACAAGGGGACACGCTAGCCCCATACCTCTTTATCATCTGTCTAGACTAGTTTGGAATGAGCCTCTGCAGGCATTGGCCTCCATGTCAATGCACACAGAACTGAATATATGTGCTTTAATCAAACAGGTGACATTTCCACATTAGAGGGAACCTCTCTGAAACTGGTAGACAAGTTCACCTACCTAGGAAGCAGTGTCTCATCAACCGAAAAAGACATCGAGAAGTGGTGAGAGAGGGTCAGGGATATCTGTGCTAGTGGCACGACATGATGATGATGATTTAATTTGTATTAAATCCTGCAAAATTTTTGCCTCAAAGTCTGCAGAATTTAATACAAATTAAATAATAGACCAAGATATCTGACTTGAGCAATAATCTTGCAAAAAATATCTCATGTATAAAGTGCATGTGAATTTAAAAATACTTTCATAGTCATTTTTGTATCAAATCTTTCATAGTTTGGACAACTGTGGAGGTCCCACATTTGACATAATGTGATATAGTGCACCAATTGATTTGGCTCCTTGGATCAAACATTTATTTTGGATAAGTGACAAGCTAGAGATCAATAGTGAAAATATTTCTGGTGTGAAAGTCTGAGAATGAAATAGTTAAGCTATGAACTAGAATTATTAGTGGGTATCAATATGTATCAACATGGGTATCAATATGTATGTTAATGCAATCATGTGAAGATGATATTTGGGAAATTTTTCTTAGCCTGTTTAGATTGTCATATGTCTAGGAAAATCTTCTTTCCCTAATAGCAGTGTCAAAATAGAATCCCCAACCCTGCAAGAAAGACTAGACCAAGCAATGAAGAAATAAATGAATATGGAAAGTTAATTTAAACAAAATGTATTTGTCTACTTATTTTATCACCCAAACAAGAATGACAATCAATTGCTTTTGTGTCTTGTCTATAAGCAAAATCTAGCATGACATCTTTGCAGTAATACAATTGTAGAATATTGGTAATTGAAACACATGGATACAAAATAACCAGTTCTTTTCATCTTATTCTCTTCTCAGACTCTCTTAATGTGTTGCTCAGATTCATGCCTGTTAATTCTTGGATGTTGCCCATGCAATTTTACTTCACTTTTGTTAAGAGGTTTATGTTGTATTTAATGGCGATATAGTCTTTGAAGGAGATACCAAGAGATTTTCAAGAAGTTTGTACTGAAGGAAATGAAATAAATGAGCTTAGCTTCTGGGAGCCCCAAAACACCTTCCTTTTTGTCTAGAAGGAGGATTACTTTACTGCCTGATGTCTGAGTTCTTCCTCTATAGGGTTAATTCTGACAAAGCTAACAAATATCTGGCTCTGTTCTTAACTGTGCATTTATTGCCCAACTTAAAAAAAATTATCTCTACTTTGAAAAATGATTTTCTACTGATAGATGTAAGTCAACTTACCTTTGTGGTCTGTATTATCAATTCTATATCTGCTCTCAATGTCCATGATTCAAATACTTGAATATGATCAGAAATCATATTAAAAAATCATATCAAGCTTACATTTGTGTAAATTGAGATTTTTCTGACACTCCAGATAGACTCTAGTTTTGTCATTACTTTTAGTTCTATAGTTCTTGGCAGTATTTCAGGGCATTAATCCCTGAGCTGCACAATTCCTTGCAGGAAGCTGGAGACAGTTTCCGACCTCTTGCCGGTGATGACAGTGATCACACAATAGATGTTTTTGACTATCATTGATTTTCTCTGTACAGACTTCTATTCCACAAAACAAGCTATTTTCTCTTCTTTCCTTATTAACAAAATTGGTAACTGATGCAGATTTTTTATTTGCTAAGCTTTGCTTAGTTTGTCACAGTAACTGCTTACAATATCTGCTGTTATTAGGTGATCATTCATCTAAGTACTGAGCAAGCTGATTGCGGCATAAAAATAACCAGTTCTTTTCAGTCCATTGTCTTTATAGACTCTTTTAACGGTGACTGTTTAAAATAGCCATATACAGGAGCAGAAGGTTGCAATGGAAATATTATCCTGAGATTCAACAACTGTGGGATTTGACAACTTTATCTAAATTCTAAAAATCGTTTGGGACTGAGACTTAAAGAGTAAAGACAAGTAGTTTGAGACTTATGATATATATATATATATAGATAGAGAGAGAGACAGACAGACAGACAGAGAATGAGAAGCAGAAAGATGAAGTGTGATAAAAAGTATTGAGACTGAATCTTCAAATATTTTAATTTTAAAATTTTAATTTTAAATGATGACATTTTCACTGCTGAGCAATTTATATAATAAAATGATAATATCTAGATATGATGCATTTTATTGTAAAATCATTCACAATGTATTTTTTAATAAAATCTATTAGTTAATGCATTTCTATAGTAAAAATCATTTAGAATATATTTTTATAGCAAAATCAGTTCGAATGTATTTTTATATTATACATATTTTCTAATGTCATTTTGATTGTAAAATATATGGAAAATAAAATTTGTTCTCTGTGCAATACTGGACAGTATCTTAGGATTTGATCTTTTTTTTTATTAAAATGTGTTGTATTGCTTGCAACTGATTACAAAGTGATAGAATAATGTATGAGATTGACAGAAGCAAATCAATAACAACCAGTCTTTTGGATTGAATAAGGACTTCCCGTTATGTGGTGCCCTCCATCAGTACTAGCATCCTCAGCACCAAGTTATGGCAGACATGAGTGATAAGGACAGGTCAAAAATTCAATTACCTCTGGAGCTTGGGTGCTATCAGAAATGCATGAGCTCATATTCAGTGGCAATCATATAAGACAAAGAGATTCAAAATTAGTGTTGAAGTTTCAGATGTAAAGAAAAGAAGTTCAGTGATTGGGGCTTAAATGAAACTGTCCTACCTCCTCATTAAGGATGGGCAATGTTTTACGAATGAAAATATGACTTTTTATTCTATAAACTAAAAAAGAAAACAGACCACACCACATATTCCTCTTTTTGAAATGCAACATGTTTGACATTTCATTTGTGCTGTCAAAGTCAACCTTTCAAACCCCCACTATGTAACATTTCTTTAACAGAACTGCTGACATTTTTCTAGCATAGAAGTCATTCAAAAGGCAGAATGTAAGAGTTATAGGTAATTTGTTATGAAGTCCTGGTATTTTGATTTTGGGAAATGTCCATTGCTTATTTGTTTGCATTTACCTATTTTCTTTGAATTTAGTCTCTCTTCCATCTCTTTCTTTGCTTACCTTTCCTTGCATCATTGTCTGCAATACTGTTTTCATCTCTGTTCCCTTTTCTTTTTTTACCAGCCTTCCTTTCCTGCAATATTTTTTTCATCTCTTTTCCCTCTCTTTCTTTACATGCTCTTCCTTGGTCATTATCCTCAGTATTCATTTTTTCCCTCTCTTTTTTACCAGCTTTTCCTTTCATCATCCCCAATAATATAGTCTTCATCCCTTTTCCATCTCTTTTTTCACATGCCCTTCCTTGGTCATCATCAGCTGTATTGCTCTTTCTTGCATCATCATCAGCAATATTTTCCTCATTTCTAGTCATAAATTCATCTTGAAATTTTCATGTCTTCTAAGCATAAAAAATCATAAAAAGTAATTTTTTTTTCTGGGATGTCAAATAAATTCCAAAGTAAGAAATTGTGAGTTGTAGCTACTTAAAGGAAAAGTTACACAAACTGGAATAATGGAGTAAATAGCCATGAGCATGAGTTATAACTGAAAAATATATGAACATTTTTTTCTAGGAATGATTTAGTCATATAAATTGTTACTCACCGAGAACAATGTAACCTTAGACCTCTTCAAAGTACTAGACTTAGAACCTTACACATTTACCGCAGTGTTTCTCCAAATTTTGAAAACAGTCTACAAAGTCAGCATTCTTGATCACTATCAACTGTCTCATTCCTTAATCTTCTTCCCATTATTAAATACTTTCTGGGAGTGATTAGAGATTTGGGAATAATTAGAAGTAGGAAAAGTGAAATCTAGACTGTATGTAAAAGCTTAACTGGCCTGGGTGATTTAATGTTTTGCCAAAAAACAAAAAAAAACTATAAATAGATAAATAAAAATCCTTCACAAGACATGAAGAATGAGCAGTTGAGATATTAAAAATTGCCAGATACTTTAAAATTATTTCTTCATCTTATATAAATACCACTCTTCCATCCAATCTTTCCAGCAACCCCTAAGAAAATAAAGTTTTTTAAAGGATCCTATTTATTTACCATAATTCCTCCAGTAATAAAGCATTGCCTACATGACACAAATCTAATTTTGCTGATAAATATCCTTATCATTAATAGTTAAGACTCAATCCATGTTGTGCATATTGTGAAAATGTATGCTAAATCTTTTTGTCAAATTTTTGTGGTGATTCAAAATCAAAGCAATGGAAAAAAAACAACATGCATACTAGAAGAGTCTTTCCCCTCTTTCCAAACAGTTTCAAGAATGTTATAAATAAAATCCTGATCTTTTCACTGCATTTAGGGAGTGAATAAAACATCACAAAATCCTCTAATAATCTTCACTTGATATGTTTGTTTTTAGTGTGTTTTTCTTTTCCCACATTATTGCCTTCTGTTCCCTTTTTTCATCCTCCCATATTTTTTTCTTTTTCTGGTTTTTCTATCATATTTTCATTCTTTTCCCCACTTGCTGCCTTCTATTATTTTCTTTCCTCCTACCATACTCTTTCTTTCTTTCTTTCTTTCTCCATCTTGCTTGCTTTTGTCCTTTTTTCATCCTCCTATATTTTTTTCTTTCTTTCACCTTACTGGCCTCTGTTCCTTTCTTTTGTCTCATATTCTTTCTTTCTTTCTTTCTTTCTTTCTTTCTTTCTTTCTTTCTTTTGTATGTCCTTTTGCTTTCTTTTAAAAGAACAAATGTTCTTTTTTTTGCTTTCCAAGTTAGAAACTTTTGTCATTTAATTTAATAATGTCCATCTAGATGTTTTCCAAGTTCTTTTAAAACTTCTTGTTCATTTTCTAATTTGTGTTTTATTATAAACTTCCGCTTTTAATTATGATGTTCTTGTTGTATTTGCACAGTATCCGTCATCTAAATAACTTTTTCTGTCTTGTTTTCACCTTTTTCATTTTTTTGTTGTTTCTAGCTGTCATTATTTTCTTTTTGCTTTTTCTTATAACACTTTCTTTGATTTTTTCTTTTCACTGTATCTCTTTTCCCTTCTTGTTCTTTTTTCTTTTTTAAATCATTATCCATTTATCTTCTTCTTCTTCTTCTTCTTCTTCTTCTTCTTCTTCTTCTTCTTCTTCTTCTTCTTCTTCTTCTTCTCAAACTTTCATCAATTTCATCTTATTCTTCAAAACTTTTCTTTTCATTTCATTAAAAATTCTATTTTTCTATTTTTTTCATTTATTTTCTTTATTTTCATTTATTTCTAAATCATCTACATTTTTTTATCCTTTTCCTATTTTTGCATTTTTTTTCTAAGAATTTAATTTAAAAAAAATTCCATCATTCTTTTGTGCCACCAAAAATTTTTCTTTTTCAAATTCCTCCTTCCTATCCTTTTTCTTTCTTTCTCATTTTCTACTTTACCCATATTATTTCTTTTAACTCCTGCTTTCTTAATTTTCTTTTGCCTTCCAATTTTATCTTTTTCCTACTTTCTGACATTATTTTGTTAGCATTTTTTTTCTTTGCTTTTTCCTTTTTTAAAAATTCATCTTTGATTTTCTTTTCTTCAGTCAATATTCATCTTTACCTTTTTATCATATTCAAAATCATGTTTCATTTCTTTTACCCATCCTTCTTCTGCTCTCACTTTTCTTTATTCCTCTCACTGTTTCCTGTGATCTTTGTCATCTGATACTGTTTTTCTTTTTATCCTTCTATGTTTTTTTGCTTCACCTATATGGCCATTGTTTACACATTTATTCCAAAAATCCAGTTGCAAGGTCCTGATGATTCTTTTTCTTCCATATCTTTTTTCTCACTTTTCTTTTTTCCTTACTTCTTACACAATTTTCTTTTTCTTTCTTTAAAACATTCTTTTTCCTTCTTTTTTCTTTCTGCCTATTCTTTTCTCTTTCTCTCTTGTAAAATATTGTCTGTTTATTTATTTGTTTCTTACTTGCTTACTTACTTTTCCTTTCTTTCAAAGTATTCTTTTCTTTTTTCTGTTTTTCTTTCATTCAAAATGTACCTCTGTCTTTCTTTCAAAATATAATTTCCTATTTCTCCTTTTTTGTTACTCAGTTTTAATTTTTTTCTTTTTTCTCTTTATATAGTTCCTTTCTTCCTTCACCTATCTTTTTAGTCCTTATTACCTTGTTTCTTACTTTGCTTATGCTTTTTTTATATTCCTGTGTATATATTAATTTCTCACTTTCCACACACTTTCTTTATTTTTCAATTTCTTTATCATTAATTAGGTCTTTCTTTCTTTCCTTCTTTCTTTCTTTCTTTCTTTCTTTCTTTCTTTCTTTCTTTCTTTCTTTTAACCCTCTATCATTTCCCACAGCATTTGATTTGTTCTCTTCACTTTTTATCTAATTCCTTCTCCACACCTCATGCACCTCATCTACCCTCCCACTGCATATCAACTAAAAGCCATTCTTCTCCACCTCTGACCATTTTTCTGCCACCATGACTCTATGTTTTTCATGTTGGCGCCATATATGTTCTTTGTTGAAACTTTTTCTTGGTTTCTTTAATATGTTGAGAGTGAAAAACAAAAACACCTTACAAATTAAAAAAAAGGGAAAAAGGGAACAAAAGAAAGGTGATTCTACATAAAAACAATTATCAGCAAGCAGTCTTTCCCATGCATACTCATGTTTTAGCATGTGTATTTATATATGTAAGTGAGTGTGTATTCATTGATGTTATTCATGATGTTTTTTTTCTTCCTGCATGTGTTCTTTCTCTGATTCTGATAAAAATCTCACATTAGGTGTGACTGGTTTGAAGGTCTTCTTTGCTCTCTTTCTACTCCAACTCATTGAATTTCAATACCAGTTGGATCAAATGGCATTTGCTAGAGACCAAGTGACAGTTCTAAATGAATCATGAAATTTTAGTTGTATATTTTACAGATATGACATGAAGTAATTTATTCAACAAAAAAAAAACTTGTATTAATTCCCTCATTAGAAGAAAGCCTATCATTTTTTTAGATTTATATAATTGATAAATGCAAGCATTAGTGTTAATAGTGAATTTATTAAATAAGATTATCAATGGGATTCAAGTCGTTTGTACTGGTTCATGTAAAATTTACTAAAATTACAGACATTGTTGATTCCTGTAAAATTAGTATTTCCTTATCTAATAAATTCTTTCTAGTTTTATTTCCTCAATGACACTAGTACCAAGCTTTATCTGTTTTTGCTTTTCTTTTAAACAACATTGGAGTCATAGAGAGAGAAGGCTTGCTGTATAGGCAACTTGCCTCAAACTTATGTCAATTGGACAAACAGATTCTACCACCACTGTCCATAAAGTAGAAGTGCTTCTTCAACATTTGATTCAGTTGATGACAAATTTGTAAATTTTCCCACCAATTTGGAATTAAAAATCTCAATCTATCATGAAAATCTATTTTAAAATTGAAAAAGAATAAACAGCTGATGACAAAAGAGTCAAACATACAAAAATGAAAGAAATATGATGATAATTGAATATATACATGCAAGTATTTGAAGCCTAATTTTAATAGAGAATATTGTTTAATTATTTCTTATTAATTACATCAACAAATAATTTATGGTTTAAAGAAAAAGAGAATGTTGAATTCTACCACTGGCTCATCCAAACCCTGTTTCTGTTTCTGTTTCTGACATCATGTAAAAACTGAGCCACATGTCTAGCCAGAGTGAGATTTATGTTTGCTTGCAGACAATTTAGCCAGTCAGTCAAAGAGACCAAGATAATCTGAATGAAATGAGAAAGGATAAGAATTAAAATGCTACAAAATCAAATGTTGAATTTGGGACAGAGTAGAGTATATTTAGCAGGGGATCTCAGTTTTGAATTAAAATAACAACTATTGAACCAAAGATTTGCGAGAATCAGTAGCTTCTTCATCAGAAATTAGCATCAAAGTGGGTGTTCTTGAAACAAAACATTTTGTTTTCAAATCTATTGTTAGTGTGTTTGTGCGGATTCTAGAACAAAAAAGTCTTTCAACTGTTTCCTGCATAGCAATTCATTTAATACCAGACACAATAACTGTATCACAGATTAAAATCAATTTCAGTGGAAAATTTAATTTTGTCGAGAGAGTATCAAGTTAACTGTGGCATGCCAAGAAACGGTTTGAATGACAGTCCTTATTTATTTAAATGACAATTAAACACCCATGGTGAGATTATTTTGTAAAATGAAATACAAATAGTCCCACTTAATGTGCTGTTCATTAGTGTCAGCCTGAAGTTTAATTTTGATATGTATTTTTTGTTATTAGCTGATGAATTTAAAGATCATTGTCTGATTTAATACAATGAAAACTTTTGTTGAGATTAAAATTAACTTACCATTAAACTTATGCATGTACAATGCTATTTACAGAAAATCTCTTGCAGTTCCTAGATTTAAAAAAAAATTATACTATGGTGTCAACTGAGAATAGAAAAAGAAGTTTTAAGGAAGACATTAAAGTGATAATGGTTAATTTGCCAAGATCTGTAGTGGGTGTTTATCTTACAAATGAAAGAAACTCTGAACTCTATCTATATCCACAGAAATTGCAACATATACAGAGAGCACAATCATGCTGTTGAATTGAGGAAATTTTCTGCGACATAGCAGTGGCAACTCATTTTTATCTTCATGAATAAGAATTCAGAGTACCTTCAGAAGTTTATTGATAAGATGCTGACCATGTCAAAAAGACTCCTACATCTAAAGGATGTGAATTCAAATTATGCTATTGGCTACATCATTGTTGATCCCTGCCACTTGCTTAACAGTCATAGAATGTTAGGTTGAGGGAAACTTAGATTGCTAATGTTAATCATGGATAGAAAAAAACTAGATACATGTGAAGGAGGAATCTGGTGATGTAGCAAGTAAGTGTTAGATTCTAATTAACTCTATATTGATTAATGAAAGTGAAAGTGAAAGTATACAAATTCTTTCACTGCTATATTGTCCTCGATGAGTCATACATTGTCAGTGTTAGATATGATAATTCAAAATTGTTGAGCATTTATCTTTAAATTTCAGATCAATTACCCTCAAGAAAATTATGGTATTATCTGAGTAATGATGTCTGGAAAGAACTGAAAACAGCCCTTACAAAATTTTATGCAGAAATTTCTGTGCCTACAAAATGTCTATCTTCATTGTTATCACTGAATCAAGTGATATAAATGAATTAATTTGATTTTTTAAAATGATTTTTAACTTCTTTAGAAGATATTTTTATTTTAAAAAAAGTTATGATCTTTATTCATTGCTGTCATATGATATAGAATTTTAAGATTTAAAATCTAATCAACTCCCTTTCAGAAAAATGACCAGGGCAATGACTTATTTTATTATTATTGACTCTTTTTATAGTACAATTTACCTTCATGCTCTTTGTTGTAATTTCCCTTTGATAAATATTTAGAAAAGATTGAAGACTATAGTTTCACTTTTGACGTTACTAGAGAGATCTCCTATGTGAAAGGGTAAATTAATGTATGTGATAAAATTTTTAGGCTTAGAAATTTTTGCAGCAAATGCTGTATAAGATTTTGTAAAGGATTTTTTCAAGCATATACATATCCCAGTTCTATTATAGTATCCAAATTACTAGTTATTCAGTTATTATCTGAGTCAGTTTCTATAAACATTCTAAATTCAATATGCTGGGATGAGGCTAGGTGCTTATCAAGAGAAACAAACCTATAATTACTTTAAATCTTTTACTGTCACATTGTCAACAACTTGGATATCACCAACACTAAATGATTATTTTGTTTTTCTTATACTTTACAGATGAAAATATTATCAAATTCATTGTAAATATAACTGTGTTGTGTCTTTACTAAAAACAAATATGAATAAAGTTTGTCATTTAGGCTGGGATTCTTGCTAAAAACAAATTGAATGGGATTGTAATCATGAACACTGTGAAGTGTATTTTTGGCACTTGTGTCTCATGCAAGTGCAGCCTCAATATTTCAATTGGTGTCTTCAGTAGTTTTCTTTATCATTTCTTTCAATATCATTCATTCAACACATTGTTCCATAAACTTTCAGCAGCAGTGGTACATACTACAACATTCAACTTCTGTCCCATGTCCCTAAACAACTGGTTATTAAATTCTCTGTGATGGTTGGTGAAGATAGATCCTGGAGTTTCAAAATATCTATTCCAGTGCTTGAAGAGGGTATGAATGATATCTTTACTAAAAATCCTGACTCTGACATTGTACCATGATTTATGTTACCATTGATTTCCTTGATGTCCAAGGCAACACTTTCATTGAAATACAATACTAATGAGAGCCTAATGATGAGTTCAGTCCTTTATCTAATGCTTATT
This sequence comes from Sepioteuthis lessoniana, assembly GCA_963585895.1. Classification (NCBI taxonomy): domain Eukaryota; kingdom Metazoa; phylum Mollusca; class Cephalopoda; order Myopsida; family Loliginidae; genus Sepioteuthis; species Sepioteuthis lessoniana. Next base: position 87,736,958 of record OY757908.1, read on the forward strand.
TCACAGGAATTAGGAAGTTCTTGTAAAATTCTTATTTTTCAAAATCTTTTATTCCAGCATTCCAAACTAGATCACATAGTTTTTATTACTAGGATGATTGGATTTTCTATGTAATTTCAACTTTCTCTGATGTATTTTTAGTTGAAATTTCTTTAATAAGAATATTTGATGAAATTTACCTCTCTCTGGAAATGGGGACGCGATAGTGACCAGATTAAGTACACTTTATGGAAACTTTTCTTCCTAACATGGTGACTCAATTGTCCTCAAAGTTAAGGCACACCTGACACTTTTCATAATTTCTTTTTAATAAAAGCTATATGTCTAAGTCTACAAGATCAGTAAAGATACTATTTTCAATGCCAGCAATGACACATGGTAGAGTGCCAGGGTAGAGTGGTTTAAGTTTGTTTCCATCACCAAATTTATGAGTCTCTACTTTTTTGTTTTTGTTTTTGAAATCTACACTTGGTCCCAGAGGCACTACTATTCAGGATAGCTGAGCCAAGTGTTTCACTTGCTGCGACCATTCTTTTCCTGTTTTTCCTAATAAGCACGAAGTTAGTTACAAGCATATGAAGCATTTGGTGGGATTGCCTTCAGGTGCTAGTGGGTTTAAATTTTTGTCAGTGAAGCATGAGTCCTTCATTCCCTCTTGTCACAATTGTTACTACCTCGCTGACCATAAAAACAAAGGTATCAGTTAGAACAGTGACCATAATATATCCCACTTGAGTCTGCCTGGTTGTTTTTATTGCATAAAACATTCATTTCATTCTTCACCATGACTGAAGTACCAGAATACTGTTGGTGCATAATATTTTTAAGTTGTCTGGATATGGTAGACAGTATTTTTCTAGATCTTTGAGATGAAGCTTGATAATTGTGATTACTTAGAATATTCAGACTATTGACCTCATCTTTATCATTATAATCATAACATTTCAACCGATATGTCCTTTGGCCTTCTGAAAGCCAAAAGACATATCGGTCAAAACATGAGTATAATGATAAAAATGTGGTCAATAGTCTGAATAATCATAATAAGTAATAACAATTGTAGACAGTGTCAGTTCTTCAATTGTAGCCTGGACCAGCCTCTCATTCTCTGAAGTAAGATTAGCACTTTTTAATGCTCTATCGATGAGTATTGGCTCTGGCAAAAATATCTTATGGCCATTTAATTTCATGAAGTGATCACCAAAGTTTATGAGGAAGTTATTTATTGATGAATCGCATAATCTTGAGTTACTCTCAAAAGACTCATATGCTATAAAGACAAACTGGTTTGCATCTGCCAAGAAAAGTGTGCCAATTTTTTTGTATAACTTTTCCATGCCATCATCGTTACTCAGGGTGACAATGTTTAATTCTATTACAACCTCCCTGGCTTTTCCTTCCAGAGATCAAAGTACAGTGGGAGTTTGTCTAGGTAATTCCAATCTAGTAGCAAGTTCTTTTTCTTCCAAGTATAGAACTTTTCTATGCTTAAAGCAGGTGGGTAAATGAATTTTGAAGCCATTTTGATGATTTTACCCATGTAAAATGCAAATTAGGAAACTCCTACAAAAAGTATATTGAGAGAAGGAATTCATTTGCTCACCTTTGAACTCCAATTTCCCTTACCACTGGAGAGCACTCAAAGGATACAACTTGTGAGGAGAAACAATTTGTAAACAATTATATTTTCAAATAACTATTCTTAATACAAATATTTTGTACAAAGTTATATGGTTTTAAGTATTTCTATCAAATGCTAATAATTTTCAATCAGATCTATTTATCTCATTAATGGGATCCTAATAGGTTCAACCACTCTTAGTTTGACTGGACTTGGGGGTAATGGTAAGGAAGAAGATAACATAACCCTCTCAAAAGTTCCAAAACTTGTACTTTACCACTAGATACAGATTAATTTTATACTTACGATTCCCTTTTTTTTAGGGAAGGGGTCTTATCCGCCTGTAAGGAATATAGTAAGCATATTCTAAGCCTTTGTAATAGAGTAGCACAAACTTTTATCTTTGAATCATATCTTCCATGGGTAATGCCTGAAGCAATTAGGCTAGTAAACCAGTCATATTTAAGCAGGGACCTTCCTCATTTGCTACTATAATCTTTTTTTAACCCTCTGTTACATATTGTATTATTGACAATCTAATAGTTGCAACTGTAATACTCTTGTTGATATAAACTATTTACATAATTGCTGACATTTTTTCCAATAGGTTGTTCTTTGGACAGTAAAACACAAGAATAAATGCAGATTAAAAGGAAATAAATGAAAGTGATGTTTGTATTGTCTTTTGTCACATAGTGAACTTGTGTAGATTGTATTTGATCTCTTACTCTCTCATTTTTTTTAACTGACTTTTTCTTAAATATACCCACAAAGTCAATCTTCTCATAAAGAAATTCATAGATAAGAAAAAGATCCCATTTTTGTATTTCTTGATGCAATTTTGTTTACCATAAGAGTCATAATATACAGGGGAGTATGGTTTATGATTGTGAGGACAAAAGAAAAAAAGGAGATTTTTTAACAGAATTCATTTACTTATCACTGACGGGATAAGATATTTGACTCGTTTTACTTATTTGTTTTCTTTCATCTTTTATCAACATTTCTTTACTCGTGTGTTACCTTTGTTAATCTGTCACATAAGATTTCTGTATCTTGGTTCATTAAAGCCATTATATATTTGAGATTTATGAAGCTTTGTTTATTATGAAACATATCCAAAATGTTGTTGAGAGAGACAATAATCCAACAGTCTTCCAAGTGAGAGAGCCTGCAAGCCTACGTTGAAAAACAGCTTTCAAAATCCTGGCAATGGACAGAAAAAATGCAGCTATCAAAGCAATAAACCTGGACAATCTTATTTGTTATTGATATTTACAAAGATCAGCTTGAATGGTTGTTAGTGAGCCTAGTTCAAATCTTAGATGAGATTTTATGTTTTATTTTTTTAAAAAGATAGATTCATGTCTTTCATAAGTGTATTAACTTTTTTATTTTCAGCTACTTGGAAAATGGTAGAGCCTTAGTATAGTAACAGGTGTAGAAGAAGGAAAACTCAGTATTTTAACCAATCATATTATGCTCAATAAATTTAGCTTTGTATCTCATCCTGCTCATAGTGTTGTATATTGACATGCCATTCCAAAGTGATGCACTGGAAGAAAGTGACACATTCCGATGGCAGTCATGAGAGGAAATTGCGTAGGCAGGCTTGGCTGACAAAATGGGACAAGGTAAAAAATCCCATGGTACACTCATAGACTGATGCACCAGAAGAGGGTGACCTGTGAACTGCGTGACAGTTATTTCCGCTTGATAACGATCAAACATGCCATTCCAAAGATTGGGTGGGTGATTGAACTATTATATAACTCTGTGAGAACAGGAAGTCAGGAGTTGGAGAGAAGATGTTGTAGGGAAAACTACCACCCAGCAGAAGGGGCCCTCGGGACCCCCAATGGAGTTTGGGGACCAGACCAGTTGGTGATAAGATGCAGTAGAGAAAGCCAGCTGAGTGGGCCCCCGGGCCTCCAGTTGAGCATCAGGAGAACAAGAAAAACACAATGGTGATGGCCATAAGAGTGGGGGTCAATATATTGCAGTTCTGTTCAGTTTCCAACTCCCTCTCACATGCAAACCTTGCAATAAAGTGAGAGGTATATTTTTTAAAGAAGTCTTTGCTCATCTTTATTCATTGTGCCATTATGATTCAGTATATATATGTATTATGTGTTTGTATAGTTAATCATGGTCATGGCTATACAACAATAGCAGAGGGTTTGGTTAAATACATACATATAGGCCAATATAATGAGAATTTTAATAATCCATGAAATTCAGACAATTTAAGACTATTATGTTTTATTACTGCTAAATGTAAATAAGTAACAAAATTAAGATGAAATGAAAACAACTAAAAGTTATTAATACAGAAGATGTTAATTATTTATTAAACTCAACTTAATCTAGTACAAGGCTACAAGAATAGAACTCACAGTGAATATCAAACTCTCAAGTATATTAAATGATAGACGATCCTGTTTAACTGTTGCTCTCGAGGAACATGTTTTAATGTATTTATCTTTTTGATTCAGTTTTCATTGTTGATATAAAACCTCTCCCTGCAATATGTTATTTTAACCAAGTTCTATAGCAGAGAGTCAATTGCTATTTCAGTCAAATTACATACAATCTTTTATATTATAGGCACATAACGTTTTATTTTGTAAATTTCAAAGAGTTAACTGTGATCTCTACTTTCCTTTTGCCCAGTTGGCTGTAGAATACACCAATTGCTTATCTGCAGAGAGGAAGGATGCCACCTCCAACCAACGAGTGTCCTTGATATGATACTAAACAATCTGATGGTGAGGCTCCAGTAATGCTGGAGCTTTGGGGAATGCGGAGTACCCTTTCATTGCCATTGTTACTATTAAGTAAGTTTAATTTAGTTTTTTCACAAGACCAGAAATATAAGCATAAGGATCAAGTTTGCTAATCTTGTTTAATAACCATAACATTCTGTGAGGCTCTTTTAAAAAACCGTAAGCATAATTTAGATTTGGTACAAGGCTGGAACTAGAGGAAACAAATAAAGAATGAACTCACTGCTTAGTTGTATTAGCTTGTTAACAGTTGCATTATGATGGCTTAGATTTCTTCCAATGTCACAAGTATAGATAGAGCATTTTTTGAGGATTGACCCCATTAACAGGTAGTAATTTATCTGTAGATTAGCTTGCTAACTGTTACACTATGATAGAGTGCTCCTCACAATTAGATATAGCTTAAATTTGGAACTAGAGCACAGGTATTGGGCACCTTGTTAAGATCAAACTCATTATTAAGTCGTCATAGATTTAGCATTAGACCAGAAATATGGAGCACTAAATATCACATCATAAGAACTGCCTCCACCACACAGTTGAAATGATCTGTTATGGTATCTTTGTCACTCATTACTCCATGTTGAGATACCCCTGAGTACAAAATATATAAATAGAAAAAAAGAAGACTTCTACTTCTCTTTTTTCATTCTACTGTCCATAGCTTAGGCCTCCTGTCATATCCTTTTTATCTGGGCAGAATATGCAATTTTGAGACATTGTTAAAAGAAACCATCATATATGCTTAGATATTTATTAGAGGCATGACAGATAAACTGCCAAGCCTTTCAGAAGCATTTTCATACCATCTGGGTAATGCCAGGTGTCCTTGCAAAAATAATGAAAACTGTTAGTTGCTATGGAGGAAGAAATTGAGTTTTATCTCTTGAGCTTTACAATGGGATTCACACCTTGATTAATTGTTTATCTAAAGAGTTTGATTATTTATTTTATTATTATGATTACAAGATGTTCTTTTTTTTCAAATTTGGGATTTGAAAAAAAATCAAATGGGAAAAAAGACTGCAGACTTTGTTTGAAAGTATGTGGGTTGAGAATCTATTTGTGACAAAAATTATGGAAACTTCTTACTTTGGATTTAATTGGTTGAAAAATGTTGGTGAGTCAAATTGATATTCTTTCTGCATAAAATGAAATTGGATATATAAAAAAAAAATAAATAAACAGACTAAAAAGAAAGAAAATATGAACAGATACTGGAGAAAGTGTAAAATAGGAGTGAGAAGAGAAGTTAAAATAAGAAGGAAGAAAAAAAAGGAAAGAAAAGAAAAAAGAAAATGATGTAACTGAGGAAATATAAGAAAGAAAGAAAGAAAGAAAGAAAAAAAGAAAGAAAGAACAAACAAACAAACAAACAAGCAAATAAACAAAAAAAAATAACAAAAACCAATAAGAAGAAGTAAGTAAAAAGAAAAGAAAAGAAAAGAAAAGAAAAGAAAGAAAATGATATAAATGAGAAATGATAAACGATTAGAAAGAAAGAAATAAGAAAATAATTTGAAAAATTAGAGAAGTATAAAAGAGAATATGAAAGAAAGTAAGACAGAATGAAGAAAGAGAAAAAAAATGAATGCTTACAAAGACAAAAGACTGCAAAAAAATTTTTTTAAAACACTTGCATAAAAAGGGAAAAAAGGAATATGTGCAAGAAAAATGAAAGATGAAAGAGAACAAGGAAATTATATAAATGAATTGGAAAAGTTTACAGAGACCCAAGGCAATAAAATAGGAAGGGAAGACAAGATAAGAAAGAGGAAGGAATGGAAAAGAAGAAAAATGGAAGGCACAAAGAAAGAAAGAAAGAAAGAAAGAAAGAAAGAAAGAAAGAAAGGAAAACAAAAGCAAAAATAAATGAATAAATTTAATAATCAATAAAAAAGGAAGTATGCATGAAAAAACAAAAAAATTAAATAATCTTTAAGGAAAAGAAATAGAAGAGCAAAATAAGAAAAATTAAGAAAAAAATGACAAAAAATGAAATAAGATAGATAAGAAAAAGCTTAATAAGAAAAGAAAATATAAAAATATAACAAAAATGTAAACATTTGGCAGTAAAAAAAGGAAAAAGAAAGAAATAATTGTTCTATTTTTCTGTTTTTGATGGGATTACAACTGAATTTTTCATTTTTGAAAAATTGATTTAATGGATTTTGAATATATTATTGTGATAATCATTTACATTTCAACATTTAAATGAAGTAGAAAGAGTCAGCAAAGACTAAAGATTGATGATTTATTTGTAAATGAAAGATTCCAAACCAAAAAAAAATATCTTTAAACAATAAATAGTAATACACAGACAAAAAAACAATTTCTGTGAATATAACTTTTAGTGGAGAATGAACCTTTATTTTAAAAGATGAAGGAAATGATTTATCTTGTCGTTTTCAAAAGCTGCCTCATCCCCTGCTCCTCCTTCTGCTTTTATCTTTTATTACTTGTCCATCCATTCATAGATCCTTTAGTTCATTCATTGTTTTGATTTTATTTTATTTTTTCTTGTATTGATTCATCCAATTGTCTTCTACCTCTTCTTCAACTCATTTTAAATAGAATTTCTATTTTGGGTAATTTACACTGAAATATTATTCAATAGCCTTTGGAGAGTAAGAAAGAAAAAGAAAAGAGAGATAGGGTGTGAGTGAGAAGAAGAGGGTGAAGAGAAAGAGGAAGAGAAATATTGGAGAGTCATTGAGGGACACAGAAAAAAGTGGATAAAGTTGTAAGAGAAGAGGGATCAGAGGAAAGGAATAGGGTATTGAGGAGAGAGAAAAGGAAAACAAGTAAAAAGAGGATAGAATATGAGAAAAGGAAGAGAGAGAGAGAGAGGAGAATGGGAGGGTAAGAAGAAAGATGAGTTGAAGGAAAAATGAAGGAAGAAAGTGGGAAGTCAAAGAAAAAATGGAGAGAGAGGAAGGCAGAGAGAAAGAGGGCAAGGGAAGAGAGAATAAAACGATGAAAGAAATAAAATAAAAAAGTAGAATAATGAAGAGAAATCAGAAAATGATATTGTATGCCTCCTGAAGTAAGTTCTAAGTTTAGAAGCTTGGAATAATTAATATATAAAAGAAGAAACTTTTCTAAAAGAAAAAAAAAGAAAAATGAATATGAATAAAAAAAACAAAAAACAATGACGAAAGCCTTATAAAAACAGATTGAGATGGTCCAAAGAAATTTTTTTAAATCAGAAAGGAGAAAGACATGATTTCCCTCGAAATTTCCTGTTTAGGAATAAATTCAGAATAGTGCTGTGATTTTTCACTACAATCATGAATACAATTGTATTGATTTTTTCTATATGAAAATACAGTCTTATTTGTTTTTACAAGAATGTACCTTCACTAGTAAACACTTCATTATTTTCAATAGATCTATTTGACCCATAGATATGACCCTATCAGGTATGACCACCCTGGGTCAAAATTAACATAGAAGCCTTGCCATCAAATGCAGTTTAGTGCCATACTTAGGACTCTCAGTAGCAGTTGATGTAACAATTAGTCATGCTGAAAGCACTGGCATCTGTGGAGTATATTAAGCACTATTCATAGAATAGTTTCCCTCATTTTTTTGTATATACAAGGTGCAGAAGAAAAATAAGGAATATTCTTGTATAATAATTAATGACTCTATTATAAAACAAGATTCATTCTAATTAAAAAAAATAAAGAACAAAATTAGAAGATTGACACAAAACAGTAAATTTACTCTGTATGGCCACAATTTTTTTCAATTATTGTATCAATATGTCTTTGAAATTTGCATACCTTCAAAAACTTGCATACCTTCAAAATAAATTCTTCAGATATTTTATTCCTTTCTTCCTCAATAGTTGCCTTAAGTGAACCAATATTTGGATTAGAAGTTGCGTTTGTTTTGTTTTCTAAAATGCCCCTATATATAGGGTAACCAAGGAGATTAAGGAGTGGGTTTAAAGCTTGTTTAATTGCTGTCCTCACAGTGTTCTCATGGACTCTCAATTCATTAGCATACTTTTTTCTTATTTGTGGGATCCTTCTTAATTGGCTTAGTGAGAGCAGTTAAAAAGCCTTCTTTTCATTTTTTGTTTTTTTCCTTAAAAAGCTATTTTTCTGTAAAAAGTTTTTTTTTTGTTGCTTTGTATATGGTAGACAAAGAAATTTTGGCTTGGCTTTGGCATGAGGTGAATTATAGATTCTTTGTCATTTCTTTTCTTGCTCACTCATATTGGGCTGAATTTTAATGAAAAAAGTGCTTGAATAATAGAGCTCATCATGAAAATTTACATTTATCACACTTTTTTCCAAAATTGGACTAATCAGACAAAAAAGAATTTTTTCTTAAATTATTCGATATTTTGCTTCAGCACCCTGTAATCATATAGAGTTATCACCCATAAATAAATACACCTGAAGATTTTTTTGTAAAATGTTAACTTTTTTCTAAATCAGATATACCAGAATTTTATTATTTCTAGTGGAAAATTATACATCTAGAACAGATATTTTGTATTATCTATTACAAACTCTTTGGCATTGAAACTCTCTAACTAAAAAGAAAATTGCATAAATAAAATATAAATGGTGAAAGTACTGTTACATATTCATATTTACAGAGTTTCCGTTCAGTAGCGTTTAGTTATAAATAATACCTAATGATATCAGTTTTCATGGTATAATGTTCCATTAGAAAAAAAAAATCCTGGTATCTCTAGTTTAGAATATTAACTAGGCAATTCTGTTTTTCTTACTTTTGAGAAAGTATTCAATTTTATACTTGACAAAATAATTGTTTTTGTCTGTATATATTACAATATTAATACACTTGTTTGTAACATATCAATTGTTTGTGTTTGTCACATTTTCAATTATGAATATAAAGTGGGATAGAATAGTATCAAGACTAAACATTTAAATTTTTCTTAATTTAAAAATGTCAAATTTAAATAAAGACATCTGAACAACATATAATAAAGTTATAATTTCTTATGTGTATAGACTGCTGTTTAGATGTCTATCAAAATCTTGAGCAGTCAGTGCCAATTTTTGATACTTTCTCATCAGTAGTCCCAGCACTTTTTGAACATAAAATTTTGGGCAAACCACAAAGTGCAGCACTCTTTGTACACAGCATGATTTCAGTATATAATTTTTTCTGTTTTATAAACTGAAAATACATATTAAAAAGTTTGTGTTTTATGGCCTATTAACTCTTGTGGGTAATCTAATGCCAAATCCCATTTATATATACATATATGATTTCTAAGTGGATTGTTGCTTACTTTATTTTTAAACTAGTTGTTAAACCTCATATGTTTGCAAACAGTTAAATGGTTCCAAGTATTCATATCCAACATTAATAATTCTATTTGATATTAATAATTTGTTTGTACACAGTTAAATGATTACAAGTATTGCGATTTAACATAAGTAATTTTATTTATTCAGTATTCCTAGGTAATATAAATGATTTGCACATAGCTGTACGATTTCAAATAACTGACAAAAATCATCCTTAGTAAATGATTGAAGAGTTCAATTTGATCCATAGATCAGACCAAAGAGTGGACTTGGTTGTGATGGAAATGAAGGAGTACACTACATTCCTTAAAGCTGGGGCTTTACCATCAGACATAGTTTAGTGTCTGACCCAGGACACTCATTGGGGTGGAGATGTCTTAGCCCTCTGCAGAGGTGCAGTTGGTGCATTCTACAGCCTTCCCTGCTAACAGAGTGGTATATCAGAAGAAGAATTTCAGAGGCGATTCAAATTATGGAAAACTATGTATAGTGTATAGAAAGAATAAATTGAATGGAAAGGGGACTATTTTCATTCATGTTTCATTCATATGTCAGAGAATAGGAAGAGAGAGACAGAGACAGAAAGAAAGAAAGAGAAGGGAAAAAGACAACACATTTGCTTTCCAACCTTTTCCACCAAAGACTCTGTAGAACTAATCTCCTTCATATCTGCTATGGTGAGAGAAAGGTTTGGTGATAGTTGGTGTGAAACCTTAGTAAGCAGTAGCATTTATTTTGATGCAAAATATTGTTTATCAAGAAGTCATAGATAAAACAAAATAAGCTTTTCAGAAATTTCATATATTTCTTTAATTCATTTGATTTATCTTATAGCATATATGTAAAATAATATTGTATATACTATTCATATATATGTCATTCAATTCATAAATAAAGTTTCAAAATTGCTGTTGATTAAGCTGTTGAATGTTCTACTTCAGGGGGCATACAATATCAAGATTAGTTTATGGAAATTAAAAATAACTAATTAACAATAAGGAATATTCATAATATTTTCAGCAAGCAATGACAGAAGATGAAACTTATAAAGTGAAAGTGAAAGTGAAAGCTGTATAATCCAACAATGAAGCAAGGGCACTAAAATAAGTTGGCGAATGTAGCTGAGGGAGTAAGGGAGGGCACTACTGTAGTGTAATGGTTAGAGTACTAGACTACAGATTCATAGTAAGGAATCTATTTTTAAGAAAAATATTATTTATCTGAGTAAAATGAACTTTTCATTAATTTCACTGTTTAATAATCTATTCAATTCATTTTGTTGTATTGTATATGTGTAAACAAGTATTGTATTTATCATATGGATATACATGTATATATATTTTGAAGAAAATTTCGACTGGGCATATCAGCATAAGTTGGAAAAATATGAGGATCTGTGAGAAAAATGTGTCAGAAATGGTAGGATAATCAATGTATTTCCTATCAAGGTTGGATGCCAAGGTTTCATTATCAACTCAATCGCTGTATTCTTGACTAATCTTGAACTTTCTTCATCAGATGAGGAAATAAATAAAAAAGATCCAAGATAAGATAATACCACTAGACTTTATTGGAGTGATGTCACTCTGATATAGTCTAACTATATCAGAGTGACATCACTCCAATAAAGTCTAGTGGTATTGTTAGTTACTACTGGGGTGCTCTAGGTTAGTGGTAATGATGCTTCAGCCCCAAAATCATGCCCGAACCCTGAGTCATCATCTGATAAAGGCTTTGTTGGAAGCAATGCTGGTGTATAAACATCAGTCATTGTATGATACCTATATATATATATATATATATATATAACTCATAAATGAAGCATTAAAAATGACATAATTATCTTTGGGGGTTGTTTTTAATTAAATCATGGATTTTCTTCAGATTCAGCTAGTATAAATATAAATTCTATAAATACAAAGTGCTTTAGCTGTGAGCTTAATGGCCATTGATTTCAGCCTTTAAGTGAGTTTAAAAAGGTTTCAAAGATCCCTATTACATCCAGATAATTTTCTTAAGATAATATTTTTCAACTGCTGTGACTGAAAGTGAACACCTATTCATGAAAAGCAACCAGATATGAACACCTATTCATGAAAAGCAACCATTTGCAGGTGTTGAATATGGAAACACTCTATTGGAACAACAAAATAGGTTTTGGCACATCTACCTGAAAATTGAAAATTTGATGATGTGAAAAATACAAAGTTTTATGTGTAAGTTTATTATCCACACAGACATTGCAATCTGAAAACTTCTGTCTTATTTCTTACTCCTTATTTTCAATATGTTCAATATGTTTTGCTCAAATTTATCTAAAATGTAGAAACTAAATACAGTTGAATGGCACCAGACAAAAGTTTACTTTAATCTCATTTTCTTCTATTTGTGTGGTGGTTTTCATTTGACTTTATTTCATGTGAATCCCATTTCATTCAGCTGGATTCTTACAGTTTTCATTCAAACATTGTCTCCTGTTTCATCCCAAGTCTTTTTCCTTTGTTTTGTCGGACATTTTCTATTTTTAAGGTGTATTGCTTTGAGTTTTCTATTCTGACATTTTGATGTCTTTTGTGATCAATCTGAATGTTTTTTCTTTCTTTAATCACCCTATCTTTTTATATTTACACCAAATTTTAAACACAACTGACTGGAAATGACTAACATTATTCACCACACTCAACTGTAGACTGTCTCCTTCAGTGAGTTTTACAATCCTTTCAATTGACAGTTCCTTTCTTGGATCCATGTTTCCTTTCAATTAGGTATACCCAACTACTTTTTAAGGTCTGCAAGTATTGCCCCTTAATTGTTGATTGATTTGCATATCTAGGCTTTTGTGACTTCCACTGGAATTTTTTACAAGATAATTGCATAAATTTTTCCTTAACATTAGGTTATTCTATAATATTTTCCTCTTCCTGGCTTGTAAAAAAAATACCATTAATTAGAATGATTCAATCTTGTTTGCTTAAGAAATATTTCCTGGAACCAGAATGTTCAGCTATAAAGAAAAATATTTTTTTACCTCATCTGTTATTAGTTTATTTACTGTAAAATAAAAAACATAAATGACTATCCTTTTTCCGGGAGTAGTAATAATCTACAAGATCAACTTACTAATGAATATACCTCAATGATGTACCCCAAAATTATTTTTGGTCCAAGGCCACCATATGATGCAGAGTGAGGATCAAGAAGACTTTTCAGAATATAAACTATTACAAGATGCCCAGAGACAATGTTGCATGACTGTCTTAAATCTAACCTTGAAAAGTTTTTGACCAACTGAGCTTTTAAATATATGGGAATTTCAAGGTTGGATTTCAATGCACCTGTAACACACTAGTGATCATATGCATCTAAATGTGTTCCTTGAGAAACTATCACGAAATTAATTCACAGTGTCTGGATTAGATGATGAGTATTCAAATAACTTGCTGATGAGATGTTCTATAGATACCCAGTGAAAATGGGGCTGCACAATCAAAATAGCCAAATAATATATTTTTAACAATATCCAAAAAATTAAATCTGATCTTTCTATCTGTTTATCTTTTGATTAAACTCAGTATTTTTATTGTCACCCAGTCTTTCTGCAATATTCAAAATGCTTCTTGAAATTGAATATCTCTACAATACAATAAGCATGAAGCCAGAAACTCTACCTCATTAAAAAATCTCCTTGTAACTGAAAATGCATTGCCATCATACACATGGTGAGGTTGAGGCAATGAATCAAGGAATCTGCAGGATGCCATTTAGTTGTTATAATATCCTGATGTACTTGGATTTGTGTCCTTAACTTGGTTGTATTATAATGACAGTGCTTTGTCTGTTGTACTCTTTAGCCTTTTTCAGGTGTTTGTCATAGTCTGTAACTTTCTGAGAGTTTTGAACTGAAACCTTTATTCAATCCACAAGGGTAGATAGTTCTCATTCTATAAGTAAGTAAAGTTGGCGACCATAGTCGAGGGTAACCCGAAGGCTCCCTTTTCGATAGCTACTACACCAAGGTGTAGGGGAGGGCGCTACTCCTTCCCTGGATTGCTCTACTTTACCCTTGATCCGTACCTATTAATGCTGAGTGTTAAGCAAGGAGGCATCAAGTACCATTTTTTGAGTCTTTGGTATGACTCGACCTGGGATTGAACCCAGGTCTCCCGGGCCATTGGCGAACACTCTAACCCCTAGGCCAATGTCCGGTATTCTATAGTTGATGTTTATGTCAGTTAATTTTTCCCAGTTAATTAATTCTTTAGCTGTTTTTCATTTCTTCCCTAGGGTAACTTTTGGAGAACCACCCACTCTAGGGATTGATCATACAACTATAGTGACAACCAAGATGAAGGTACTAGTTGCATTCTTAAGGCTACAAAACTTAATTCATTCATAGAATAGCTTGGCCCCAGGTGATCATCTCACCAGTCAATACCAACTCCCACATCTAAACAGGGTAAGAGCTGGGTTTATTGCTCAGCTCCTGACCTTGTACCATACTCCTATACCATAGAGTTTTGGATCAATACTTTGTCATCAACAACTAAAAAAGGGTGATAACTCATCTCAGAGATTCAGACAAAAATATCAATATTTTTTTCCTATCCTTTTCATATCATGAACAGTTGAACCAGTAACTTATTGATATGAAACTTAGGTCAAATTCTTTTCTTTAAGGTTCAGTCTTTTGTCACAATGGCCAAAGGTGATAGCAAATTATCATCCTGAGGAAAATATATACCAATAAAAAAATGGCCAAAGGGAAAATTTAAAGCCATCAAGAGTGCAGAATAAAATAAATTCTAAATATGCTTGGATAAAAAATGTAAAACATTCAATATACAGTTTCTTAAAAGAATAGCTGTTGTAAAAACACTGTCACAAGAGAAAAATTAAAATTTACAAGAAAGTAGCAGCAGATTTAAGGAGTGAAGAATTTTAATTAGTATTTCATATTTATCTCATTTAAATCAAGAATTTAGATCAATAAAACTGATAACCAGCATTAACATAAAACACAAAAAATTACCATTCAGTTGCAAGTTGGATGGGTATTATACCTCTCTCTCTCTCTCTCACACACACACACACACACACACACACGCATGCATGCATGCATGCTTGCATATATATATATTCCAGAGAAAACAAAGGCAACACTTGCTTTTAGATTTCACTAAAGCATTTGATTCCATGTACAGAGTGAAGATGGAGCAAATACTTCTAGAATATAGTCTCGCTAAAGAAACTTACCAATAACGATGCTTAACAAAACATAAAAGCAATGGTTTGGTCACCTGATGATGACATTGACTTCTTGCCATTTTCACTAAAATTTATCTCAGAGATACATTAGCATCATATATATTTATGATCTTCTTAGACTGCATACTTTAAACATCAATATATCTGATAAAAGAAAATGGTTTTCCACAAAAATTAAGTATGTGGTGCATTCAATAAGTTTCCAGACTTTTTTGTACAGGCATTTAAGATTGTCGTAGACTCTTGAAAATTCAGTATCTTATTGCTATACATTTTATGAGATGACTGACCAATTCTTATCATTTCAGGTTCAAATGAACAGCTACAGCAGGAATTGGAATACACCCTACTAAAGCCTGATTCTCATAGCTGGTGAATTTAAAAAATGCAATCTGACACTTTAGAAGAATAATATGCAATAAAATTGTGTTTTAAACTAGGAAAAATGCCACAGAAACGTATGGAATGCTTCAGACTGCTTTTGGAGCATCTTACATGAATTGAGCATCAGTTTTTGAGAGGTATAAGAGATTCAAGCAAGGCAGGGAGTCTGTGAGGGATGATGAGAGGTGTGGGAGGAGTAAGGAAGTCAATACACCAGAGTTGATTGGCCAAAAGGTTTAGGGTTAGGGTTACTATGTTGAGGTTTTAAGGGAGTTCAAGAAGAGATTCCGTTGGAAGAGGCCAGCACTCTTCAAATTGGGTCAGTGGCATTTCCACCAGGACAATGCACCAGTCCACAACTCCATCCTTGTCACAGACTATTTGACCAAGATGGGAATCAAGACAGTTCCTCAGCCTCCCTATAGTCCAGATCTTGCTTCCTGTGACTTTTGGTTATTCCCTAAGCTCAGAGGCTGTCGTTATGAGACAATTGAGGATATGAAAGAAGCTTTGAAGAAGGTCATTGACACACTCACACAAGAGGACTTCGAGAAGTTGTTGTAATGGTACAACAAGTGCATTGCAACTGGACAAGATTACTTTGAAGGGGACTGGAGTTTCATGTGTGTACTATCAATAAAAGTGCCCATACGAAAAAAGTCTGGAAACTTATTTAATGATCCTCATAGATGATATTCACTAGAAACTATATCAGATGTAGACGATGCAGATGATCAAGCACTTCTCACAAATACACCTGCATAAGCTGAACCCCGACTGTATAGCCTGGAGCAAGCAGCAGGAAATATTAACCTCTTCATGAATGAATATAAAACAGAGTTCAGGTGTCTTAAATGAGATGGAACCATCTCCACTTTAAGTGGTCAACCTCTAAAATTAGTCGGCAAGTTCACATATTTTGGCAGCAATATCTGATCAACTGAAAGTGATATCAACGTACACCTAGCAAAGCCATTGACTATTAGCGACAGGATGTCAATCATATGGAAATCTGATCAATCTGATGAAATAAAATGGGATTTCTTCCAATCTGTGGCTATGTAAATACTACTGTATGGACGCACCACTGACAATACACTGGGAGAAGAAGCTAGACGGTAATTTCACAAGAATACTGTGTGCTATTTTGCATAAAATAGCAGTTGTATGGTCACTTACTTTCCATCTCACAAATCATTCAAGTAAGATGAACAAGACATACAGGCCACTGTTGGAGAAGCAAGGACAAACTCATCAGTGACATTCTTCTATTGATGTCTATACATGGATTTGCCAGTTTTGGCCAACCAGCAAGAACTTATATCAGCTCAGTGTAGACACTGGATGTAGATGGGAGTGAGGGATAATAGGGACAGATGGAGAGTGCTAGAGAAATCCTTACTGTTAGTGCGACTTGATGATGGCGATGATGATGATATATATACCCTCACATGGTGAGGATTTTATTAATATACTAAATTACTGGTAGTGGTTCCTGAAGAGGCAAAAGTCCATGAAATACAAATATTTCTATCTAAGAAGAAAGGAAAGTTTCTAATTAACATTTGAAAGATAGTTTTGTTATCTGAATAAATAAAAAAAGGATGTTCAGATTGAGTAAGACTGCACAATGTAATCATTCAGATGCAAATTGAATATGAGATTTCTTTATTCTTTAAGTTAGGACATATCAGTTGTATTGTTTTAATAAAAATCTTGATATCATGAGCTGTTCTTGCTGGCAAGAATACCCAAATTGACCTGACTGCCATATCAAAAATGAAGAGGAATTAATATTAAATTCTAAGTACAGAAATTGTTTTCCTTTTCTATCTAAAGATCTTAAGAAATTTCTTTGACACCTGATAAAACTTGAATGAATTTTAATTCTATCATCACATTTCTTTGAAGAAAAATTAGAGAAAACTTTCAAATTTATGTTTTTGAAGAAACAATATAAGCAAATTGCATACAGAAGAGTACATTTGAGGGAAGTGATTGCCAATGATGACAAAGCAATAAATATGGAACTGTTAGGCCATTGGCATAATGGTTAGAGTTGTTTGCCAATAGTGTGGGAGACTGGGGTTCAATTCCAGGCTGAGTCATACCAAAGACTCAAAAAATGGTACTTGATGCCACCTTGCTTAGCACTCAGCATTATAAGGTATGGATCAAGGGTAAAGTTGAGCAATCTGGGGAAGGGAGTTGTGCTCTTTCCTACACCTCGGTGTAGTAGCTATTGAAAAGGGAACCGTTGGGTCGTCGTTGACTATTGTTGCTAAATTTACTTAAGTTATCTTGCCTTCCATTTACACTGGATGTTCTTGATGCTTTTATATAGACATGAGAAACAAAATGATATCTAAGGTGCTTCTTAAAATCTTGAGTTTCAAAATTAATTTTGTCTTAAAACTATTTCTATGACTGCTAAAATTAAAAGGGAAAAAATAAAGGCTGAAGATTTTTGTAAAGAAGTGTATTCGTTCATTATTGAAGTTGTTCATTACTGGTTAATGATGTTTCCACATATAAGTGTATATTTGTATATGTATACATGTAGTTGTATATGACTATACAACATCAAGTGAATTTGAGGCTGAAGGCCAGTTCACACCCAGGGCATGGTATCAAACCTGAATTGAACTAGATGATCAAAGAAATGGCTGATAAAGATTTTGAACCTTGGAGAAAGAAGAGAAACCAGGAGAAAATTGGAAATAGAATTCAACTCATCATGGCGAAACAGAGCAAGCGAGATAAAGAAGAAAAACAGAAAAGATGAAAAAAGAAAAAAAGAAAGAGAGAAAAAACTTCAAGGTCTGTGAGTAGATTGCTCCTTCATTGTAATTTGTTCTCTCTGTCTTATGACAGAGAGAACAATTCAATGTTATTTGGCCTTTCTAAAAGATACAATGAAAATAATTTTAGAAAGAAAAACTGATTGAGCCCTACATATAAAGCATTGAAATATGAGTTGATACAATTACTACTATGTGTAATGTAGAAACGAAGTAAAGGAGAAAGAAAGGGAAGAAGAAAGATGGTCCTGTGTTAAAATAACGGGTCAGAATGTAAACTTCCACTTGGGTTTTGAGTTTTGATTTTTATGAATGAATTTGATAGTAAACAAAATTTTTGTGAATGAAATTTTGTAGTAACTTGAAGAGTAATTTGAAATTAGGATTTTAATCCGAGATCTGGAAGGATTTCGGGGCATCAATGATGTTGTCTAGAGAATGCTCATATACCTTTGGATCTGTAGTTAAGGATGTGGGACAGGTTTGAGTTTGGAAAAGTTGTAGAAATGGGAAGTGTTATGTGAAGTCTCCCTAAAGAATGGGCTTGAGATTTTATTGAAGTACTGACTGGTTAGTGGCCAGACTGAGTTGTGAAGGTCCGCCTGGAATGGGTTTGAGAATTTTGGGGACCGGACCGTTGCATTGAAGAAGATAAGGAAGTATATGTGTGAAATCTTGACAATTTGATGCACCAAAAAATTTGTGGACTTGGTTTTGGATTGTTCTTGAGGGGTAAATGTAGTTGGCCAAATGGATGAATGAATAAAGTACTCTATTAACTACTGAAAAAGACAGTAAAAGGTTTGGGTTGCTTAGGAAAGACCCCCTGGGATATTCTAACTCATCTTTGGAAGAAAGCAAAAAACTAGTAATGTGTTGTTGTGGTCGGAACAAGTAAAGATGAAGAAATGATGGCTGAGTACGAGCCATGCTTTTGTAGAGATTCTTGCTGAAAGAAGAAAGAATATTATTGAAAAGTTTGTTTAACAAACCATGCTTGTTTTATGGAAATATTTGTTAGAAATCGAATAAACGGGGGTGCATGAACCCATTGTTATTATGTTAAGGTAAACACAGAGAGAAGCAGATATAAGGTTAAAAAAATAATGAATGAGCGATTTAATAAATAAAAAAAAAAGAAAGAAGAAAAGAAACTTGAACACTGTTGAACTCACCATAAAAAATGAACAAAGGAAAAAACCCCCCAAAAACGACCATTCTTAGGAAAAATAGACAGTGCATAGATTGAAAAAAAAAAGAAAAAAAAGCTGAACATTTGTTAAACCATGTGAACTTTGATCGTGGACATTGTAAATATTCTTGATTTGTTCAGAATAGTTGAAAAATTAGAGAAAAAAACGAGTTGTTTGAGTTTAAAGGCGACATTAGAATTTTTTTTCTCTCTGTTTCATATTATGAAATTTGACGAAAACCATTTACAGGGGATTTAATATTAGGTTTATGAAGATTTTAAAATTATGTTGATTCTAAATTTTTTTTGAATATTGTGTTTTCGTGGAATAGGAAATACTTTTTTTTAGTTTCTTTTTACAAGCGAATCATGGGCTGATGTGAGATTAGGACAGAGATTCATCCAAGTTGTGGTACGGATTGTTTTTGGGCATACGGTAAGAAGTAATTCTATAGAGGAATTCACCATCCCATGGATTTGTTGAAGGCTTGTAGTGGCTAGAATTTTCAGATTGGAGTTCCAAGTTGATGGGATAAAGGAAAGAAAGGCGTGGCCTGCTCCAATATTTTGTGGATGATGTCTGAATCTTTCAGTCCCGATGATGTTTTGGATTTGTGTGTGATTTGGCGAAGTGAAACAGATCTGGAAAAGGCAATGTGCCTATATCTTAGTAGCCATGAGGGTTCCTGATTAAATTGAAAAGCAACCCGGCGAGGGTGTGATCAGGTAAAGCATGTCTCTCAAAGGTTTACAGACCAATAGGCATGGTAACAGAAACTTAATAATGGAAAAAATGTGTAACACATTGCTAATAAATATTTTTGCATGGTCTATTTTAGGTGTTTTACTGCATGCATGTCAGATTGTGATACATTTGGATGTATTGCTATTTTTTAGAATTGTGATGCATTGTTTTGGGCCATGATTTTGTGGATTTATGAGGAATTGCAGAGGGCCCTATTGTGTTTGGAGGACAAAAGATGCATCTGTATTGTATGCATGTCAGGATAGCCAACCACACAAAGAATAGTATGAATTAGTCTGGGCAAGTGTTACAGAGTAAAAAGGTCGCCTTCTAATTAAGATTTTTGTATTTTACTGTTGTTCAAGTAATTTCTTTCTGCATTTTTGGTTGTTGTCCTTGAGCATTATTTGTAAGATGTATGTGTGAGGGGGATGGAGAGGGACATGAGGAAAATGTCCAAAGGTGCACATTTTGAAAAATAAGGATTGGATGATTGTTATATATTGACCCTCGACTGAGCCGTCAGTCAAGAGATGCACCTGTGTAAATAAGCCAAAGAATAGCGGAAGCAGGTGAGCGTTAAGAAAGAATATAGACAGGGTGCCCGCGGCCATCAGTCAGCTGAGACAGGAATGTCAAACTGAGAACCAGCTTGCAGATTGAGGGCTTTGTGGCCTCAGTGACCCACAGCTGAGCAACCTCAGCCAAGATACGAAAGAAGTGCTGCTATGATCAAGAGAAGAACTTGGGTCAAGAGAAGAACTTGGGCAGTCTGTCCCTGTCTCCACTCATCTCTCAAACACAACAGAACATCACCCTTTCGAAAATAAAGTGTGAGAGATATTTTTGTAAAGAAGTGTATTCGTTTGTTATTGAAGTTGTTCATTACTGGTTAATGATGTTTCCGCATATAAGTGTATATTTGTATATATATATATGTGTAGTTGTATGTGGCTATACAACATTATTATTTGTAAAAAAATTATAGCTTCTAGTAATTACTCTTAATACAAATAATATAAATAGTACAAATAATTTTCCAGTATTCATATCTAATACTAGAAATTTCTATCCAACTAAATTGTTTCAGTCATGTATTTCTATTTAATAAGAAGAAATATTTTTAGCATTTTTAGTTGTATAGTTTCCAGTATTCCTATACATACAGTTTGCATACAGTTATATGGATTCAAGCATTCCATTGTAATTATAATAATTTGAACATGGTTATATGGTTTCAGTTATTCATATTTAATACAAATAATTTGTATAAAGTTTCATACAGTTTCAAGGATTTCAAGCGATTATATTGTTTCTAGCTTTGTTCCTTTGCAAATAATTAGAGCTTCAAGTAACTATTCTAAATACAAATCATTTGTACATAGTTATATGGTTTCAAGAATTCCTAGCTAATACTAATAACTTACAAAGTGATCTATTTGACCAATAGATAAGACCCAAAGAAGTAATATTGTTTTGGGTCAGAGAGGACCTGCAAGTAATAGCAACAGTGTTCTTGATAATAATCAGTGTTTCAGACCTGGAGCATCACCACCAGATGAAGTTTAGCACTATGAACAGAACATACAAAATAAACAGAGGATGCAGTAATCATATTATATATATATATAATGTGAATTTTAGTATTATATAAATACATAGATTTTGTAAGTTATGTAATACCAACAAAAGTAATTTTTTGCAGGAGGATATTTTTTCTATGGGAATGATACATGTCATCTTACTATTCATTGACATTTGTCTACAGGAAACAATATGTCATTCGGAGTCTTTTACCTGGACAATTGTTACTACATAGGAAGCATTCCCATCAGATGTAAAAGGTCCATCAGGATGACAACTACATGAGATGGAACTTGAAATCACAGAAGTCATAAGAAAGAAAAGTACAAAACAAAACCAGGTTGACAGGAGAAGTGTAATGGTAAGAGAAGGTAAAATGGAAAATTAGAAAGAGTATGTGTATAGTTGCATTATAGATATTGGAGGACACAGCTATGGACAGAGAATCAGTGTTTAGCAAGTAACTTACTTGTGGGAATGTCAAGATTATTATTGCCAGACCTGACTCAAGAAACATATCATGGTATCATGGTTTTCATTCAATAATAGTTTTAAGAAAGGTTCAGTTGGAGCAAAAGAAGGAGAGAGAATTGATATTATAAAGATCCTAGGTTACTATGATATAGAATAAATGGCATATCATATACGATTTTTATTAACACAATAGTAATGAAATGCACCAAATTAGAAAATAAAGTAGTTTCTAATTAGATTTACAATCTAATACTTATTATATGGGGATTTGTGGTCAATATAATTTCTCAAGGGTGATGACTATTAAATGGCAATTATTCATCAGTTTCTTTTATTTATTCTTTTGCACTTAATTGTAATATAAATTCTATAAATTGAATGTAACTTTACATTAATGATTTTGAGAAAGGCATGATTGTTACCCTGTGGACTCTTCATCCTTGTTAAGCAAGTAGACAAAAATATCTCATTATTGGCATAACATGAAGGTTGATGGAGAAGAGAATTGGTGAGTAAGAATGTGAGTATTACTCTCCATCAATTACTTTACCTGCTCAGACAGTTGTAATAGTGTTTAGGGTGTGATACTAAACTGCATCTACTGATAAAGGTTCCAATTCTTGGGAATGTAAACTTACCAATTCATTGCCAATTTTCTCATGTCTACTGAAAACCAAAGTGGCAGTACTTGCTAAGATGGATCTATAGATCAAATAGATCTGAACTAATGTTTATGATGACTGTAAACTACCTTGATTAATTGACTTTTAAAAATTGATATTATAACTATGTATGG
>OY757908.1:87760105-88047605 GCA_963585895.1 Sepioteuthis lessoniana
GAGCTGACATCTATTCAATGTAGCCGCCTCAATGTAGCTGCCTCAATCCCCACCTCGACAGGATCCAGAACTGGGAGCATGCCTTTTCCACAAGTGCCGGTGGGAGCTTGGTGAATACTTGGCGGATGGCGGCGATCAGGCTGGCTTTGGTGTTGTGGGAGGTCATGTTGGTGATGTTCTTGACATATGACCAAATGAAGTAGTCCAGCAGGTTCAGGTCGGGGGAGGAGGGGGGCAGTGAGAGAAGGGTACAAAGTTGTAGCACACCTTCTGAAGCCAAGCCTGGGTCTCTTTGGACTTGTGGGCCAGTGCCACACCCAGGGTCTGCCATCGGCCACCTGATTGCACCAGGGGATCACCACACACTTCAGCACATCCAGGTACACTTTGGTGTTGAATTTCAAGCCGACTTCGAAGATGTGACGTAGCATGATGTGGCCCTCACTTGAAACCACACCAAAGACCATAACTGTAGCTGGAAACTTTGTTTTCATCACCCTGGGCATGTCCCTATTATTCGTGGCAATCCAGATTTGCATTTTGAGGGTGCTGGCAATGGTCCTGTTGTTATAACTTGGATTGGTAGAGGGCATGTGTTGTACAGCGGTGCATCTCCGATCTCGCTCATTGTACATTGTGTCACTTTCAGACATGATAGAAGGCTCCTATCACTCTTGGGATTGGTACACAACTGGCCAACAAGTAGATGGTCTGCAACAAAAAAAGAAAACTGGTTTTCATTAAATGGAAATGGAATCATGTCATCGTTTCTAGGGTGACAATTTGATCGTTCTACACAGTTGAAGAGGTAAAAGAAAGCAGGAGATTTTGGTATGTTTTAGTATTGTTTTGTTGCTTAGTTGTTTTACAGCATGTCAACCCTTCAAGGTTTATTTTTTTCCGATGCCAATTTTTGTTGTTTTTTTTACAATTATAGAATTTCAATAAACAATTTCTGTTTCAAAATAATCATTTACATTGTTTTAAGTATTCCTCTCTAGAACTGGTTATTTTCAGATAGATTGATTAAAAAAAAAAAACTGATGCTACCACTCAAGGTCTGAATGGACTAGGAAATATTGGCAATGAAGAGGTTCTCCATACCTGCAAGAGTTCTAGGTCTGGAACCTCACTACAGGATTTAGTTCAGTGTCATAATCAGGATATACAGGTACTACCATTTTTGGTTAGTGAACCTGTAATGACAATTAATGGAGTTTTTAATTTTTCCCAGTTCCAGAACCAGACCCTCACCATTGGATATAGTTTAGTGTCATACACAGGATATACAGGTACTACCACTTTGGGACAGAGTAATGACAATTGGGTTCTTGGTACTCCCCAGAGCTCCAGAACTGGATGAAGTTTAGTGTCATTCCCAGGATATAGAAACCAAGAGAGAATTATACAAAATGTAACTTGGTACAATACATATGTATGCAATCAAAAATAAAATTAGTCTGCTATTCAGAATGAGTGTGGATAAAAAGAAAAAAAAACAACTTATGTCTGGTCTTTATTTGCCTACAGTCATAATCTTTCTCAGGAAAAAAAATGCTGTTTCTGTCTTATTTGATACCCCAAAATAACCAGGAGTTATTCCAGTTCCAACAGTCTGTGGTGCCATTTTTGAATTGTCTTACAGGTATGTATGGTTTTAGGAAGAAATCTGCCTGGATTCCAGAATAAGTGTATGTGATTTGTAATTCCTGATCTCATGGTCTGATTCTTCATCTCAAGAGTCTTTTATTTAACTAGTTTTGATGCTAAAATGTCTTTTTTTCAATCTTGCAATTCTATTTTCATTGTGGGATATTTCAAATTTGACCAGGTGATTTCTCTCAGACTTCATTGGTTCAAGGATTTCAGCAAAAGCTTACATTTTTCAGGTCTAGGAAGACACAAGATGCCACCTAGAGGATTTACTGTGAGTGATGGCTGATAGTGACAAATGGTGAGAATTTTAAAGAGTTCTGAGCTATTGGCATCCCTTGATGATAATGTGTGTAATTCATATGTTGAATAGGTACTTGATGCTTTGATTGTTTGTGAATTATTATAATTACGGTTATTTTTATTATTATTAGTAATAGTAATAGTATTTAATTTTCAGCTTTATTTTCAAGAGGGAAGGTAGTGATTATAAGTATTCAAAGTATTTATGTTTTTGTTAACTCTTTTAGGTGATATTTTTCCCTCACATTAATCTTTTAAAGAGATGAGCAATTCCACCAAGTGCAGTTTTTTGTATTTCATAAAGGCTGGGACGACCAAGTATCTTGTTAATATATTTATCCAGCTGTTTTTTGATCATACATCAGGTTCTCACTATTACTGGCTCAGTGGTAGTTTTAAGGTGCTGCACTTTCTCAATTTCTATTTCCAGGTCTTATTATATTCTTTGATATGTTTTTGTCTGTTGGCACTGGCTTATCAATTAGAAGGCAAGTTTTTCTTTTATAGACCTTAACCAATATATCTGGTCTATTGTTCTTTATTCTTTTATCAGTTTGGATTGGTGTTTGTATCATTTTCACAATCCAATATTCCACAGTATTTACAAACTTTCAAATGAACGTAATATTCAATTTTATCATGCGTTTCTTTATATTCTATTGGTGTTAGGATTGGGCAGCCAGACACTAAGTGGTCAATTGATTCAGTTTTTTTTTTGTTTGCACAATCTATATATTGGGTATGAACCATTTTTTATAATGTTTGCCTATTAGTTTCAAGCTGGTAAGACTCTATTCTTGGACAACAATTATAAACCCCTCTGTCTCTGCCTTCAGTCCAGCACTTTTCAAGCCATCTTTACTATATTTATATCAACATTTTTGATTCATTGCAAGTATCATCCATTTAGAGGAGCCAGGGCTGTTGAATACCTCAACAGCATCTCTGCATATTGAGTCATATCAGGACACTCAATGAGTGTCCTGATATGACTCAAAACTATTTGATGGTGTGGCCCCAGTCTAAGAGCTTTGGGAAATATGGAGTACCCCTTTATCGCCATTGCTCCCAGGTCCACTCTCACCCAGAGTGATAGCACCTGATAGGGTCCTATCTATGGGTCAAATAGAACTGTTTGACATTTAAAATGTGTGCTAACAAATGACTGATGCTAAACTGAATTCTTAGAAATAGAACTGTTTGATCATTTAACTGTGTGTAAATAAATGACTGATGTTTAATTAAATTGTTAGTGATACATACCAATGTCTGGAACACTTTAACTGTGTGCTAACAAATGAATAGTGTTGAATAGGATAATTAGTGTTAAATAGCCATGTGAGAAGCAACTTCACTGTCTGCAAGCAGATGATTAATATTAGATTATTAATGTTAGATAAATAAATAAATTAGATAAATAAATAAATTAGTTGTAATTCATTTAAAAATGAAATTTCCAACCAACTATTTACTTACAAATCCAATTTATATCCATTTAAATGTGTACAAACAAATGACTAATGTTAAATTGTTACTGTTATATAGCAATACTTGAAAAGATTTGACTTTGTACAAACAAATGATTAACAGTCAATAGAGTAACAATACACAAGTACTTAAAACTTGTACCCAGTTATGTTTAATGGAATCAGAGCAAACAACCTCTGTAGATTAAATAAAGGATGTGGCTTGAAGTTCCATGTAGGCTCCAAAGTTCAACAAGAAACACCTAAAGAAGGCCAGAGAACTTATCAGCCGAAACACTGTGAATATAACAATAAAGATGAAGACAATACTCCAAAAGCCTTAATGATAAAAATCAATTGGTAATGTTCTAATTATCAGTTTCAAGCAAGCCTTTTTCATAGATTTATCAGAAGTTAACATTCAACTTTTCCATATAGTATTTTTGGAATATTATAACAGTCAATTTCTATAAAATGTTTGGTGGTGTATGCTATCAAACGTTTTTCTGTATTCAGTCCAAGCCATACTGAGATTTTCTGTTTGGCTCAACAATTCTCCATGATCATCTTGTTTAAGAGGAACTGATCTCTGCAGTCACATGCGTGTTTTTGTGTCCCTTTTGCTCTAAAGGGAAGATGTCCTTACATTCTATGAATTTGATTATTCTTTCCTTTAGAATCAATGTTATCATTTTATATGTTGAGGAAAGGCATGAGATTGGTTGGTAGTTTTTTATGTTTGTTGTTTCTTTTGTCATTAGTAATAGGTAGGTTATTCATTCTGTGAGCCAATCAGGCATTTTTTTTTTGTTCTTTAATGATTTCTGAAAAAAAGGTTTATCATTAGTTGATATGTGGAGAAGAATAGATGGTGTAGCCAAAAGTTTGTTATTTTATCTATTCCTGGTGACTTCTATTTATGCATGTGTTTAATAGTATTTATAAATATAATTCAACACATGCATAAATAGAAGTCACCAGGAATATTTATTATAATTTCTTCATACATTTGTGGTTTGTTATTTTTTATTAGTGTCTCTCATATTTTCAGTCTACCTAGCTTTTTTATAATATAATTTCGTATGGCTCCATATATTACTCCAAAATGCTTTCAATTCTTCAATTACAGGAGTTTCCTTTACATTTATCATCTCTTTTCAAATATCTTGAAAGAACTTTTTGGGATCATTCTGAAATATTTTGTTGTGTGAAATGAATTTTCTTTGTTTTTCCTATCTTTGGATATGCTGGGCCTTTGGTTGGATTTTTTTCTTTTATCATCAAGCTCTTATCAATTGCTGTTATCTTATATATTCTTTAAATTTTTCTTACTTTCCTAGTTTTCACTTTGACACCCTTACTCGTTTCATCAAATATGGTTATTTCTCCTCTGTATTCCTCTAATTCTTAATTTCTATCTGGGTTCCTTAAAGCTATTTTGTTTATGTGTTAGAGTTTCTGGACTTCTTACTTTAGCAGCCATGTGTGTTATTTCATTTAAAAGCATAAGATTTGATTTTAAGTCATGTAGATTTTAGGGTGTAGTTTGTCAAGTTTATCTGCATTAGGTTATTTTCATAGTTCAAAAAAAATTTTTTTTTAAGGTGCTCTGTCTTTCATATCAATATTAGTTACCTTACTGAGTTCTCTAATCGGATTTTGTTTCATTTTGCTGATTTTAATCTTATTTTTTGTTGTTTTACATTTGAGGTTGACTATTCTCTAATTTGTTATATTTATTTTCTGTTGCTGGAGTTTTCATACAATCATTGCTTCATTGTTTTAATGTATTTTCTTTTTTATTATCAACTGTATTCATTTCATGTGCCACACTTTCATTTCATTGGTTATCAGCAATTAGCTGTTCTTTGATATTATCTTTTTCAGTATTTATTAAGTGGTTGCTAGTTTATTGGGATCCAAGTGTTTATCTTTACATTTAGTCCTTTCTTGCCAGATGTTGTAGTTTCCTTGAGTTGTATATCTTCTTGATGGTTTGTTGATTGCATTAAAGAACACATACAATATTTCTTTATATTCGTCTTTTGATCATTCTTTTCTTGTGTTTTTATTTTTTAATGGTTGTAGTGAAGCTCTTAGTTGGTCAGGGTTGGGATAATCTCAGTTCTGATAATTACCAAACTGAGTAGAGGATTTTGTTCCAATAGTTAATTGAAGCTATCATTATTTGTAAATTATTGTTACTCCTTGAGAGTTTTTCACACCAGTGTTAGCTAATGATCTTTCACTGGAGTTTGAGTAAAATCACATCTCCTCAAGTCTCCAGGATTCTTCTTAGTATACTGGCCAATCTTAATAATGCTGTTGTCTAGATGGTTTCCACTTATTTAAGTTTACCAATCCCTTTATTAATCCTTAAGGGATTATTGCAAGCACACCAATTACAATTGGTATCACTCTCATCTTCATGTATATAGTTTTTTAAAATTCTCTGGAAAGGTCTAGGTACTTATCTTTTTGCTTTCTTTTATTTTCACTCTGTGGTCTGCTGGGATGGCAAAGTCCACATTTTGGCTGGTTTACTGTTTTTTGTGGCTCATAATTAGATTTTATCTTCTGGCCAAGATTAAGTGATCTATTTGTATCCCAAAACCAAAGAATTTTGTGTCTTATTCTTCAGATTCTGTGTTGTACATATACCTCTTGTTTATAGTGTCACGTGATGGCTCACGGAGACGAGGAGGTGGGAATGATACTCCCTCCCCCCGTTGAACTAAAATTATCTAGCAGTCAAAAAGTGACCGTTAGGAAAGAATGTGGGTCACGCAGATGTTCGCACCTAAGTGACCTTGGGTCGCCGGACATCGGAAGGGGAAAGAGAAAATGAAGCCAAATGATTGGCGGGGACCCCAAACGGAAGTGGGGTTCCCTTCCCCTCAGCGGAAGTAAATACAAAAAAAAGGAGTTTTTGGAGCAACGCTCGTGGCAGACGGACGATAGCCATTTTACTCCGGGCTAAAGACTAACTGAGACATGAAGGACTCCAAAATCCTCCAAGCCAGTACTAAAAACAGAACAAAGTCTATTAGCCCGTGAAAAAAGAAAAATTCTCCAGTGGAACCCCGTCAAAAAAATAAGATAAGTAACTTTGGGTCATTCTTCCTCTACACCCAAATTTTGTTTACCACTCTCTCTCTCTCTCAATTTGAAAAAGGATAAAAGCCAGGAAAAGACATTTATATTCATGGACTATCCTATTATATATTTTTGACATTTTGAACGTATATATATATATAACCGTAGTAAAGAACCTATGTATTTTCATTTTATCATGTGGTCTATGTTATTATTTCATGCTTTCCTTTCAGCTTCTATTCGCCTCACATTATCTTGCTTAGAACTATCCTATTAATTCCTAAAGTGTCACACGGGAAACCGGAGTTGCCGACTACTACAACAACATTAATATTATTACAACTAAGACCTATAGGCCCGTATTCTTCTATTATCTAAGGGAAAGAAGTTTAGCGGCCTGGTGGGTGTGTGATAGTGTGAAATTTTGGACCCCTTTGACAGCGGTGGCCAGTCTGCCCCTAAATTATTCCCTCACGTAATATGCCAGTTCTTATCTGCCTGAGAAAAGAACTCTGAACAGGACTTACTCTGTAGGGGATCAAGTGCCAACCTGCCCCGTCTTCACACGTGCGAAAATAAAGTTCCGTTTAGGGATTTTAGTCAATTTCCCGTCACAATAGGGTCAAATTTCAATTTCTTGCACAATTTCCAGTGGGTCACCTCCCCCAATCAGTTGTGTATTATTATAATTATCATTATTGTTAACATTATTATTGTTATTATTTTACACCTTGTTAGTTTTTCACACCTGTAATTGCGGTTGGGTTTTCACTGGAATTTGAGTGATAGCAAATCTCTTCTGGAGTTCAGAAATTTTCTCAGTATTCTGGCTGATCTCAACAATGAGGTAGTCTTGATGGTATTGATTCTTCCACTGATTTCGAATTGTTCCAGCTCCTTTTCCAATACACTGGGGACCAATTGGTATTACCGTCACCCTTATGTTCCACAGTTTTTTTTAGTTCTTTGTGAAGATCTAAGTATTTCTGTGTCTTTTCACTTTGTTTTATTTTCACTCTGTGGTCTGCTGGAATGGCAAAATCCACTAGATTACAAGTGCTTTTTTTCTTGTTTATTATCCCAAAGTCTGGTCTTCTAACTGGGATTAAGTGATTTGTTTTTATCTAAAAATCCCAGAGAATTTTATACATTTTATTCTTTTGGATGGATTCAGGTTTGTGCATTTACCATTTGTTAATATTATCAAAATTAAATTTCTTGCAAAATTCCCAGTCGATCACCTTTCCTACCCAGTCATTCCTAATCTTGTACTCTTTTTATGCTAGTTTGCTACTTTTACTTATTATGTAATTAATTGCTTCATCTTTTTCAACACTTACTGTTCTGTTGTGTATAATTGATTTTCACTTTAATAAAATTCGTCCTTATGGCATTGTTTTGAGTGGCAATTATCAGAAATTCAGTTTCTCTCTTGAGATTTCCCTTTTGTAGCCATATCCATGTCTTCTCATGTGCAATCTCACCAGTTTGTCACTTGAAATATCCATACAGCTTTTTCTTTCCATCTCTGTTTTTTAATTTTTGCTTTTCTATTTGAACTAATCTTGCTAATGCTGTTTTTGGATGCTGTACTTTCTTTACTCTTCTTAATGAAGTCCTCAAGTTGTTGCATTGATGAATTATTCAATCCTCAATTCTAGCAAGTCATCTTCCTCATTCTTTTCTTGAAACATACATTCTGTCTGTGTCATCTGTTAGATGTAAGACTCTGTGTGTCGTCATCAGCTTTCTTTTATCTAGTCCATTTGTTTAAGTTCTTCCTTTGCTCATTTTAAGAATGGTCCTTAGAATCTTACAAAGACAACAGCCCAGGTGTTTAGCCCTTTGATGAGATTTCTGCAACAAAGCTTTTACAGTTTTGAGAAGCTTTATGATTCTTCTGATGTACTCTTTTCTTATTTTTTTCTTTCATCTCTGCTTGTTTGATGGTTTCTGCTTCTTTATTCCCAAGTACTTGTAGTTTTCCTTCCCTCCAAGTGTCCTACTGCTTTCCTGGTTTGCTAATTCAATTCCTTCCATTATTTCTTTTTTTCCACTTGGCACATTTTTCAATGTCAAATTCCATCCTATATCTTATATTCTTTTTGTTTGTATCAGAGTCTTCAGTTCTTTTTCATTTTTTCCACAATCTCCCATACACATATCACTCATAAGCTGATTAATGTTTTGGGGGGATTTTGTAAATTTGTAGCCCCCTGTACATTTTCTAAGTAAACAAAATAAACAAAACTTTAAAAAAGCATTTTTTCCTTCTCAGTTATACTGATGATATATACAGAAATCCCTTCTGAATTACTAATACATTCCAAGCTAATTCTGTGGTGTTTTATTCACTTGTTTATTTATTGCTTTTGCTTCTGAGTTAGGAATTGACATAGGCTTTAATGTCGTGTTTTTTGAATTCCCACTAGTAGCTGGATAGGAGTTCAAGCACGACGCCTGCAGCATTCAACATCACACAAATTCATCTGAAACTACTTACTACGACCCTTCGATGGAAGCTGCATGACCTGAGAATCAGCATCCCATCTAGATTCCACCTTTTCAAAACCGACGTTTCTCCTTCTCTATTGACATACACATACAAAAAATTGGAATATTTTACTTCTCGATTTTCACTACCATTCAACACTCATCAATTTTCCTAAAATTAACTCGTTCCTATCAATACAACTACAAACAGTTTCTTCTCAATTTCACAGATATTCTTACATTTACCATCACAATTGTTTGGACCTTTTCTTTCTTGTTTTTCACTTGTCTTCTTGTTGGATTTGTGACTCTGTGTTTTATCCTTTTCTTCAAACCATACAATATTTATAACACTGAAAACTATTCAAACTCCCTAATATAATATAGTGTACATATGTTGAAGAAGAGTTTGCATGCTACATCCGTAAAGATCAGCAACATACTTTTTACCATAATGATGATAGTATTGTTGCTAGGAAAATATCTAAATAGTCCATCTTTCAATAACAGTATTCTGGCTGATTATCTGATCATGGCTTTTTTTAATTTTTTTTAGTTGAAAGACTTTGATATTATGGGAATATACTTTTGGAGTAATCCTCTTAAAAGCGCAGCATCGCTAGCAAAGTGTTTAACCAACAGAGGTGGATATTTTAAAAAACAGGGTGTCAAAGCTGAAAACTTGCCGTATCTAATGGTATTATTGCGTTGCTTATAGTCGTTATCTCTTCTTGGTATGACACTAAACTGTGTCAATTGGTCGTATCCTTATTGCAAGTGTATGAAATGCTAATTTTCTTCAATATATTCCTCTCAACTTATGGTTTGCCAAGCCCTGTCAGGGTCCTGCCTATGGGTCAAATAGATTTGTTTGAGATAATCTTTAAAATAATTTTGAATTACATTGAAACATTGGTATTGCAAATAAACAGATTCTTTATTTTGAAGTGTCCTTCATATTTTCAAATCTTGAATATTACGAATATTATTGTTTTTCAATACTCGGCTTAAAACATTTAAAAGTAATTCTGAAAAAAAAAATGCATTACAAATAGTTATAGCTGTATAGAAAATAGTTTCTATCTGATGATGTTGAAGTTTCTGAGGAAATAAGAGGCTTTACTTTCTAAGCATGAGTTATGATATAATGAAAATCATCATCAATGGGTTTAAGATCTGATAGAAAAAAGGGAGGAAATTACTTAATAAGTAAATTGATACTCACCAAAAATTGAATGGACAGACAGATGCTTCTCTTGCCATTGACATTCCTCAGAGTAACTTTACATAATGGGATTTTCTTCGTTGAATGAAAGTTTTAACCTTAATCCTTTTCTTATCGAAAAATCGTATTAGGTTTATGACCCTAATACATTTCCCCTGAACGGTTTTATTTGCACACCGGCCCAACTTACTGAATATAAATGTATATATCACTGAGGCCCTATTAGTTATTTACTAAGCTTAGCCTAGATGTTGACTCTGAAGTGTAACGGTGAAATGTGATTTGAAAAATAATTGCGTGCGTTATATTACGTGAATCGTGTTACGCATTCGCAATCGAGTGTCGATTTAACGAAATTCATTTTGAATTGTTCCACGGAATATTTCTTTTGCTTCATATCCAATAGAACTATTTTCCGTTATTTCTATTAGGTGTTTCATACATATGGCTCCATTATGCCCTTTGATTCAGAAATTGGTACACGGAGCCTGTGTAGGATTTACACTCCTATAATTCAAAATAAACGTTATGCCATGAGTTCCCGAAACAAAGATAGCAGACACACATAAACAATCAGTCTAGGGAACACATTGACCAGGAAAACCTCGTGGTTAATGCCTAAAACTACGTCCGCAGTTCCAATTTCGCCCCGCGTTTTTGGAGCCTACTCCATGACGAGAATTTTCTATAAATACTCTACCAACACTCATAAATAATTTTCTATAAATACTCTACCAACACTCATTCTCTTTTCACATTTTCACCTATAGGGGCCAACACACTCTCTCCAGTGTGACTTCCAGAGAGAACACTATCACTCTCTCATTTCAACTAACAGCAGCCAAAAATGAATACGCCATACAAACATTCTCTTACTTGTTACACCTTTTCGGTGAATTTTTTTCAGCTTAAAAAACAACAGAAATTTCGTCAAACCACCAAAACGACATGGGAGAAGACACGTTCCTCCTTATATACACTATTAAGATTCTATGGAAAATACTTATTCAACACGCATGGGACACTTTTGTTATTTAGTTCCTTTTTTGTAGTGTTAGTGTTAGTTACACAGACACACAACACACACTCAGGAATATTTAACAAAGAATATTAGAACACTAATGTTTTGAAATATTTAATTGCATGTGTTGTTGAAATATAAATTTGAATTTGTTTGTACAGCTTTGTCTTGAAAGTTCTTTTTGTCCACGCCGTTTCACATCTTTCATATCGTTTACACATCTTAACTTCATTTGCCTCCTTTGCCTTTTTCCAAAGAACATATCACACTTTTCCAAATGTACAACTACAAATTGGGGGACCAAACATATCCATTAAACAATTAAACAGTCCCCCCTACACCTGCTTCGAAACCTCTTGCTCCTATTTCTACAGCTTTCACGATCAAGCTCTATCCTTCCTTTTCCAGCTGTTTTTTAAGACCTTCATATTTGCTGGGTTTATATTCGTGGCTTTGATCCATCCGGTTTTTATATGGTATTGAGAGTTCTACCACGATGACTTTAAGGTTCGTCCTTGACAAAAGAACAATGTCTGGTCTCAGACCTTTTCTGGGTATTGTTTTTAGGTAATTATTATGCCATCCTGGTAGGTCGGTAGATACCTCCCAATCTTCATTTGATCCAAGAAAGTTTTGACTGGGTACAGCTCGATGCTTGATTGTTTGCTTAGAGCCAGCATATATTCTGTCCCTCTCCGAAACAAATTTCTAGGTTGAAATAGTTGATTCTGATTCACCCACCCTTACTCTTCACACACCAAACTACTAAAACACACAAAACACAGACCGACAGACATCGACTCTGCAGAAGAAAATAACTGCTATCGAATGTTAACCCAACAACGGCTAGTGTCAAACTGAGAAAATCATGGCTTCTGCGCATAGGCTCCGCGCATAGTCTATCCAAAATCCATAGAAAACTCTCAGTTATTAAAAAAAGGTCTACTTTTCAACCTATAATTTTTTCCCACAAGTAGTATTTTCTGGAGCCGGTGTTTGAAGTCGGGAACATATGAATTGGCCAAGCAGAGGTTACACGACAGTTGAATCGCGACCGTGCTAAGAATGTCACCCGACAACACCGTCCGACCAGATCAAAGCAACCGCGAATAGATACCTCCCGTCAGCCGGCCAGATATTTCATCCGCTTGTTTATTTTATTTATTCAATAAACAAAATAAACTAAATCTTCTTGTCAGTCTTATTTTTCTTGCAACCACACGCTTGTATATAACATGATTTCATACAATTCTTTATAAATTTGACAAACTCTTCCAATATTCTGTTGTGCCTCCAGGTGTATCTCCCATTTCTAAGAGCTGTCTTATAGGAACTGAGGACATGCTCCAATGTTTTTGGCTTGTCATTACATAGAGGACAGGTAAAATCGCTTTCTTTCTTCCATTAAAAAGATTGTTTTTAGAAGAAAGCCGGTCGTACGCGGAGCGTATTAGAAAACATAACCTGGGAGGAGCCATTTGCCGTATATCGTTCCAAGGTCCCCTTCCAGTGTGTCCTTGTTGAGATTACTGAACTCCTTTTAGGAATCTTTTATTGTCAATCTCACTCCTTATATCCTGAATGACCATATATGGAGATGCTCGTGGTGTAACGGTTATCGTCGTAGGAAATGGACACGGCGTCACGAGTCCAAATCCTGGATGAGACTGATTTTAGAAGCTGCTGCATTGTGAGAACGAAAAGTATGAGTGACACCGCACATCCCGTCGCAATTCCAACTTCAAATCTGTTCCAATTTGTTGTATATTCTTTTGTGGCGAACCGCACGAGGAAACCATTAAAGTGTGTTCCTACCATTTTGGATATTTCATCTGGAATATGGTACATCTGTAGAGATAATAGTATCATCTGATGGGACACCGATCCATAGGTATTAGCCAAGTCCAACCAAATGACATCCAAATCCTTTTTGTTGGTCTTAGCTTTTTGAATGGCTTCCCAGATCATATTTCCAAGCTCCAAACAATCAGCTATTCCCGGAACACCACCTTTCTACACCGCAGTATCGATATATTCGTTAAGGAGAAGGTACCTGGTTAATCTTGATGCCAAAACAGCGAAAAATGTCTTTCTTTCTACATTGAGGAGAGAGATAGGACGAAAATGGCCAATGTCCTTCGAATTCTTTCTTTGGGTATGTACATGCCGTCAGCTATCCACTGGTTTTTGACGTGAAAGTTTTTCCATGCTCGCTTTAGATTAGAGTGAAGCCAATTGAGAACTTTTGGACATTTTTATATACAAGGAAAGGTATTCCATTAGTTCCAGGTGTGGATTTATTCCTACTTTTGCTGACAGTACGCCTTACTTTTTCGCGTATGGGTGGTTTCATGTCGAACTTCACCTTAGGGACAGCTGGCCCAACCAAATTGTTATTATGTTCCAGAGGGATATGTCTATTGGGAATAGACTGTGTGTCTGTTAAATGTTTCTCCAGAACTGTTTTCTCCGTCTTGAGCACGCCTGATTTCGGTTGATCAAATATGTTCCTTGCATATTTGTATGGTTCCTGAAAAAAAAAAACGTTCTTGTTCTTTCCATCGTTTCACTCGTCTCTTTCCACAGATTTTCTGCCTTGCTAAGAGCATGGTGTTTTTTTTTTTTTTTTTTTTTTTTTTAGGTCTTGCCAGATTTTAAGTAGGCCCTCTTTTTCGTCTACGTTAGCGAAACGGACTTGCTTTTTAAAATTTCTCTTCTTCATTCAGAGATCTTGCATCATTCTTTGACATCTGTTCTTTTTGACTGGTGGCTTACTACTTTTGTCTTTCACCCAGTAAATTCTCATACAGGCATTGTATATAACTTAGCTACTTTCATTTAATCGTTGATTGTATTCCTTATTTCCCAGTTCTTTTTGGAGGGTCTTGTTTATGATGTTGTTAAGCATATACCAAGCTTCCGTGTCGGATGTTGGTGGAAATTTTATTCTTGGTAAAATGGGTTGCGTCTCTTCCTTTGATTCAGTAGCTGGGATATCTTCAGTATGTGTCCTAGCTTTGGTTTTCCGATGTCTTATCTGTGTTGGCAGAGCGCTGCTCCTGAAACGCTCTCTGAGAAGCACAAAACATTTTTTTATGGATTTCGCTCCCTTTTTGGACCTAAATTTCCGACCACAGACCCATGGGAAGTCCGTAGGTAATTCGTTAATCGTGGTTCGTTTTTCAGTCCGGGTTCATCATCCTCCCACCCTTTCGGTGAATCCTGTGTGAATTTTTTTTTTTGCTTCTGTCTGTACATAATTTTTAATGTACTCTGGGTTGTTGGCTCGTTAAGATTCCCACTGTCTCCTGTCTTTCCAGGTGTCAACTAGTCTGTTCCTAGTTGCCATTCAGTCTATTCATGTTAAAGGATGCCTATAGAAAGAATCAAATTTTAATCATTTCTCAGCAAGTTGGACATGGTTAATAATGAATCTTTGGTTAAAATTTAGGAAAGAATAATAGAAAGTTACGAGTTTTCAATTAAATGTTTTAAAAATATTTCAGAACTTTTTGAAATCTTTGTGCATTTGTACTTAGCATATGTTGATATATAAGAACGAACACAATGGAAAGATGGGAAAAAGAACATAGAAAATAAACGAAGAATTTAACCAAAATGAATTGAAAAGAAAAGTAAAAGAGAAAGAGAAGAAGCACAAGGTGCAACAAATTGAAAAAGACATTAACCAAAAAATAGAAAGTAAATCAACGAGAAAGAATTAAAAAAGAATAGAAAAAGAAAAAAGTACTGTAAGTACATTGCTCATTTCTTAAATTCTCGTATATTATCATCTCCGTCTCTTTGAAAGTTCAATGACTTCGATGTATAATCAAAATTATTACGAAAAATCTGGAAATCTATAATGAGTCGCATATGCTTACATATTAAAGTTTTGATCCTGAAAACTGCTATATTTTATTTTAATAAAGTATAAGGGAAAAGAAAGAAAAAAAAGGAATGGAATGGTGCAGACAGACATTTTGTCACGTGGACGTTTATGGTCGCTTTGTCAGAGTCAGTTGTTTTAATAAGAAGACTTCGAATGAGAATTTTTGATTTTTATTGAATGAACTTTGATAGTAAATGGGAAATGCGCAGTTTCGCATCGTAAGTTGGGATTTTTATGAATGAAATGTGATAGTATATATTACAAACACGTGTTCATTTGATTTGTAAGTGTTTTTCTTTCTTATTGTGTTCGTTTTCTGTGTTCGTTTTCTGTGTTCGGGAGATTTTGATATAGTTAAGGGGGGGATCATGTACTTTTGGACCCATTGTTTGGTGAGTAGGACGAGGTTTATGATGATGTTGTGTTCATGGATGCATCGAGAAAGTATCGTATCGGAAAGGTTATGGAAATCGGATGTGTTATTGGTTATCACTCTGAGAGGGAGCAAAATCTTTTGGATGCTGGTAAGAGGCCAGACTATTGTTTTAGTTGAAGAGCGAATGCCTCGCACCCATTATTATAGTTTTTGTTAGTTTTGTTTGTTTCTTATATACCATAAGAAAAGAGATAGACAACGACGAGGCATGTTTAGCTTTTAAGCGCAACGCTGTATACACTGACGAAGCCCTCTATTCATTCAAACAAGGAAAGTAACGGCTTTTTTCAAGGGAAGTAACTCATGTCATGACATCTCCCTTTCATTAGAAACATGGTTTAAGCAGGGCTTAGTTAGCTCACTGAAAAAACAAACGCTTAGTATGAACACTTTCTCTGAGTTGTACTTTTTGGTAGGTTTTATGACACAACCCAATCTAGTAATTGTTTCTGATGGTGTGTTACCGCTTGGCAGCATTTGGTGTGTGTATCTATGTGTTACTTCAGATGATGCGCAGATGTCAGTGTATGTGTTGGGTTTTTCTGTAGGATGTGTGATAGGAATGTTAGGGGGTGGAGGGTCAGTATGATGTGTGGATGTATTATGGAGAGACGTCAGTGTCTTATTAGAGTTGATGACATCTTCCTTGAGATGTCTACGGTTTCTGCGAAGAACCTGTCCTGTTGGAGTTTCGATGATGTAGGATCGAGGTTCAGCGCGTGCTTGTCTGACAATTGCTGGAGTCCACTTCCTTGTATCATCGTCTTGTACTCTCACTAGTTGCCCTGTGTTGAGGTTGAAAATATCAGTAGCCAAGATTTGCCATGGATGGACTGGTATCGCATGTGGCATTAGGGACTCTGCAGATTGGGACTTCTGGAGTTCTTGACAGATGGCGCATTGCTGCACTATCTTGTCTATGTCACTGTTTATGCCACTCAAGAAAACATGTTTTTGCCCTGAGCTTGCATTTGTCGCTTCCTTGCTAACCATAATGATTTTTTCCAATGTTTCGGTCTGCATTGATTTGAGGATCAGTATCCTGTCTCCTTTAAGCAAAATACCATTCTCGGTTTGAAGGTCTTTGTGTCGTTCTGGCCAGCCTTGAAGAATCTGTACCCTTAATTCACACAATATTGGGTCGGCATCAGTTGCTTGACGGATCTGAGTTAATTTTTCAGTTTAGAATGGTACGAAGTCTGCTTTGACGTCTAAGTCAATGAATTCTTTGTTTTTTTCTGTTGGGAAGTCTGGATAGTTCATCTGCTGGTAGCACCTCTTTGCCTGGTCGATATTTGATGACCATATCATACTCTTGGAGTCTTAACAACATCCGTTGAAATTGAGGAGGTGCTCTGTTAGGTTCTTAAGGCAGATCATTCCCAAGGGCTTGTGGTCACTCTCAGCTTCAAATGCACATTCGTAAATGTAAGTGCGAAATCGTTCGCAGCCGAATACAACAGCTAAGAGCTCCCGCTCGATATTGGCGTAGCACTGCTCTATTTCGGTCAAGGATTTTGAACTGCTTTTAGGACTGCTCCCTAGCCTCTGGATGATGTGTCTACTTGTATTACGGACTTTTTAGAAGGGTCGTAATTGTGTAGTAGCATTTTCTTGGCTTAGTAAGTCCTTTATTTCTTGCAGTGACTTCTGGTGGCAATCGTTCCAATCATAGTCGGTTTGCTGTGAGGTCTGACAGCCTAGGAATGAATGGTGCCATGTAGGTAATAATTCCTTGTACCTTCTGTAGTTCTGTAATATTAGTTGGACTTGGGAGTGATTTTATTTCCTCCACCTTTTTGGGATCTATACCGTTCTTGTCGAATATAGCACCGAAGAATCTGACTTGTTCCTGGTTGATTTGTTACTGTTAAATGTTAGTCCTACTGTTCGTACTGTCTCCATTAGCTTTCACAAGTTGAGATCGTGCTCCTCTTTGGTTTTCCATCATCGATCAACGCTAAAGCTCCAGTGCACTCTCCTATTATCATGTCCATCCTCTGCTGGAACACATCCTGAGACATAGTTAAGCCAAAGGGCATCCTTTGGAAACAGGAGGGTTGAAAGTAGTGAGCAACTGTGATTAAAAGGAGGATTGAAAGTAGTGAGCAACTGTGATTCCCTGTCAAGCTTGACAGACCAGTAGCCATTTTTTGCATCCAGCTTGGAGAAGAATTTGGCGCCGGACAATTTGTGCGAGAGCTTTTCTATAGTTGGAGTTTTGTAGTGGCAACGCATGATGGCCTTATTTAGATCTTTGGGGTCTAAGCATAGGCGGAATTTGTCGTTGCTCCGCCGTCTTCCATTGAATAAAACGACATTTTCTCGAACTCGCCTGCTACCTGGTTCTGAACGTTAATAGAGTTCTGGAGGTTTTTGTGCGCATACTGCACTGGTGTGAACTTTTTTGGTTTAGTTGACCTATTTGTCTGTGGCTGCCTGTCCGTTTTTTTTTTCTTGAGTCTTTTGTTGTGGCAAATCCTAGCCCAGTGGTTCTTGCGTCCACATGATGAGCACGTGCTGCCTCGAGCAGGGCAGTTGCCATTTTTATGGTTAAGTCCACATTTGTCACAGTTGTCTGTGTCCTCAAGTCTGTGTTTTATTGTACTTATTTGGTTGTCGCATTTCCCTTGTAGCTCGTCCATTTGTCTCATGTAGTTAATTGAAGCCTCGTAACTTCTACACGTGTTGAGTACTTCTGACATGGATATTGCCTCGTTCTTGCTGAGAAGCTGTTTCCGTAGTCCTGGGAATTTTTTCCGGCTATAATCTGGTCAATTATTCTTTCTTCCATCTCACGTTCATCTCTGAACTAGCATTTTTGCGCCTGAAGCCTACATCTCGCCAGAAAATCGTCAATGTTCTCTGTTTCTTTCTGCGAGTAATTTTGTAAGCAAAAGCGTGTAATCCGAAAGTTAACCTGTGTTTGTTCTAGAAACTTTTCCCAAATCACCGCTGGGTTGCATCTGTCGGCATCGTTTCCGAATGACCATGAGTTATATCGTCTTAAACCTTCTTTTCCTGATAATAAAAGAATATGGTCCGCTTGTTTGTTTTCTGCAATGCCCTTCACGGAGAAGAATAACTCACACTGTTGCTGGAAAAATTTCAGGGATTCCACCAAATTTGGCATTTCCCAACGCAAAAGCCGGTAAGAAGAACAAAATGTAGGCAGACATTAGAACTGCTCTCCTGTTATCATTTTACATAACGTGTTTTTCTTTTACCGCTGCCTGCATGTTATAGTTTTTCTTAGTAGGTATATAAGAAAAGCGATAGACAACGACGAGGTATGTTTAGCTTGTAAGCGCAACGCTGTATACACTGTGTGTGTATATTGACGAGGCCCTCTATTTATTTAAACAAGGGAAGTAACTGGTTCTTCCAGGGGAAGGTAACTCATGTCATGACACCCATGAACTGAAATTTGTGGTTATTGGAAAATGTGGGAGGGAGCTAAGCTGTTCGTGTGCCAAATCTTAACATGTCCCACGGTATGCGCTGAAGTTCCGAGCTCAGGTTCCATTGGAACTTGAAAGAGAAATGTTGGTAGATAGATGGACAAACAAGCTAATATAGGTTTGCATGCCCTCACTTTTATTTTCTTGTCAGTTTCTACACAAATTAGAGCATTGCTCGTAATCAAACAATTGTCATTTCTACCACTTCTTTTTTTTTCTTTAACTTTCTCCACCGACCAAGACAGTACAATAATAGTTTCTTGCTCACTTGCAAAAGCGATAAAGAATTTCTCGAGAATTCTTTTCCGAAATAACACAAACTGTTCCTGTCCTCGTTGATCCGTTTTTTTCTCCAACCGTAAATGGTTGGAGAAAAAAACGGGTCAACGAGGACACCGTCTATTGGCCTATCTATCCTTCCTACAACAGTTAACAAGCGTACATTCTTGTCTATCCAATAGTTTTGCAGCCAGCAACATCTTCATTAGTGTATATACATCTATATATACTGAATGAGTTATGCACACCTACATATGCACACACAGATGTTTATATTTTACTCATGCATTTTGATTATTTTCCTGATGATTCTGTTATTGAATAGTTAAAATATTGTGGGAGGAAAAATAAGATCTCCTTAAAAGATTAAACGTGGAGATTTGCATCATGAATTTTAATGTTTTGGTTTGAGAAATTGTTTAATTAGTCCTAATGCAATTCATCTTTCTCATTAACACAAAAATGATATTGAATCAAAACAAAATCTCAAATTTCAAATTGAAACTTGAAGTCATTTTATCACAGTAGTCAAAAGCTAGAAATGACCAACTATCATGGTTACTTAGTAACCATGATAGTTGGTCATTTCTAGCTTTTGATTGCCACCAGTGAGAAAATTATAAAGAAAATTTGTTCTGAGATAATTTATCAGTTTTCTTTAAGACTTTCATATCTGTAAGACTCATATTAGATTTTATGCTTCTGCTAAGGCTTTTAAGTACTGTCCACATTTTATATTGGAAAATTTTTTGTGTTAACTTGTCTCTTGAAATAAAGTCCAGAAGTGGATTATCATCAATAGATTAGGAGAACTCTACTATATTCACCTTAAGAAGAATTAGGATCATCAAAAGATCCAACATGTAGATCCATTTTCGTAAGCTTAAGAAATTTAAGTACTTGACTAAAGAAATTTAAATACTTTTGCTACATACATTTAAAATCTTTTTGAACCATTAGCAAATGAGTTGATAGATAATAAAAGCATTAACATAGAATTGATTGGTTCTTTTTATATGCCGACTTGGAGTAATAATCATCATAAGATTGGCAAGACTTGGCAAGCAGAGTTTAATACCCGGACATGGCTGTTGGCCTTTCAGTTTGTGCTAATGTCTTTGGAAAAGGCAGGAATCCATCTCTTCTCCTCCCAGCAACAAATGAATAGTTTGACAACAGGTCTTGTTGGAGAAGGAAGACTAAAAATGCAGTTTTGGTCTGCTTAAAGACTAACTTTGGATTGTATCTTGCTAGTGGTGGTAAATTCATATATCCCAATGTAAGTAAGGAAGTAAAGTTGGCAACAGTTGTCGAGGTCGACCTGAAGGCGGCCTTTTTAGTAGCTACTACACCAAGATGCAGAGGAAGGTGCTACTCTTTTCCCTGGATTGCTCCACTTTAGGTTGGTTGGTTTGTTGGGTTTTATGGCATATCAACCCTAGTAGGTTGATAAATCCATTTCAATGTAAATAATCAGTTCTATTTAAAACAATTCACGAATACACAGTTAATTGTCAGAAACATTTCTGTTTCAAACTATTCAAGCAGTTATATATAACAATTCAGTTTAGTGTAAGTACAGTTTCAATGTCAAAAACAGTTCAATTTCAAATAATTAAGTTTAGCATAAGCACGCAGTTTAAATGTAAGTACAGTTTAATTGTGAAAAATATTTCTATTTTGAGCTATTCAGTTTAGTCAAGCAGTTCTAATTCAGCTAATTCAGTTTTGTATCAGTACAGATTTTGTTTACACACAAAACAGTTCTATGTTGAACAATTCAGTTTTGTGTAAA
Source organism: Sepioteuthis lessoniana (assembly GCA_963585895.1). Classification (NCBI taxonomy): domain Eukaryota; kingdom Metazoa; phylum Mollusca; class Cephalopoda; order Myopsida; family Loliginidae; genus Sepioteuthis; species Sepioteuthis lessoniana. Next base: position 87,781,226 of record OY757908.1, read on the forward strand.
TACAGTTTCAATGTCAAAAAACAGTTCTATTTGAAATAATTCAGTTTAGCATAAGCATGCAGTTTAAATATAAGTACGGTTTAATTGTCAAAAACATTTCTATTTCAAGCTATTCAGTTTAATCAAACAATTCAGTTTAGCATAAGTATGTTGCGGAGCTGATAAGCGTGTCGACTCCGCAAATAAATTAAGTTAAATGCGTGCGAGTGTAGTGTCAGCCAGAGACAATGAAGGAAACATAAGGCAGGATAATAGATACAACAAAAGTGATGATTTTATTGTCGGAATTACAAGCATGTATGTAAATATCCGTGGCGGTTGTATGTAGTCTTCAGCTAGGATGGGTTACGTCGTTAGCTGGTATAGTCGCGTTGTAGATGTTCGCAGCTGGACGTTCGACGAGGGTAGCTGGCGTAGGTCGAGTCGTGGAGATACAACTGGATGTTTGATGCTGGTAAGCTGAGATTCGGTCGGGTCGTTGGATACCGTTGGACAGTCGTCGCGGGCAGCTGAGGTCGGTCGAGTCGTGGTTGTTAGCTCGTAACAGCGAGTCGTTACGTGAGCTAGTTGTTGCAATGCTAGTGTAGTCCGTAACAGCGAGTCGTTACGTGGACTAGATGTTGCATTGCTAGGGTAGTCCGTAACAGCGAGTCGTTACGTGGACTAGGTATTGCGTTGCTGGGGAGTCAGTAACAGCGAGTCGTTACGTGGACTGCATTGCAGGAGCGTCGTGGTCGGTAGATCGATATCCCGGTTTTGACAGTACGTTTGGTTAACCGGGGGGGTGTCGATCTGGTTTCTGGCTCGTACAGCGGGTCGTACGTGAGCCAGTTGTTGCAGTGGTAGGACAGTCCGTAACAGCGAGTCGTTACGTGGACTGCGTGATACCTTGCAAGAGCGTCGAGGTCGAGTTCGATTATAGCAGTTTGGTCATGTAGTGTCGGGCGAGCTAGTGACTAAGACTGAGCCGTGTCTTAGTGTTACGGACCAAGTGAAAGGTCTGAGGCCGTGGTTAAGGTTTGCCGGGCCTTAGTACAGACGAGATCGAGCGGACGAGTCGAGGAAAAGCTAGGGCTTTGTCGTGCCCCCTAGCCGTGCGGACGTATCGGACGGGAGCGAAGGCTTTGCCGTGTCAAAGCCGTGCGGACGATGACTATGGCTGGTTCTCGCCAAAGCCGTGCGGACGATGACTATGGCTGGGTCGCGCCAAAGCCGTGCGGACGATGACTATGGCTGGGTCGCGCCAAAGCCGTGCGGACGATGGCTATGGCTGGGTCGCGCCAAAGCCGTGCGGACGATGACTATGGCTGGGTCGCACCAAAGCCGTGCGGACGATGGCTATGGCTGGGTCGCGTCAAAGCCGTGCGGACGATGACTATGGCTGGGTCGCGCCAAAGCCGTGCGGACGATGACTATGACTGGGTCGCGCCAAAGCCGTGCGGACGATGACTATGGCTGAGTCGCGTCAAAGCCGTGCGGACGATGACTATGACTGGGTCGCGCCAAAGCCGTGCGGACGATGGCTATGGCTGGGTCGCGCAAAAGCCGTGCGGACGATGACTATGGCTGGGTCGGGCCAAAGCCGTGCACAAACGAGCGGACAGGCCAGGAGGCCGAGGCTAAGATGGGCGTTATCTTAGCGCTGCGCAGATATTGAAGCGGTCTCTAAAGACTGGACCGTGCCATTAGCGCTGCGCAGCTTATCGGACTATCGGAACCGAGCGAGGGTTAAGACCGGCTGGTCTTAGAATCCGTCTGTGTGTTTGCCTCCAGGCCGTCTATTTCGACTGGTCATTACTGACCGCCAGAGATGCACCGACCCGCAGAAGGTGACCTCTCATAGCCCTTAAAAAGGACCGTAAAAAAGAGGTTGTTGAATCCACCACTAGAAGTAGCGGTGATGTGGGTACAACCACGATAACGTAGGACCCGAGCCTCGTGGAGCCAAGAGCGTCCGTGTAGACCTCTCTATTTTCGTCGCCTGAAGCCTTTTTATATGGAAGAAAGGGAACTCCCCTTCTGTCGCGCCACGTGGATAGAAAGTTCTTCTACAAAAAAATGGACGCAGAAAATAAGTATTTCTTTAGCCCAGTATAGGCTAGCGAAAAGTATTACTTCCATTTTTATAGAATTATTTCTGGCAGAAGTGTTTTGCAAATGTTGATAAATATTAATTTATCCCTTTTTTAGCTGTAACGGCCGGTTAAAATCGAAAAAGGGCTTCATCATTTCCCGCCGCCCCCAGATGTTATTTCTCTAGGGCGAAATGTAATCCGATCTGTTGACGTTCGTAGGCCGGTCGCGGCAAGTATACCGTTAGTTTTATTTAACCCATAGATAGCGCCCTATGAGGTGCTACCACGCCGGGCCAGAGTGGACCTGGGAGCAATGGTATTGAAGGGGTGCTCCGTATTCCCTAACGCCCCAGCATTACTGGGACCTCACCATCAGACTGTTTAGTGTCATATCCAGGACACTCGTTAGGGTGGTCTTACCCCTCTGCAGAGGTGCAGTCAGTGCTCCATTTTACCTTTGATACATACTAAATGATACAGAGTGTTAAGCAAGAAGGTATGCCATTTTTTGAATCTTTGGTATGATTCAACCTGGGATTGAAGCCTGATCTCCTAGGCCAATGTAATGGGGAGGAATCCGCTGGGCATAATAGTTAAGTACTGGACAGCAGCCCCTCAAAAAGTGATTTTGAACTCTAGTTGGGTTATTATGTTCACTTTCAGGTAATTGCCCCTGGAAAAGATATAGACTTCCCCCCCCTCAACCATTGGTAGTGCCACTATGGGGTTTGAAGGTTTGAAGGTCAGGGCCTAAGGGCAAGGCTGTGTTGTCATATGATATCTGACTCCATATTTTGGTTATATTATTTTGCCCCACGTTGGCTGGCCGGAGCAATGCCTTGCCCAAAGAAAGTCCCATTAAGAATTATACGAAAGAAAAGATAGAAACAGATAAGAGACGAAGACGTTTCTTTTATACTTTCCTTTATTTACTGGGTTCAACAACCATTCCGTGGATGAGGGAATTTTTCCTGAATATATTGAAATGGTTGAATCCCCCAGTTAAGGTGTCAAAAATACGTTAATTTGTTTCGTGTATGTATTTGTCCTCATTTGGTATTTCGGGCTTCCATAAGGTTTAGTTTTCTTTTGGAAGTTTGTCAAAGTCTGGTAAGAGTTAGTCTATAGTTCATTTGTGGGTCTTGTATATTTCAGCATAGTGTTGACCGATAGAGATAGAGCTGCTACTGGGTGAAGGGACTAACCGACGCTACGTCCAAAGACGTATGCGTGGTACCCAAAACACCAGCATGAAGTTATCAATCCGCTGGTCACTGCCTGAAAGAGAGAAAATACTTTGTTCCCTTTGTCAAGAGGAAATGCCTTTTTTCTTTTTACGCATGCGTCATCTTCTTTTTCGTTAGAGACCTCGGGGAGTTTCTTCAAATTTAATAGTTTTCTTTTTCTTTTTTTTAAAATTAAATTTAATTTTAAATTTATTTATTTATTTATTCGTTCCCTACACCACTACTGTTCTTTTACAAGGTTGGCTTTGGCATTAAATAACTCATGAAAGTTGATATGCCATTAAACAAAGAAACCAAACCAAACTAAAGCTAATGTAATGATGGCAATTGTTTAAAATTTTAAATATCTTAAAAAGAAACAAAGTCCATAACAAATCAATAAATCTTTCAAATATATTTAATGAATGAAAGAATGTTCAAATTTCTCTGCTGGCGCAGTGTTATTTATTAATTAATCTTTGAATAGGAACTTCATTTATTTTGTATGGCTTTTTATGGTACAAGTTTAAGTGTTGCTGGCAACTTTTCTTTATTTTCAGTCTGCACGGCTTATAAGTGAAAATTATGAGATTTATAACCTGGGAGTTTTGATGAAAACAACAATAGAAAATATGACATAAAAGATACCAATCAAAGATTAGTATTTCTTAAATGTCTTTCTTGTCTTTCTTTGTTGTGTAGGATTATCTTCTTTGTCTACCAAAGGACTTCTACTAATAACCATAAGGAGGCGAGACCAGAGTATAACCATAGCAACAGAGCTTAGTGTAAAAGAAAAAGAACCCTCTGAGATTGACAAAGTAACTACACTCAACAGCCTGTTCTTGTTTCTCAGCAACAAGGATGTCTATCACCAGTGAATCTCATAGAACTGTATTTTCTTCTCTTTTTGTTCCAACAATAAGATTTATTGACTTGTGTGAATTATTCTTATATTCATTACCTTTAGCAAAAGAATAAACACGAACCAATTTAAGTCCACATTACTGATGCTTCATTTACAGTATTTAGTCCTCTACAAATAATATAGCACACTGAGAAGAAAACTTCATTTCCTACAAATATTAAAGATTCTAGGAATGATATCTCGGGCAGTATCACATTAAGGAGAAAAATTAATTCTCCTATAGATATTAAAGTCACCATACATATAGTATATTATTACATGTTACATTTGAAAAGAAAATACGTGTGTGGAATTGTTCGTATGGAAAATATATTACGATAGAAGAAACCATGGTAAGACAGTGTAGAGTATTTCATGTATACGTATAGGTAAAAGCACAGTGGAATTATTTTAGAGTTTATTTATTTTTGTAAACAAGTGTAATATTACGTCCCTTGCTACTTATTAGCAAGGGACGTAATATTACACTTGTTTACAAAAATAAATTTTTGGTCTGAGGCAAGAATGGGGATAGGTGTTTTTTGTTAATTTGGGTGTGCTGAATTCAAATTTATGAATAGTTTTGTTCTATCACCTCTAGTTTTCTGGCTTTTAAATAGTCTCATTTTAGTATAAACAGAGAATATATGTGCATATTTCAAGAGTTGCAGCAGCTTATAACAGATAAAACAGGATAGATAAAGAACACTGGTTGAATCAATATACTTGGATGACACAATTACACCATTCATAGTATCACAGACAGTCAAAAGTGTGTTTTCTTAGAAGATCTGGTGTATTTTGCCTCAGGGATGTCATGCAAGAGCATCCAGCAGAAATCTCCCATCATGCCGAGGTTCCATTTGCCTTGATAGTTGCTCTTCGTAATGTCTTGGTGGGATCTTAACCATGCTCATCACTCACTGCTCCAAGGTTTGGCGGGAAGAAGTTGAGGTGGAAAAGGAGAAAATGAATCTTAAGTGACATTCGGCACCCCATATCCTCGTAAGACTTTAGCAACTTCTCAATACATGCTTGGTAATCTGGTACACATGTGTTACCAAGGAAGCCACTACAGACTGACTTGAATGGTTCCCATGCTCTCAGTTCCTTTAAGTTAAGAAGCTCCTCAAAATCAGTATCCTTCAGCACTTCTCGGATTTGAGGTCCGAAAAAGATGCCCTCCTTGAGCTTAGTAACACTAAGACCTGGGAACACAGTAGACAAGTGTTGGAAGGCAGCACCATTTTTGTGCAACGCCTTCACGAAATACTTCATCAAACCAAGCTTGATGTGAAGAGGAGGAAGAAGCACCTTATTCATGTCCACCAGAGGTTTCTCCTTGAGGCTGTGTTCGCCAGGAACAAAAGTGCTTCTAGACCCCCAGTCTTTCTACTTGTAATGCTGGGATACAGCTCGACTAACCCAGAGACAGAGAACACAACAGTACTTTGTGAAGCCCGCTTGCATACCCATAAGAAGATCAATGACCTTATTTGTTCCGATTCCTGAAACTGGTGATCCTTACATCTTCCTGGACTAGGTTCCACTGTTTAAGCCGAGAAGCCAAGTGCTCTGTCTGCTGTTTTGACAGATACAGTGTGGCTGATTGCCACTTGTTCTTGAATATGTAGACTCAATATCTTCCAAAGATATTGACTCGGCAGAATCCTCCCTTGAAGGCATTTCTTCATCTGATGACGAAAGAAGATCCTTATTTACTGGTGGTGTGGGTACAGGAAGATTATCTGAAGGGGGAACGGGTCTCATAGCAGATCGAAGGTTGGGATATTTGATCATTTTCCTAGAAGATGCATTGAAACCATTTATATTAGTTAAACAAAAATAACAATCATCTGCGTGGTTTCGCGGCTCTCTCCAAACCATCGGGACTACAGAGTTGAAAGCCGCTTTCTTGCCATTAAACCATGCAGTTAGTCCATTGTAGCAGGGTTTACAACAGATGTGTGGAGCCCAAGACTTGTCCTGATCACCAGTTTGACAGTCAAAATAGTGAAAGTAGGCGGTTCTGAGGAGGGAAGTGATGGTTCGACGCTGTGCAACTGCTGTGAAGTCCCTACACACATAGCAGAAAGAATTGGCCTTGTCGAGGCATCCTCGACATTTTGACGTGCTTGAAGCCATTGGAGAATCTGAAAATAAAACAAAGTAAAACTAAATGTGCATTTAAAAATGTAATGCTAATATTTACTAACCCAAAAGATGTGTAATACGATAGTTGAGGGACACCAACTTCCTGCGCCGCTTGCTAGACAACCTCTTCCAATGACTGCCAGAGTGTGGATTGAGACCTGCTGCCTTAACTGTCAAAATCAGTCTTGATATATATATATATATATATATATATATATATATATATATATATAATGTAATGCTCTCACTTACATTTAGTGCATAATAACTAAAAAATAAGCCATAAGTCTCACAATATTAGAATTAACCCTGAATTCATATACGCCTTTATGACATATCCCTCTGGAACATAATAACAATTTGGTTGGGCCAGCTGTCCCTAAGGTGAAGTTCGACATGAAACCACCCATACGCGAAGAAGTAAGGCGTACTGTCAGCAAAAGTAGGAATAAATCCACACCTGGAACTAATGGAATACCTTTCCTTGTATATAAAAATGTCCAAAAGTTCTCAATTGGCTTCACTCTAATCTAAAGCGAGCATGGAAAAACTTTCACGTCAAAAACCAGTGGATAGCTGACGGCATGTACATACCCAAAGAAAGAATTCGAAGGACATTGGCCATTTTCGTCCTATCTCTCTCCTCAATGTAGAAAGAAAGACATTTTTCGCTGTTTTGGCATCAAGATTAACCAGGTACCTTCTCCTTAACGAATATATCGATACTGCGGTGTAGAAAGGTGGTGTTCCGGGAATAGCTGATTGTTTGGAGCTTGGAAATATGATCTGGGAAGCCATTCAAAAAGCTAAGACCAACAAAAAGGATTTGGATGTCATTTGGTTGGACTTGGCTAATACCTATGGATCGGTGTCCCATCAGATGATACTATTATCTCTACAGATGTACCATATTCCAGATGAAATATCCAAAATGGTAGGAACACACTTTAATGGTTTCCTCGTGCGGTTCGCCACAAAAGAATATACAACAAATTGGAACAGATTTGAAGTTGGAATTGCGACGGGATGTGCGGTGTCACTCATACTTTTCGTTCTCACAATGCAGCAGCTTCTAAAAGCGTCAGAGAATAACGCTGACACTGTTGAACTTGGTGGAGGGCTTCAAATGCCACCTGTGAAGGCATTCATGGATGACACTACTACTCGCAAGATACTAAGTCTGATGGACAAGCAGAAGATTTGGTGTAGGATAAAATTCAAACCCCAAAAGTCAATCAAAATATAAATTTCATGGTAGGTGGTCAAAGAATCCCCACTGTGTCAGAAGAACCAGTGAAAAGTTTTGGACGTTGGTTTAATGAGTCCTTGAAAGACATTATTCAAGCGAAAAAAACATCGAGAACATTACAAGAAGGTCTCCATAAGATTGATCGCTATACTCTACAAGGAAAATTAAAGGTTTGTTGCCTTCAATATATATTTATTCCGACGTTATTATGGCCGCTACTCGTATACGAAATTGCGATAAGTACGGTTGAGTCAATAGAGGCTAAGATAAATAAACATACCAGAAAATGGTTGGGTTTACCTCCAGGCTTGTCTGATGTTGCTTTGTACTACAGACAAGCAAAATTAAAATTAGCATTTAAATCAATTATGGATTAATTCAAATCCGGGAAAATTAGACTCCAAATATTGCTGGGTGACTCAAATAATGAAGTGATAAAATTACTAAAGCCTACATTGAAAATAGGAAAGAAGTGGAAAATCAGGGACACCATAAGAAGTGCTAAAGACAACCTTGATTTCAAGGAAATCATTGGACACACTCAAACTGGGAGACGAGGTTTCGGAACTAATGAAAAGCAATGGCGGTCAAAACTAACGGCAAAAATCGCCGGGATATGGTCATTCAGGATATCCTATTTACCAACCCCTCCGCTCGGGCAGGATACGACACAAGGTCAATTTTTAAGCGGAGTTTAACAGGTTTGAATTCAGAGTTTTCCTTCTCTTAGACTAGTTGCCTCACCAAAACTGAAGAACCTAGTCTGTCCTACTATTTACCCATAGCTGGAGGGAGAATTATTGGATTCATACCTTTCCCAAGGGTATTAGTGCTATGTGAAATGCAATCAGTCTCATCCAGGATTTGGACTCGTGACGCCGTGTCCATTTCCTACGACGATAACCGTTACACCACGAGCATCTCCATATATGGTCATTCAGGATATAAGGAGTGAGATTGACAATAAAAGATTCCTAAAAGGAGTTCAGTAATCTCAACAAGGACACACTGGAAGGGGACCTTGGAACGATATACGGCAAATGGCTCCTCCCAGGTTATGTTTTCTAATACGCTCCGCGTACGACCGGCTTTCTTCTAAAAACAATCTTTTTAATGGAAGAAAGACAGCGATTCTACCTGTCCTCTATGTAATGACAAGACAAAAACATTGGAGTATGTCCTCAGCTCCTGTAAGACAGCTCTTAGAAATGGGAGATACACCTGGAGGCACAACAGAATATTGGAAGAGTTTGTCAAATTTATAAAGAATTGTATGAAATTAGAACCAACTATTTCAACCCAGAAATTTGTTTCAGGGAGGGATAGAATATAGACCAGACATTGTTCTTTTGTCAAGGGCGAACCTTAAAGTCATCGTAGTAGAACTCTCAATACCATATGAAAACCGGATGGATCAAAGCCACGAATATAAAACCAGCAAATATGAAGATCTTAGAAAAGAGCTGGAAAAGGAAGGGTACAGCGTGATCGTGAAAGCTGTAGAAATAGGAGCAAGAGATTTCGTAGCAGGCATCTCCTACCACTTTCTGTGTCAAATCAGAATCAAAGGGCGTAATAGAGCCATGTGTATAGAACACCGAATATAAATAACGGAAAATAGTTCCATGTGATATGGAGCAAAAGAAATATTTCGTGGAACAATTCAAAATGAATTTTGTTAAACCGATGCTCGATCGCGAATGCATAATGAGATTCACGTAATATTCTCATAACGCACGCAACTATTTTTCAAATCACATTTTGCCGTTACACTTCTGAGTCAACATCTAATCTAAGCTTAGTAAATAACTTATAGAGCCTCAGAGAGGTGGGCTGGTGTGCAAATAAAACCGTTCAGAAGAAGGCTCCGAAACGGTGCCCATTCCCTCCTGATGACCCTAATAAGAGTTTTCGAAAAGAAAAGAATTAAGGCTTAGATTTTCGGTCAATGAAGAAAATCCCAATATGTTGAGTTACTCAGTGGAATGTCAATGGCAAGAGAAGCATCTGTTTGTCCGCACACTTTTTGGTGAGTATCAATTACTTATTAAGTAATTTCCTTCTTCAGAACAAAACAATTTGCTTTTGTAAGCTCCTCTAGTAAATATGAGAAATTTCATAATTACTCATATTTAAATTAGATTACATAGAATTTTCACTACTTATATGCTTGGTAGACCATCCTATATGTTGCTCTTCCCTTCTATAGTCACTTCAGCAGTCACTGACCCTGGAAGCACATTCAGCTGAAAGACAGCTGTTGGGGGAGAGATATATGAATATCTCTCTGGTTTTGGTACACTGACCAAGGCTTCAGCAGCAGCAGTCGATGATGCATAGCTTCCAGCTGACCCTGCTGCAGATGTCTAAACTCCAGCCAGGATCCGAGCAATCACCGCAGCTTATCAGGACTAAATAACAAAAGTCATCGCCAGCTCTTTTAAGAGCTATTTCAGAAAGTCTCCTGAAGACCAACTCTGGTCCTCTCACTTACACCCCCTTCCAAGGTAGTAAGACTTTGCAGGTATCATAAGACAATGACGCAGCAGCTTGCCAAGCTTGCAGCAGACCAGTTTCTCTTGCAGCAGACCAGACTTGCTGTACCAATTCCTGCATCACCAGACCAGTTCCTGCACCTCATCATGCTGATACCTCCAGACAAGTGACAGTATCTATTCTGGAAACATACCAGTCATACACAGTAACTCAGACCTCCTACCAGTTCCTTGTTATCATTTCCTCAAATAAAATTAAAGCTTGGCACTTTGAATTTACTCTCTAGCCTTTGTCATCTTTGCCTAGTTTGTTGTCAATCGCTTTTTTACAAAAGTTTGTGTGGTCGATATATTTTTTGACCCCACAACAAGGTCAATGACATTCAAGAATTTTAATAATCAGAAATGAATTCATTTAAAACAAAATAATAAATAATCTTTAAAAAATTTACTGCAGGCTATTGAGTTATTCAAATTCTTTCTTTTTCATCAAATCTGTAGGAGCTATGTATTCACTAACTTCAGTACCCAGATATACTTCATATTTAGTCTGGATGTGTCATATCACTTTTTTATAGAAAGAAACTACAGCAAATTGAATTTTTGATAAGAGGTACTGATTTTCAAAAGCAAATATCAATATGCGTATATTCTGTAAATCAATTGTTCTCTGAGTGACAACTTATGTTTTCTTCTGTGACAATACAAAATTATACTTTTACAACACTCTTCCTAATGTGCTGTATGATATAATAGAAAAAAATAATATTTTATTCTTAGGATGAAAGCGATTAAAAATTTCTAAGGCATTTTTATCACTACTTCAAAGGAAGATTAATGAGAAAAGCAGGTTGTAAAAAAGAAGGGGTACAAATTTGAGTCTATCTAGAGACATATTCTTCCTTTTTTTAATTCAAGCTGGTTATAAATGTAAATAGGATTTAGAATTTGGGAGTTTCAGTAAAAACAATAGAAATTAAGATAAACAAGATACCTTATGGATTAATAATAATAATACTTCTTTAATGTTTTTCTTGTCATGGAACATTTTACAAAAAAAATGACTTGGGAAAGTTGGTTGTTTGTATTAGAGAATGTATTGTATTATAAGAAATTATAGTAAAACACAGCAAGCATTGTAGTGTTTATTTATTGATCAGTCAAGAGTATTTAATGTACATGTACTGGAAAAAGTACAGTGGGGTAATCTAAGAGTATTGGAAGCAATAGATATTCAGCATGAAGCATCAAGATAGCATTGTGAGGATTACTTTGTGGAGAAAACATTATGGACGTTCACTGCAGGGCATTGTAAAAAGAGATAGTAAGAGAGAGAGAGCAAGAGAGAGAGAGAGAGAGAGAGAGAGAGAGAGAGAGAGCATTTTTCATGTATACCAAAGAATGTTGTATGAAGGTTAAAACATAACAATGTACATTCATGGTGGCACTTAGTTTGCAAAAGCTTTTTCAAAATGAGGTAGTCACCAGGAAAGAGGCAAGGATCTCCCAGGGGAATTTAAAATGGCCATACACATTTTTTTTCATCCATTTTAATGTTTCATATAAGTGCACTCTGTTTGGTTGTAATGTCTGCTGAATAATATCTCTTATGGCCTTTTAGCTTGTGAGGGTTCACTTAAGCAAAGTTTTGCAGACAGTCAAGCAAGCTGATGCCAAGATACATTAAGCAATATATGTAAATATAGGTACATATATATGCAAATATATACATACATATATAAGCATTCATAAATATCTATGAGTATTTATATCCATATCTATATCTACATATATATGAAGAAATATAGGTTTTTACATGTGGATAAAGATATCGATATGAACATATATATATGAGTGCTTGTATATATATATATATATATATATATATATATATATATATATAATGGTACTTTGACTATCATCATTTACAAAATACAATGCTGGTTTAAATCAACTATTTTATCATAAATTATTCTAATTTTCTTTCATTCTATAAACCAGAAATGAGTGAATTGAAAAAACAATAATTCAAATGGAAAAAATTATCTTTTTTTATATGGGTTTTGACCAGGATCTAATTTGTGAAGGCACAAGTCTAAATCTAATTTCATATATATATATATATATATATATATATACATATATATTCTAAAAGTTAAATAGGTCCACAATAAGATTATTTTAAAAAAATGTTTCTTTCATAAAATGTTTATTACATTCTTTATTTTATTTTATTCTATTTTATTATTTTCTTTCCTTTTAATGTATTTCAGTTTTCTTCAAGGAAGGAATTAAAAGTTTTCTCGGTACTTTTTTTCCAAAAATATTTTTGGTTCTTCTGCATAACTTTCCTTTTAAGTTTTAATTTCTTTTCTTTGAAAATGTGTTAATACTGGCGTTTTTCTAATGTTTTTTGTCTTATTTCATGTGCTTTTGTTTTTGTTTGTCTTGTTTCAATTTTTCATGTGCTTTTGTTTTTGTTTGTTTACGTGTTTGTGCATATGTTTGTGTGTGTGTGTGTGTGTGTGCCCATTTATCAATTTACATATTTGTGTGTTTTTGTATTTTAAGTTTTATTTAATGTGGGTTTATATTTTTCAACAAAATCTTTTTCTTTGATTTGTAGTAAATTGTAATTGTCTGTTTGAAATATTGGCATTGTTTTAAATAATCCATAACAACATTCAAAACTATGTTTGGACACAAATAATTTTCTATTAATCTCTATTTTGATATTACTCTTATGTAGTAAACAAACATACATTATGTTTGCTTACAATTTTCACATTCTATTATGTATATTACATTTTTTAAGTTGCAGCTTAAATCTTTATTTTTAATGAAAGTTTTATTAGAGTCTTTGAAAACATATGATTATCCTATTATTATATTGCAAATCCCGCATTTTTTATTTTTGCATTTATTGACCCCATTAATGTGTTTTTCCCTGAATTTGGAAGAAGTGAGTATTTTTTAAAAGGTTTTTGGATAGTCAATGGCTTTTGATAACTTTAGTTGTACCTACTATTTCTTTGATTTTGTCATTATGTTAAAGTTCCTCAAGATTTTTTGTTATTTCTCTGAATATTTCTGGATTATTTTTATTATAGGTATGTTAAGAGTTTTTCACTGTTATGTTTTTTATGGGATCTTAATTCTTTTAATGGTATTTTTTCTGCTATTCCCTTACTTATTAGAGTTTTTGGGTATCCCCTCTGGTGGAGTTTTATGTAGAGTTCTTTAAGATGAAATTTTCTTAGTTTCTTATTTGCTATTATTGTACATATTTTCCATGCTAGGGTATAAGGGATGGATTTTAAGCAGTTTTGGGGGTGATATCTATTAAAATGGAAATATTGTTGGGTATCTGTTGGTTTGTGGTAGATGTCTGTTATTATTTCACCATTTTCATTTTTGATGTGCATATCAAAAAATGGCAATTCTTTGAAGCTATATTCCATTGTAAATTTTATTTTAGGGTGTAGTCTTTGGAGTATGTTGTGCAAGTTATCAATGTTTCCCCATGTACAATTCCAGAATATAAAAGAATCATCTAAGTATGTCTTCCATGATTTAGTAAATTCTCTTTTTATGTTTTCATTGTATTTTTTACCTATGATTTCATGTAAATTTTCTTCCAAAAATGCCGCAGTAAGAGTAGCATATGTGGGAGCCATTTTTGTTTCCATTGCTGTTCCTAGGGTCTGGATTTAATTTCTGTTGTCAAAATGGAAAGGATTACTATTTAGGATTAATTCTATACCCTCTGTGATAAATTTTTTGATAAATCTTGAATGTAGTATTTTTGGGTATTTATCAATCCAAAATGAGATAGCTTTTATCTCTAATTCATGGGGTATCTTGCTGTATAAGTTTGTAATGTCAAATGTGACTATGAGTGTGTTGGAATCAATTTTTAGGGGTATGGAGTTTAAAAATTGCATATTGTCCCTTATATAGCTTTTTATTTTATTTAGGAATAGTTGTAGTAAAATGTTTATTAGTTTACTGAGTCTCTTTGTTGGGCATGACGAGCCGGCTACTATGAGTCTAAATTTGAGGTCATTAGGGTTTGAAATAGTTATATATTCAGATTTTTGTGTTTCTATTGCTTTTTTTATTTTTTCAGATTTGTGTACTTTTAAAAGTCCATAGAAGTCGCTTGTTTGGGGGATATAATCTGTTAAGAAATTTCTTTTTTTTTTAGTTAGTGATTTGTTGTGTATATATGTATATATATATATAAATATACTGCCCCATTGGCATAATAGTTAGAGGTCTGGGAGACCTGGGATCAATCCTAGGTCAAGTCATACCAAAGACTCAAATAATGGTACTTGATGCTCCTTGCTTAACACTCAGCATTATAAGGTATTGATCAAAGGTAAGTGGTAGAAGTTTTATATGTCTATATATATATATAATTGATGATGTGATCATATCTACATCCTCAAAAATAACCAATGATGGTCAAAAGTACATGTACAATTACTTCATCACCTTCATCCCTCCTTGCAACATTCCCCTCATGAACATGAGGGAGATGTTGCAATAAAAAACTCAAATTTAAATCCTTATCTGTCATCTTTAATAAAATATGCCCACAAGAAAATCTGATAATATACATATATATATATATATATATACACACCCATATATATTGTCACGTGATAGCCCACGGAGACGACAGAAATAAGATTAATACTATCCTCCCGTTGAATTAACAGTATCTAGCCGTCAAACAAGTGACCGTTAAGAGAGAATGTGGGTCACAGAGGGGGTGTCAACAGGTGTTGGTAATTAGTAACCTCAGGTCGCCGGACACCGGAAGGGGAGTGAGAGAGAAGCCAAATGATTGGCTGAGACCCCAAAACGGAAGTGGGGACTCCCCCCCCCCCGTCAGCGGAAATAAATAGTAAGAAGGTTAGTTTTTGAGCAGGGTTCGTAGCGGGCAGACGAACCATAGCCAGTATTCCGGGTTGAAGACAAAAGAATAACTGAGACACGAGGGACCCCAGGTTCTTCAAGGCAGTGAAAAAAAAATAGAACAAAGTCTATTAGCCCGTGAAAGAAAAAAGATTCTCCAGTAGAACCCCGTCGAAAAATAAGATAAGTAACTTTGGGGCCATTTTCCTTTATACCCAAATTTTATATCCCACTCTCTCTCTCTCTCTCTCTCAATCTGAAGAAAAGCAAAAGTCAAGAAAAGACATTCATATTAGTGGACTGTCCAATTATTATATGTTTTGACACTTTGAAAGTGTATATAACTGTAGTAAAGGAATTCATGTATTTTTATGTTACCGCGTGGTCTATGTTGTTCTTTGCCGTTCTACTACGAATTTTTTGTTGTCACATTTCTTTTTCAGCTTCTATTCGTCTTACGTTATCTTGCTTAGAATTGTCCTATTAATTCCTAAAATATCACACGGGAAACCGGAATTGCCGACTACTACAATATAATATTATTACGACTAAAACCTATAGGTCCATATTCTTCCATTATCTAGGGGAAAGAAGTTTAGCGGCCTGGTGGGTGTGTGATAGTGTGAAATTTGGAACCCCTTGCCAGCGGCGGTCAGTCTGGCCCTAAATTAATCCCTCACGTAATATGCCAGTTCTTATATGCCTGAGAGAAAAACTCTGAACGAGGACTTATTCTATAGGGGATCAAGTGCCAACCTGCCCCGTCTTCACACGTGCGAAAATAAAGTCCCGTTTTGGGATTTTTAGTCAATTTGCCGTCACAATATATATATATATATGTTACATTAGATATTTCCCTTCATAGTTCATTTAAAAACAAAGTTTTTATATATAATTAGATAAAAATAAATGTTATGTGAAATGTCAATGTTCAAAAATAATAAACTTCTATTGATGAGCCTTCAGACAATTAAATCTCGATAGGCTATCGTATAAAATAAATCTAACCAAGAACTAATTTGGATTAAGAAAATTATCAGTACACAAAATAAACTCATTAGCAGTAAATTTTTTCAATGAAGAAAAAGAAAAAAAATCATTTGAAATTTTTATTTTGTTCCAGTAAAATGGAACTCAGAAACTGAATCATCAATTGTTGAAAAAACAAACGAAAAAAAAAAAAAAAAGAAAAAAATCGCCCCCAAACTGAATGCATAACAATCAAGAAAAACTATCGATAATGTTTCTTATTCCATCGAGGTTAGGTAGAAAGGAAAAAGGCAGCAGAAAGCTTCAAACAAAACAATGTTAGCGTATAGAATCAAATAATACATAAATGCACAAACACATTATGCCCCCACAAACAAACACACACACACACAGATATACAGGAAAGGAAAGAAATAAACAGGAATAAAAACATATCACTGTATCATTAACTGCCCTATTTATTCTGTAGAGAAGAGGAAAATCTCATATTTTGTTTTGGCGCGCTATTTAATTCAACACTGAATTTCACCCAATCAGGATGACTTATCCCATTCAGCCCGGACCTTCTTTTCCGGCTAGAAAAACGGGTGAGCGGCCAAACACACTCTCTTCGGCTTGAGACGGCGACCAGAACGGACGTGTCTCTGGTCGCCCCTGCTTAGCGATGCTTTTTGGCTGAACAAGCCACCCAGTGTGGACATATCACTGTGGCTTTAACCCTAGCAGCAGCAACATAGACACTCAGCGAGGGAAACTTCTAATTTATGGATTCTTTGCGTTTAATATTTTAGACCAAGGAATCCCAGTTGAATATGAATTAGATACGTTCAGCATGCCTTCCACAAGCACCACAAAAATTTACTATGTCGATCCGAGCGCCACTCCGCTCTCAACACAAAACTACACGGTGACTTTGAATACTTCCCTCACACATCCAACGACACGCTGCCATTTCCAACATCCCGCTAAACCATTTCGTCTCAAACATCCAACAAGCCTAACCACCACGAGTCTTGCAGCACCAAGAACCAATTCCCTCAAAGCTGCTAATAAAGAACTTTCGTTGTTGTGTTACCAAAGAATAGTTTCGTAATTCACCTGTGTTGTCCTCAACAACCGCTATAAAATGGTGAACCCGACGTGATGGCATTTTTTTGAATTGCGAAACAAATAAAAACTATTCATAACAACACCTTTCGACCTTCGCCATCTTACTTCATCTTCAACCACCTTATTATTTCCAACAAGCATTGGCGAGGATCTTACCACACTCGGAGAGGAAACGACACAAAGTAAACACACATACGTTACACCCTTTTCCTCGCTGGACCAAACAAGCTTTTCCTCACTTACCAACAACCTTCTGGTAACAAACACAGCCTTACGAACATGCATCATTCCACCACGAAAGAAAAAAACCAACGAAACATTAAAAAAAAAAAATTTTTAAATGTTCCCGCCGAACTGTCTTCAAGGACTATCCAAAATGGACGTAAAATACTACACAATGTGGAATTTTTTTTTTTCAACAAAACTTTATCAACACTTTTACACTTCCTAACTCGCAAAATAGGTAACTTTAACTTTCACTCACCCTACTCCTATTTTGTTTTCTTCAACAACGTGGGTTATCTCTCCCACTATCTCAGTAAACCATCGGCGACTGCTATCAATTCCAGAGGACCCAAAAAAACTCAGACTACTCCTCTGAAGTATACTGCTACTTCTGTAGGCCAATTTCTCGGCTCATGAACCTTTTTCTCAGTGACATTTTGTTTTTTTAAAAAAAGGTACCACGAGGTACAAAAAAAAAAAAAAAAAGAACTGAACAGGACACTTTGCCTTTTTTTATTAATTTGCTTTTGTTCGTTTTTCTTTATATATGTATGTATTATATTTCATTGTTTGTATTTGCTCTTTCGTGTTGTGACACTCGTGGCTCTTTTCTTTCTTTTCCCTTCTCTTACAATTTTGTGTATCGAATATCAGGTACTCCATACCTGAAATTCTGGGGCCAACCTATGTAGAGAAGAGGAAAATCTCATATTTTGTTTTGGCGCGCTATTTAATTCAACACTGAATTTCACCCAATCAGGATGACATATCCCATTCAGCCCGGACCTTCATTTCCGGCTAGAAAAACGGGTGAGCGGCCAAACACACTCTCTTCGGCTTGAGACGGCGACCAGAACGGACGTGTCTCTGGTCGCCCCTGCTTAGCGATGCTTTTTAGCTAAACAAGCCACCCAGTGAGGACATCTCACTGTGGCTTTAACCCTAGCAGCAGCAACATAGACACTCAGCGAGGGAACCTTCTAATTTTGGATTCTTTGCGTTTAATATTTTAGACCAAGGAATCCCAGTTGAATATGAATTAGATACGTTCAGCATGCCTTCCACAAGCACCACAAAAATTTACTATGTCGATCCGAGCGCCACTCCGCTCTCGACACAAAACTACACGGTGACTTTGAATACTTCCCTCACACGTCCAACGACACGCTGCCATTTCCAACATCCCGCTAAACCATTTCGTCTCAAACATCCAACAAGACTAACCACCACAAGTCTTGCAGCACCAAGAACAAACCGCCTCAAAGCTGCAAATAAAGTATTTTCGCTGTTGTGTGTTGTTAAAACAATAGTCTCGTAATTCATTTCTGTGCCTATAAATTTACACGCTATAATTCTGTCCCACTGCATATATTTGTTATTTCTGGCTTTTACTTTTTGAATAACTGTTTTATATATATATATATATATATATATATATATAAAGCAGTCATTCTATCTATGCAAAACAGTCATATATAAATAACTATATAACTATATATATATATATATATGTGTGTGTGTGTGTGTGTGTGTGTGTGTGTGTGTGTGCGTGTGAGAAGGAATGATTTGAATCAGACAGAATATATGAGAAAAAAAAAAAGGAACAAATAAAAATTTACATTTTTGCAATTTTGATGATTTGATGGTTTTGTTTATTTTGACTTCAAAATTCTGAATACAATAATCTATTAAAATTATACTAAGTGTGAGAAATAATGTAAGAATGTTTCTTATCATAAGAAACATTCTTTTGCCTTGATGATGACTTCGGACTGATATGAAGATTCATCTGTTATTTTATTTCTCACACTTAAAATAATTTTAATAGAATGGTTTTGAATTTAGAATTTTGAAGTCAAGACACATTGGCATAAAATAAACCAAACAAACAAATCATCAAAATTACACCAATATATATTTTCCGTTCATTTCCTTTTTTTCTACATGAACGTAAATAACTATATATATATATGTTTGGTTATTTACTCACAATCATAGCACAAGGCCAAGAATTCTCATCACTGAGAGAGAATTGAAATCACTAATAAAAGTCTTTTTGGCCAAGCTTGTTAATCATTACACTACAAAAAGTGTCTGATGCCCTCGCACACACATAAATATCATCATCATCATCATCATGTTGCACTATCAGCACGGATATTCCTGACCCTCTTTTGCCACACCTCCCGAGCATCCATTGCTTTCAGCAGATCCTCAGGGCTACATCCGGTATTGACACAGAGCTGCTGTATGTAGGTTCCAGCTGGACGTCCTGCCTTAGCTAGTCCATGGGAAGGGGTCCACAGGAGAATGTCACTTATGAGCTCGTCCCTTCTTCTCCAGCAGTGTCCTGCATGTCTGGTTCATCTAACTTGGATAGTTTTCGTGATGGGTGATAGGTGTCCATATAGCTGCTGCTTTGTGGGGTGCTGTCTCCAGGACTTGTTCAATATTGCTCACAGCATTCTTGTGTAGGTGAACTTGTCAACTAGTTTTAGCGTGGAGATGTCGCCTGTTTGATTAAAGCACATATATTCCGTCTTGTGTGCACTGACATGGAGGCCGATGCCTGCATCAGCTCGTTCCAGACTATGCAGCTGGGTTTGGGCGGTTGTATTTGCCAGAAGCGCTATATCATCGGCATAGTCGGCGTCAGTAATTGTTTTTGCGAGGTACCTTCTGCTTCTTTCTTTTATTTGCTTGAAACCGTTTTCTTTGATTTTATCGATAGATGTTCTAAGTACGTAGTCTAGACAGATGATAAATAGGTATGGGGCTAGTGTGTCTCCTTGTAGTACTCCTACTACAATGTCGAAGTAGTCTGTGTAACCATCTGGAGAACGGTCTTTTACTTTGGTGTTTCTATATAGCATCATTATGGCTGCGACGGTTTCTTTTGGTAGGCCGTTGGCGAGGAAAATTTGCTCCATCTTACCTCTATGAATGGAGTCAAAGGCCTTAGTAAAGTCAACAAATAATATTGTTGCCAGTAGGTTTTTTGAGCGTACACCTTAAAGAATTCAACGGATTGTCAAAATTTGTGAGATCGTGGATCTATTTCTCCAGAAACTATTTTGGTTCTTCCTTAGTATGTTGTCAATTTTGGGTTCTATGCTGTTGTGTAGTAGGGCATTGTATATCTTGGCCGCTTTTGACATAACTGTGATACCTCGGTAGTCCTTGGCTAATCCAAGGTCACCCTTCTTTGGGAAGGAGAGGATGCATCCCCTTGTCCATCTGTGTATAGGATTTTGATTATATACGGCATTACAGTGTCTGAGCAGTATGTCGTCTGTAAACATGTATATCTATGTGTGTGTGTATGGATTTTTATATACATATACATACACATATATATAAGGGTGTACTCAACATTCCCCAGACCTCCAGAACTTGAGCCTTACCACCAGACGCAGTTTGATGTCATGACTAGAACACTCTTTTTTGAGACGATTTTGATGCCCTGCAGAAGATACTGGTGGAGTATTCTAAGCCCTGCTAACAAGGTGGATACAAATATGAGTGTTAATGTATACATGTATTCATATGAGTATTGCGTGCATGAGTGAGTGAGGGAGTGAGTGTGCATGTATGAGTGAGTATGTGTGTGCTGAATGAAAGGGAATAAATGATAATTAACTCTGAACATCAAATATACATCTACCCCAATATGTGTATAAATGCAGACGTGTACACACACACACACACACACACACACACACACACACACATGAGAGTGGGTTTAAAAGTTCATTGACGGAAAAGTTCATATGATGACATCATAGCTGCTGCTAATGATTTTTTAACCAATGGGATCTAAGCACTGCAAGATCAATTGAAGAAGTGTGTAAACTCTGAGACTGACTTAGTTGAAAAAATAACTCATTTGGTCACATTCCATGAGAGCATCTTGGTCAGCCTATGAACTTTTTAGCTGACCCTCATATACACATATATTCATAGATTGAGACAAAGCAAGTAAAACTCAAAATTCATTTCAAAATATACTACCGGCTCATCATTTTAGTACTTTATCAGCTCATATGTATATACATTTAGATATATATATATATATATATATATATATATATATATATATACTCTTACTTCAGTGTTTGTATCTGTGTTTGTGTGTGTGTAAGTGTGCGTGTTTGAGTGTGCGTTGCAGGAAAGAAAATGTAATAATTAGTTTTGAACATCAAAGGGAGTTTGTAAAAAGAATTTATGAGACAGAAAAAGAAGAATTAAATTAATAAATAACAAATAGCAAAGATAACACAAACTAAACCACCCTTTTGACAACTTTTTCCATATCCTTATCCACCACAGGTTCCACTCCAGTTATTTGTTACCTCTTGTTTGTTTAATCATTGGTTCAGCTAAAATGATCGACAGGTTGTATATTTTGAAATAACTTTTGATTTTTACTAGCTTTGTCTCCTTTTATAGATTCCTCTTTAGAAATTTTTAGAGTTGTCTAAAAAATGAATAAGGTTTTTTGTAATCTAGTCCCACCAGAATTTATCTACATACATATTGGTAGACATAGTAATTTTATTCTGATTCAATTAATCTATTGTATTTTCTAATTCTAAATTTATTCATTTATCACTGTATTCATGGAATTCTATGTCTTCACACTTTACCAAAGTTTTGTATACTGTGGATTTTACAAGCAAGTTGTAAATACCTTTTTTTTTCACCGCAAGTACACTGATAGTAGCTGACATTAGTGTCCTCCAAGAGAAGAAGGTTTGGAATTTAATATTAAAAATATTAATATATCATGAATGACATGGTGATGTGTCTGATAATGAATTGGTTATGAGGTGCCTGTAGTGATTTGGTCATGAGTTGATCCTTATGTAACGAGAAACCTCCAGTGGATAATGATGATACTGTGTCCTAAGGATTATGATGTCCATGATGATGATGGTTATGCTGATGACCCATATGATGAAGAAAATTCCCCTTGAACTTGTTTCACTATATACCATTGCTATGCTATATTTAATAATTTTTTGATATAAATCTTAATTATTCAAAGACAAAAATGATATTAGAGATACTGAGCCAATTATTTGGCAAGCTTGAGACCAGAGAAGACCCAGGTTTCTAGATTTTCCAGATTTTGAGCTAAATATATACTTGAAATATAAAACAAATTATGTAAATTAAAGAATGAAACTCTAATTAATGGATAAAGATTAATGCACTTCTGAAGCAGAATCTGTTTAATCTTTATTAATCTGTTTAAAAGTCTTAAGAATAGAATACCTTTATCATATAGGATAAAAATTAAATCTAAAAAAGTAAAGATTTTAATTTATTTAACAGATACAGCATATGATTAATTGGACAAAATTAAGTAAAGAACATCATTTTAAGATACTAGATATCTTATATAAGAAATGAAATTGCATAGACTTTGCAGATACAAATTAATATCTGTTTACTTTTAAAGCAGGGTTTTGTTCACTCAATATTTTGTACACCATGTAATTTAAAACAATCCAGCTACTTGGTGAACTACAGCTGTTTGATTACATGACAATTTCCAAACCTCTCCAGTTTTAAAAAATGCCAGATTTTTGGATTGCTATCTAAGAGTTGGATAAATAGTTCAGTACCTGTACTCATTTTTAAGATCCAGTTTCATTCGAAATTTAAGATTTATAATCTGAATTTAAAACCACATGGAGGAATATCCCCATGGTGTAGTGGCTAATATTCACTTTTAAACTAAAACCCTCACAAAAGGTATGAACCCCCTTATCTTCCCAGCTATGGGTTAAATAGTACTCTTACTGCTCTTCTGCAAAGATGGCTTTGGCATTAAATAACCCATGAAGATTGAGATACCATTAAACAAAGAAGATAACTCTAAAAATTATTTAGATTCTTTGCTTATGTTCACAATAGGTGAAAGAACTTTTAAAAATAATTACTGTTTATGAGCAAGTGATTTTGTCCATTGCTCACTTATATACTCTCTTCTCTATTGAATATTGTAGCATACCAATGACAAGATATCTTTTGCCAAGATATATTGCAAACTGGCAGTGTAGAGGAAGATTTCAATTCATGAAGAAGACGTATAAACAATAAGTGAATATAAGAAACTTGGTTTGCTGATTTTTTTGTCTGTACTTACACTATTTTACACAACCATACCCTTTCCTGTAATACATGTAAAAAATGCAAGGTGATATGGATTCATGCTTTTCCCAAGAGTGCTAATGTAAATGAATATAAGCAGCATCAGCTAAAATTTTAACTTGGTTTGCTGATTTTGTTTTCTTCACTGATAACACAACTTTACACTACCATACATCTTTATTTAGTATGCAGAATGCAAAGAGTGGTAGATTCATACCTTTCCTGCAAATATAAATTGATAAATCAGCATTAACAGCTGTGCTTGCAATTAAAACCCAGTTTGCTGATTCTATTTTCATTGCTAGTAAATATTACTTTGGATTTTCAAGCCTCAGATGAGAGAGAGCTGAAAAGACCTCAACCTAACCAACAAAAAATGGCTTCAAATCATGAAATGTACATACTATTCTACGTTTTCATCCCTCATATCAACACTCTTGGCACATCATTTCTCAGAACACAACAGCCATTCAAAATAAATAAATTTTTCAAAAAGGTCATTCTATTCTTGGTTGGGCAAAAATTTTAGTTAGCTGTTTGGTTTTATAACATATCAAATCTTTTTAGGTTTATATTATGCTGATGTCAATTTCACAATTATTGTTTCTATATATATATAGTAAGTAAAGTTGGCAACCTAAGTTGAGGGTGAACTAAAAGCTCCTCTTTTCAATAGTTACTACACTGAGGTGTCGGGGAGGGTGCAACTTCATTCCCTTGATTGCCTCTCTTTACCCTTGATCCTTACCTTATAATGCTGAGTGTTAAGCAAGGTGGTATCTAGAACCATTTTTTAAGTCTTTGGTATGACTCAACATGGGATTGAAACCCAGTCTCCTGGACCATTGGCAAATACTCTACTCATTAGATCAATGGCCCAAAGTACAAAATTATTTCTTCAAAAGCATTCTAAATAGGTAAAAAGTTCTTTACCATAAGCAGATCTATTAAACTGATAAATGGAAGTCTAACGACAACAGGTCAGAGTGGACCTGATAATAATGATAACGAAGGCGTGACTCCACACTCTCCAGAGTTCCAGAACTGATGCAATTCAGTTTATACCCAGGATACCCTTTCTTTTTGGAGGGGAGGTAACTGGTGTATTCTAGGCCTGCAGATAGATTGTGCAGATCATATTTTATCTTCTATGTAAAAAAAAATTGTTGGGGAATTAAATGACTTTTTGAAATATTGTTTTTGAAAACTGTCAATAATTTAGAGATTGTTTGTGTTGTATTTTCTTAATAATCAAATAATTATTTCTTATTCCTTGTATTTTCTTTATTTCATAATTTTCTTAATAAAAGGACAAAACTCTATTTTGATATAGGTTTTACTATGATTCACTTCAAAGAAAAAAATATACAAATAAAATGAACAAATAAATCAATGTAGAAGAAACAGAAGATATTTCTTACAATATGTGATGTCATACCCTCTACCTAGGCAACACCAGAGAGTATTTCTCATAAAAACTCTCTGTTGAGGTACACAAATTTTTTTTTTTCTACAGTAGAACACTTGAAGAACCAGATATTTGGGAGAATTTCCATTTTAAATTATGAAAATTCTTTGATAAGGATATTTCTAATGTTGCAACATGTTTGGTGGTGCACTCGGTTTATAGGAAGAGCTGTAATCATCTAGTGCTGGTGTTGCACACAACTTCTAAATCTATGTTAAGAAGACATATCTCGAATTTTTTTTTAAAAAGCTGGGTTATCTTATAGAAGTTGATGTAGTTGCTGACCTTTTGCCAGTTCTCCCACAAATGGTTAAAATTCCAAATATGGGTCTAGTAAAAGTAGCATTGATACCATGAGAGTGGCCTGAAGTCTGCAATATTATCAGCTGCAATATTATCAGCTCTCTTCGCCAATTTTTCATTGTGTGTGCCCAACACCTAGTACAGAAGGTACATGGAAGGCAAGTGCGAGAGAAAAATGTGACACATGATGCCATCTCATTTACTCTCTCCAGCTAAAGGCTGGAAACAGCAGAGAAATTGTGAAGGTTTGCTGTCTCCTCAGGTCTCCTTGTTGAGGAGTTGTGACAGATTCTTCTGCTGCAAAGTAGACATCCTCCAAATGACTTTGTCTCTCAGCTTGTAATAATGTTTTTCTTTGGGTGGAGAAATAAACTGCTTTTCTGAGTAGGGTAATTTTAAAAATTACCAAGTTAAATTTGAGTTTTAAGAAATAACCTCTCTAAGCTCACACTCTGACACAAGTTGAGCAAAATATATCATTTAGCAACATAATAGCAGCAGTATTTTCCTCATCTATGCTGATTAAGGAAATTTTCTGCTGGGTGGAATATATATCATATATGGTTATCATTCTCTTAAAGAGAAAATTATTCCCTACAGGAACATGGGGAGAACTGCTTGAGCCATATGTAATATCACAAGTGTTACTCACATTTTAAAAATAAATACACAATAAAAAATTATACAAATCTGGACTATTTTCCACATGGCCAATGGACAATGATCATTTTGATAATTTTTGGCAAAGTACAAGAAAACTCCTTTTTTCTTTTCAATCAGAAAGAAGAATAGCTGAGAGTCAGGGAGACAATAAAGAATTTTCTGCTTAAGAGAATGGTAACCATATATGATATATATTCCGCCCATCAGAATATATATATATATATATATATATATATATATATATATAAGGTAGGGAGATTATTTTGAAAAAAAAAACAATTTTTTTTCAGTATATTTTTCTATAAATGTAAACATTATTTGAAATTGGATTATAGCAAGAATTATTTTAATCTCACAAAAACACTTGTTTTGAAGCTATTCAAATGACAGGAGATTCAGATTTGAACAGATTTTATTAAATTTTTATTGGCTGAGATGTGCAAACCATATGAAATTTACAGAAGAATGTGAAATGTGGAGAAGCATGTTTTAGTCAAAAACTGTTTACAAATGGGCAGAACATGTGTTTGCCACAATGAACCTAAGTCAAAAAGATTGTCTATGCATGTTAACTCTCTGGTAAAGAAAACTTCTGTATGCAGTAGTCAGTAAAAAATTGTCATGCTGATAATCTTCCTCGACATGAAAGGACTCATCACTATTGATTTTCTTGAAAATAGTGCAACTGTTAAAAAGTGCTTCCTACTGCCAACTCTTAGGGTAAATTTTCCCTTATTTATTAAATCAAAACCTACTAAATTCTTTTTGTCACAATTTTCATACAGTTCCAATATAATCTAACTTTCTGCTCATCTTTACATACATTTTTTTCTCATAGAAACCACAAAAACAACAGCCCATCAAGGGTCAATAGTTTCATCTACATTCCTCCTTCTCTACCTGCCTGAAATTAGACTTTATATATATATATATATATATATATATATATATATATATATATATATACATACAACCCTTGATGATGACCAAAAGTATGGTTGAAAGTGCTTAGGCAGAAGATATGGGACAATTTCTTTACTTCCTGGATCCCAACACGAGAAAAATAAAAAGAAGACTTGAAAAATTACAATCATCTTTGATAAAACTTGCTTTAATATATATATATATATGATTGAACATAATAGACCATTTTGTCTACATATTCTTTTGTTAATCCTTTCGAATTGCTGCATTGATCTTATGATATTCAGTGGGAATTGGTTGATAAACCTCCCATAATTAGTTATTTCCCAAGTACTTTCTGTCCAACTTTGGGCCACCATCAGGGGAGGATGTATTACAAAAGTGATGTAACTTTTGGTATGTACAGTACTACTTTGTAAGAAAGAGTGTTTGTACAGTTGAATGTATTGCGTTTACTTTTCGAATTTGTTTCTATAAATAGCGTCAGTAGCTAAAGATATTTAAGTACATTAACACTGGTTTCAAAATTAATTCTATTAAGTTTGGGTTGTATGTTCCTAATATGTAGTGCCTCGAGAATTTGAAGTTTTTGCTTGTTGTTTTGATATTCTAATATTGTGTTTCTGGTAAGAATTTTCTGTAATTCTGTTGTTGGGCATGAATGTTTTTTTTAAATGCTGTGCTATGGAACTTGTATCAGACAGGTGCATTGTGAGTCTTCTTGATAGGGTAGTTGAGATCAAACTGACGTATGTATTATTTTCAGAGATACAATCTCCTGAAGGACATTTGAATTGATATATAACGTTGGTTTTTTTGTAAAACTCCAATTGAGGGAGAGGAAGTATTTTTAATGACTAAGGTGGCAGTTTTAAATTTATTGTAGTATATAATAAGTTTTATTTTTTTATTAGGATCCGTGAGGAGTATGTTTCTATGAATCAATGTTTTTAATATCTTTTCATCTGATTTATAATTGTAGAGCATTTGGTTGCGGTAAAAAAAGTTTGATAAATGTGTTGCAGAGGTCGATATATATACCGGTCCCCGCAAACTTTTGACAATTGAACTAGGCAAGAATGACAAAACTAGGGTGTTGCTTCTAAAAGCCAAACTTTATTATGGTGAATCATATATTGGAATAGCGTACAGCGAACATTTGCTGCGGCCGGATGGTAATCATAGGAGCAGGATCTAGTCCCTGGTGTAGGTCTGGATAGCTGGTACAAGACTGGTAGTCATTGGATAGGTATGTCGCTGGTGTCTGCTGATGCAGGAAGGTGGTTGCTGGTTCAGGACTGGTATCTGCTGGTGCAGGAAGGTGGTAACTGGTTCATGACTGGTAGCTGCTGGTGCAGGAAGGTGGTCAATGGTTCAGGACTGGTAGCTGCTGGTGCATAACTGGTAGTTGCTGGTGCAGGAAGGTGATTGCTGCTGCAGGAAGGCAGTTGCTGGAGCTGAACAGGTAGCTGCTGGTGCATAACTGGTAGCAGCTGGTGCAGGAAGGTGGTCGCTTGGGAAGGGCTGGTAGCTGCTGGTGCAGAAAGGTGATCACTGCTGCAGGAAGGTGGTCGCCGGTGCAGGACTGGTAACTGCTTCTGCAGGGAAGTGGTCGCCGGTGCAAGAAGGTAGCAGCTGGTGCAGTCTCAGAGGGTATTAGGTTAGACTTTCTGAATTTTACCTGAAAAGGTCTGTTAGATTGGGAGACTGGTAGTTGTATCTGCTGTATTGTGCCGTCTCAGGAGGTGTTTGGATAGACTTTCTGAGTAGCACTGAAAGGGGCTTTTAAGCTGAGAGGCTGGCAATATTTCTGCGTTGTCTGCAGCTGGTTGTATTCCTGCGTCGTCTGCTGGATGGAATATGGACGTCGGCTTAAGAGGAAGCCTTGAGCAGTGCCTCATGGGCAGCTGCTGCTGATTAGGCTTCGGTCGTAGAGTAACCAGTGGAGAATCGGATTTCTCCCACAGCCTCGGCTGACGTCCAACCCAACTCATTTGACCCGGTTTGATACTGCTGCTTTTATACCTATTGTGCGCTACTACGGTATGTGGTCTAAGTAGAATGAGTTTGCTTATTATTACTAAATAATAGTGAGAAACTTCATTCTACTTCAACCATTTTTTTTATGACTACCTATTTTGTCCATTAATTTAGGACTGTCCCAAGAAAGTCAGGTTGAATTTGATATTTTAAAAAGACGTCCTGTGCGGAACGATTTGGTTCCTTAAAGACTCGTTCCTAAATACTATTGGCTGACGACAGCAGTGGCTCATCCCTTCTCAGAAGTGGGGTTTGTTTATTTTGTTTTGTTTGCTTCATGAGTAGTCGGTTGGCTACAATAAATGTTTGTTGACTGGGTGGAGTGGTACAGTGTTTATTTTGCTGGTTAACATTTTTAATCATACGTTTAATTTGTTCATCAACGATATAGTTGGGAAACCCATTAATGATGAGAGCCTGTTTTATGTTTTCTACCTATTTATAAAAAATCATTTTGGAGGAGGAGATCAGTTTGGCACGGGATATCAGGTTATTAATAATTGTTTTTTTTTAAATATCTGAAGAGGGTTCATTTTTAAAGTTAAGGGTACAGGAGTTATTATTAGAGGTTTTTTTGTAAGTATATGTAATGAAGTTATTATTGTTAGTAGTAATGAGAACATCTAAAAAGGAAATTTTATTGTTTTTGTTTAGTTCATGAGTAAAGTTAAGAACTAAATTTTTTGGAAGGTGTTTTATAGTATGTTGATTTCGTTAATATTATTAGCAAGAATAAGTATATCGTCAACATATTTTAGGTATATTGGAGGTTTTTTAATGCTAATCCCGTGCCAAACTGATCTCCTCCTCCTCCTCCTCCTCCTCCTCCTCCTCCAAAACAATATTTTATGAAGAGGTAGAAAACATAAAAACCTCCAACTTAGTCATTAAGAATAATTAATCTCCTTCGATTGGAGTTTTGCAAAAAAAAAAAAAAAAAAAACAACGTTATATATCAATTCAAATGTCTTTTAGGAGATTGTATCTCTGAAAATAATACATATGTCAGTTTGACCTCAACTATCCTATCGAGAAGACTCGCAATGCATCTGTCTGATACAAGTTTCATAGCACAGCATGTAAAAAAACATTTATGCCCAACAACAGAATTACGGAAAATTCTTGTCTAAAACACAACAATATTAGAATATCAAAAACTACAGTTTCTCTAGGCACTACATATTAGGAACATACCACCCTAACTTAATAGAATTAATTTTGAAACCAGTGCTAAGGTACTTAAATGTCTTAAGCTACTGACGCTATTTATAGAAACAAATTCGAAAAGTAAACACAACACATACAACAGTACAAACGCTCATTCTTACAAATTAGTAATGTACATACAAAAGTTATGCCGCGACCTGCCCACGAACATAAACAGATCGGATTACTCGCTCACCCTAGAAAAATTACATCCAGGTACGGCCGGAAATAACGAAGCCCTTTTTACGATCTTGACCTCCCGTTACAGCTAAAAAAAGGGATAAATTAAAATTAACAATATTTACAAAACCCTTCAGCCAGAAATAATTCTATAAAAATGGAATTAATTATCTTCGATAGCAGGCTAAAGAAGTACTTTATTTCTACAACCATTTTTTAAAAGAACTTTTTATTTACGCGGCTGGGACAGAGTGTCATAGCATCTCCTTAATGTCAACAAGACTTTTTCCAATTTCGGCGACGCGTTCTCTGTGAAGAACACCCCGGAGCCTGTTCTGGACTTCGGCCCGGTTCCTTTTAACCTATGTATGGCACTAGACCTTGCTGTCTAGTTCAAGCCATTACCCAGCATACGTGCCCGGACCAACATTTGGGTTCGTGAAACTGCTTGGTTCATCAGGTTCACATTGCATCAAGTGAGCCGATCAGCAGCATAGACCAGCAGGGTTCGAATCTCGGCTCGTTCTCGACCCCCCTCCCCTTTATCCCCACTTCAATCGGCCTTCAGGCTTTTGACCCTGTGTCAAGCCTTGTCTGGTGGGAGACATTGGCAAATATCGGCGCGTTCTCTGCTTTTTTGAACGAGCTCAGTATCTTTTGTCCGCGTTGCTTTGCAATTTTTGATTTGTCTTATTGTTTCTTACTTGTCTTATTGCTTACCTTGATTGTCTTATTGCTTGTCTTATTGCTTGCTTTTTATACTGTCATTGTTTAAATGTAAATTGTATGTTGTGGATCGGTATTGAGTTACTGCCACCTTTTTTTGGGCTGGCAACTGGACGCTAGTTGCTCCCCACTTCCCTTACCTAGCTCCAGTTGCTGGGCGGCATTATTGTCCCCAGTTTCCGGATCGCGAAGATTTTTACTTTTCACTTATAAGTAACCTTGCGGCCAGTAGACACTAGACCCACCCCCTATTTTCTTTTTCTTAGTATTTTATTTATTTATTTATTTATTTTTGCATTTAGTTAGGTCCCTCATCTAGTCTTTTCACCCAGAATTCAAGTTGACCCTCCTGCTTGCTATTTTGCAATCATGGAGAGTTCTTCTTATTCTACATCTCACCAGTCCCATCTATACGACCCAGCGGTGCCAACTCATGAAGCTGATAAAAGACTAGAAGCCCTCCCGAAGCAGTCGGAAGAGCGAAGGGAGCCAGAGACCCAAGAAACCAGCCTTATTGGTTCAAACTAGCCATCTTTGTCGCTCCCCTCAGAGTCAGGAAGCCCTATCTAGCCAGAGTAAATGTTTAAGCCAACAAGTCCCACGTCTTCACCGTGGAAAATCCAGCAGAGAGACCCTGAGGAATATGAAAAGGATCGAGCGGGCAAGTATGCCGACTATTTTAGAAGCAATGAAATTTTGCCCATCCCGGAGATCCTTCAGAAATTGGAGCCCAGGATCGTCTCGCTGGTGGTGACTGACCAAAAGAGAGGACGGGTGGTTGGACTTAAGAAGGAGGAGTTTGAACACCTACTTCGGAAAGCGGGCGTTCCTTGCCAATACTTCTGCCGAAGAAGTTTCGCAACATGGGACGTCCTGCTCCCCTCCAGAGAACAAGCAGCCAAGGTCGCTTCAAGTCACATCACGACTAAATTCTTCCGGCTGCAACGGGAATACTTAGGGACCTGTAGGATTCGGGTCACAGCCTGCCACGTCCCGGCTTTCATCACGGGAGAGGTGCTGGTCGCTTTCCTCAGCGCGTTCGGACGCGTTGAGGAAATAAACCTGCTTAGGTCAGCTGACGGCCTACAGGGATTATGTGTTCCGGTTATGCTTGACTCGGGAGGGCTTTCAGGCCATTCCAGAAATAATCGTCAGCAGAGAGAGGCGGATGATGGTGGTCGTGGAGGGAAGACCCCCGCGATGTTGGGGCTGTAAACAGCTGGGGCACATTGCAAATTTTTTCCCCTAAAAGGCCTAGCAGAACGTTGCAGCAACCATAGATACCACGGTCACCACGGCCACCATCAGCAGTGAGCAGTCAACAAAGGCCATAGCAGCCAAGGAACCGGGACCGGTCCAGTCTAAAGTCACCAATCAACCCAATTCAGACGAAGGCTGGACCGAGGTATCCCAGAAAAAAAGAAAGTCCCCAAATGAAGGGGAAAAGAAACCTGTGTCCGCCTCTCCAAAAGCTGTCTCCACCACATAACCCACACCAGTGACTACAACAGCTCTACCATACTCACCAGATCCTGAAGATCCACCGGCTTCGGCAACTCCATCAGCTTCAGCAACCCCACCAGTAACCAAGGGTTCAGCAAAAATAAAACCTAAAAAGACAACCCAGGATACACCAATGGAGACAACCACGAACCTGAAGAGGAGGAGAGACAGTGGAGAAGGAGCCTTCAAAAAGATGTACTCAGGGCCATCTCATCATAAGGTAGGTCCCTTTGATTCATCTTCTGAAACTCAACTTCCACCTCAGCCAGCTTCATTACAGCCATTACCTCCACCACCTCTTCTACCACCTCCTCCACTGCCCCCCTCAATATTGTTGTCCACAACATCCACCCCCTGTACAACCCCACAACAAGTTCTACCTCTACAACTTCCCCAACAAATGGACTATCATTCCTCTCAACAAAAACCTGACCCCCCCCACAACAGACTTTTCTTCAAGAACTCTTTCCCCAACAGCCCCGTCCGTATCAAATCCCCCTTCCAAGATCACAGTCTTGAGAACGAATACAACCAACGAGTCTTGCTCACACTTCCTCCCTCCCTTCACTTAGCCCCTCTTCGTTTTCCTCCCCGCAGTTATTCCCTGTGGAAACCACACCAAAGACGCCAGATGACCCTCCTGCTCCTCGGTAATCAAGCCGGCGGCATGCAAAGTCCCAAAAGCCGGACATCAGTTTTGAACAAATTAAGAAAGCAGTGACTCTATGCTCGCTGAGAGATTAGCTTACCTGGGCCGATCGTTAGCAACGGATGCGGTGTGGGGCCTGAAGGTGAGAAACGGCTTTCCTCACCTAAGGTCGAATCCCGAGGCTGAAGGTCATCGTAGGCCAAGGGATGAAGCACTGTTCACCCGAGAGTGCCGAAGGGCAATTCGAAATCTTCCTCGGTCCAGTGACCTCTCTCGGTCTCGGAAGGAACTGTACCGAGGGTTAGTGGCGGGCTCTGCTTTGGATCCTCTGGTAAAGCAGCTCGGCTTGTCGGCGGAGGGGAATTGCACCCTGTGGAATTGGGCGCCAGGTTCGGGCTTCTTGAACAACTCCGAGTTCTCGCTCACCTGGCGGCTTGTTTGAAATGCGTTGGCCCTCCACGACTGGGCTTACAGAGCGTGCCTGGCAGGCATACTTGATTGCCCTCGCCGCGGTAGTGGCCTAGAGGAAACGGCTTTGCACGCCTTCTACTACTGCGAGCGGATTCGCCCGTTCTGGAGTCACGTTGAGGAGTGGTCGGCTCGCATCAGCCCCAGAAAGCTCGTGCTGCTCGACGTTGGGTACGTTGTGGACAATGTTGACTCTCTGTTTCAGGGTGAGAAGCGTGTGGTGGTTTTCGTGATCCTAGACGTGGCTAGAATGGTGATTTTGCTGATGCGAAACAAGGGATTGTATGAGGGTGCAAACTTTTCTTATCGTGATCTGATCTTGTTCTTTAGGCATCAACTTAGGGTCAAGATCAGATGCGATAGAAGACGCTTGGACTCTATAACTTTCAGCAAAAGATGGGTGCATGCAGCAATTCTGGTCGTATGCAAGGGGGCAACGTTGGAGTCATCCTTCTCTCCTCTACGTACGCATGGTGACGATGGTCCGGGTCCTTTGGGACCCCACCCCGGGTAAGTTGGATCATTTTAGTACTACTCAGAAGTCATTAACCCCCTAGTTAGTAGTTTGTGGTGTGTCATTGTCCCCTTCGCTTAGAAGTTAGGTCTATTCAAGATCCTCCCCATTCTCTAATTTATTTCTCCCTTTGCCTCTTGTTAGTCCCTGTCCTTTTAGGATCTTGGTCACATACATAACTTCATGTTTCATTCCTCTTTCCCTGGCCGTATCCCTTCCCGTTTGTTCTTTTACCCCGATTAGTTTTTAGGTTCTTCCCCTATAGGGATAGTTCGGCTTGTTTTTGGTCTTATTCAAATGCAAAAAAAAACAGTCGACTCTCTATACCATAGAAGGGGGGCTGGGAGGGAAACCAACCGGGGTTTATGTTTTGTTTACTTTGGGGCTTTCTCTCCAATCCCTCATCATCTCTCACTTGTTGTACATTTGTCATTTCATTTCATCGGGGTTTTTAAGTAAGGTTTTTATAGAGCGAAAGAGGTTTTTTGGTGATTGTGGCGTGTCTAGTGTGTGGATGAATTATTGTACAGAATGATTGAATAAAATGACTAAGTGATTGTGGGCGATGAGTGCGACTAGCTAGGGCTCCATAAGACATAACTGATTTCACCCCTACCCCTTCCCCCAAATATTTCTGGGCCTCGTGCCCACTGAGAAACATATATTTTTTTTTGGATTATATGTATTTTCAAAAATAAACGGCACGTTCTTTGCGAACAGTACCCTGTAGCCTGTTCTGGACTTTGGTCTGGAGCGTGGCTCTGCAAAAGGAACAATGGCAGACTTGAGGCCTTAAGGCTCCTAGTTTCAACTAGGCTACCTCCGGGTGGGCGAGCTGCATTATTGACTCCTTTTGACAAGCTTCGGCTCATCAGGCTCACATTGCACAAAGTGAGCCGATGAGCAACATAGACCAGCAGGGTTCGAGTCTCGGCTCGTTCCCGACTCCCACTCTCTTTTTATCCCAACTTCAATCGACCTTCGGGCTTTTGACCGTGTGTCAAGCTTTGTATGGTGGGAGACATTGGCAAATATCTTCTTTGTGAAGAACACCCTGGAGCCTGTTCTGGACTTCGGTCCGGAGCATGGCTCTGCAAAAGGAACCTATTTATGGCACTAGACCTTGCTGTCTAGTTCAAGCCATAACCCGGCATACGTGCCCGGACCCACATTTGGGTTCGTGAAACTGCTTGGCTCATCAGGCTCACATTGCATCAAGTGAGCTGTTGAGCAGCATAGACCAGCAGGGCTCGAGTCTCGGCTCGTTCTCGACCTCCCCCTCCCCTTTATCCCCACTTCAATCGGCCTTCGGGCTTTTGACCCTGTGTCAAGCCTTGTCTGGATACATCACCTCTGGCCTCAGGGCCACCCCCGGCTTTAAACCTCTTTTTTTTTCAACAAATCGCCTTTCTTCAAGGCTGAATCCCACTTCTAGTGGTAGATTCACCCTCTTTTTTTTCTCATGACCTTGATATGCACTAAAGGTCCGTTCTGAAGGTTGGAGTATCTCTGACGGTCCTCAACAACCAGTTAAAGTAGATGGCCGAGAGGCAAACACGAAGAGGACAGTAAGACCAGCCGGTCTTAACCATTTTGATCGGTTCTGCTCGTCCGTTCGGCTGCGCAGCGCAAAAGGCACGGGTTAGCCTTTTGCTACCGCTTTGCTATCTGCACAGCACTAAGATAACACCAATCTTAGCTGTGGCCACCTGGCCTGTTCGCTCGACAGCGCAGATCTTTGGCACGGCAAATCCTTAACTACCGTCCCGACCGTCTGCACAGCTTTAGCGCAGCAAAGCCATAGCTACCGTCCCGACCGTCCGCATAGCTTTGGCGTGACAAAGCCTTAGCTATTGTCCGATATGTCCGTACAGCTTTGGCGCGGTAAAGCCTTAGCTACAGTCCGATACGTCCGCATGGCTTTGACGCGATAGAGCCTTCGCTATCGTCCGATACGTCCGTACAGCTTAGGCGCGGTAAAGCATTAGCTACCGTCCGCACGGCTTTGACACGGCAAAGGCTAAGATTTATCGATTCGCTCGCTCGACCTCGTACATGCAAAGGCCTGGCAAACCTTAGCCATCATTTCCCCGTCCGTTCACGGCTCAGTCTTAGTCACCAACTCGCTCGACTCTACATGACCAGGCTGCCAACACCGACTTCGACCACGACACTTCAGCAATGCAGCATCTGGTCAACGTACGACATGCCGTACAGACTGCTCTGCATTGCAGCACCTAACCTACGTACGACTCGCTGTACGGGCTAGCAACTACTTTGACACACCTCCAGTTAACTCAACACAGTCAAAACCGGGACGTCGATTTACCAATCTCGAGCGACCTCAGCTACCCACAACATTCACTCAGCTGCACTAATCAACTCGACCAACACCAGCTACCTGCAACGATTATCAGCTGTACTCAGACTCGACCAACATCAGCTACCCGCAACGAACATCTACCTGCACTTCTACGACTCGACTGACATCACCTACCCGCAACATTCGTCCAGCCGCACACATCTACGACTCGACCATACCAGCTACCGACATCACCCATCTAGCAGAAGACACAAACACTACTACCACAAACTTTACACACACCTTTGTAATTCCGACAATAAATTGTCACATTTGTTATATTTGTCACCTCGCCAACAAAGGCGAGGTGACAAATATAACAAATGTGACTTTGGCTGTCACTTCTTGCACGCTTAAACAAAATCATTTGCGGGTTCGACCTGCTTATCGGCTCTGCAACAGTTACATCACTTTTGTAATACATCTTTTCCTGGTGGTGGCCCAAAGTTGGGCAGAGAGTACTTGGGAAATAACTAATTTTGGAAAGTTTATCAACCAATTCCCGCCGAATATCATAAGACCAATATGGCAATTCGAAAGGATTGACAAAAAAATATGTAGCCAAAAAAAATATGTAGACAAAAAATATCTATTATGTTCAATCAAATATGTATCAAAAAAGAAATGCTGCCAATATATATATTAGCAGACATTCTTAATTTTTAACTGCAGTATCGTCGGCTTTTCTAACAGATAAGGCCTACAATCCATCTCTCTCTCTTTTTATCTCCTTTTATCCCTCTCTTTACGCTTAACTCAATTTCTAGTTCTATTCGTCTTTCCCTTTTTGTGTTCTGACAATGATGTACTTTTTTAAAATCTAGAATTTATGAAGGTCATTTTATGGTTATTCCAGCATGTTTTCTAGGGTTTTTGAGTTGTTCATATGTAGGTTTTCAACTTTTGATCTTCAGTATTCACATTTTCTTAAAACACTTTTGTTTCTCCTTCTGCAATTATACAACTTTTTCTCTCATCTTGTTTTCCTATCATTATGACTTCTTATATATATATATATATGTGTGTGTGTGTGTGTATGTGTCTATATATACTGTCATTCACAGACAGACTGTTTTGTAGTTTTGTAGTATCACCAGACACGCAAGATGCTTCAAGTTGGAATCGAAACCCGTCTATTTTTTGGTCAGCCTGACAACATAAGCTCACAGGCATCAACGGTTTCAACATAAGCAAAGGAATTTGAATGTGAAAATTTTTGTTTTGTTTACATTTACACTAACAGAAACCAGAGTGATCAATTCATTACAAGAGCTTTACATTACACATGTGGCAACCATTAATTCCTTCATGAGAGTGCTTAACCCCTGGGTGAGGGGCAAATATATATATATATATATATATATATAATATAAATTAATTTTATTATTCATAGTGAATATATTGTGTTGATATATTCAAATGGAGTGCTTAATGCATGGCTATTAATATATAAGAATATGTAAAAATATATAAAGATATCAAAAACCTCACATGCAGAGCAAATGTTTAAATAATATTAAGTAAAACTAAACAGAAAAATTCCATTATAAATTTATTTCAACGCACCTTTTAATTAAAAGACCATATTCTCAGATGCTTAAGATATTTGATGGAGTTTCTTTGCTACTCTGGGATATACAATTTGCATTAAGTTAGATATTTAAGTAGTTGTAGATTGATATATATAAAAAAAGAAAAGAAAGCATCTTGGCATACTAACAAAAATATTAGTCCAATAGATTATGAATTAGAATTTAGTCCATTATTTCCAGTGTTGTACAGAAAATTTTTATTTATCATAATAATCAGCACGGATTTCCCTGACGATCTCCTGCCACCCTTCTCTATTGTCCATCGCTCTGGTAGATCTTCAAGGCTACATCCTATATCGGCACTGAGCTGTTACATGTAGGTTCTAGCTGGTCGTCCTGCCATTGCTCGTCCATGGGAAGGGGTCCACCGGAGTATGTCACTTATGAGTTCATCCCTACTTCTCCAGCAGTGTCCCGGATGTCTGGTTCGTCAAACTTGGATAGTTTTTGTGATGGGTGGTAAGTGGCCGTACAACTGCTACTTTGTGGGGTGCTGGCTCCAGGACTTGTTCAATATTGCTTGAAGCATTTTTGTGTAGTTGCCGTTAAGCTTTTTCTCCATACGCTTTGTTAGCGTCCATGTAGTGCAACCATACAGCAGTATCTATATGACTGCTGCTTGGAAAAAACTGCATTTTATTTTATTGGTCAGGTCTGACTTTCATATGACTGATAGCCTATCAATAGCGGTCCATGCCTTTGCTAGTCATGTGTTGATGTCTGTCTCAGTTGATGAGACACTGCTTCCTAG
Source organism: Sepioteuthis lessoniana (assembly GCA_963585895.1). NCBI lineage: Eukaryota > Metazoa > Mollusca > Cephalopoda > Myopsida > Loliginidae > Sepioteuthis > Sepioteuthis lessoniana. Next base: position 87,820,091 of record OY757908.1, read on the forward strand.
GTTGGTGAACTTATCTACTAGTATCAGGGAACTACCATTTAGTGTGGCAATATCGCCTCTTTGATTAAAGCCCATATGTTCAGTCTTGTTTGCATTGACAAGGTGACCTATGCCAGTAGCTGCTCATTCCAGACTATGTAGCTGGGTTTCGGCTTGGGCTATGCCATTGGCGCAGTCTGCATCCGTAATTGTTTGTGCAGGGTATCTTCTGCTTCTTTCCTTTGTCAGCTTGAAACTGTTATCTTTCATTTTATCAATAGACATTCTAAGTACATAGTCTAGACAGATGATAAAGAGGTATGAGGCTAGCGTGTCTCTTTCCAGCATACCTGCTACAATGTCAAAGTAGTCTGCGTTTCCATCCTGGGAAGGGACTTTTACTTTCGTGTTTCTGTATAGCATCATTATGACTGCAGCAGTTTCTTTGAGTAGGCCATAGGCGAGTAGTATTTCCTCCATCTTTCTTCTATGTATGGAGTCAAAGGCCTGGGTAAAGTCGACAAATAATATTGTTGCTTCTAGGTTTTTTCACGTACACCTTCAAGAATTCGATGGATTGTCAGAATTTGTGACGTTGTGGATCTATTTCTCCAAAATCCATTTTGGTTCTTCCAAAGTATCTTCTCAGTTTTGGATTCTATGTGATTGCATAATAGAGCATTGTATATCTTGGCTGCTATGGATGTAAGGGTTGGTGAATCCGAGGTCGTCCTTCTTAGGGAAGGGGAGGATGCATTCCTTTGTCCATCTGTCTATTGTGTTTTGATTATATATGGCATTACAGTGTGGGAGCAGTATGTAGTTGAATTCCCTGGTCTTCCATACTTCTGGGGGTATTTCATCAAGTCCTGCTGCTGCAGTTTTCACATCTGCACACTTTTTTCTAACTGCTTATATATCCCCTGAGACTCTAGGTTTAGCTCTTTATTTAGTTGTTATGCATTCTGCGAATGCTTCTACGTGGGCATTGACGAAATTCTCATATCCGTCATTCGGAGTTTGTATTTCTGTCTTCTGTAGTGCATCAAATTTGTTTCTTAGTGTTAATAAAAAAAATTAAAAAATTCAAAACACAAAGACCATTTTTGCCTGTGGAACTTTCGAAATTGTATCTTGATCTTTTAAAAGGCACATGACACAAAAAGAATTTTATCTCTTTTGTACACCTAGCTTCTGGACTCCACAAACTCCACATCTGATAAGAACACTTATCCAGAAAATGACAAAACTAAAGATCCCTGGATCCAACCTTGAGTAAGTCTCCTTTTTTAAAAGAACAAATGACCATATCAAAACAATTATTTGGCCTTTCTCACTTGACAGCATTCCTCAGAATTAAATATCTGAAGTTGATTAATGTTAATAAAAATAGCACAATTAACATAACTGCTATAAAAATTGAGAAATTTTATTCTGAAAACAAAGTAATGAAATTGTTCTGGTGTTAAGTCACTGTTGGTAGCATGAATTTTTTGCCAGCACATGGAGTTGATAGGCTATCATCCAAGTTGACAGTCATAACTTGATACAGGTTGTTCAGCTGTCAAGTAAGCTTAGGCTGCTTTGACTCTGATACATTGTCATATACATCTTGTCTTGGAGACAAGTAAACTGTTCTCCTATGTGTTTGAAGATGTTTTGACTTTATAGTATCTGGGAGGATCACGCACATACCCATTAGCTCCACAAATTCTTTACAAAGAAAGTGAGAGCAGGTTTTTTTTGCACTCCTGATTGGTCAAAAAATGTTTGAGTGTTTTGTTTTTTTTTTGTTAGGTTTTTCTCAAATTCTCGAATTTTTTTAATCATGTGTTTGGGTATTTTTTTTATATAATATTGTGTCAAAATTGATCTGCTTTTTCAAGAACTTTCTTTGACAAGGAAATTGCACCATTTCCTATACATCTTTGGATGGCCAGAGAACAGATTAGTCAAAATATAAGAACAAAATCAATAAAAGGAATGAATTCAATAATCCAGACAACTTTAAGGATGAAATAACTCAAGACAAATCAAACAAATCTGTGTTCAATAAACTGCTTTTAGCTGGGAATCATTATAAAAGACAATTCTTTTAGAAACTTAATTCTTGTCATTTATGGTTGGTAACAATTTACATTCTGTAATTTTGAGATGATTATCTGAAGTATATTCATACATAAATAGAAATACAGAGCTGCCGTCTAGATGAGATTATACTACACACTTTTCAGTTTCATAATTATCTATTTGGTACATGCAAGAATCATTATTTTTGTTTGTTAAGCAGTAAACTGATCCCCAAGTTTCTGTCCAGCTAGGAATTTGGAAAGCTGAAGAGTGTTAGTATAAATTGAAATTTTCGCTGTTTACAAATTGGTTTCTATTTTCCTCACCTTTAAACAAGAACAAACAATTTTGAAAGCTAAACATCAAAGGTTGCAGATCAAAGCAATTACAGAACTGGAAAATGAAAAAAAAAGACATGAAAAAGAAAAAAGAAGGAAAACATTTGCTTATGATAGGTTGTTCATTTTACTTCATTTGTGAAAACTATAAATATTAAAAGGTGTTTCACTTTCAATTTCACTTTTTTACTGTATTTTATTTTCACTCAAATTCAACTATTGGAAATTTCATTTTCCTAAAAGCAGTATGAAAGAAAGTTATTTAAACTCCTTTGCAAAAAATCATCATCATCATCATCATCTTTTTATGGTCCTATGATTGGCCTCTTGAAATTTGACACAAAGCATAATGGCTTTCTGCAATTATTATTGCCTGGGTAATCATAGAAGAATGGTTTCACCCACACTCTAGTGCTGGAGATTCTTCACAAACCTTTTTGCTCAAATAAAAAAAAATTGATTTATTGAATCCTTTGGTAAAAAAATCATTATTAACAGTTTTATTGCACTCTTTATAAATTATTTATTACTCTGTTCAGTGGTATTACTAATATGAAATCATGTTAAATGTTTTTTAACATATGCCTGCAATTTAGAGTCAATGTTTTTTTTAAAATAAAGTAAGGATACTTGCATTCTTTTTTTCTCTATTTCTTGTCCATGATAAAAATGGGAAAATAAAAAGAAATGACAATTCTTTTTATAAATGTGAATATATATTGAAGAGTGTTGATTTAAAATCAATGCTATGTTTTTTTGTTTCAAAATATTTCTCCTTCTCCATTCAAATATTTTTTCTTACTCCAAAGTGGTTCATTGATTTATTTTGGCCATTTTGTCTATCTCAATATTAATTTTTTTCTATTTATCTATTCATTTTATTCACTGTAACTTTTTAATTTAATTCAATTATAATTTGATTATAATTTTTGTGTAAATTACTCATTACTTACTTCCTTGCAATCAAATAAATAAATGGAAATATTCTTTAATTAACTAAACCTCAACTACATTTAAATTCAATTTCAATTTACTACTTATTATATTATATCATTATAGGTGATCATGTTAAATATTTTCTCACAACTTTCTATATCAATCTGTTCATCTATCAATTTATTTCAGTTCTGACATTTAATATTTGCTATCTTCTTTCTCAAGATATCATTAATATTGCACAATAAAGATAATTCAAACAGTAAACAGTAAACAATAAATGATATTAAATGAGTTTTTAAAATATTTTTAAAACTTAAATTTTATCATAATTAAGTTAAATCAAATTTAATTAATCAAATACTCTAATTATTTAATTTTACTAAAATTTGTTTCTTCTTTCAGAAGATTTTCTTATTGTCTTATGAAATATCATACTATTTTTTGTTAAAAAATAAACATCCAGAATAAGTTATCAAAATAAGTATTCTTCATTTTATTCTTTTATTAATTTCTTTCTCATTATCTCTTCAAATTCTTTATCTCTCAATCTTCCTTTCATTTTTTTTCTTCTTTTATTTCTTCCTTCCTTTCTTCTATTCCCTTGAAATAAATGATAAATATCTGTTACACAACATCATCAAACTCTTTCTTTCATTATTTCTTTCTTTCTTTCTTTGACTTATTGTATGTTATTTTTTTTTTCTTTTCTTTCTGCACACTCAAAACAGAATGGTTCATTATTTATCTGAAGTTATGACAGGGTATAATATTTAAATACATGTGTTCATATATTATTCTGTCAATATTACTAATGATATAGTAGAATGACAGTGTTTAAAAATACACACTGAAATAAGCTTTGGAGTGAAGATCTATAAAAAATGAAAATATTTTATACACCTTAGCATTTCATTTTCATGTAAAATGAAGTCCTTACACTTTCGCGTTGTATAGAAAGTGTGAAAGGAATCAGTTTACAGTTTGCGCAACACAATTTTTGAAGAAACATATCTTTGACAGCTGAAGATAAAAATTTATACCATGAAAAAGTATCCTTCTCTAGGTTACTTCATTGATAGGCAAGTAAAAAAAATTGTCAGAATTAAATTCTCATGATTATGACAATGTATTTATTTATATACAATACAATCTTGTGCAAAGTATGACTATTTATTTTTGTATGTAAATAGAATGATAGAATTTATTGTATTTTTGTTATAATGGAATCCTTATATTATCATGCATTGAAAGTATGAAAAAAACCTATCAATACTTGTGCTAGCCATTATCTTGCCATAGAAGCCAACATAAAAGTTATTGTATATATATATATATATATATATATATATATATATATATATATATATATATATAATAACTTTTATGCTGTCTTACTAATGCATGTATTTTTATACACCAAATACTCAGGTGTCTATTCTCTTAATTTTTATTTTTTGTAAATCTTGAAAATATCCAATTATCTAAATTATTTTCCTTTAAAAAAATTTCAGATTAGAAAAGTATTTAATTAAAAAAAGAAAAGATTGATTTGACTCATTACAAACCAACCTGATAATTTTTCAAAAGAAACTCATCATGGAAATTAGAATCTACTTCAACAAGCATATTTGTACATTTTCTTATAGCTTATTATTCACTGGATTGCTATTTCAAATCATACCTGTCGTAAATCACTAATTTTATATGACTCCATTTGTTTTATATATATATATATGTATATATATATGTGTGTGTGTGTGTGTGTGTGTGTGTGTGTGTGTGTATGTGTGTGCATGTGTGTGTATGTGAGTGTGTATGTGCACAAGATTGTATACCAGTCAAAAATGACTAGAGTTGCTTATATATAGATCAGCATGTCTGCTAAATATCAGTGTCTGTGTACTCTACTTAAAAGCTAAGTGTTATTCTTTTATCTAGGATTAGAATATAGTTACTCTGTGTTATGGGAAAAGAGTTACATATGCATTATATATATATATATATATATATATATATATATATATGTATAAATATAAATTATATATATAAATATATATATAAATTTATATATATATATATATATATATATATATATATATATATATATATATATATATATATAATTTATATATATATATATATATATATATATATATATATATACTCCCCAACCCCTGTAGGGTTGAGCTCTCTAGTGAAGGAATTAAATGTGTTGCCATTAGCGTAATGCAAGGCTTTTCATCTGAATTGAGCTGTTGGTAGCCGTTAAGCTGATATATGTAAAACAAAAACAATTGTGATGCATAAGCATTTAAATTTCCTTTGCTTGTGCTAGTTTCCTTGTGGCTGAGTGGTAGAATCTTGGATTGGCGTTTGAGTCAACCGGGTTTCGGTCCCAGCTTTGGGAATCTAGCCTGTCTAGCCACACTGAAGAGTTCTGTTAGAACGAAACAGATCTGTCTGTGGATGACAATATTTATATATATATAAATATATATATAAAGATTAAGCTTGATTTGATTGCGAAAAGACATCAAGAAAATAAAATGTGTATGATAGCACAGCCTAACATGCATAAATGAAATGTCCACATTGTATGAATGACTTATAATAATGGTTTTTATGAACATGTCATTAACATCTGAGGCAAGCATCTTTCACTCAAGAATGAACTACAAAGGAACTTTCGCTGTGTTTGTTTTCATGTATTTGAGCTTTTGCCACTGTGTTTGTCTAGTGGCAAAAGCTCTTGGTGGTGCCAGGGGTGGCAGTAGCACCTTAGCCACTGAAACTGTGGTATAACCTCTGGCTGGCAGCTGATGAAAACAGGGTATTGCACATGCTTTCACAAGTTGTATGATAAAATATATAAAAATATATATATTTTTGCTGCATCTTCTATATATATATATATATATATATATATATAAGAGATACAGCAAAAATCATCATCATCATCACCATCAAGTCACACTGACAGCACAGATTTTCCTGATTTCTCTCTCTATCCATCCCTATTATCCATCACTTTTCCAAATTATATCCTGCGTCCATTCAGAGCTGATGTAAATATCAAGTTCTTACTAGTCAGCCAACACTGGCACATCCATGTCTAGGGGTCCATTGAAGAACATCCTTTTTGAGTTTATTCTTGCTTCTCTCACAGTGTCCCAGATGTCTTGCTTGTCTTACTTGGATAGTTTTGAGATGGGGTGGAGCTAAGTGGCCATTTGTTGGGTGCTGCTTCTAAGATTTATTCAAGATAGTTCATAGGATTCTTGTGTAATTCCCATCTAGCTTTTTCTCTCTGCATTTTTTGTATCCATGTAGTACATCCATAGTATTGACTCAGCCACAGATGGAAGAAACCCTGTTCCATTTTATCAGATACGTCGGACTTCTATATGATTGATAACTTATTGATACCATTCCACACCTTCATTAGGTGTATATTAATATCATTTCCAGTAAATGGGACACTGCTGACAATGTACATGAACTTGTCAACTAATTTCAGATCATTGCCACTTAGAGTGGAGATAGCTCCTTGTTTAAAACACATGTACTCTGTTTTATTTGCATTCATGTGGAGACTAATGACTTGTTGCTGCCTGCTCCAGGTTATGCAACATTAGAAGTATTGATGATCAAAGTACAATGTCTTGGCAGATAATAAGCAAATATGGTGCGATTGTATCTCCTGGCAAAACTCCAGTGTCAGTGTCTCTATCAAGTGAGCTAACCATTACTTTTGTATTTTTATAAAGCATCATTATAGTGGTAACAGTTTCTTTGAGGAAGAAATAAGATCAAAGTATTTGCTCCATATTTTCTCTGTACATGGAATCAAATGCCTAGAAAAAATCATTTGTGTTGCCTCGAGAATTTTGCATGAAATCCAATGATTCAACAAGTTGTTAGAATCTGTGATGATTGATTTCCCCCCAAACCATTCTGATTTTTCCATAGCATTTTCTCAGTTTCAGGTTTGATATGTTGGAGAAGCAGAGCATTATATACCTTAGCAGCAATAAAAGTTAGAGTTATGCCTCAGTAGTTCTTGGCAATTCCAAGGTCACTTTTTATTGGAAAGCCTTTTTGGCCATCCCTCTATTGTGTTTTGTTTATATAAGATGTTGCAAAATCTATAGTAAATCATCAATTTTTTTTGTCTTCCATGCTTCTGGAGGTATTTTGTCAAGACCTGCTGCTTTTCTGATTTTAATTTTTGTCAGTACTACATTAAGTGCTTCCTCTGTAAACTGTCCAAGTTGGATGTCTAGTTGGCTGTTAATAATTTTTGGGATAGGTTTATCCCGACTTTTGTGGAGTTTCCAAGCAGATTCTTGAAATGTTCTTTATACATCAGGCAGCTTTTAGTTTTGTTCTTAAGGTGCTCTTCAGTTTGCTCACTTCATTTACTGTTTGCCATGCAATATGTGATTGTCTATCTTCTTCTGAAGATAGATGTATTCTTGTAGTTCTTTTTGGTATGTGTTCTTTCTAAGCTTTCTTAAAATTCTGCACATGAAACAAAGCTTTTTCTTTTTATGTCTACAACAGACACAGGTAGTGTAGTAATGCCCTGGGATAGAGCAGTGTTTAGTTTTAAATGTCTACTTAAAGGTCTTATCTAAAGCAGGAATTATCTCAGTCACTGGGAACTTTGGGCAAGTAATTATGATCACAGGAGAAAGAATCAATTTAACTGGGGAAAATTGCTTTTGAACAACACAGATTCTAAATGAAAAAGCTTAAAAGAAATGTCTAGAAAGATTTTGAATTTGAGATTTATCCTTTGAAAGATAAAAACTAACTTACAATATTTGTTAAAGGATCCACTTAAGGAGAGCTAGAATGAGAAGCTATTCATAATGAAATAGTTATCAATTGCAACAACAGTTATCATACTCATAGAAAAGAATATGAGTCAGTGGGAGAGCTTTAAAAGGCATATTAAATTGATTGTGTAACAGTTTCCCATAAAACTAAATCTCTTGTGCACCAAATGTGTGCCAGAGACTTGAAAACTTTTGCTCGCTTTAAAAGCCACACCCATTCATAGTAGGATTAATTATTAATACTGGAATCTGAGGTGGCAGCCATTACATATATATATTAGTATGACCCAGCAAAAACAGCACATAAGAGCAAAATTTTTATAGGACTAATAAACTGTAAATGCTTTTAGAGAAAAAAACAATTTCCAGTCCATTTCAATCATACATCCTAGATGCATCAAGGTAGGTCTTCAGTGATGCACTGTCTTCATCGCCGATTTTGGGTGTTTTTGCATCATATCGGCTCCGACAGAAACCCTGGCATGACTCTGGAAGAGCCAAGCTGTCTCCTTGATCACGACGTGCTATGCTTGTGCCTCTACCAAAGCAAAAAAAAAATAAATAAATAGGCCGGACTTTGGCCGTTCTTATAGACATCTGTCCTTCGGTAACAGCCAATGAAAAACAGGGCATTTAACACTCCCGTACTATATAATACCATCTTTACCTCATCCGGTTTTGGCTGACTACTTCCGGATTCGGTACCGAGGTAAGATAGTATTTTTAATACTCGTCCACGTCCATGATTTACACTTTAACAAGACTAACACATATCCCACCCCAAATCTATCCAATACTAATACTTCCAAACTAGCATGAAATAAGCCCCTACTCTAACTATTCAGTTAGTCTTTAACTCTTACCTTATACCCTTATTTGAAGCCAAAAAAAAAAAAAAGGAAGAACTCCCATTTATTTGGCTCACGAAATCATTTGATACAGATTAACTCATACTTGTTTTCCTAGATCTCCCTCCCCATTTGTCAATAATCTATACTCATATTACCAATCTAATGCATATTTCTCAAAAAAAAAAAGCAAAAAAAAAAAAGCAAAAAAAAAAACGCTACTCTATTCAACTCCTTACATTCTAACTTATTACTATTACAAACCTATCTCCTACTTCCCCCCTTCCTCCCATAAACTATTTGCAATTAGTTTTCAATCAATTAACTAAAACTACTTGTGGGCGTTGGCAAATGAACTTATTAAAACCTTAAATTAGTAGCGGACCGTAACCAGTATATGAGGACAAAAAACAAACAAACAAAAAAAAAAAAAACGGGTAATTAAATATCCATGCCCCCTCGCAAACGCCAATGATTCTCAACCCCTTCCCTGACATTCCGACTACCCTAACTTAATATTAACTCAATATACTCTTATAATGTGTAATATGTCTCCTAATCTTAATTCTTAGGCTCCTCCATCGTCCTCTTTATTTCTTCCATGGCTCTGATCTCTTAAGCCAAATCCACTTTGACGCTTTCAGAACTGTGTTGGTAATGTCCTTCAGCGCCCTCACTCTAGCTGCCCCGACTATACCAATTTTTGCTAGGGCTCTACCCAAAGACTGTCCAGCAAAGCCCCTACAACCAACTTCTACGGGGTCATAATATATCTTCCATGACTTTTGTTGACATTGCTCGACCAGTTCTTGGTATTTGGACCTCTTCCTCTCATTAGCAAGAGTAATATATTCCTCCCATGACACAGTCACTTCCCAAATAATGCACTGCTTTGTGTTATCAGAGTGCAATATCAGGTCCGGTCTTAGCGATGTTACAGCTATGTGTCTGGGGAACTTCAGCTGAGTCTCCAGATTTATAATGTGTACCATATTCACAATCAATGCTATGTGCGAAATGAGTGAAATGGACATCGAATGTTCATAACGATAGAACATATAAAGATCATAGGAATCTCAGAATTTGAAAACATGTAACGACTTCTTGTTCAGGTACGAAACCTTTTTATTAACTTTGAGTTAAAGGTTTCGACATAAGGAGGAGAGACACAATCTTCTATGCTGTCTTATTCACTTGGCCCCCATCTCGAGCGGCCCCCGTCTTGAGAGGCCCCCATAGGGCGCAAGTTTGCCTCGCGTCTGCGAGCTCCAGAAGTCGATCCTTCTCGTTTGGCGTCTAGTACTCGACTCTCACTTTCTTCAGATTCTCACACAAACCTTCGCGCGCTTCCGGTGCGTGACGTCACATGCACCCTGTCACCCGTTTCGTCTCGGACTATTATGACATCTGAGTGGCACCTCCATCCGCCCGCATGCGCCCGTGTTAACACCTGCCTCAATGTTGCACCTAACTAACCCATGTGCTGAGCCGAAAAGTTCTCAGCCTAATTAAACTCAAAGGCATGAACCGAAATCCCTCGGCTATTATATAACAAATGGAGCACTAATTTTCTGGGTCTACATTTATGTGGGTGTTTTTTAATCATTCAAATTTTAATATAATGGTGATAACAATGTAAGCTAAATAAAATTATTCTCTCCTTTCTAAATGGCATCAATATCATTATGGACTGCTATTACAATAGGAATGTAATGAATTCATGAGTCATTGCACAAAATTTTGCTAAATTCCTTCTGAATGAGAGGATTTGCAAGATAAAGTTTAATTGATGTGTGAATTCATATACTTCAGAAATATTTCAACTTTTGTTTTTAAGAAATATTAGATAAATCTTGATTTTACAATGTTTGAAAAGTTGAATAAGCTGGCAGGAAGAACTAAATATTTGGTAGGATAAAGCACTCCTGATATACTTAATTCAGAAGACCCTTATCTTTAAGAAGGCCTTTAGCTTTTAGCTAAACTGGACATCAAAGACTGTAGATAAAAAGACCAGAAAAGAGAAAGAGAGAAAAAATAAAGAAAAGAAAATTACTTATCGTTCTTCTTCTTTTTATCACTGTCAGTAAATATTAAAATGTCTGACATTACTACTGTTGTTTTTCTTCTACTTCAGAAGATTTAAATTTTAGATGAGCTTAAAGCTGAAAAAGAATTTCTGTTAAAATCCCATTTTTTGAAAGGAGTATTTTAGAAACACTAAGTTTAAATCCATAGATTCAGACCAATGGAAGAATTTTTGTTTATTTGTATTTTTAGATGTCTACTGAGAAATTTTCATTTATTTTTATTGATCCACACTGTTAGATTGACTCTATTGCTTGTAAAATAACCCTAAAAAAAGAAAGTACTAGTCAAAATTAATAACGAAAATAACTTACGATGCTTTTTTTGTTATTTTTAACAGGGCTTTCCTGAGAGTGAGTGTCACTGAGAATTTTCAGTCTGCTATTTCCTCACTGTTGTAGATGAAGCAGCTTAAATAAGTTGTGATAAAAATCAAGGAAAAATTAAATAAACATTCTCGACAATGCTTCATCTAAAAATAAGAATAAATAAAACATACTATTGATACTGTTAATATAATTTATTAACTGTTGACTCCTTTGAGGGGTATAGGATTGCAGCCATACCACACCAGTGACAATGCTGTAGTTTCAGTAGCCAATAGGCTTTATGGAGAGGAGTGGCTTGCCTCAATGCTCATGGTTTAAAATTTGGAGTTTTTCTTCCTTCTAAGCTGGTTGCCTTACCAAAGCTGAAATGCCCAGCCTGTTCCACAATTTACTCATAGCTAGAGGTTGGGGAAGAAGATATGGATTCATGTTTTTCCTAAGGGCACTATTGCAAAGTTAAAAGAAAACAGCTTCATCCAGAATTTAATCTGGTTCACTGAATCCATTTCCTACAATGATAACCATGATACTGTGTTCACCACCCCAAATAATGCTACAAGTGTAAAAGACAATGACAAGAGAAACTGAGTTCTGGACAGCTGACAAAACTTGCTGTCTCTCAGATTTCAGGAAAAGCTACCAGTTACTACTGGTATGAAAAACTCATCAAGGCTTAATAAAAGGGTATCCTTTTCATGTATTCCTATGTTTTCTGGGAATTTCTAACCCTTTATTCAATCTGCAGAAGGTATATAGTTTTTATTTCTTTGTCCATACTTGTATCATTTAATTTATCCTTTTGATGTCTCTTGTCACTTCCATTCACTTTTGACTTTTTATACTGAGCAGAGGGCTTGAACTTAAGACTCTCCGGTATCTGGATACATTTTAGTTATAGAACAAATTAGTGGTAGTAACTTGGAATTTTAAACTTAATATCATTTTATCTAAGTTATTTATAGTACTGTAAATTGTACTATAAATAATATAGATAAAACACAAACACCATATGGTCTTCCCAAAGAAACTATTATCACTATGATGATACTTTATAAAAACATGAAAGAGACATCAAATTCTTCGACATAGTCACCAGAGTTTTGCTAGGAGATACATTAATACCATATTTGCTTCTACTCTGCCTAGACTAAGTATTTTGAACGTTCATACACACATATATATATTACATAAGTTTCATGTGTTTTCCACAATCTTCAGATGAGCACAAGGTAAAAGTGGCCAGTCTAGCGTGAGATTTAATCACATAATATGGTATCATTGTGTGAGACATTTTTATGAAAGAATCACTTGGTTTGGTGTTAGTACATGTGACATTTGACTGGGCCATAGGCAAAATGGTTAGAGTGTTCACCAATGGTTAAAGAGACAGGGGTTCAATCCCAGATCAAGTCATACCAAAGACTCAACAATGGTACTTGATGCTGCCTTGCTTAACACAGCATTATAAGGTACACATCAAGGGTAAAGTGGAGCAATACAGGGAATGGAGTAGCGCCCTCTCCTAAACCTTGGTGTAGTAGCTATTGAAAAGAGAGCCTTCGGGTTGCCTTTGACTATGGTTGCCAACTTTACATTTAAACAAGAAAAATAAAATTGGGGGTTTAGTCTTCTGTTTGGGATTAGGTGATCTATTTGTATCTCAAAATCCCATTGCCAAGTCGGCCGGAGCTGTAGAAGACACTAACTGCACCTCTGCAGAGGCCTAAGACTCTCCCACCAACAAGTGTCCTGGTTATGATATTAAACAATCTGATGGCGAGGTTCACGTAATGCTGGAGCTTTGGGGAATGTGGAGTACTCCTTCATTGCCATCGCTCCCAAGTACACTCTGGTCTGGAGTAGTAGTACTTGATAGAGTCCTATCTATGGGTCAAATAGAACTAAACTGTGTACTTACTAAACTGAATTGTTTAAAATAGAACTGTTTTATCCTTATGGCATTTTTTTCTGCAGCAATTAGAAGAGATTCAGTTTTTCTCATGAGGTTTCCTTTTCTTGACCATGGCCAGGCTTTCTAACATGCAATCACACCAGTTTATCATCTTGAAATATCCATACAGTTGTTTTTTTTTTTCTTATTTTTGTTTTCTTATTTTTGTTGTTTTTGTTTTTGTTTTTGTTTTTATGTTTCCATTGCTTTTGTAAGACAACAAGTCTAAGAGAAGGCAAGACTCTAAATTCAGAAAACTCAAGGAGTGTTCTAAAGAGAATCTGTAGAACACTTTTATTTGCTCTCAGCTCATTCAAAAATTGCAGCTGATCCTGCCCACCCTTTCTTCATTAAGAACAAAATAATCTGTCATAATTTCAAAATATTAAATGAAAAGGATGATAACCAGAATGACAGATACAACTGCAAGGATGGAGGTAGATACCCCTTGGATAGTAAAGGTAATATACAATATGATATACAAGGCCACCATCGAGGTTAACAACAAAGAAAAAATATATGTCAATACCACTGAAATGAATTGGAAAAACAAATGGTACAACCTCAAACTCAAATTTAATAAGAGAAGATATTCTAACAGTACTACTTTATCCAAACATACATAAATAAAAGATGTAACCAGCAAAGCTCTCATGGGATATTATTAATAGAAAATCAAAATTATAAAGGAGGTAACTATAACTGCAAATTGTGTCTGGAAGAAAAATAATGTATCCTAGAATATGCTGAGAACAATTTGCCTAACAAAATAAGCAAATTAATATCTAAGTGTAGACATCACAGCAAATTTCCCCTTTGTCTGTATTTAATCCTATAATTTATTCTCCTATATTTTAGATTGCCAGCAAAGAAATAAATAAAGATTTTTTCTCATTTGAATATCACATTTATCAGTACCTAACTATATCATTCTTTCATGTAAATGTCTGGTGCCATATCACCATATCATGTGACTAAACCTCCAGTACATAGCCTCTAGACTTGCCACTTTTAATAAACACCTGTCTGAAGATTGTTAAAACTTAGAGTCCATATTTCTAATATCTATAGGTTTTATATCAGTTTCGTGCACTCTTTTCATAAAAGAAAATTCTTATTTACTGTTCTTCCATCTTTATATTATATATAGAGAGAGATATATACACACACATGCACACACATGGGTTCAAAAAATTCTAGGTCTCTCCCAAAAAGAGTCAGAAGTATTCTGGAAATGTCAACCATTTTCAGTTTTCGAACCCATATTGCAGATAGCTTGCCCATTCCCAAAATCTTAGTCAAAAATGTTGTTCTTTGTTGGTGAAACCTAGAACTTTTTGAATGATCCTCATATATATGTATGTGTGTGTATGTGTGTGTATTTATGAGTGTGCGTCTCTCAGTATATATATATGTGTGTATATATATGCATGCATGTATGTATGTATATACATATATGTAAAAGTATATATATATATGAATATGTATATATGTAAACATATATATATATATATTAGCTTGAACACACCAAAAAAGACACATTGTAGTGATATTCTTATTAGAGCAATATACTTAAAGTTTATCTAAAGAATAAAGTAATTTCCTGTCCAATTTGCAACCTAATCATAATTTTCATGGGGATGTGTTTTGCTAAACAACATTTTTTAATCATCAATATTTTTGATAAAATGTGAAATACTTGTTCGAATCTTTCACTCTTCTCAATAGAAAAATCAATATCAACATGGATTGCTGTTACAATTGGAACCCAACAAGTTCATTGGTCATCTAAGAATTAAGGATTGGCTGAGACTGTTTCTGTGATCTTCACTGTTCATATATTTTGTGTGCACCAATTAAATATTAAACAGCTCTCCCAGTTTATACCTTTATGAAATGTATACTAAGCTGTAAGTGGGAGTAGTATCATCTAATCATTCAGCTTTTAAATGTCTGGTTCTATCCTCATCTCTTGGTAGCAGTAAGTAACCATCAGTTTTGTTGGGAAGAACATCAAAAGCAGCAGATCAAACAAATTAGGAAGATTTGTAAAGGTAAGAAGAGCGCAAAATATTGCATAAAATAATTTGTTCATTTAGCTATAATGCTCAAGTCTCGAGTAAAATATTCAAGGCTTTGAACTGTCAACTCTTGCTATGTTCTTACTTGCAAGATTCCACTTTGGCTAAAATCAGAAAAAGATTCATGTGGAGACTTAAAAAAATCCCAAACAACGATCATCTTTAAAATGTTTATTGCTACAAGAATACAAATGGTTGGATGAAAAAAATTAAACTGTATAATTATAGAATCTGCTGGGAACTTAGTCTGCTACTAACATCAGAGGTGCAGTTCACATTTTCTCATGCACAGAGATGCATATGCAAACACACTATTGTATACACTTTGAAATTGAAATAGCATAAACACAACCATTTATAGATATGATTAATTTGAAGTGATTCAAGAAATTGAGCAGTCGTCAAAAAATAGCTGGTTAAATTGAAAGATTATTGCTTCAGTGATTTTAATTTGGGAAAGTGATAAAATTTTGGTGTTGCACAAAAATGGTTGTATTAATAAGCCTGTGAATGTTTGAAGGAAAACAATAAAAAATATATAAAATTTGAAATGAACCAGAAAGATTTTTTATTAATTTTTTTCCACTTTCTTTTTCAGAAAATGCAAAATAAAATGAATACAAAAATAAAGATATTGAGACAGTGAATAAAAATGGAATTTTTTTTCATATAAAATCTTGGAACACAACATTCCCGATGTTGACTAATCAGAGTGAAAAATTCTATCTACTCTCAGAGGTCCAAGTGGAAAGTTTAAAGGTGGTAGTGAGGTAAAAAGTGGATAGTGAGAAAAAATTGGGATGTAGAGAAGAATATAAAAGTTGTTACAAACCGAGATGATGTCAGAACGTGTGAAAGAAAGCCTCTAAATATGTTATGAACATAAATCTCTAGATGGGCCACTAAATATGTTAAGAACCAAGATGATGTTGGAATATGTAAACATATCACTCACATAAAATATTCCTTCAAAATCTTGCGGGATCACTCTTAACACATTAAAAATAAAAATGAGGTAAAAAGCTACACAGCGATGCACTGAAGATGATTAAATGGAAATACATAACAAGATTTTATTTGCTAAATGTGAACAGTCAATCGAATAACAAAGAGGATCAAGATAACATAAAGACAAAACAACACTAATGTTTGTTTATGGAATGATGTATGTGGGCAATTATGTCAGCTTTGATATGCATCCAATAATAACATTTAGTGCAGTGGAATTACCTTAATTAGTAGTGCTCATCTCTATTCCAAAAGTAGCATCTTCTATATTCACCAGACCTGGCTTTGTGTAGCTTTTTCTTGTTTCCTTAACAAAAAATTCATGACAAGATGTGGAGGACATTAAAAGAAATATAGTACATGGCTTCATACCATAAAACAGGAAATTCAAAGGTGCTTTGATTAATGAAAATAATGAAATAAGTGTATTGAATACAATAGGAACTATTTTAAAGAAAATTAACATTTTATTCATTGTTCTTTTTTGTCTAGGTAAATACAACTTTAATCTTGATACTCTTTGTTGAACACACACACACACACACACACACACACACACATATATATATATATATATACTTACCAAACACAACAACTCAGAGAGAATCAGCTACTTAAAAGTTGCCATGGTGAGTAATGAATTGGTAGGATTTGGCCAAGAGAAACAAACATTCTTAAAGATGAGACATTCTAAGTGCCGTTTAGTTTATTTAGAAAGTCCAAAACATTATAAACTATGACCACAGCAAGTTAAGGAGGGTCATTGCTGAGCAGATCAAAGTGGAAGATCAAATGTGTGACCCAAATGAGGACATGCATATTACAGAAGAAATTTCTTCTTCACCCACATGGCCCATGTGAACTTGAAGATAGAGAATTTTCGTGGGTACGTTAACCCTAATATGTGGCCTCACATGCTCTTCTAATTTAGATTCTCTGAAAAATCAGTATCACTAAGAGTAAAGCCAGCCAGTGGTTTTATGATCACAAGGATTTATTGAAAAATGCCATAATGGATATTATGGCTTACATCAATGAGAATCATCTGATCCAAGGAATGTATTGTTTGTTTGGGTTTTATGGCATATCAACTTTGTAGGTTATTTCATGCCATTTTTATACAAATAAACAGTTCTATTTCAAACAATTTAGTTTAGCATAAGTATACAGCTTGTTAAAAACATTTATTTCAAGCTATTCTGTTTAGTAAAACAGTTCTATTTCAAACAATACAATTAAGTATTAGTATAGCTTTTGGTTTAGACACAGTTAAAATCATAGACTATTTTATTTCAAACAATTCAGTTTATTGCCCAGTTGGTTGGAGCTGTGCTACCACTCCTGGTCAGAGTGGACCTGAGAGTGATGGCAATGAAGTATTCCCCAAAGCTCCAGCATAACTGGAACCTCACCATCAGATTGTTTAGTGTCATATCAGGACACTTGTTGGGGGGTGTCTGACCCCTCTGCAGGGGTGCAGTTGGTGTATTCTACAGCCTCAGCCAACTGGGCAACCTTGGCTACATCAAGGTTATCAGTCAGGCTGAGAGCAGTTTTATTAAATAATCTTTTTGTTTTTTTCTTTTTAGTTGAACAAGGTATGCAAATTCTTTTTAAAAACATATAGATTTTTTCTCTTGACCGCTTTATTTTTCTTTGTATTATAATTTGTTTCCAATTACCTATTTTAGATTGACAAAAGGAACCTATTGCTTAGAAAAATGAATTCTGAACGATTCTTTTGTAGCAATATGTTGTGTAGCCATAATGATGGATGAATATGGATGAAGAATGGCCATAACTCTCTTTATAAGAACATAACTCTCAAACTTGATTCTCGAAAGGGGCTGAAGCTTCTGTGGTGTGTGAGAGACAGACAGAGACAGGGACAGACTAAGACAGATAAAGACAGATTGTTATATTGACCCACAACTTCTTCTCTTGACCATAGCACGCTGTGTTATCTTCAAGACCCCACTTAGCACCTCTTCTGCTTCTCAGCTGGGGTTGCTCAATCAGAAGCCTGGTATGGGCCACCGGCCCCAGCAGAGCACTCTCACTGACTGCAAGCTGGCTCTGACTCAGCCCTCACTGACTCCAAATAACTCAACTGCAGTGGGTACCTGCATGTATTATTTCATAATGCCCACTTACTTCCGATTAGATCATATGATATTCTTCCACTTATTTACACTGGAGTGTCTCTGATTGACGGCTTGGTCAAGGATCAATATGTAACACTCCTCCCCCTCTTATTTTTCAAAATGTCCCACAGGTTGGCATTTTCCTCTTGTCCCTCTCCATCCCTCTTCACACCCACATCTTACAAATAATGTTCAAGGACAACAGCAAAAATACAACAATCATTACACATCTTAGAAAGCAACCTTTTAATCATGTGTCAATTCCCCTGTTCAAATTTTTATCTGAATTATTTCTTTATTCTTTCTTGGTGCAGTTGGCTATCATACATGCATGCATCAGAATTACAACACAATTACATATCCCATTCAAAAAACATCATAGGGCCTTCCTCTGCAATTTTTTGAGGAAACTAAAAACATTATGAGACCAACGTCTTGGTTCCAAAAATCCTGGTCACAAACCCTGTGACCTTGGTCATTCCAGTAACACATTTTTTCTGGATTGCTTATGACCATATATCAGTCATTCACTCTACAGGATCCTACCTGGAGTAACTGGGGGATTTCCAAAAATTCAACAACAAAATCACTATGGCTCCAAACCAATACCTCAAAATGGCATTATAAATTGAAATGCATGCAGCAACAACCAAAACATACCACGCCAAAACATTTATTAGCAAATGATTTTCTTTTTAATCAATTATTGCTTCCAGCTATTTCACTTTCCTGAAAAAACAATCTCATGAAATGAGTCAGGGAAAAATCAGAAATATCATCTTAAATTCAAACAATTATTCCCTTCTAAGCTTCACAGTGGTTGGAGAGAAAATTTTTTTTTCAAAAATGCATAATGAGTCAAAATGCAATGGTCAAAACAAAATGTCCAACCAGAAAAAAAAGTTGACAACCTAAAACATGTCAAAAAAAAAAAAATGAGAAAAATTTAATTAATTATAAAAGAAAATTGGAAATCGGTGATAAAATCCAGTATATTTTACATATGTGTTGATACAGATTACTGCTATTTTAGGGACTGAATCAAGAAAGAAGGAAAAAAGAGAGAAACTGAAAATATTGTTTCTGTGATATGTCAAAAATGTCACTTCTCCGCATCTTGGCCAGGGTTGCTCAACCGTAGGCCGCTGAGGGCAACAGCTCTCAGTGGGGCACTCTCACTGACTGCAAGCTGGCTCTGACTCAGCCCTCACAGATTCCGACTCTCTCAACTGCCGCAGGCATCTGCATATATTATTTTATAACACCCACTTTACTTCCAATTAGATCACATGATTTTCTTCCGCTTATTTACACAGGTGCATCTCTTATTGATGGCTCCATCAAGGGTCACTATGTAACAAACATAATTTCCCACTGATTGTTCCATTAGCATATCCTTTCATTGAGAATTGCCCCTTTTCTCATGAGAAGTAGTACTCATTATCATCCCACCTATGAGTAAAATATATCCATTTGAAAATTATCTGGAATTCTCAATAGGAATTCTTGATAGGAATTCTTGAAAACATATAACTAACTGTGTGCAAATTATTAGTATTAGCTAAGAATACTTGAAACTATTTAACTTCAATAAATTTGTTCTAAATTGTGGCATTAGATGAGCCTGAAATGGTTGATAAGCCATTAAATAAATAATTCAAACTAAACCTTTTGCAATAAGTAACAATCATTATTATTACTATTATTATATTACTCATGAGTTTTTAACTCTGGTGTTAGCTGTTGGTCTTTCACTGATGTCTGGGAGACAGCAAGTCTCCTTAGGTCTCCAGGACTCTTCTCAGTATTCTGCCCACCCTCAATAATGCTCTAGTTTGGATGGTCTTCACTTGTTCTCCTATTTCCAACTCCTCTAACCTTTTTATTAAGCTATCGGGGATCATTCCAAGTGTACCATTTACAATTTGTATCACTGTCACCTTCATGTTCCATAGGAACATGAAGTGACAGTGATACCAATTTTTAGTCTCTGGCAAGATGTCCCTTTTTACATTTTCTTTGATTTTTACTCTATGGTCGACTGGGACGGCAAAGTCCACTTGATGACAAATTCTCTTTTTTGCTAATTAGCACAAGGTCTGGTTTTCTATTTTATTACTATGAACAGTCCTGCAAAGGGAAGTTTTTGAATTCCGTATTGGCTGGAACTGCTAGGTATCTTGTAAATGCATTTATCTATCCCTTTCTTGATCATAACCAGAACTCCCACCATAACTGGTTCAGTGGTAGTTTTAAGGTGAACATTTTTACAATTTCTACTTCCAGGTCTATTTATCTACTTATCTATTATATTCTTTGAATATGTTATTATCTGTTGGCACTGACTTATGAATTAGAAGACATGCTTTTATTTTATAGTCCTTCACCACTATATCTGATCTATTGCTCTTTATTTTTCTGTTGGTTTGGATAGCAAAGTTTCAGAGAATATTAGCTTCTCTGGCTTTTGTTATTGGTTCAATTTCCAATTCCTATATTCCAAAGTATTTACACACTTTCCAATGAAAGTAATGTCCTGTTTTATCATGCCTTTCCTGATGTTCTATTAGTGTTGTTCTATTATCATTATTATTATTATTATTCGAACAATAAAATTTTCCATTTAATAATATATATGAAATTTAGAGGTTTTACGTCAAACTTTTTGGCCATTTATAAAGGACAAACTCTACCTAGACACACACGCATGCACACACACATAAAATATATGTATGTATGTATGTATGTATGTATGTGTGTGTGTGTGTGTGTGTGTGTGTGTCAATGAGTCTGATAAAGTATAATTTAGTTTATATAAAATATTTATACTTTTCAACATAATCTCTTTCCTCGTCAATATATTTTGTTACATTGTTAAGTACATAAACTGAAAATTTCAGGAAAAATTTCAGCTAGAATATTCAGCTAATAGATAAGCATCAGGCTATAGACTTATAGATCCACTCTTATAAGTTTGTATTTTGCCTGAGTTTTCTATTTAAGGCCTTTCCAAAAATATGGAATTTCAATTCTCTAAAATAGAAATAAAAACAATGCACCCCACCATGGCACCCGTGAGTCAGAAGCCTATACAAAGACAAAAGTTAAAGATAATAATTGAGTTATTTTTATCTTATTTTTGCCAATCATATATTTCCTGTTCAACACTTGATTTTTTTCTTTCCTCTTTTGATTGAATGAAATCTTTGTAATTATATCTAAAATTGCATTGGCTGAGAATAAGAAATTTGACTTATACCAAGTTCTTTTCAAAGATATCTTTACAGCAACTTTAAAAAAAACTTAAGCAATTTTTTTAGAATACAAAAAGTTTGACTAGAATTAGTTTTCGTAAGGGAGAGAAATTTATATGAAAAGGTAGATTTATACAAAGGGGTGCTGGAAAGTTCTACACCAAACAAGCAGACAATGACCATTTTGGAAACTTAATTTTTGGAAAAAAATAAGTGAAAATATGCTGAACTTCAAGATGAAGATGTAGAATACCATGTAGCATTTCTTGGTTGGTCCCAGAATTTTTCAGCAAATTCTTGTACATGTGCACATATGTATGTATATATTATATACATGCATAAATATATTCTAAATGCATCTGGCTACTGTATGTATGCAAGTCTACCGAACCATATCATTATTCTTGTGAATCTATTTGATCTCTAGCACTTTTGGTCTTTTGCCATATTAAGCTAAACTTTGTAAATATCTATCTATCTATCTATCATTACTTTCCAGTCGAATTTGTTGGTAAATTTACCACTTCTGTAAGCCTGTTACTCACTGGGTGCCTCACCAGATTAAGTAAAGCTTAGTAAATATATTTCCATACATAAATACATTTTATGACCACCTACAGAGCAATGATTAGCTTGCAATGATCATTACAGCAATTAAATGACAGCTTTATTCTTCATGGGTATCTAATCCATGCTCCTGACTTAGTAAGTATCAAATGAGTTTCTCACTGAGTGCTCACTATTTTAGCCTTTTTCTAAACTTAATCAATACAAGTTGTTCAAAGAAACCTTTTCTAGCAGGATGGGACCATATCTCATCAGCCCAATACGTATTATTTTTTACAATTGAATTTGCCTAAACATATCTTGCAACGATAATGACTCAACTCCAAAGTATTCTTATAACTGTTTATCATTTTTATGTAGAATTTGTGTTTTTAAGATCATGTTTTTCTTTAATCTGTTTTGATAGTGTTTCTATTTGAATTGTTAACATTTTTGTGAAAGTTGCTTTCCTCAAACGTTCTCCAAGCATTTTGGAGGCTTTGGCATGAAATGACAGGCACAGTATCTCAAATGTACTTTGTAATATGTCCAATAAAACTGAAATAATTGCTAATGGCATGGAATATATAAAATATGGACAAAGTCTATAGCGTTTAATTCAGGTTCTTGCTCAAAAATATTTCCCCAAATTTGTCTTTTGAGGAGTGCTAAAAGGTTCTCTGCCTAACTAAGGTGAGGATAACCAAAAGCCATGAAACATACATGCTCTTGCAAATATTCGATATTCAGTTCAACTCAATAAAAAATGCTTATTCTTTCTTCTCTAATAACTATTTATTAATACTTTTTGAACATACCTTTTATTTAGAGTTGTTACAACAGGGAGATATTTGTTTTGAATTTGTCATTTTATGGAAAATTTTTAGGAGTAATTGTTTAGGAGTAATTTCTAAGAAATGGAAATTTAGGCATTAAAAATGCTTTCTATAAAATTGATAAACTTTAGAAAAATAGCAATTTGTCTATGCATGTACGAGAAAAAAAACCCAAAGTGTGATAACTGAAGAAATGTCTCTTTCCTTGAACATATCCTTTACAAGAAAAATTCAGTTTTCCATCTTCATGACCGATTGCAATACAAATGTTAAAGAGCCCAGTCTACCCAAATCTTTTCCCATAGCTGGAGAAAGAACAGTTGGATGCATACCTTTCCAAAGGGTATTAGCACAATTTGAAATGCAAACAGCTTTGTCTGGGATTTGAAATCGGGTCGCTGTGTCTATTTTATATGTGCTGTCAATTTTTACAACATGTGTACACACACTAGTACTATTAAATGTTTTGAAGGAAACGCATTTTGCCCATACGTATACGAGAAAATAAAAATAAATAAACAAAAATAAATAAATAAATAAAATGAATAAATACTGCCTCTATCCCATAGTAGTTGTTATATTTGCATATAAATTTATTTTTCTAAACGTAGCATCTATTACAGCAGAGAAGTAGTAATTTTTACGGAATGATTTCTAAGGGGTGGAAATATGTGTCCCCCATTGAAAATTTATGCATTAAAAATGGTCTCTATATAATAAATAAATCTGAAATGAAAAGTAATTTGCCTACACATTTACAAGAAAAAAGAAAGAAAAAGTGGCACATATTTTTTGTAAAGATATTTATGCTTTCTTCTCTTATAAATAAGCAGTTCTGGGGAAAATAAGTGACATGCAATTGCAACTTGTAGTTTCCTCTTGCACTTTGTCAAAACTACTCTATCCATATATAGAAATTCTGTCTTACTTCTTTCCTCAGGAGAAAACATATTACAGTCATACATTATTCATCCCAGTGCATGTTCCTGGAAGAAGAGCTTATTATCATGGGCATGTGAAGATGCAGGGCATTTCATCAGAAAAACGGCATCCACAAGAAGGACTTGAGAAAGAGGACATATTCTTGGCACTATCAACACATAGCTGATCAGTTGATGCTAAAGAAAGATGGACAACAAATGGATGAACGGATGGTCGGGGTGGCGGAAGAAAAATTTCTGACCCTAACTGTTCTCCTACCAACACCTGCACAACCACTAACAACAATGCTCTGGATATCTGTGACTGCTTGACCACATTCAATTCTTCAGCTTATCATGCTACAGTACAAAGGCCTGACAATGTAGTGAAGCAGTAAGTGTCAAACATGACTTGGTAAGGATATACATACATATCTTCTGGTGAGAAGAGCAAAAAATGGGAAGAAAAATGAAGAGGGAAAAATAATTAAAGGGAAGGAAGGGCAGGAAGGGCAGGAAGTGAAAAAGCAAGAGAAAAAAAAAAGGAAAAGAAAGAAGCAAAGGAAAAAAAGGTGTGCAAACGTGAATGGAAAGATTTAAGAAATAGAGAGAATGATAAAAAATATGAGGAGTAAGGAACCGAAGAAAAATAAAGGGAATGAGGCTTCTTGAAAGAAAAAAAAGCGAAGATAGAAGACAAAGGTAAAATGACTCAGAATGAGTCGGAGAAAGAAAGAAAGAGAGAAACAAACAAAAAACCAACCAACCAACCAACCAACCAACCAAACAAACAAACAAACAAGTAAAAAGAAACTAACGAACAAAATAAAGAGAGAAATAAATGAATAAAAGGAAGTAGGAAAGTAAAAAAGGGAGTGATAAAAAGAAAGAAAAAAAGAAAAAATGAATAGCAGAATGTAAAGAAAGAAAGAAAGAAAGAGAGTTAAAAGATAAAAAGAAAGCAAAGAGAAAGAAAAACGAAAGAAAGAAAGAAAGAAAGAAAGAAATAGCAAATTAGAGCTATAAGTAAAACAAAAATAATAATAGGTAATGCCGAGAGTAGAACAAAAAGAAAAGGAAAAGAAAGTTTAGTATGAAAAAAGAAAAACAAGGAAAGAGGGGGGAAAAGATGAAAAAGACAGTGACAGAAGAAAGATAAAAAAGAAAAGAAAAGAAAAGAAAAAGTGTTTTATTTAACAATAGCATTTATTACCTCTGTCCCATAATAATTGTTACATTTGCTTGTATATTTCAGTAACAACTATTATAGCACAGTGTAAGTTATAAGTTAGAAAGAAAGAAAAGGAAGAATGATAATCAGCAAGCGAGAAAGTGTGAGACAAAGTAAGAGAGAGAGAGAGAGAGAGAGAGAGAGAGAGAGAGAGAGAGAGAGAGAGAGAGAGAGAGAGAGAGAGAGTTGTATCGAATAATAATCTATAGAGAGAGAAAGGTATAGAATTTTAGTTAAAAGAGCAGACAATACATGAGATTGAAAAAGAATAGGGAGTAAAACAAGGATAGTAAAAATAGGAAAGCTGGGCTTGGATAAAAAGAGGATAGTCTGCATGAGTGAATTATGCAAAAGAATGTAAAGTTTCGAAAACAAGAAGGTGAAAAGATAAAAGGAATCAAAAGTGGAGGTAGGACGAAAATAACTGAAAATCAAATGCCAAAAAGAAAAAAAAAGGGGAAAGGAGAAAATTTATTTGAAAAATTATGAAAGTGATGAAGAAAAAAGCAAAAAGTTTGCTTGGAGAGTAAAAAAAAAGAGGAACACAAGAAAATGAGAGCAAAGAGAAAAGGAAAATAAAGATGGGGTTGTTATTGCAGCTACTACCATGATTCCTATTTTTCGCTACTTGGCTACTGAACAAGTTCAAAAAGAAAGAGAAAAGAAAAATACATACATACATACATACATACATACATATGAGTGCAGATCAATACAAACATAGCCTGATACAATGTATCTAATTGCATTTTAATAAAAAATTTCACTGTATAAACCTAAGTCCCTGAAATTAGTATCACATATTCATTTAAGTAAGATATTTTATTTTATAAGTTGACAAAGATGGAGATTTCTTTGAAAAACAGATACCTATTGTGTAAAATAAATGCTTTTTTTCATCAAGCAATGGACTTATTGATTCATCTCTGTACACACAGATACAAATATATGTGCATGTGTGCATGTGTATATAGGTAGTGAAAAAGAAAAAGGAGACTAAGGGGAGGGAGAATACCAGTGTGTTGGGGTAAGCCAATTTGCTCCTGGTCGCTCCCTGACACTTCACGTCATCAATCATGTTCGACCAGGCAGCAAGGGTTGAAACGGTCTCACCTCGCCGGAGAAAAATACACCTTATTGATTGAAAACAACACTTGACATTCGTAATCCCTTTCCTTACACCAACACCATTACCCGCATCTCTATACACTCCTCTTTCTTCCCTATTGCTTTACAATAATTCGTGGAAGCAGTGGGTTGGAGGACTCTGACATGCAAAACTTATTTATTTCTCTTCCCTTTACCCACGTTTTTCCCCTTCACTATTTCACTATTTCATTTACTCTCAGCACAACGGTTATTTCATGTCAATAAAGTTTGTTGCATACATACTCTATGTTACACTCTCTTTATCTTTCTTTTTCTACCGTGTCAAACAGATGGTAGCATAGTAGTCATGACTTGGAGAACAGCGTTCTTTCTTAATGCACTGTAGGCAAAAGTTTGTACTTAATCATTATCAAGATTTTTTCTTATATAGATTCAGCCTGAATAAAGTAATGAATAAATGGGCAAACGAAAAGAAAGAAGGAACTTATGCAATAATCTAAACATGTACAAGTTGCTTGATTGTTGAATTTCTTTGTTAGTTGACTGATCTAAAAATAAGGCACACAGCACCAATATTGCACAGATTCCATCTTTAATATTTATACCACTTTTAAAGAATTTTTCTTTACATGAAAATAAGACTGACTGATTATGGAATAGACAGTCTTTTATTTTGATTGTTGATAA
This sequence comes from Sepioteuthis lessoniana, assembly GCA_963585895.1. Lineage (NCBI taxonomy): Eukaryota > Metazoa > Mollusca > Cephalopoda > Myopsida > Loliginidae > Sepioteuthis > Sepioteuthis lessoniana. The sequence goes on from OY757908.1 coordinate 87,847,291, forward strand.
GCCTAAAAATAATGCACAATGATATCACTGTTGTTATATAAACGTATGGTTACAAGGAAAGAACGAAAAACTCATTTGCAAAAACAAAGAACATGAAGGCACGTAAAATTCTAACAATTATATTGAAAACAAAGAAGTAACAAGTTCAAATAATTGGTTTTGTATAAACGTGTTGATATGGAATTAAAGAAAGTAAAAAATGTTCTAAGTAAGTCTAACAATTCTACCTAGTGGTAGGATTGTTAGATTTACGTACACGTAGTCAATCAAAGTGGAGAAGAGGAAAGTCAATGTGGGTGATGCGTGGTTTCGTGTTTCGCCTCTTTACCCCCCCCCCATCTCTTTCTCAGAGTTGAAGTTCAAGTCTGCGGGCGCCGTTTTCCTTCTTTTTTGATCTGGCTCCGGTGTCGAGAAATTTGTTTTTTATAGCGCTTTTGCCTTCCGATCGGATCAAATTTGGTTTTCTTTTTTTACCGCGAAGGTCACGGATTGGTCGAAAAATTACTTTTAATTATTTTTATTTTTTGACAAATTTCATTGACATTTCGTTACGCACTGATCCTATGCTCAGAAGCCCCTTTTTCCATTTCGAAGAAAGTCTCAGCACCGATAACATCCGGTGAATGCTCTTGTGGACGCTAGTTGGAATCATTATTTTCTGTGATAAATTAGAAGAGATCTCTTTCGGTCATATAACTCTGTATAAATTTCATCTTCAATATTTGCAGCATTTTGTAACGATTCTTTCAATGCTACTAATCTAAAGATAATGAATTTGTGTAGGTGTCAATCTAGTCAAACGGAAAGTCATAGTGTCCAGATTTTTGCATGTACACATTTACCCAACACCTTCAATATGGGTAAGATGCAACATAAGATCAATTTTTTAACTGAAGTGAATAGGTTCGAATTCTGAATTTTCTTTCTTTCTTGCCATACCAGGGCTGAAGAGACTAGTCAACCATACGAGAATACATAGATTCATGTCTTTACTTCACGCATAAGCCTCGTTCAAGATTTGATTTCTTGCATGAATATTGACTTGAACTCAGACTCTAACACAGACTATACAAAATTGATATCTGACCTCATTTGAGATCACCAGAGGTTACCAAATGGCAAAATATTTAACTTCTATTAAGAGTGAGATAGAGATATATGCTGTTTAACCTCATAAATGAAGAACCTATATTTTGTTTTGAAGATTGTCCGTTATGTGTTGGATGTTCAAGAAATATTGTACACAGAGGATTGTAGAAACTGGGGTATGTTTATCTAATCTTATTATAATAGGGATTATGTCTCTGTTTGTCAATAATCGAAACTAGAATTCTCTTAGTTATTTACATCACATTCTCCATGATTTAATTTTATTCAAATCTGAATTATTAAGAAAATTGTTTTATCTTATTAATACTATTGGCAATATTTATCCGTATTTCTCACCAGTTAGGATTTGACACAAGGCTTTTTTTTATAGTGGAGATTAGAGAAGTGGGGCTCGCACATGAGTCTCGACTCGTGCACTGCTGGTCAATGCTGATCATAGATTCAGTAGCCATAAATGCTTAGTGCAATGTGAATCTATACATGTCATTGTTTGGTCACCTGGTACAAACGCCAGGCGGCCCGGTGCTTGACCGAAACAGCAAATTAATACTTGGGAGTATTTATCCGAGGATTTGACACCAAGTCTTCTTTGTAGTAGTGCTTTAGAGAAGTGGGGGCGGGCTGGAGCCGAGATTTGTGCGCTGCAGGTCAAAGGCCCGAAGGCCAGGTGCAATATAAACTATGTTAGTCATTGCCCACAAAACAAGTTTTTGTATATAAAAATGTTTCAAATAAAACCATTCTCAAGTCTCCTAGCACGAAGCCAGATGACTTGTTGATCAAAGATTCACTTGACTCTAAGGTCTAGTGTTGTATAGCAAAGAAAGATAAACAACGCTTATGTATAAAATACAATCTGTTTCTTTCCTTTTCTTTGTATTACTCGAAATGTACGTACGAGTAGAGTGAGAGGGAATCGGAGACACTCAAGATGTATACTCATAGAGGCGACGGTGCATTTTTTCTGTGAAACCTCTCTGCCTTTCAGCTTCGTTCTACCCTGATCGAAATCATCCGTGGTTTTTATAATTTTTCCGAACGCCCACGCAATCCTCGTGGTCACACCTCCTACCTATACGTTGAACGTGGACACGCCTCCTTCTAGCATGCCACCCACGTTGTTTACGCGGCGGTTCGGCCGGTCTCCCCTGTTTTGGCTGGGGCACCTGCGTCCTGACATTTAGGTACCTGTTGGTGTACTTCTTGTTGCTTTTCTGCTTCGATCATACGACGCTTCTAGCATGTCACCCACGCAATTTACATGGCATTTCCGTTAGGGTTTTTGCGTCCTTTTTACTTTAGGCAATAAGTACATTTTCTGTTATGTCACCCACGCAATTTATATGGCATAGCAAAGGGATCAAGACAATATTCAACATTCTATTTTTTAAAATGTTCACTTGTGAACATTTTTTAACACTTTTCTCCGATAACTCTTTACAACTTGAGGCCCAATGTAAAAGAAACCCAAAAAACAAAACAAAACAAAACAAAACAAAAACCAAGCAAAGCAAAAAAAACAACAACAACAACAGCAGCAACAAAATAAAACAATCATTATAAAATATTGACTAAGTCCCTACAGTTCATTTCTGATATCTCACCCATTTAATGTCATCAAAGAAAGTTCCCTTTTTTGAAAGATGACAACATGCATACATTTGTACAACTTTTGTTAATGTTTTTTTTCTTTTTTTGATAAGTGTTCTCAGTCCCCATAAGTAGATACAATAGTTCCATAAAAACGAAATATGTTCGTTTTCCTTCAGGCTCTATTACACCTGGCAAGATCTCGATGTATGACCAACCAATCAATGGCGGTAATCACACATCAATTATTCTTAGAGATGGTTTCTAAATTGACAATACTGGTTTAATTCTTTCACTATTTGCGACAGACTAAGATTTGTCATTTAAATGTAATAACAGTGAATAAATAAATATGACTGAAATGTTGAAAAGTATTTATCAGAATTATTTTCATAAATTTTCATAAATTTTCATAAATGTGTTATTTTATATGACAATGTTTTTCTATGGAAGTTTTCTAGTGTAATGAACTCTAAAGGGCAATAACTGGCTGATTGATAAGATGTGTCTACTACAAAAAATCGTTTTTGTATGTTTCTTTATATATTTATGTTTTTTCTTTTCCGTTTTTTATTGCCAAAAATACCTTCTTTTTAAAAATTCAATTCAGAAGATACACCATTTACTCAAACATAAGACTCAAAATTTTGATCTCCATAAAGTGAGAGAGGCATATACATTGAATCATCTAATGTATTTCTGAAGTAATGTAAACAAAACATAGAAATTGACAAATTAACAAACCAGTTTAGGTTATTGAAAGTAGATTTTTCTTTTTCAGACAACAATTTGGGACTGTTTTTTTTTTCTAGCAAAAACTTAAGTACATTTATTTCATGTTTCTATCCCTTCCTCTTTCAGCGTCTGTCTATCTTTCAGTCAGTAAATTCATCTGATGATCCCTTCGAGCAAAATCATGGTCCAAGAAAAAGATGTTTAAATGTTAATCAAAATATAATTTGATATTTCTACTGAAGTTTTTAGTTAAACAAGAAGTTTGCCTATGTTAATACTCCCCCTGCTGAGACATTTCAATGCATGCTGCTTATGTTTATCAGTTTTTGAATATATCTCAAACATTGGAAAAAACAGCAGATACTTTTACTAAAATGTCCTATCCTTCAAAGTGGTCTCAGGATAAATTCTGAAACACAAGGACCTTTAGATCCTATGTTTTATGCTCTGAAAACTGATTAAAGTTTTGGGTGAAATCTTATCTATTACTCTTGTTTCTGTATTTATTTACATCTATTTACTACTATGTTGTAAATGCATGGTATAGGATGAGTCAAGTTCAAATCCTGGAAAGGTTGTTTGCATTTTATTTTATTATTAATTTTGTCCAAGCAAAAGTCTGCCCTACTATTTACCCATGGCTGAAGGGGAAAAGGGGAGATTCATGCACTTAACCACTGCTATGAATCTAAAAAACAATAAAACTTCTCTCTCAAAAAGACACCTGAATATCTCAAAGAATTTACCCATTTATATAAATATAATTTATAAATAACAGTAACTTAGTTTTGATACAAGATCATGAGTATTAGTAAACAAGTTAGGATTGAACTTTTGAATTAATCTGAAGGACCCATTTGCTGAACAGTTTGTGGACTGTTATCTCAGCACATCATACATAACCTATTTTGATATGTAGCTCTTTGAAAGTAATGTCTTCTGTTTATTTCCACAGCAATGACAACAAATAAAGGTAGCACAATAATGCCACTGGATACTGGTGTTTGTTCATCAGTGGTGAAAATGGATAACAAATGATAGTTTTTTAACTGAAAACTTAACCTACCATATGATGTAATTGTGCTCCCAGTATATGTTATATAGTTCCTCATAAATATACATCATCAGTAAAAACAGGTGTGAAATAACTGCAAAATCTTACATTTTTTCTCTCTAAGAAAAAATTGTTGCTGCACTTTTTAAAAAAATATCATTATTATTATTATCATTTCTCTTTTAAATGTTCTTTTATTTCTTTTTGGAACAAACAGACAGGCTAATTATTTCTATATATTTTTCAGAAAGTTTTTAATGTTCATTAGAAATGGTTTGCTAACTTGGAAAATATATTACAATGTTTTTTTCTTTTCTGTGATCTTTTTAGAAAATCAATTTCTGATATTCATTTTTATTTACAAATATCTTAATCTTTTAAATATCTAAACAAGAAGTTAAAAGCTGAGAAATTCAGCCTCTTTTAATGATTATTCATGGTAAAATGCATGATTTTTTTTTTTTTGTTTTAGATCTGATTTGATTGTACAAGATTGTTTTTAGGTTTGATGTCTCCCCACAATGAAAAACAAGCAGTTGTCACTCACCTAGAAGGGATGGATAAAGTGAGAGAGGTTTTGAGCCATGAAGAAGAAGGCGAAATAAATAAACAAATTTAGATATTCCATTGATGACCATTCATAGAATTAGTCATTAGAATCAAGAAAGAGTATTAGCTGTACCCCACAAAAACAAAATGAAAGCAAAGAACTGTAAGAAAAAAAAAAGCTTCTGAGAGAAATCTAGGCCAAATGGCTTTAAAAAAGAAGCAAACTATCACATCTTTCCTGATATTTTGACCATTCAGAAAAGAATTTTATTTCCAGAGGAGAAAAAGTGCTGCTAAAGTGAGAAATTAAGTTATTCATTGATATAATTGTTTGAAATATAATTTCTTAATCATTATGACCTTGGTATTTGTGCTGCTACCTTAAAGAATATATATCCAGGTAGCCTGGTTTCTGACTGGTGAATACCCACTTTTTTATTGCTATTGTTGAAAAATGTTATAGATATTCTAGTAGCAAATTTGTCATGTGGCTTTGCTCTAGGCCCAGTAGGCAGATTGGCTATTTCATTATGTGCTCACTAAACTCACAACATTGGCCATTTTGTGATTGGCTCACAACACTCATAACATGTGAAATATCATCATATATAATCTCATAGACATTGCCTCCACACAAAATTTGGAAAGGTATGCACTAAAAGGTATATCTAGCCTAAAAAAATTAAGCAATTAAAAATTAAGTTTTTACCTGGTATCTGGTACTTTTTACCCATCAACCTTTACCTTTTTTCTTTTCTTTTTTTATTCATCCATTAACTGTTGATGACTGGAATATCAAGAGAAAAAAGTTACATTATTTCCCAAGATGGAATTGGCCACTTTATATATTCTATATGCAATTCTTTTATTTTTTAAATCTATTTCAATAGAATATTTTAATCGGTTATCAAATTAACAGGTTGCAAAATAACATCAAAATATTTTCTGCTGAATTTTACAGACGCCACTGGTCCTCCAGGAGCAGTGTAAAATTTACAATCCACTGAGAGTTAATGGGTTTCTGCGGAAGAAGAGAAGCCCAGAATCAGTTTCTTTCCATAGAAAACAGAAAAGTTGCAGTGTTCTCTCAACTCTATGTGAGTACGTTTTAGGAGATATTTTTTCAAGAAAAAGGGACAGAGGAATAAATTTAAGAAGAAACATTAAATTCCTCAGAGCACCACACACAAAATTGTTTCGAAGGAGAGTGGAAGAAATTTAACGAAAAACATTAATTTTCTCAGAGTACCATCCTCCAAATTGTTTACAAGCCCTGGAAAAAAGATATACCTACTGAAATCAAAAAGAAAATTATATCAGCCTGTGAGTGCTCCACGCCAGAAATTTAAAACAGGAGAAGGAAAAAAGAAAAGAGAAGAAAATTGTATCAGAATGAGAAAGAATTACACCAGAAATATGAAACTAAAGAAAGGAAAAAGGAAAGAGAACTTTGAATTCAGACACCGTATTGGTATGCGACCACTAGATGTAGGATCACGCCTTGAGAGTTTCGCTTACCAGCCCGGATTCTAAAGAATCTTACTAACGGTATTTGTCGTATGCCCCTCCAAACGGACGAGTGTGGCACAAGGCCTTTTTTAAGGTGGGTAGCCCAGATACACTCGGCATTCCCCCAAATGCCTCGAGCCCCGTCGGCATTCCCCTAAAAAGGGTGTATCAGGTGCCAGCCGATAAATCTAGCCACTCCAAAGAGGGTTAGAGCCTAAGGGGACGGCCCCCTTGAGGCTCGAGAAATGTCAATCTTAGCCGCGTAACGCGAATGCGATGCCTCCCCGGCACCCACGCCTAGCAGCCTCGACTGACTGACAACTGTATCCAGAGACGTGACACACCCGACCAGATCCGTACCGCTGATACCACAGCCGGCCGAAGTGTGCCCCATCTACAGGACTGGTACAATTGGGTAACTGCACTGCTATCAAATACTTGTATATAAACAGAGCGAAAGTCGTATCACACGACCAGGGCCGCGTGGACAGAAAGTTCGTCCATAAGAAATTTCAGTAGTAATACAATCCTGAAATAGGCTTCTGAAGATAATCCACTTTATTTTGATAGAGTAACTTTCGAAAGACTGGTACTGTTATTGTAAAAAAATAGATTTTTTTTCTTTCTTCGCTGATGCTGCTAGTCAGGGCTGCGGATATTTTCATCATTTCCCGTCGTAGCCGGACGTAGCGTTTTTAAGGGATTGGAGTGGATGGTTTGTTAACGTTTTTGACAGGGCACGACACAAATATTTACCATTACTGCAATGAATAATCCTAAGGATTGAACAACACTAAACCCGTTTAAACGTTTTAAATAGTGAATGGAATTATATTTCATTGTAAATAAGACAAAAGCAAACCAAAGGGTAACATACTACTTCAGTAGGTGATGAAGGATTGAAAAGTAACAACTCCTGGATGCTCAAGGAAGAAAAAAAGGTTCGTCTTACGTTATCTTCAGTAAATTTCTAGAGGAATTAGAACTGAAAGAGTGAAACATCTCAAATGAAATGTCAAATAGATAGAAGAGTCACTTAATGATTTTCAGAAAAAATACTGACGATTGACGCAGAAGAGTTCATTGCAAAAGGCCGATCGACAGGAGTGAATAATAGAACTTATCATCAGCATCTCAAGGGCATACTTCCAGAAGGAACTATGAAAAAAAGATGATACACCCACACTCGAAGAAACACTACATTTAGGCAAAATCTACGAAGCATCCATATAGAACAACTTAGGTACATAACAACGAAGCTACAAACATTGCTATACAAGTCATCGACCAACCAACACATCATTGTAAAGCAAAAAAAAAAAAAAAAAGACTTAATTGAGACAAAAGTTCTACAAAAGGACGTGAAGCCTGTCCAGCATTTGAATTAACATGCAATGCATTTGAATCAATATGCAACGTATGCCGGTTTGCCGGTCAAGCCGAGCAAAATGAAGACCGAGGTCAAGGTCATATCAACAAAAAGTCACGGCACCAATCTCAATACAAGAGGAATTTGTGGGATCGGATTGAATAGGCTTTCGTGTCGATGACTTGAAGGTTTGTCTTTGTATATTTGTCGTATCTCAGTGCCAAAAATCACCGCCACCATTATTTGAGTGTGAGGAACATAATTCGGAATGTATTATGCTTTGATATTTCCTTATGCTAAACGATATAAAACAATTCAAGACAAATGGACAATAACATGTTAATTTCGTTTGGAAATTTAATCAATGTATACAGGAATTCATGAAATACTAAGAGAAAATAATGGAAAGAAAATCCTATCAAGTTAAATTGTGAATGAAAGTTGTTGCATGAAGACCTACGTCCATGCATGATATCTTGTACGGTATGACACGAGGTTAGTTGAAACGAGAGATCCCCCTATCTTGTCCGTGCTTCTTCTTGTCGAGGTTGGAACAAAGAGACAGATAATGCTTCTTTGGCCATTAGAAATACAATTCTAGAAAGCAAGAGATCTAATCCCTATAAACCCATACGAAAAGAGGCAAACCATCCAGACTGATACTGTGTACAACACACAAGGACAAGAAGAATAGGTTGAACATCTAACATTTAGTAGCATCAAAATATCTTCCATTTATCAACAGAAGAATGAAGTCTTATAATATAATATAATATAATATAATATAATATAATATAAGACTACCGAACAGAAGTGGAATACACAGACTGTGCTTAAGAATAGATACAGGTGCTCAATGAAAACACACTACCATTTTGCAAAATTAAATCCAGACAATTTTCAGAATTAGAAAACAAAAATGAAGAAAACTAAACTGGTAGCATACTATGCTCCTCATCCCAATGGGGCAGTAGCATCAGTATTCCATGCAAACAAAACAGCTCATTCTGCATAGTGAATGCACAAGGATCAACATTTCTAGGACTCCTTTTGCTAGAAATACTTAAATTAATGACACTACACTGTACAATAAAAAGAAAAAACACAAATGATCAAAACATACTACAAACCCATGAGAACTAAAATTACTAGAATTGAAGAGCCGAGATCCAACAAATGGATCTTCCAAAGACGAAATAGAGTTTAAATAAGAGATGCAGGAGCAGCTACTCATAAATATGTTTGCTTCCAAGAAACAAAATTTCACAATTTGAAACTAGCATTATTTATTTTAAAACACAAAGCAAATCTACTATTACTCCATTACCAAAAGAAACACAACAGAACTTCAAGGGTATAACTACTAACCAGCTGTATTAGTATAACTACTAATGACTGTCACTGTCGGCCATAAACTTCTCTTCCACTCGTTAGCATCAAACATACCAAACTGATGTTTGACAAACAACACCTCAGATTGGAGAACTCTGGCATTCCTAAGTATTGACACTTGAACTAATAACTATAATTCTTTTTAATTGGTAAGTAGCATGTAACAATATCATAGGAACTTTTTTCCTATGTTTACTGGTTTATGTTTAAGCTCATCAATGAACTGATACATTAGAACACATCACTTTGAGTCCTGGCACAAGATACAACTCATCAGATAACTCACTGACTATAAGCTGATGTTAATACTTGTAATATAAGAAGAGTTGTTTTTGACTAGATTAATTCTAACAACAACCAAATTCTTCACTGATAGTCTGAATAGTTGTCCAGGAAAAGTAATGACAATTAACATGAAAGAAATACAAGCCAAAATTAGTTATGGCTGACAAAATGATGCTATTCGAATCAATTTTCCTCTTATCTATATTTTTGGAGAAAGATAAAACTAAATATAAAAAATACTTGTAAGTTGTGATAAAGACTTTACCAAAATAGTTATCTGATATGATATTATGGGGATAATATAAAAAGAGAGTTATTGCACTTGGACAAACTTACAATGTGCTTTAATGATGATTGCTTGATTATTGCTGTAATAATGAGCACAATGGACCATCATGATTTATAGCAAAGATACCAAAGTAGTTGAACCAAAAATTGAGACTGCTTAAAGAGCCAAATTTAAAAATTGCAGACAATTGGAAATTATGCCACAAACAAGAGCCTGAAAAACAAACAAAAAATGCAATTGAAAAAATGAATTATCTTTTCGTAACTTTTTTGACATGAAGGACAAAAATAGAATTCTATAAAAGAACAAAGAGTACTAAAAAAATATGAATGAATAAATAAACAAATGAATAATGTGAATTGAAAAAAGAAGGAAAAACATTTTTTTCTTTTTTATTAAAACAATTCAGAGAGAGGAAAATCAATGTTCACTTTTTTACAAAATCTTTATTGTTGGTGTTCTTTTTTTAGATCAAAGTATCTCAGGAATATACACAAAAATGTAGATCTGAGAGTATTTAAAGAGTCTCCTTAGACAAAAATAATTAACATATAAGATTTTTGTTAGTTTCAGCCTTGAAACCTTACTAATAAGAGATATACAGTGGAAAGTTAAGCATCCAAAAATTAGAGTTTGGTAGATAAATCATTTTTAGAAAAGATAAAATAAAAATAGATAGGATAAGATGGTAAACAAGAGAATCATGATTCATAAGTTCATCCCAAAATAATTCCTTGTATTTTTTTGTCTCTTTGCCTCTGAGCTTGGTAAGAAGATTAGCCTTAAATAGTTTAATTCAATTCCCATTGTAAAACTGGACAAAAGTTGGCTTCAACTAACAAGTGTTGATTTGGTTGGTGCAAAAATAATTGTAGTTTTTGATTATAACTTTAAAAACAATATATCTCAGCTTAGAAGAAAATTAATCTAAAAAGAACCATCAGAATTCATCCATTATTACCAACAACAGGTGAGTTTACTTATTCTGGCAGCATAGAAATCTAGAGTCCTGGAAGTGATGAGTTGTTCAAAGGTATTTTGAGCTGTTTCTAGGCTATTAAAGACATTTTTATAGATAGAATTATCGAGATTCTTGAAGAAGTATTATTTAGTAAAGTGTTTTGGGAAAGAATAGAAAAAGATGGATTTATAAGAATGAAGTGTCTTTTCATTCCATTTCTTTTTCTGTTTATATATATATATATATATATATATATATATGTGTGTGTGTGTGTGTGTGTGTGAAAGCATATATATATATATATATATATATAATCCACAGACAGACTGTTTCATTGTATCACAACTCTTCAGGGTGGCTAGACATGCAGGATGCTTCATGCTGGGATTGAAACCCACCTAACTTTACACTAGACTTATATATATATATATATATATATATATATATATCTATATATCTGTGTGTGTGTGTGTGTGTGTGTGTGTGTCCCACTAAAAGAGAGAGAGAGAGAGAGATGGGGTCCTCAACCATCATCAAAGGATATCAACATTCTTCATGCTAATGAGTGTTAATTTTCTTTCTTTGTGCATCTAGTATATAACAAAAATGGTTGTTAGTCAAAGAGAAGTCTGGTGAATAAGTTGGGTAAGAAAGTGTTTTGTAGCCATTTTTGTTCAATTTCTTCGGAGTCATTTGTGTCTAGCATAATAATGGAGAAGATCTGGTAATTTTTTCATTGTCCAATACTGGCCATAAATAATTGTCATATACAATTCTTTTTTATTCATGTAATCAAGAAATTGAGCATTTATATTCTGACCAAGAAGCACAGAGTAGACTTTGTAATGGTGATTTCTCTTTAGCTGATGTTAAATTTTTTGAATTTTTAATTTCATGCAAAATGTAAAATGATTGTTAAATGGTTACTGCTTAGTTTTTCTACAACTTCTTTGATACTTCAATGCACTGGTCTAGCACTTTAGCCATAATGCTATGGGGACTCACTCCCCTGTAACTTTTTTAGTTGTGAGTCTAATTCAATTGTTTGTCATCAATTACAGGAGGATATCCATGATCCTCTTTATTTTCATCTTGCTTTAGCTTTTGGAAACTATGTTCCTTTGACAGTCCCTTGATTGATATTGTAAACCCTTTCAGCTGCTTTAGGTCCTATTTTCAATTCATTAAAATTTTCTTTTTTTTTGTAATTTGCTAAAAATAAACAAGAATAAACAATGAAAAACAGACTAACACTAATCAGTAGAACAAAATTACTCCTTGAAAATGGAATATAACACAAATATAGTTAAATGATAGTTTATATGCATCAAAGTCCAAAATAAGAAATGGAGGTAAAAAGAATGCAATTGTCATGCACCCGAGAGACTGCAGCTATTTTATGATACTGGGGTTTCGTAATAGGTTTTTATCCCCCATATGTAACTCTGACTGCTTTGGAATTCATTGTTTTTCCCACTCCTAGACTGGTTTCCATGTGAAGTTTAAAGAGCCAAAGCTTCTCGACTGAAATCTGTCATTGTTGTCAAAAGAGGATTTAGAATCTATAACATACCATACAGAAATTCTATATTTAATTGACTGAAAAAGTTTCAAGAAAAAGGTTCCATCAATGAATTTGGATGGCCAAGTGAACAATTTTAAATATAAATAACACATCCATACAAAACTGCTCCTAATTCTTTCATTTACCTTTTAATATATTCTATTATAAACCGGGACATTGGCCCAGCGGTTAGAGTGTTTGCCAATGGCCCGGGAGACCTGGGTTCAATCCCAGGTCGAGTCATACCAAAGACTTTAAAAATGGAACTTGATACCACCTTGCTTAACACTCAGCATTATAAGGTACGGTTCAAGGGTAAAGTGGAGCAATCCAGGGAATGGAGTAGCGCCCTCCCCTACACCTTGGTGTAGTAGCTATCGAAAAGGGAGCCTTCGGGTCACCCTCGACTATGGTCGCTAACTTTACTTAACTATATAGCTCTAAAGTATCAAAACTTTTAAATTGTACAAGAACACAGACATATGTACCAAAGCAAACACACTTTCACAAACACCTATTTATCAACCTATCTATCTATCTTGTTAATCTCTATTGAAATCTTTGAAGTTTTTTAAGTTTAAGGCCATCATGAGAAGGTGTTTATTTAAAGCCTATTTATATTTCAAGACTGATAGACTTCTGGATGTTAGGGGATTAACATTTACATTTACATTTACATGTATTAAAATCAAATGTTTTTTAATGGCATTTCATTCTTTAGAAATATTTACAAATTTGAAAAAGATTGAAACTTTAATTGAATAATGGACCTTTGCATTCAAGGCATTGAGAGCACTAACTCTGCTGAATGATTCATATTCTGTACATGGATCAGTCAAGGTTTTCTTGCACTAAGCTCGACATTGGAAAACATTCCCATTGGGTCCAAAAATGTCACTATTAAGACCAATTCAAGTATACACTGAGACTTACAGGCATAAACTAAGAGACTGAGGCAGCAGACTGAGAGGTGAAAGGTAGAGAACAGATACTACTGAGATCAGGAGTAAGAGATGCAAGCAAGGGACTGAGTTACTTCCCCTGGCATTATTTTTTTACCATGACTGTCCCAAACCTTTCCGTCCAGAGATTGATCTTGTAAGCCATCAGAAAACGGATCATGATCACCCAGTAATTCTCTCCATACTTGCTAGCTATGATGACATTGATGTATTGAACAAAACCAGTTTCTGTTCAAAGCATCATTCACAAAGTAACCAATAAAAATAAAGCTATGGTCAGTGACTTTTAAGGGTATTTTCTTCCCTTTACTTAATCAAATGAAAAATTTGTAACTATTATTAATGTTTGACTTATACGAGGGTCAGATAGGGGGAACTTTTTTGACTGAAGAGGGACCTGTTATATATACAAGGGCCTGTCAATAGATAGGGGGAGTTCTTTTGACTGGTCCTATAATATATACAAGGTTCATTCAATAAACAAGGAGAACTTTTTAGATAAAAGCAAAATTATTTTTTCCTCAGAACTTTTGGCATCAATGTAAATTCTGCATCATAGAAATTATCTTAATCTCTCAAAAATATTTATTCTAAGGCTATTCAAAATGGTGACAGATCAAACAGAGTGTTCTAGGCTTGAGCAAAAGTCTATCATCAAAATTCTAGTGGACGAAAAGTGCAAACACTGTGAAATTTACAAAAGAATCTCCATGTGAGAAGCATGTTTAAAAAAATCTTTAAAAATGGCCTAAATATGTGTTTGTCTAAAAAGACAGTCCATGGAGTGGAAACACACTGACTCTCAAGTAAAGAAAAAGTTCTGAGTGCAGTAGTCAGTAAAGAATGTCATGATATCTTCTGAGACATGAAAGAACCTATCATTATAAATTTCCTTGAAAAAGGAGTAATATAAACCGTGCTTCTTTTTGCCAATTCGTTAGATAGAAAAAAGTTAAGATGTCATGAGACATCTATTTAGCTTTCTCTAATGTATTTACATATATAAGAATAATATTATCTTGAATTCCTCTTATTAAACAAAACATTGTCAAACATTGTTAATTTGCTTTACTTTTATCTTATTTAATTAGTTTTTTTAATTATGTTTGTGTTATTTGTAGTAAGATCATTAATTTTTATCATAATTAGATGAAGTATTATCAACCATGATTCAATTTTTTCTAGTGTTTATTCCATCTTCACTTCTGTATCTTTTCAGGATCTCAACTTTAACCTGGTATAATTACTAATAAAGGTATGAAATAATCAATAAATGAAAAATTGCTTAAAGCAAAATTGACTGTTGAGTTTGTAGGATTGATTCTAATATTTGATTTTTTATTCATGAGGTGTTAGAAACTCTTTATTCTTTGGTCATCTTCCATTTTCAAGTTGTATATTTCTTTTAGAGATTTGGATGCATAATCTTTGAATTATTGAGAATTTCTTGTTTTAGGAAACTTTGGAATGCATTTGGATAAAACACCTTGATGTCAGAGCACATGAATAATATAGATTGATTACAATATTTTATTTTTTGATGTTCAGTATCCAAGTCTTTTTATGGCTACCTTAAAATATCTTTTATTCCTCATGCATTTAACTAGCTCCTTTATTTGATGCATGTATAAGATGTGTTAAAAAGTATTTAGTCTAAAGCAGTACTTTCCCAAATTGAAGTGAAATAAATGAAACATCCACTTTCTTCAAAATAGTTTCCTTAGCATTTAACACTCCTCCCAGTGAATTTTTAACTGGTTGAAGCATCTCTGAAGCTCTGCTCTTCTGATATAGTGTAAGCTGCAATATTGAATTTCTTTGAATGTTCTTCACATTTTTAAGTTTTACACTTAAGATGAATTTTCGGTTGAGGAAGCAAGAAAAACTCATGGAGAACCGAGTTTGTGGATTATGAAGGATATTTCACTTATATTATCTTTTGTTTGTTCAAAAACTACTGAAAAAAGTATCATAACAACTGATCAAAAAGGCAAGGTTGTTCCATTTGTTAAGCAAGTTGAGTTTTCACTGAGATATCAAAAAGGTACTTGCAAACAGAGAGAATGCTTCATAGTTGTATATGGAGTCGAATGTGTCCACTTATACCAATTTGCATCCCAGTCGGCTGAGGCTGTAAAATATACTGACTGCATCTCTGCAGGGGTGTAAGACCCTCACACTGAATGTCCTAAACATAACATTAAACAATCTAATGAAGAGGCTCCAGCCTTGGAAATTTGGGCCATGTGGAATACCCCTTCATTGCCATTGCTCCCGAGTCCACTCTGACCAGGAGTGTAAGCACCTGATAGGGTCCTATCTATGGGTCAAATAGAACTGCTTGACTATTTAAACTGAGTGTAAAACAAATGACTGATGTTTAATTGAATTGTTTGTTATACATAGCAATGCTTGGCACCATTTAACAGTGAGCCAAAAATGAGCTCAATCAGGTTTTAAAATGTTATCAACAAAATGTGTTTACAAATCATTTATACTTGATATATATATATAAATAGGATTTGGCATTAAAAAACCCTACAATAATTGATATGCCATAAAACCAGACCAAACCAAACCTTTGTACCAATTTGGTGCAAGCTTCACTGTTGTCACCGTTCACAAGCCTCTCATTAGAGCAAGCTCCCAACAACGAGAATGGAAAGATGGCGTCTATGTCTCCTGCCATATGATATAAACCAGGAGACTACATGAGTCATTATCCTCACGAAAGACCCAAACATGACAACACTGCGTATGTAGTAGGAAATGCGAAACCAAAATCTATGACGGTACAGGTAGTGAAGAAGGCGACAGGAGAAGATTCTCAACTCCAGAAAGTAATGCGAGCAATACAATTGAGTTACTAGAAAGATAAATAAATAACCGACTTTGTTCAATTCTAGGATGAATTACCTATCCACGATGGGCTAATACTGAGACAACAACGAATCATCATCCCCACCACCCTACATCAGAAAACAGTTGCTGTTGCTCACCAAGCACATCAAGGGATCGGGAAGACCAAGCCGTGCATACGTGAGAAGGTGTGGTTCCCAGGAATAGACAAGCCTGTGGAAAGTATTGTAAAGTCATGCATACTATGTGAAGCTTCTTACTCTACATCACGTGAGCCTTTGCGGTCTATACCGCTACCTCCGGAATCATGGAGCTTCCTGACCATTGACTTTGAACGATCGTTTCCCTCAGGAGACTCCCTGCTTGTTGTCATCGACGAATGCTGTCTCTTCCCCGAAGTAGAGATTGTCTCTTCAACCTCGGTTAGGACAATCGTCCCAAAACTCGAGGCCATCTTCTCCCGTCAAGGAATTCTCTCCACAATAAAAACAGATAATGGTCCCCAACTCCATATTAAAGAAAACTCCATATCAAGTTTTGGAAAACGAAGGAGAAAAATTCCACCCCTCTGGCCCGAAGCAAACAGGGAGGTTAGAGGGATTCATGACTCCACTCAACAAAATCGTACCAAAGACACTTTCAACGGGAGATCTCAACTATCTACATTTTTCGACTACATCGAGCAACTCCCCGCATATCCACAAAATGTCTGGAAAAAAGATATGTGAATACATTGACAATTAGAGGAGAACCTGGCTCTCTACACTACAACCGGATGAGTATGTTCTGGTAAAACAAAAACAAAACTAAACTAAAGAAATAATTTCACACCACCCTCTACCTTACATACTCACGCAAAAACTGGGCAACATGGTGACAGCGCAACGGGGTAACGATAACATCAACTTTCACCTCCTCTCACTTCAAACCAAACTAAAGAATGAAGCCCACTTGCATGGAAGAAGAAGAAGAAGAAGAAGAAGAAGAAGAAGAAGAAGAAGAAGAAGAAGGTAAACATATTCTTACCAACACATATCCCTCTATCACAGGATTTAACAATAAACCCCATGCAGCCAAAATCTCCTATCACACAACCCGAAACACGCAAGACCAGCTCTGATCAATATAACAGACCACAACGCAAGAGACGTACTCCGAGATTTCTAAAGGACTATGAAACATTATATATATATATATATATATATATACTTAAACAATTATACAAATCAGGGAGGAATGTGGTATTCATCACGCTGTGTCTTTTTTGTCCCTTCTTTAAACACAATAGGCACGATCCATGTCAAAGGCCCCTACCATGAAACACACCTTTCAAACGAACCACCAACATTCTTCATTACCTCACTTAACTCTGGAAAGTTTAACTGTTCACCACAAATCTCGATTCTAACTGTTTTATGGTTGATTCTTAAATTGATTCAGACACTGAGATAAATTTGTTCATTGAAACTATATCAAACAAACTTCATCAGTGTCCAAAACTGAAGTCAACCTCAGTTACTGTCGCTTGCCTACAAGACTAGCTGTTATATTCTCATGTGCCGTATCATAACGACACAATAATTAAACAGAAGCAGGAAGACTTCTTTATAAATATATGTACCTCTCACTTTATTGCAAGGGTTCGAAAAGGGTTACTCAAGGTTTGCGTGTGAGAGGGAGTTGGAGACCGAACAGAAACTGCAATATTTTGACCCTCACTCTTATGGCCGTCACGTTATGTCTTTCTTGTTCTCCTGATGCTCAACCGGAGGTCCAGAGGCCCACTCTGCTGGGTGATGGCTTCCTTTACTGCATCTTATCAGCAACTTCTCTGGTCCCCAAACTCCATCGGGGTTTTACCTACCACATCTCGTCTATCACTCCATCTCCAACTGTCTGCAACTCGAACTCAACTGCGTTATATAATAGTTCAACGCCCACTCGATCGCCCACTCGATCTTTGAAATCGCATGTTTGATCGTCATCAAGCGGAAATAACTGTCATGCAGTTCAGAGGTCACTCTCTTCCGGTGCATCAACTCCCAAGTATTCGTATATAAACCAAATGGCTCTCAAATTTTTGTTGATATACATAATGTAAAATACTTCTCTAAGATTGATGCAAGTAATGGCTTTTAGCAGATTCATGTCGATTAGGATAGTGCAAAACTGTCCACGTTTTATATTCCCTTTGGTAGTAATAGATTTTCTCACCTGCCGCACTGTATACCTAGTGCAAGCGAGATATTTCAGATTGAAATTGGCAGTGTCATTGAGCAAGAAATATTCAGACTCGGTTTGTGTTTGGTAGGCTAGGTAGCAGTTACGAGTATGATAATCACTATTGTGAGTTCAGTTCTTACACCTGTGCCTTGTTCCATCCTCAGCTAACCTTAGTAAATATCAATTATACTTTATGCCTTTTTATTTTCAGTTCTTTTTTTTTTTTTTTTTCAATCTTATAGCTCTGACAGTGTAAAAACCTTTTTTTGAAAAACTCGTTCGCCGTGAGAAGACCAACGGTTCGCTTTTCTAACTACAAAATAGCAGATTGTAAAGTATTTTGGTTCTCCCACCTGGATGGGCGAGTCTCTGAGACGTGTTGACTAGAAGTTGCCAATTTATTTAGTTGCTATCTCGAGGAAAAACAAACCCGAATAATTCAGGTCTAAAGGACCTGTAGTTTCCGAACAGAAAGAAAGAAAGAAAGAAAGAAAGAAGACAACAAGAAAGGAAAGAAAGAAAAGGGTAAACTCTCACCACAGGCAACAAAAAGGAAAGAAAGAAAAGAGTAAAGAAACGGAAGAAAAAGAATAAGATGCCGACAATTAAAATACAACCTCCCTCCACATACAAAGAAAGAAAAAGAAAGAAAGAAAGAAAAAAGAAAAGTGTAAAGAAAATCAGAAGAGGTCACCGACTAAATAAACAAACTTTCCTTTTTCTGATTCTAAGAGAGAAAGAAAAAAGAAAAAAGAAAGAAAAAGGAACTGGTTTCAGCCGCTTAGAGTGAAGTAAGATACATGTGATTTTAGATATTATTATTCATGTTACCATTGTTTTATGTTTTGTAAATGAATATAAGAGATATGTCATTTTTGCGTATGTTTTTGATGCTGCTTTTGCTTTGTTTTGTCAATGAATTAATTCTTGCATAGAGACTGATATGCAACCCACTAGCTGTAGTCTGTTTTTGACCACTTTATTGAATAAAACATTTGTAACTTGTGTAATAAGCGTCTCGTTAGTTTTTAGCTTCGACTTATTCATTTTTAGCATTGGCACCTTTACGTTCAGTAGTTTATTTTTTGTTTTGTTAATTTGTTTTAAAGTCTGTTTTTGGTAACGACCCTACCAAATTTCGACATCTGTTTCTTGAGAAAATAAATGTTGTCTGTTTCATGAAATAAGAAACCGTAAAAAAGACGGCATTTAATTCTTTTTTCATTTGCATTTCTCTGTTTAATATCTAATATGTCAATTTTATTTATTTTCTTTTTCTAGCACTCTTCGTCTATTTCCCTATACCAAGCGACATCTTTCATTCAAATTTATACTCATAAAAAATTAGTTTTGTTGAGAAATTTAACTCACAATACAAATAAGTAGCTAATTCAACTAATTGGCACTTCTGTTAAGATGTCATATCAATTCAAAGAAAATTAAAGCAACGTCTGTTCACTTATACAAATTTTGAAAAAAAATTACATTGAGTTAAAAGAATAATCGAAGAGTTTGTTGAAACACACTTGTAACTGCTCAGGTATGTTTGCCGCCAAAAACAGGTCAAGTGTTTAATGGACAACTAAGATCAATAACGCAAGACATCATCAAGGACTTACTGATCCGTTAAAAAACGTGTAAATACACGTAGAAGTAACTTTATGTAATGCTCGTTTGTTTTAAATGCGTGAAAATATGGCTCCTTAATACTTAGAAATGCTCTCTCTTCATTTCTTTTGTTGGGTGTAGCTCGATAAGACACTGAGCATATAAAATCTTACCCAACCAGATGACAGTTTTTAAAAACATATTTATAATAGATTTTTATAAAAGTTATATCATTAAAAAGGAGAACTAGAAGAGATGAGATATAAAATTGTTTTCTTCTATTGTGTAGAATTCTCCCAGGATTTATTTTTCAACATACTATATACCTTTATGATACAATGATGAGATATGGAAAATTACACATGCAAAAATATTTCCATAATTTTTCATAAACTATTTTATAAATAAATAATAAATGTTTTAGTAATTAATTGTTTTTAGCATTGTTTTAAACGATGACAGTATTCAATACTTAAAATATTTCAATTGATTTTCTGTTTGTTTTTTGTTTTTTTTCCACTTAAATGTTTCTATGTAATAAATAATTTTTAGATGTACATTTTTTTTAATTCGTGGAATTATATTGTAAATTGAATTACCATGACATGAAAATGCAGCAAACACTTGCGCGCGACATACGGAACCACTGGACAGCCGTCTCGACCTTATTTGGTATCATCAGTAGTCTATACCGTGAACTTCATCACTGGAGATCGAACCAGCGACCACAGAATACAGTGCCAAAACTCCACCACTGAGCTACCGGTCCACATTGCTCAGAAGTGATGCCAAATTAACTATTGCGCGGCCAATTAACCTGAATGTATCTAGTAAGTTACATCCGTACTCTTTACAGGGGACACGGTCACCTCCAGGGCCACGTCTTCCCAAGTGGATTGGAAATATGCATCCACGTAATTATTATAACCTCAGGGACAAGGAAATAGATGTACATTTTTTTAGGTAGAGGAATTATATTGTAAATCGAATTACTATGACCAGAAAATGCAGCAAACACTGGAGATCACCGTATACACTGCTGATGAGATCTAATGAAGTCGAAACAGCTGTTCAGTGGTTCCGTATGTCGCGTGCAAGTGTTTGCTGCATTTTCTGGTTCTGGTCATGGTAATTCAATTTACAAAGTATCCTTGATATAGTAATATCTTCTTCTTCTTCTTCTTCTTCTTCTTCTTCTTCTTCTTCTTCTTCTTCTTCTTCTTCTTCTTCTTCTTCTTCTTCATAATAATAATAATAATAATAATAATAACCTGGATATGGCTAAAAAAGAGAAACCTAACGAGATAAACTGAATTTATTTTTATAGTAGCACAAAACAGCGCCTTAAGATTAATTATATCAAAGCGAAAATTGATAATACGCAGCAGAATAGCAAATTTGAATTATGTGGAGACAGTGATGAAACGGTGAATGATGTTATAAATGAATGTAGCAAACTGGCACAAAAGGAGTACCAGACTAGGCATGACTGGGTAGGAAAGGTAATCTACTGGAAATTGTGCAACAGATTAAATTTTGGTTAATAAGTAAAAAATGATAAATGACAACCAGAATCTTTCCTAGAAAATGAGACCCATAAATTCTCTGGGATTTTGAGACACAAATGGATAACTCAATCGGAACCAAAAGGCTAGACCGAGTGATTATTTGGAAAAATCTTGTTATCTAGTGGATTTTGCTGTCTTAACAAACCACAGAGTGAAACTGAAAGAAAGCAAACCGATAAACAAATACTTGAACCTGTTGCGGAGCCGATAGGCACGTCGACTTCGCAAATGATTTAAGTTAAGCGAGCGAGTAATGACAGCCAAAGACAATGAAAAAAACAAAGGCAAGGTAATAAAGATGACAATTTATTTTCGGGTTTACAAGTGCGTATGTAAATTTCACGGTAGTTTTGTCTTCCGCTGGATGGTTGGTGTCGGTAGCTGGGATGGTCGAGTCGTAGATAGGTGCAGCTGGAGGTTCAATGCGGGTAACTGACGTTGGTCGAGTCGTAAAAATGTAGCTAGATGATCGTTGCGGGTAGCTGATGTCGTTCGTGTCGTAGAAGTGCAGCTGGACGATCGTTGCGGGTAGCTGATGTTGGTCGAGGTTGGTAAATCGATGTCCCGGTTTTGTCAGTGCATTGTGTTAACCGGGGGGATGTCGATGTGGTTGCTCACCCGTACAGCGAGTCGTACGTGGGCTAGATGCTGCAATGCTAGAGCAGTCCGTGCAGCGAATCGTACGTGGCCTGGATGCTGCATTGCTGGAGCTTCGTGGTCTAAGTTGTTGTTGGCACCTTGGTTGCGTAGAGTCGAGCGAGTGCGGTGACTAAGACTTAACCGTGTCTTAGTACTATGGACCAAGTGAACGGACGGGAAACTGTAGCTAAGGTTTGCCAGTCCTTAGCACATACGAGGTCGAGCGAGCGAATCGGTGAAGCTAGGGCTTTGTCGCACCTCTAGCTGTGCGGACGTATCGGAGACGATAGTTATGGCTTTGCCGTGCCAAAGCTCTGCGGTATCGAGCGAACAGGCCAGGAGGCCGTGGCTAAGATTTGTGGTATCTTAGCGCTGCGCAGATAGGGAAGCGGTAGCTAAAGGCTAACCCGTGCATTCCGCGCTGCGCAGCCAAACGGTCGAACGGACAACCGAACCTACCGAATGGTTAAGACCGGATGGTCTTAGAGTCCTTTTCGTGTTTGCCTCCGGGTCGTCTACTTCGACGAGTCTGTAAGGACCGTCAGATATACTCCAACCCACGACCACGGCCTTGAAGCAAGGCGAATGCGACCACAAGAAGTGGGACTCGAGCTTTGTAAAAAAAAAGAACGTGCCAGGAAGTTAGCCAAATGCAACCCCGAGATGCAGGATTCAGTATTGGGGAACCTCGCCCTGAGAGCGGGCTACAGAGAGCTTCGTAAAACGAACTTTGTTTATTTCTGAAAGAATCATATACAAAAAAATGTTTTCTAGTGAGCACAAGGTCCAAAAAGTTTGAGGGAAAGGGGAGGGGGCGAAATCAGTATTGTCCTATGGAGCCCTAGCTAGTCACACTCGTCGCCCTCAATCATCGTTCAATCGTTTTATTCGATCATTCTATACAATAAATTCATCCCCCCACCAGACATGCAACAATGACCAAAAGCCTCATTCGCTCCATGAAAACCCTACTAAAAACCCCGATGAAATTAAATGGCATATATACAACGGATGAAAGATAACGAGGGATTGGAGAAAAAGCCCCAAAGTAAACAAAACGTAAACCCCGGTTGATTTCCCTCCCATCCCCGCTTCTATGATGTGGAGAGTCGACTGTTTTTCGGTACTTGGATAAGATAAAAAAAAAAGCCGAACTATCCCTATAGGGGAAGGACCTAAAGACTAATCGGGATAAAAGAACAGACGGAAAAGGGTGCGGCCAGGAAAAGAGGATAAACATGAAAAGCAGAAATATGACCAAGAAAAAAAACAAATCTTGAAAAGACCTAGTATCTAAACGGTGGGGACAATGACACACCTCAAACCATTAACTAGGGGGTCAAAATTTCAAGTAGTACTAAAAGTTACTACTTATCCTGAGTGGGGTCCCGAAGGACCATCGTCGCCATGCGCAGGCAGAGGAGGCAAGGATACCTCCAACGTTGCCCCCCTGCATACGACCAGTTTGACCCAAGAAGGCTGGTTGCTTGTGTCTCCGACTTCCCTCGCTCTTCCGACTGTTTCGGGAGGGCTTCATTTTTGTTTCTACCGGTTTCTCCAGTAGGAGAAGATGGGTCATAAGGATGAGACAGGTGATGAGGGGGAGAAGAAGAACCCTCCATGATTGCAAGTTAGCAATCAGGAGAGTAAACGTGATTTCTTATGAGAGACCTAACTAAATGCAAAAAAAAAAAAAGAAGAAGAAAATACTAACAATGAAAAAAGAAAAGGAGGGATGGATCAACTGCCTACTAGCCGCGAGGTTACTTATATATGGCAAATAAAGTAAACCTTTGCAACCAGGAAACTGGGGACAATAATGCCGGCCAGCAACTGGAGCTAGGGTAGGGAAGTAGGGATCAACTAGCGTCCCATTGCCAGACAAAAAAAGGTGCCAGTAACTTAATACTTATCCACAACATGCAATGGAATTTATACAAACAATACAGTATCAACACAATATCAATACAAACAATCAAGACAATCAATACAATAAAAAAACAATGATCAAAACAACAAGACAAAAACAACAAAGATAGCAAAGTAATACGCAAAGAATCAACAACGCGGTCAAAAGGATAAAGAGAGTGCCGTTTAAAGGAAAACTAACTCTGTTAATTCTAAAAAATCATATACAAAAAATATATGATTTTGGTGAGCACGAGGCCCAAAAAGTTTAGGGGAAAGGGGAGGGGCAAAATCAGAATTGTCCAAAGGAACCCTAGCTTGTCACACTCATTTAATAAGACCAAAAACAAGCCGAAACTATCCCTATAGGAGAAGGACCAAAAGACTAATCGGGATAAAAGAACAGACAGAAAATGGTGTGGCCAGGAAAAGAGAATAAACATGAAATGCAGAAATATGTGACCAAGATCCTCAAAAAAGGTCAAGGACTCACAAGTGGTAAAGGGAGAAAAATAGGGAATGGGGAGGATCTTGAAAAGACCTAGTATCTAAACTGTGGGGACAATGACACACCTCAAACCACTAACAATGGGGCCAAAAAATTCTAAGTAGTACTAAAAGTTTCTATTTACCCAGGGTGGGGTCCCGAAGGGCCCAGACCATCGTCGCCATGTGCAGGCAGAGGAGGCAAGGATGACTCCAACGTTGCCCCTTGCATACAACCGGGCTTGCTGCATGCACCCACCTTTTGCTGAATGTTATGCGATCCAAGCGTCTTCTATTGCATCTAATCTTGACCCTAAGCTGATGCATAAAAAACAAGATCAGATCACGATAAGAAAAATTTGCATCCTCATACAATCCCTTGTTTCGCGTCTGCCAAATCTCCATTCTAGCCACGTCTAGGATCACGAAAAACACCACACGCTTCTCACCCTGAAACGGAGGATCAACATTGTCCATAACGTACCCAACGTCGAGCAGCACGAGCTGATGCGAACCGTCACTCATCGACGTGACTCGAGAACAGGCGAACCCGCACGCAGTAGTAGAAGGCGTGCAAAGTCGTTTCCTCTAGATCACTACCGCAGCGGGGGCAGTCAGTCATGTCCACCAAGCACGCTCTGTAACCCCAGTCGTTGAGGGCTAACGCATTCCGAGCTAGCCGTGAGGTGAGCGGGAACTCAGAGTTGTTCAGGAAGCCCGAACCTGGCGCCCAATTTCACTGGGAGCGAATTTCCTCCATCAACCAACCGAGCCGTTTACTCGAGGATCCGAAGTGGAACCCACCACTAGCCCTCGATACAGCTCCTTACGAGACCGAGAAAGGTCACTGGACCGAGGAAGGTTTCAAACAGTCCTGCGGCACTCACGGACGAACGGTGCTACGACGGTCTTCAGCCTCAGGATTCGACCTCAGGCGAGGAAAGCCGTCTCTCACCTTAAAGCCCCACACCGCGTCTGTCGTTAACGGTCGCCCTAGGTAAGCCAGTCTCTCGGTGAGCCTGTGGCTTTTGAGGTCCGGCATACCCAAACCCCCATCGCGAGGACGTTGATAGCAGACCTGTCTACGGACCAACGGGCTTCGACCTTTCCAAAGGAGCTTGAAAAGAGATCGTCCCAGCGCCACCTGCTGATCCTTAGGCAGAGGGAGTATGGACGAACGGTAAAGGATCAAGGGGAAGAAGTCAGGCAACCACCCTCGATTCTACCTTAGCCAGTACTTCGGACCAATTTCGCTCCAGCTGGAGGCCGGGCCCGAACCACGCCCCGAGGATGCTGATGGGTCTGTCACTCCAGCGGAAAGGCACTGGCAGGTGCACCCCCCACTCCAGGCACCCACGGAGCAGGGGCTCCAAAGCGAGAACATAGAGAAGAGGAGACAAATGCAAATTATCTTGGATCGATCTTCCCTTCACAGCGTAGTTAAACTCAGAGCCGATTAGATCACTAATGACAAGCCGCAAACGGTTCGCCAGGACCCGGGCCAAAATCTTTAACTGTAGTGGAGCTTGCTGTGGAGGAGGTTGAATCTGAGGAGATGTATCAGAGGGGCCTTCCTTATGATGGAAGGAGGCCCCTTCTCCACTGTCTCTCCTCCTCTTTAGATTTGTCGTGGTGTCCATGGGCATTTCCGAGGTTGCTTTTTTTGGTTTCTTTCTAGCCGAAGCCTTGGTTACTGGAACTGGTGGAGTTGATGAGGCTGGTTGAGTTGCTGGAACTGGTGGAGTTGCTTGAGTTAATGTTACTTGAATTGGTGTTACTGGCGTGGGTTCTTTTGTGGAAGCCGGTGTGGGAGCCGGTTCTGGGTTCTTGGCAGGAGAGGCAGACGCAGGCTTGTTTTACCCTTTGTTTGGGGATTTTCTTTTTTTTCAGGGTCACTTCGGTCCAGCCTTCGTCTGCTTTGGGTTGATCAGAGGTTTTAGACTGGACCGGACCCGGATCCCTTTCTGCTGTAGCCTTTGTAGGCTGCTCACTGTTGATGGTGGCCGTGGTGACTGTTGTAACTGTGGTGGCTGCAGCGTTTTGCTGGCCCTTCTTGGGGGCAAAACTTAGCAATATGCACCAGCTGCTTGCAGCCCCAACAGCGTGGACATCTTCCTTCCACAATCACCATCATCCACCTCTCTCTGCTGTTCGGGGATGGCCTGGAAGCCCTCCCTAGTCAAACATAGCCGGAACGCATAGTCCCCATAGGCTGTCCGGCAAACGGTTTATTTCCTCAACGCAGCCATAAGCGCTGAGGAAAGCGGCCAGCACCTCTCCAGTGATAAATGCTGAGACGATACGATACGTACTGTTACCCGAATCCTACGGGTTCCTAAATATTCCGGCTGCAGTCGGAAGAATTTGGTCGCTATGTTGGTTGAGGCGACCTTGGTCGCCTGTTATTGGGAGGGTAGCAGGACGTCCCATGTTGCAAAGTTTCTGCGACAAATATATTGGCGGGACACCCGCTTCTCGAAGAAGGTCTTCAAATCCCTCCTTTTTCATCCCAACCAGCCATCTTGTCTTAAGGTCGGTTACGACCATCGAGACGATCCTGGGCTCCAGTTTCTGGAGGATCTCTGTGATGGGCAAGATTTCGTTGCCTTTGAAATAATCGGCATACTTGCCCACCCGATCCTTTACATAATCTTAAGGATCTCTCTGCTGGACCTTCCATGGAGACATAACCGGGATTAGTGGCTTTGTCCCTTGTCCCGGCTCGATTGGGCTTTCTGATTCTGAGGGAGCCGCATAGATGGCCAGTTTGACCCTATGAGACTGGTTGCTTGGGTCTCCGACTTCCCTCGTTCTTCCGACTGTTTCGGGAGGGCTTCATCTTTGTTTCTACCGGCTTCTCCAGTCGGAGAAGATGGGGAATAAGGATGAGACGGGTCATGAGGGGGAGAAGAAGAAGAAGAACCCTCTATGATTGCAAGTTAGCAATCAGGAGGGTGAACATGATTTCTAATGAGGGACCTAACTAAATGCACAAAAAAAAAAAGAAGAAAATGCTATGAAAAAGAAAAGGGGGGTGGGTCTACTACCTCCTGGCCGCGAGGTTACTTATATATGGTAAATAAAGTAAACCTTTGCGACCAGGAAACTGGGGACAATAATGCCGGCCAGCAACTAGGGTTGGGAAGTGGGGAGCAACTAGCGTCCAGTTTATTGCTTTTCGTAGCTGTAACCGCAGGTCAGAGTCGTAAAAGGGCTTCCAGTCGTAGCCGGATGTTGTGTTTGTAGGAATGAGTTATCCGATCTGTTTATGTTTGTGAATGGGTCGCGACAAACCTTGCCAGAGAGCTGAAACAGCTATAGAACATTAAGGTGATAGTGATATCAATTGTCGTTGGCGCTCTTGGAACAGTCGCCAAAGGCTTTGAAAAAAGATGAGAGAAATTGGAAATCAGAGGAAGAATCGAAACCATACAGACCACAGTATAGTTAAGATCGGCGAAAATACTCGGAAGAGTCTTGGAGACCTAATTAGATTTGCTTTTACTCAGACTCCAGTGAAAGTCCTCCAGTTAAAGCTGGTGTGAAAAATTCGCAAAGAGTGAAATGATAATAGATTTTACTGAGATAAAGAAAAAAAATTGAAGCAAGAGCGAGGTAAAAATCAGACCACACCGAACTCCCCCCACCCCATTGTTACAATGGAAGAGGTGTCGCAGTAGATTTTAAATCTCTGGGGACACACTAGCTTCGTTATTTTCTATTTCTTCTATCTTACACCATTAGATACTACTTTAATCCTAGTCTGGAAACTGAGAAAAAAGGATTGTTCTATCTGCTATTGTTCAAGTGATTACAGTTCTCAGAATGTATTTATCCAACTTATCCACCACAAGCAAGATGCGACAAAAGGTCAGTTTTTTTGGTGAAGGCCCTCTCGCACACAAATACACAGTCAAAACCATAGCCCAAAATAGCTCAGCTTCGAAGGCATTCTCCTTAAGAAGCGCTTCAGTTATAAGGCAATAAACCTAACTCTTATAGTTTGTAGAGAAGAGTGTAATGCTATCGTGAGGGATAGTCCCTTGAAGCTCATTGATTATATTTACCCGACATATGGATGTTCTAGGTAAGAACATTGCTTAGTATTACTTCATGCAATTAGAACATAAAACTCTTTATTTTGCTCTGGAAAAGGAGTGATCCCCGTGGCCTACTGACTAGTGTGCTTGACATAAACATCGTAGTAAGTGAATCGAACTCCATTCACGCTATTACGTTCACTTTCGGACTAATATCTTTAGAAAATGTATGAATCCTCTTATCCCTTCAGCTATTGGTTAAATGGTATCACAACTATTCTTCTACAGGGATGCCAAAGCGATCCTTGTAGAAGGTTGATATTCCATTAAACAAAGAAACCAAATCAAACATTGTTCCAATATCTTTTTTGTTACCAACAACGTTCTTTCGAAGAACTAAACTTACAAGTCCTAGTTCAACGTTTCATGGTATTGTAAAGGAATTGTTTTTATATAACTTCAATTAGGCGCTGATAGTTGGAATATGAGTCAACGCGTATATACATTTCAAAGAATCTGCATTGGCTAACTAGGTTGTCCCTTACAACAGCGTAAAACTAAAAGGGACCGCTTAGGACAAAACACATGGTATGAGCACGTGGTTGTCGAAAAACGGATGTCCATTAAGTCATTCATAAAAGGAATTTTATCAATTCGCCAAAAAAAAAAAAAAAATCTTTAAGGGTAAGAAAAACTGGAGAACAATCTGATATATACAAAAAGTTTCCTCTATTAAATAGAAACGGAGTTATGTGCTTCAGAAAGTTTTATGTACATTTCTGTAAAAAAAGAAATACAGAAAAATCAATTAGATCATTTCCGATCTCCCTTGCCAGTTAAAAATCAACTAAGGGCTGGACTGCAGTCTCGAAGTAAATGAATTCGATCTCCACTTGCACTAATACGTTTACTTTTGGACTAATACACCAGAGAAAGGTATTGAATCTTTTTATCCACCCATATATGGCTTAAACAGCATCACTGCTGTTCTTCTAGAAAGGTTTCTTTGGCATCAAATGACCCATGAAAGCTGACATGCGATTAAACTAATAATTCAAACAATCAACTGATTAATAAAATTTAGTAAAATTTTCTGCATTTCTTCGTAAAATTGATCTATTTCATATAAAAAGGCCGTTATTTAATTTCTAACGTCTCACTATTTTAACATAAAGCATGTTAAAAACATAAATCTCTGGAGAATTCTACATTATAGAAGAAAATTGTTTTTATATTAGATCTTTTTTCAATTCATCTTTTTAATGGTATAAATTTTATTAGAATTGATTTAAACTTTCCTTGTGAATGAATTACGATTTTCAATGGGGATCAATTTTTCGACGGGTGCATGGTCATTGAAGGAACGGAGACATACATGAACCCCCCGCAAAAAAAGAACAAAAAAACAAAGCAAACAACAACAACAAACAGACAGACAGACAAACAAACGAACAAAAAACTACAACAACAAAAAGCAAACCAAAAGTAATTGAATAATTATGACAGTCAGTGTTAAGATTATTTTATTTCTAAAATAATTTATAATACATCCACAAGGAATGTAAGAGTACCAGATCACAAGACAATCTTCTTAGTTCACGAAAAAAAAAAAATATGTGAGATAACTTTTTTGTGGATTTCTTATGATTTCAAAAATCGTACGCTCTTTTCATAAAATGAAAGTTCATATGCACATAGTTTTTTTAAGACCGTCGTTTTCTACAACCTTGAAAAGACTGTTAATGCCTCGGAATATTTAGTAAAGTGGAACACGGAATTTAAGGAAATATGAGCTAGCTCAGGTACAAGCAATAAATAAACAAATGGTCTTGCTTAGTATCCACGTAAAAACATGAAAATATTTGTATTTGAAAAAATAATCTAAAAAATATGTAATCTTCCATTCCATTGGAGAGAGAGAGAGAGAGAGAGAGAGAGAGAGAGAGAGAGAGAGAGAGAGAGAGAGAACACTCTATTCGAGACGATATTTATTTACTTTTTAAAATAGATTTGATAGAATTTTCCGAAGAGTTTAAACCAAAAAGTATCTTTAATACTTATCACGACAAAAGGAGATTTTCAAAATAAAAAACAAGCATGGAAGCAAACATTTATAAAGAGATTGGGAGGATAAAGAAGTGATTCGTTCAAATATTCTTCCTTTCTTTCATTCTTTCTTGAGTGTATGTTTTTTCCACCTTCCCTCTTTCTCATTAATATGCAAAAACGAGAAAGAGAGAGGAGAAGAGAAATAAAAATAGAGAGAAATGAAGAAAGAGGAATAGACAAGTAAAAAGGAGAAATAGAGATAAGAAGGTAGAAAGGAGAATGTGAGAGAGAAATACAAGGAAAAGGGAACAGAGAGAGAGAGAGAGAGAGGGGGGGAGAGATTGGTTTGGTTTGATTTGATTTGGTTTAATGGCATATCAACCATTGTAAGTTATTTAATGCCAAATCTTGTTTATACATATATATCAAATATATGATCCGAGGCTCATCTTTTGCACATGGTTTCACTTATTTCTATCGTATACGAATAATTCTATTTCCTGTTAATCATTTGTTTGCACACAGTTAAATGTTTTTTTAAGCATTGCTATTAACACTAAATCAAGATCTGAGTGTGCCTAGGAGTAATGACAAGGAAGTGCGTCTACACCTAGCTGAGTCACCGCTATCGACATATATACTTGCATCCTATATATATATATATCAGGGGTGAAGGGTCCATGTATGTAACACATGCACTGCATGTCTTACATTTTTTCTGTGAAAAATAATTTTGTGCAATCTAAAAATAATTATCGATAGTTTTCACAAGCCTTTTCATCGGTTTTTTTTTTTTTTTTTCATTTTCCATTAAGGAACGCAAGTAAAACCAATGCATTTAGCATTGAAAGAGAGACAGTTACAGAAAAGTAAACATACTCAAAAACGGCTGTCGCTTTCGCCTTCCCTGTTTTATTATTCCTTTCAAGCTGGGAGTATGAAAAAGAGAGACAGGACATATTGAGTTGGAGAGAGAGAGAGAGAGAGAGAGAGAGAGAGAGAGAGAGAGAGAGAGAGAGAGAAGCCAAAATATTTTTGCTGAAATATTTTTGCCTATACAAAAGTCTTAAAGTTGGACAGATTTATGCGAAAAAAATATGGTTCTTAACATTTTGGATGAAGTTATTGTTCACGATGTTCAAAGATTTAAACCAATGGGAGACTTCAGAATTGTTGAATTGTTAAATCCAAAGCTTTTGTACGTTTACGAAAATAATTTTCCGAAGGAAGCGTTTCCAACTTTATATGTACATAAAAACATTGGATTTAGATGGATGGAAATGCGAGCAGTAATCAGTTTAAGCTGCAGATTTTGCAAAGCAAGCATCAAACATCCAAGAAGTCAGAGAGATAATATGGGAACTTGAACTAAATCAAGCTCTGGTAGAAGTAACCTAATTACTACGTCTGATTCTGATTATACCTGCCACATCTGCTTCCAATGAGAAATCATCCTCTTCAATAAGCTTTAATAAGTGTGTAAATAATGATCTGAAAAGTGAAGAGCAGTTAAGTAATTTGGTTTTCATTTCCATGAATAAAGACCTTTTGAATAAGATGAAGGGAGAGTGTGTTGCTGATACTTTTTACAACTAAGTGATCGATGAATCTGGCAAAAAGAAACAAAGAATTGAATTGATTTTTAATAAATCTTAATGACATTATTGGTAGATTTTACTATTTTCTCTCGTAGTGGTCATCATCGTCGCCTAAGTATTACAAATGGTGAGGGGGACATCATCCAGTGGAGACGGGTATCAAGTCTAAAGCGGGGCCTGTTGGTCGAAATGTATTTTCTCATGCACACAGAAGTTTCACCCAATTGTTTGTCGCTAAAGCTATCGATTATTGACTGATCATTGAAGTTAAGCCATGATTAGACTGGTTTATACTCAGATGGGTTTAAGAATAGCAGGTACTGTAAGTAATTTGATGCTGAGTGCTAAGCTAAACCAAGTTAAGCAAATACTTTCATGCGGATGTCTATATTTTTCAGGTGATTATGTGTGATTTTTGAATGTTGATTACTTCATTGAAACACAATCTCAGAAAATTGTCCTGCTTTTTTCTTCTGTAAGTTGTTTGATTGACCCCATCGCCCAATAGAAGAATACATCTGAATATATATATATATATATATAATTATTAAGAAACAGGTTTATACATTTCTATACTTAATATTTTCAGAGATAATATATATATATATATATATATATATATATATATATATATATATATATATATATATATATATATATTATCTCTGAAAATATTAAGTATAGAAATGTATAAACCTGTTTCTTAATAATTTTTGAGATCGACGTGCGACCCTGTGGACATATGGTCAACAAGAGCTTGAATAGAATAGATAATAAAAGGTCTTACGGCTCACTGATACCTGGGGTCGGTGTTCGAGTTCAGGTTACTAGCCAGGATTCTGAATTCTTATTTTTAAAGAAGAAGCTGACGTCTGCTGAGTGGAGGAGAAATGTCACGGAACAATCTGTGTAATATAATGGCCGAGGGATTTCGTTTTATGCCTTTGGGTTTAGTTAGGCTGAGAACCTTTCGGCTCAGCACATGGGTTAGTTAGGTGCAAACTTGAGTGCAGGTGTTAACGCGCGCGGAGAGGATGTGTCGTCCATAGATTTCAAAATAAAAATCCAATTGAAAGGTTGACCAGTGGATGTGAATGACGTCATGCACCGGAAGTGCGTGCGCGGAGGATTTTGGGGATTTTGAAAAATTCACAGTTGAGTTCTGCCTCGGGAGAAGACGGCTTTCTCTTGCTCGCCGAAACCAGCCCAGTGGCCTTGTGGCGGGTGCCGCTCGAGATGGGGGGCTTATGGAAAAGCCAGAGTAGAAAGAATGTGTATCTCTCTCCTTATGTCGAAGAACCTTTAAACTCAAAGGTAATAAAAAGTTTCGTACCTGAACTAAGAAGCCGTAAGTGTTTTTCGTGTTTCGAGATACCTATGTCATATATATATATATGTTTATGAACTTCTATGTACGTTTCACACATAGCCGAGTATGGTTATGGTACATCTGCCTAATCTTATTTTGACCAAGTTTAGTTATAAACTATAAAAAAAAAAGATTTTCCTCGCCGCTTTTGCACATCTTGGTTAGCGAATCTTGTTCGTAAAGCAATGATAATGATCCTGATTCTCTTTACTCAACGACTGATTCTCTCTACTCAACTACTGAGGCCTTCTTCCAGGGACCGTAAAAAAAAGAATATATATATATATACATATATATATATATATATAAAATGAGAAAATTCATAGCATTTTATTTCCGTCAGTAGCGTTCTGTTTCAAATGTATGTGACGTAATTAGTGTCCGAAGTTTTATTTTAATAGTAACATATTGGTATGGACTTTGAAACTTTTTAGAAACTTTGCCAGAAACTTTTTAAAATTCATAAAAATCAACTGTTTTGTGCGTTCATTCGAAAATTTTGAAATTTTTCAATTTTTCAATTTATATATATAAGGAAATAAAATCCGATTGTAAGAAGAAAAGTAGAAAAGACAAAATAATCCAAATTTGATGAATTTATTATGAAAGTCGCCATTGAACGTTTCTTCAGGACTTTAAATTCATGAAAAGTGTTGTTAAAATAGCGATGGATGTTGATGAAATAGCAGGAGAGTAGGTATAAAAAGAAAGATTTCTAACAGTATATTTAGCGGTCTCATTTTTGTAAATATTATTACGCAATTGGCACGTGGAATTATGTTTGAAATTTGTTGGGTTTCGAAGGGATATACCGGAAGATGATAAAAATAATGAAAGAATATTAAAAAAAAAAATAATGAAAGAATATTTTTGAAAAAATGGAGAAAAGGAAGAGAAAAGGAATATGAACGTAATGTATGTGGTCATTTTTCACTGGTGGGTTTGCGGAATACATTAAATTCTAATTTGTCATTATTTCTTATAAGTAAGATATCTAAGAAAGATATATTAGGTACTATCAGCGATGCACATATCAATAAATTGGGTTTATTCTTTAACAAAATAACTAACATTAGATGAAAAACAAATTCTTAGCTAGTCTTGACATTGAATCCCTATATACTAATATACCGGTCGCTAAATGTATTAAATGTTTAGAGAATCACCTTCGGAAAACAAACTTTACGTTACCCCTACCCATCTCTTAATTAATTAAAATCTGTACTTTATGCACATCAGATTGATATTACCAACGCAGCAACACTTTTTATTAACAGAAATTCGGTTTGCTAATGGGTGGGGGCCACGTATGCATTTATCTTGAATTTCTTGAATCTGATCATTTTAAATTCATAATTCCTAGTAATTCTAATTATTTCAGATACATAGACGACATCCTACTTATTTACCCACAAGAACTTGATTTAGCAATGATCACTGACAGACTCACCAAGATTGAACCAACCATAAAGTTCACACATGAACTTGAAACCAACTCTTTACCTCTGTAAAAATGACCACATACATATTTATTCTTACCGTGATACCAACACGAAAAGAGGAATTATTATTGGTTTTTATCTTAGGGCCCTCCGTATTAGCTTCCTTACATATCTAGATGATGAATTTAATTTTGTAGAAAATTCCTTTCTAAACCTTCTTTACTCTAAACCTTTCATACAATTTGCGAAATCTAAAGCTCTCAAAATCCACCAAAGAAAACGATCTCAGGCCGCCATCAATACACCTAATGTAATAAGCCTTCCCAAAAAGAATTTCGCTTTTATCCTCCATCAATATAAGTCCCGGGTTTTTCGATTCTCCCTTTTCTGAGGTAAATTAATTTTAAATTGTTACAATATATCAAACTTTAATTGATTTTCTCTTCCTTGAGTCCCATGGATTAAATTTAAATTTATTCCAAATTCCATCCTTTACTTATCCTTATGAACAATACGTTCCAATTCCTTTTCTCTTCCTTTCTTCCATTTTTTTTCCAAAAATATTCTAACATCTTTTTTATCATCTTCCATTATATCCCTTAGAAACCCAACAAATTTCATGCATAATTCCACGTGCCAATTGCGTAATAATATTTTCAAAAATGAGAACGCTGAATATACTGTTATGAATCTTTCTTTTTATACCCACTTTTTTCTCCTGCTATTTCATCAAACATCCATTTTAACAACCCTTTTCATGAATTTAAAGTCCCGAAGAAGGTTATTATAACCGAAACGTTCAACGTCAACTTTCTTGATAAATTCATCAAATTTGAATTATTTTGTTTTTCCTACTTTTCTTTATATATATATATATATATATATATATATATATATATATATATATAAAATTAGTTATAATTATAATATATAATTGTATATATATATATATATATATATATATATATATATAACTATATTAGTTAATGATTCTAATTTTAGTTATAAATTGTAAGTTAGCTAAAATCTTTGAGTTATAGGACTTTACACTCCTATAAATTATTTTGGGCGGTATGCCACTTGTTCCCACAAAGATGGCGGACGCTCACATATTCAGTCTCGGGAAACCATTGGCCAGGAGGACCACGTGACATGCTTAAAACTACGTCGGCGCGTAAATTTGAGTCCTGCGTTCGGAGACGCGTATTTTCTATAAATACATCGTCTTCAAACACCCTTGTTCTCTTTTGCCAAATTTCTTCGCAGCAGCAACACACTCCTTCCAGTGTGAATCAACAGGAGTGAAAGGCAACATGGATAGGCCTCGCAGACATTCATATACAATGACTATGAGACGCTTTCCAGTCTCTGAGAAACTGCCCGTTTCTAATCATAAAAAAGGACATTTTAAATTTGTAAATCTTTTATAGCTTCGTTGTATTACTCACACACACACACACACACACACAAGCTCACACATATACACACACTATTATTTTGTTAGTAGAATTAGAAATATTTTTATGTACCAATGTAAGTTTTGTTATTATAGTGTATAAATTTATTTTTGTTCGTCGCCTTGTTTTATATGTTCATTTTGTCCGCGTCGTTTTACAACTTTTATTTGTTTCATATCTTCACTCGTTTGTTTCATTGGCTTCCTTCATTTACCACTTTATCCATATGCCTATATTATGCCTATATTATGCCCTATTCCACTTTTATTCTAAACTAAACACTCTATATCAAACCTCAACATTAAACGTGTGGGGAAATCTTTATTCTAAACTAAAAATTGTCGGGTAACAAAAACACTTTCACTCACTCCTCCTACAGAGTCATCTTCGAAGGTAAATTGTGCTAATTGAAAGCATTGAATGCTTGGTTGCGGTCTTCGATTTTTTAAAGGTTAGGACTTGTGTTCGTGAATATGTCACAATCGCGTCAGTCTTGTCATAATTGTTTTTTTTTTAAACTTGTAGTTGAAGGCAGGATATTAAAAATATATCAGCTGATTTAGCGGTGTGGTGTTTATTTGATCGAAAAAAAAAACAACGGGTCCGTCTTGTATGAGAATTGTTACACCTATTGATATTCAAGATGGTGCTATGTCGATGAGGTAACGTTACACACTTGATTTAATGACGTGATACCGTAATAGATACATAGTGGAGAAAAGAGAAGGAGAGAGAGAAATAACAATAATTAAAAGAAAATGCAATATTTTAGGATCCATCACGTTGCTGAGATTGTTGCATATTTCCCAAAATGTTGAGTGCAAATGTCTAGGGGTTTCTAACGCTGGTTTACGAGGTAGATGTATCATGTACACAATCTTATATGTATATATATAGTCTTTTGTCCGATTAAAAATAGTTTAAAAGCTATTATGAATAAAGTAAAAAGAATGTCAGAAAGAAATAGAGTAGCTAAGGATAAGAAAGAGAGAAAGTAAGAGAGAGATTGAGACAGAACGAACTAAAGAAGCAGTTTTAAAGAGGAATACGAGACGACCCCATGAAACTATTGAATTCTCATTTGAAATGGTCCTTGATGGTATCGATGCTTCTGTTTAGGAAGGAATACGGGATTCTTATTAGTATTATATCGAGAATCAGGATGATTAAAAATGCAGGATTCTCATTAGTATTATATCGAGATCAGGATGATTAAAAATGACCTTCCCCTCGTTCTCAGACCCCAAAAAATCTTCACCCAGTTGCAAATTGGACTGTGAATTGCTACAATCTCTAAGATGGGGTATTCTAGTTTTAGTGTACTTATTAAAAATCTTGCTGCGCAAGTGTTGATGGCATCTCAACCATTGTCAGTTCTTTAAGTGAGCGTTATAGCGCGAGTGTAGTTCGAATGCACTTTCTTCGGGGACACAGTCCAGCTCTTTAGCTATTACACCACGGTGACTCCTTCCTTACTTGATTATGTTTGCTTTCGAGCTAATACTCTTGGGAAAATATGAACTCCTTTATCCCTCCAAGCTATGAATTAAATAGTACCACTATCATTCTTCTACCAGAACTGTTTAGGCATAACCCACGAAGGTTGATATGCCATTAAAAAAACTAAACTAAAAAAGGGGAAGGACGTTAGAGATACAGGGAACTAAAAAAGAAAGCTTTCTTTGATCGCTTAATGATCGTGAAACTGACAGCTGCGGGTGATTTGCATTAAGTATTTTTATATACAAATCACTCTATTTTGGATATTGAGTACTGTTTCACGAAAGACTTACAAACGATTATAAGTTGTCTTATATATATATATATATATAGGGCTTTACGCACTCTATTATTTTTGGAGCTGCTCCAGCAATATACCCCCCGTCTCCTTCCAGATCTCGACCCCTGGTCTGGGTAACTCTCCTCATACGAGGAACCCCACTTCCTGTATGACGACTCAATAAAGATAGTCGCTGTTTTCCCTAGATCTGTGTTGTCTTCATATTAACGTCTATTCACGTAACATGGTGGCAGTTAAGAAATGAAACACGTCTCTACAACTACTAAAGAACTACAGGGAGTCAGAAACTGAGTAAGCTGTTTTTTCCTTGTTTTTATTTCTGTCCATTTTCTACGTCTTTCGGGAACCCACGTGCGAACAGCATAATCCATTTCGCCCCATAGTACTGTTACATTGTCGGTTTCTGTAACTGACTCGGGTGGTGTAATGGTTAGCAAGGTAGACTAGCAAACCTACACGAGTGAGTTCGATTCTCATTGGGTGCCCCATTCATGCGGCCTTGTGCTACATCTAAGCAAAAAGCTTAGTAAATTAATACTCGCCGTCATCTCGGATTTTTTTGTTGTTGTTTACTGACTGTTACTGGAAGTGAATTGTTTCAGTGACTAATTAACTTTGTTTTGTATCACGAACATGTCTAGCGAGGAAGCAACAGTCACTACTACTACTCTGTTGACATGACCGGCTTACACTTCGGGGCTCCCGAGCGACTGGTGTTTAGTGGGAACAAGGCAGATTCCTGGAACTTGTTTTTTAAAATATGGTCCAATTACGCACTACTGACCCAACTGGACCGCAAACTAAGGGAGATTCAAGTTGCCATACTTGAGAACTATTTAGGCGACGACGCCATGAGGATATACCAAGGTATACAGTTTGACACCCCAGATTCGGACCGTACTGTACAAGATATACTGCAGGTCCTAAATGAATACGCTGTCGGAATCGTCAATGAAACGTACGAGAGATTTGCTTTCCGTCAGAGGAAACAGGAGGAATGTGAAGCTTTCGACACCTTCTATAATGATTTAAGAGTCCTATCAAGGACTTGCAATTTTTGCTCTAAATGCATTGACTCAATGCTGAAGGACCAACTTGTGGAAGGCATCCGCAATCGAAGTACAAACCAAGACCACCTGAAACTCCAGAACCTCACCCTGCAGAAGAGTGTAAACATATGCAGGGCAGCTGAAAAGACCTCTGTTCACAGTCAAAGCATAGGAACAGAGGATGCTCAGGTAACGAAAGTTTAGAGAAGAACTACAGAGAAGTTTCCGACGGGCAACTCGGAAAGCTACCTACAACTTAAGCCAGATGCTGTTCCAGCTGTGATGCCCAATAGGAGGATACCTGTGGCGGTACGAAAGAGGAATTAAAAAGACTGCCTAGATTGGGAGTCATTGAGCCAGTCAAAATACCCACTCCATGGGTAAGCCAACTCGTCCTCACAAGAAAGAAAAATGGAGCTTTAAGAATATGCTTGGACCCTCATGAACTCAACAAAGCACATCATGTCTATTCTCGAGGATGTCCTACATGACATGAGAGGGGCAAAGATATTCACCAAAGCAGATCTATCATCAGGATATTGGCATGTCGAACTTGATGAAGCATCTAGCAACTTGACCACATTCCAAACATGTTTTGGTCGATACCGCTGGCGTTGACTACCTTTTGGTCTAAACTCTGCAGCCGAAATATTCCAAAGTGTTACATATTGACCTCAGACCCGGCCAAGCTGTCAAAAGAAGAAATGCACCTGTGTAAATAACAGGTGCATCTGGTCGAAGATATCAGGAGATCAGAGGCGACTTTGACTGTCGAGGGGTTGAATTGAGTGCAAAATTGTGACGCCAGACAATAGGGGTAAAACTAAACCCTGAGAAATTTGAGATTGGCCTAGATGCCATCACATTCATGGGACATTGCATCACCAAGGAGTGTATAGTGGTCGACCCAGAGAAAGCCCGGGCTGTCACTAACATGTCAGCCCCAGAGACTATTGGAGACCTGTGCAGATTTCTTGGCATGATCAATTATGTTGGGAAATTTATCCCAAACCTCACGACAATCCTAAAGCCAATCCAGGACTTAACAAAAAAGATATCACGTGGACATGGTCGGAATCACAGCAATCGGCCTTCAATTTGGCCAAAGATTTGAAAAGTAGAGCGCTGGTGCTCTCCAAATACGACCCGCTTAAAGAACTCACTAGAAAATGATGAGTGTGAGTATGGCTTGGGAGCACCCCTGATCGAAGAAGAGCAACCAGTTGCCTACGCAAGCCGTTCCCTATCTGATACTAAAAAGTGATATGCCCAAATTGAGAAAGATGCTAGCAGTGGTCTATGGTCTAAAAAAATTTCACCATTACACACATGGTAGGAAAGTGAATGTTTTCACAGACCACAAGCTACTTGTATCAATCTGCCAGAAGCCACTAGCAAAGGCACCTAAACAGCTTCAAAATTTGCTACTACGTGCTCAGCAATACGATTTCTCAATAAAATACAAGCCAGGAAAAGAAATTCCACTAGCAGATGCACTCTTACGAGCACCCACAGATAAACCAGAAGCAGAAGAGCTCATGATAATGAGCAACTTGACGAGGCACCCCATCAAAGACCGCAGGCCCTCAGAGATTAGATCCAAGACACTGGAGGACCCCATCATGAAAATACTAGCCGAGGTTATTGCTACAGGCTGGCTCAGTGACAAAAGACTATTGCCAGATTCATTAAAACCGTTCTTTGACTACAGGGACGAGTTGACAGCACAAGATGAACTGATACTAAGAGGACAGAGAATTGTCATTCCCCTCACCATGAGATCAGAAATGAAACAAAAATCTCAGGTTAGTCACCTAGGCATAAACTCCTGCCTCAGAAGAGAGAGAACTGATATTCTAGCCAGGCATGTCTGCTGAAATACGGCAATATGTACAAGCCTGCGCCACCTGTGCAATATATGTAGATCGTCAACCAGCAGAGCCTTTCATAATCATAGAAGTACCAAAAAGACCCTGGCAACGAGTTGCTGTCGACATTTTCTCATGGGGAGGAAGTGAATATCTAGTTACAGTGGATCAGCACAGCAATTTTTTTAGGTGGACAAGCTGAGCAACTCAACCTCAGATGCAGTATTCAGCTAAGAGGCCATTTCGCCAGATATAGGATACCAGACACTCTTGTCACAGACAACGGACCCCAATTCTTATCTAATGCATTCAGAAAGTTCTCAAGAGATTGGGTGTTCACACATGAAACGATATCCTCAGGCAACAGTCAAGCAAACGCAGTCAACTTTGGTAGTTGACCTATTCTATTTAAAGTTCTAACGTTAGATGTTGCTATTTGTATTGCTTGTTTGCATTTTAGTAATTTTTGTAGCTGATTTTTCGAACACTGGGGCCAGGGCTCCAACCTCAGCAGGACGCGCCCCTTTTTTACCTGCGCGAAGAGCGATGCGGTTTATGTATGTGGTTTGAGTGTGGATCATGGTTATCTT
The DNA here is from genome assembly GCA_963585895.1 of Sepioteuthis lessoniana. Classification (NCBI taxonomy): domain Eukaryota; kingdom Metazoa; phylum Mollusca; class Cephalopoda; order Myopsida; family Loliginidae; genus Sepioteuthis; species Sepioteuthis lessoniana. The sequence goes on from OY757908.1 coordinate 87,889,214, forward strand.
TCGATGGCTATTTTTTTTTATTCTCATCTATAGAAGCCACTCTTATAGATGAGCAGCAGTAGTTCCCCGATCGAACTGATGATCCTGGACGTTGAGCCAATGTCTCACAGGTCCAGGACCAGGTGAGGCGTCCATCATGCTGCTTCCCATGTGTACGTAAAGAAAAAAAAAAATTTAAATATATTTACTGCAATCATTTCTAAAGAAAAAATATCGCGAGCCTTATTTCTTTGAAAATTAATTTACTATGTATTTCGGAAGGGAATTTAAATTTTTCTTTTAAACATTACATTAGTGATTATTTTCTTTTTAAAGAAAGAAACAGCAAAGATTTCTCCAAGAGAGGAGAGACAGAATTTAGATATCACGAAATATGAATTTATAAAATAATCAGTGGAAATATTTTTTACTTAGAGTTTTTGATCGAAAAGATATTCTCGTCAGTATTGCAGTTGGCTAGAGAAACAAATAATAATTTCAAGTTTTATTTGTCTTTGAAAAGCAAAAAATGATAATCTAACCAGCTTACCCATTTTAGTTGAATACGCTGAGACTAGTAATTTTCAGCAACATTAGTAAAATATACTAAAAAATAAATGATTGTTGCTGTTTTTACATACAAATGGTTGTATTCCTATTTTCTTTGAATGATTTACCAAATGTCTATTATATGTTCTGAAATATTAGTGTAAAATAAAACAAAGAAAACGTATTTACTATTTTTATTAAAATTATAATTTGAAAAGATACGAGAACTTAAAGAAATATCGATATTATTTGCTTGAAAACAACTGAATAGTAATAAATAAAAAAATAGTTATTTAAAAACAAACCTATTACCATTTATTTTTAGCCATAAAAATACGAGTTATAAATACGAGAAAATTCCAATCTTTAAGAAAATGACTTCAAAGCCTTTATACAGAGTGACAGACGCCTTTGAAAAGACTTTTTCCAGACTTTTCTAAGAAAAATGGCCCATGAGAAATGTAGCACCTAGCTGATAAATCATCCTTGCTTCTAAACAAAAATCTGAGAAGTTCAAATTTTTCGGCTTTCGTGTCTGATTTTCATGTGTAACTCCACATCTCTCTCTCTCTCTCTCTCTCTCTCTCTCTCTCTCTCTCTCTCTCTCATATACATTTAAAACAGTTATAAAACCCCAAAGAGTTTAGCTCAAACTTTCTTTTTTCTTTTCTTTTCTTTTTTTTCTTTTCTTTTCTATTGTCTAATGTTTTTAAAAAAATTCAAATAATTTTGGAGCGAGGTGCACAAAAACCACACTCTTTAGCCCCAAATGGAGTTACTCATGCTCCCCTCCGGCTGAAAATAAAATGAGCCCGCTTTTCCTTCGCTCTAGCTAAAAGTAGCGCGCCTTTGCTGTTGCTAAAAATAAAATACCTTAAAAAATTCCCTTAGCCAACGTAGTCCGCTTGTAGCTGTGTGGTCTGAAACCTTAATCTATCGTAAAGTTAGACGGGTTTCGATCCCGGCTTCGAGCGTCCTGCGGGTCTAGCCACACTGAAGAGTTCTGATAGAACGAAACAGTCTGTCTGTGGATGACAATATATACGCTCCCCCATGGGGGTTGAGCACTCTGGCGAAGGAATTGTCGGCCGCCCCTAGCGTAATGCAAAGCTCTTCGTAAGAATTGAGCACTCTGGTAGCCGATAGGGTATTAAAAATGTAAACAAAGGCTGCTGCTGCTGTTGCTAAAAATAAAATACCTTAAAAAATTCCCTTAGCCAACGTAGTCCGCTTGTAGCTGTGTGGTCTGAAACCTTAATCTATCGTAAAGTTAGACGGGTTTCGATCCCGGCTTCGAGCGTCCTGCGGGTCTAGCCACACTGAAGAGTTCTGATAGAACGAAACAGTCTGTCTGTGGATGACAATATATATATATATATATATATATATAATGTGCATGGCGAAGTTAACTAACGTTCATTCTTGAAAAGTAGGAAGTCAATATACAATTGAAAATGTTTTCTCTTACGCTGGAAACTTTTTCATAAACACATAGATAGATAGATAGATAGCTTAAGGAATTTATGTAAATGTACCAATCATTTTTTTCCTTCTTTTTTATATCCCTATTTGTTCCTACATTTTTCCGCGGTATAAACTTCTGAAAACAATATTGCCAACTTCGTTCCTCGTTAACACTTCTGCTATGTGTATATCATGGATGTACCGGCCCAGTTGTCTGCAGAGAGGTTAGACCCCCCCCCCCAACACACATGAGTGTCCTGGATATAACATTGAACAATCTAATAGCGGGGTTCCAGCCTTGGAGATTTGGAAAATGTGGAGGAACTCTTCATTGCTATTGCTCCTTGGTCCACTTTGACTCTAAGTTGTAACCCCGGATAGGATCCGATCTATGGGTCAAATAGAACAAACTATGTGTTCAAACAAATGACTGATGTTGAATTGTGATATATAGCAATACTTGAAGACTGTGAGCAAAAAAAATCTCAGACTCGTTTAAGAATGTTATCGACAAAATATGTTAAAAAATCATATATATATATATATATATATATATATATATATATATATATATATATATATATATATATATAAACAGGATTTGGCATTAAATGACCTACAATGGTTGATATGCCATAAAACCAAATTAAACCAATCATCGATGTACTGATGGCAGATATTCGTATTATGTGGCAATTAAAGATTTTACAAGAACATGAATATACTAATAGCTTATGAGTAAAAACAAAAGTCATGCTGCAACGATTTCCCTTCTGGGTAGGGTCAGATCTGCCTGGTTCAGTGTATAAAATGTTGGGCTTGAACACAGAATGCAGGTTCTAGAGGCAAACACACAATATGAAATTCTAAATAGGTTATAAGGCCGAGAGATATACTGGAAAATGAATAGATGTTTAGATAGATAGATAGATAGATAGATAGATAGATAGATAGATTCTGACATAATAGAAAGAGGAATGGTAATTACTACTTATTACTTTAATGCTGTTCATTTTTGCTCTCCTTAACTCCTTTCTCTCCTTACTCTTCATTCTATAGAATGCGAAGTGGTCGATAGTAAAAGAGTGAAAGTAAGAGAAACAATTAAAAGAACAGAAAAGGTGTGAATAACTATCATCAAGTTATATCACTTGATACATAAATATATAATGTTTTCATAGTTCAAATTACTTTCTTCTTTGGTTGCAACTTTCACACATCTCGTGAACACTTTCCTGCCCCCACCTCTCTCTGTGCATGTTTATGCATGCAGGTAAGATGTATCCTGGTGTATGTGTACGTATGTTACTATTTTTCATTTTTACTGTGTGAGTGTGCGTGTGTTTCTCTAAGAATATGAGTTCGTGTGCTTGTAATTCGCACTGCCTTTGAGAGTGTGCAAGATAAGTGTATGTGTTCATCTATGCATATGTTTGAGTGCGTGTGTTCTTCCGTGTGTTTGTGTATGAGCGTGTATGTTGACGTGTCTCTACATATTTTCTTATTTTTCTTAGTTTGTACGAACGAATCTTATGTATATCTCTATGTATATGAATATGTCTTGTGTTTCTATTTTGTGCATACATGTATACGTGTGTACGCGAGGATGCTTTTGTGTGTATGTGTGTGTGTTTATGTTTTTGTGCATATGTGCATGTTTTTTCTGAGTCTATCTTATTCCATGATTGTGGTTGTGTTGCTTCTGCCCAGGAAGGTTAGATACCATTTTTTTACCGTTCTTCTTAAAAGAATAAAAAGAGATTCTTCCAACATCTTTCCCTTTCTTTCTCTCACTCACTTTCTCTTTGCGACGCTTTGAGATACCTAGTCTATCAGTCAGACGTAAAAGCTATATAAACAAATGCACGCACACGTGGATAACCGTATATTTGCTTTTAAACGCTTGTGTGAGTGTGTGTGTGTGTGTGTGCGCACGTGCGTGTGTGTGTGCGCCCATGCGCATATACACTCATACACGTACATAGTTTTTCGTGCATTTCACGTTTGCAGCACACAGTAATTTTGTTTGAAGACTAAAAGATGTGTAGACAAATACATACGCACATACACAAATGAGCGAACACACACACACACGCGCGCGCGCGCGCACCTGCGCGCACTGTACGAGATAGATGTGCGTTCTGCCCGTTACATACTCAGCAAATATTATTGTCAGTGTCACTACCTCAGCAGCCAGTGAACATTTCTCAGCCGTAGCTCGACACAGAAAGCACATGCTTTGTTGAAGACCGTTCAATCAAGGCGAAAAGTAAGTTGCTTGTTTTTCTTTCTTTGCAAATGTCTTTTTTTTGCAGGATTCTATATTTTTCAAAATCTCAACTCCCCAGTTTTCAGTGTTCCTGTCAGATCAAAAATGCATTATTTTTTAAGCAGCAAAAAAATAACAAAAAAAGAAAACCCAAAACAAAAAAGAACCAACAAAAATACTAAAAACGAAAACAAAAAACAAACAGGTTTCGACTTAATCTTTTATGGGATGTAGAAACGTTTCATTGGGGTTAAATGCACTGGCTCTATTGATGTGTGTCTGTCAGTAGATGGGACGCTGATGAGGGTTAGTCGTAGACATTTGGATTCTGGGTAGGGGTAAAAATGAATATATAGATTAATTTTGGTCTCAGTGGTTAGATATTTTGTCAACATCTTTGGCTGGGTTTTGACTAGTTTCTTAGTGTAAGATACCTTTTGAAGAAAAGCGTTTGTTTTTCTGTCTTTCGGATACATATACGTCTTTCCTTCCTTTACTAAGTTTAACTTAGTTGTTATACAAGGACAGGAGTATATGGCACACAGTAAGAATCGAACTCATTGATAACGGTCAGCCAGCCAAGCTCACTAAGCAAGACAGCCCCTCACATTTTACATACATGCATATTGTAAGTATGCAATATATAAACGCATCGGCACTCGAATATCGTTTCTTTAGCGTTATCATTATTAAACGTGTAAAAAAAAATGCAAGAAACAAAAAGTGTTCACCGCACACTTGTGGTCTTGTGCTGCAAAACTCAGTTGAAAAATTTAGTCAACATATTATGCACTCATATAAAATGTGTTTATTCACATGCACGCATTCGCGCATGTATATATATATATATATATATATATATATATGTGTGTGTGTGTGTGTGTGTGTGTGTGTGTGTGTGTAGTTTACTGTGTGCACATAATAAATAACTGTAAATATTGACATGTGGATATAACTGTATGAGAATTTTCTAAGTATATAAATCAATGATAGTGATGATTGTTCTATGATTGTGCGGGGTATTTTGGAAGAACACAAATCTGGTGATTGTACTTCAACAAGAATGAAATGTAGTCCATTCAACGGATTAGTATCTTGAGATGAATTTAAAGCATTCGCATTTCGTATCAACAAATCTCAACTGGTTAAACACTCTTACAAACTGATTTTAAATGTAATGTATAAATTTGGACGAGTGTGAATAGTTTCTGTGTAAGATAGATAGATAGATAGATAGATTGGAGTGGAGAAAATTCATTCATTATATACATTCACAGATAAGGATGAGAGATATGGACAAATTGACAGATATGAACTCTATGATATATCGAGGTAGATATATCAAGGTATATATATATATATATATATATATAGAGAGAGAGAGAGAGAGAGAAATGAACGATAGATAGATAGATAGATAGATAGATAGATAGATAGATAGATAGATAGATGCAAAATTCATTTAAATTCATTCCAAGTATTTTGACCACCGGATGTAAACATTATTGATATAATTCTAACGTATATGTTTTTATTGACAATTCTTATGTTTGCAGCATTATTTTCCAAAGTATTTTTCCGTTATGCATTTTTTACTGTTTTTAAAAATTTTGAAAAGGTTTCGAAAACTATTACTTTCGTTATTGTTGGAAAGATTAGAAGTTTAAAAAGTTTTGAATTAAACTGATTGATGTTTAGATATATTTAGATATATTTCTTTTTTCCCTTTTTATTTGTACATATTTTAACGCTTAACTTACATATCGTTATAATTTTATTGTTCTCCAACACATGTGCATTTTCTGTCTGACATGGACGATCAGTGGTAGTATTATATTGCGTCAATCTTATACGTTTTGGAGAGCATATCTTTCCATTTTTCTGTCTGGAAAATCAGCTTTGCATTATTTGAGATCCTGGATTTTACCTGAATTGAAATACCGCCAATGTGGGCCACGACTATGTCAAATAGCGAGTGGGCTTTTTCACCTTTAAAGTGTGCATGTGTTTGTGCATGCGCGTATGTGTGTGCGCGCGGAAAGAGATCCATTATCACCACTACCAACAACAACATCAGCAACAACGAAAGAAAGAAAGAAAGAAAGAAAGAAAGAAAAATAAAGATAAACAGGAAAAGTGAAGACAATAAAGTCAAAACCAAAACCAAAACCAAACACAAAACCAAACAAGATCAAACTACATTTTAATGAATTTCAACAAAAGCTTACACTCTGATTGACATATTGTACCTGTCCAGCTAACCTACCCTCGTTACTTTTCATTTACCATAGCGTACGTATATACACGAGTTTGAATAGAAAGATTAACCGAGAGTCTCTTTCTTCTTCTTCTTCTTCTTCTTCTTCTTCTTCTTCTTCTTCTTCTTCTTCTTCTTCTTCTTCTTCTTCTTCTTCTTCTTCTTCTTCTTCTTCTTCTTCTTCTTCTTCTTCTTCTTCTTCTTCTTCTTCTTCTTCTTCTTCTTCTTCTTCTTCTTCTTCTTCTTCTTCTTCTTCTTCTTCTTCTTCTTCTTCTTCTTCTTCTTCTTCTTCTTCTTCTTCTTCTTCTTCTTCTTCTTCTTCTTCTTCTTCTTCTTCTTCTTCTTCTTCTTCTTCTTCTTCTTCTTCTTCTTCTTCTTCTTCTTCTTCAAACCTATTTCCTGACACACACAATTACACTTACGTGTCTTTCTTCTAAGTGATCATTTATGAAAAGCTGCATAAAACAAGAATTTTACTTAGGATTTTACAAGTTTGACAAGTGAAAATAGCAGCAGTCAAATCAGCGCACGTTAAAAGACATTCAAAGTAGAGTGAACAACACAAATAGGTGATGCTGGTTATTGAAACCAGCATCACTTATGTCCGGATTAGAATTAATAACATTAATTACATATTTATCAAATTAACAAACATAATTAACTAAAATTAAATTGAATCAAATTAATTTTCTTCTAAGAGTAATATGTATTTTTAAGTGCATGTCTTCCCTTTCAGCACACTATTTAAAAAAAATAAACCCAAAAACACCATACTCTAGGTACAGGCAAAGATAATCTTAAAATATAGAGTACCTAATCGGAATCGAATTTACTATAGCAATGGTCAGCAAGACAAGTTTGTAAAACATTACTTCAAGAGATAATCAGTTATGGTCAGTTATAATAACATCTTTGATTAATTTAATAACAACTGAACGTTATTTATTATTTAAGACTAATTGAGAAAAAAGGAGAATAAAACAATGAGTAAAATCAGATTGACAGCTGTAAGGATAACACCATTTTCATGACGCCATGCTGAAACATGTCTATGTGATTTTTCATACTTCTTTCCTTTGTTCTCATGCTGCTGGATTTCACTTTGAAAATTATCCTGAAGAGTGATTACAGTGGTTGTAGTGAGTGAATAATGTTTTTGATCTGGATTCTTAAGGAGATGGTCACGCCCAAATGATTCCAATTTGAACAAACCTGAATGAAAATGAATTAAATATTACAATGAATAGATACAACAAGTTAAAATTAATTCTGATTCTAAGTGTATCATGTATTTTTTAAATACAAGAATTCCTTTTGAGCAGTGGTTTTCAATAGACTCCATAATGTTCTCAAAAAATGTTTGCATCTCTAAAGAGTTTTTACATCATAATTTGGTGACTATACTGTTGTTTCTGTAAATTTGTGATGGTTTGTTTTTCCACAAACCATCACAAATTTACAGAAACAACAGTATCATGCATAAACAAGTACACAAAACAGTTTTTTATTAAAAGTTAATTTTCTTCTAAATCAAAAATACTTGGATTTTATTATCTTTAGCTGAACACTACACAATAAAAGTGGTTATTATTAGGTATTATTTATTACCAAACTACTGCTCTGAAATTCAGTTACTGAAAATAGAATTGCAACATTGCTATACAGGGTGTATTTATATATTCATATATTTTGCTATATATTCATATTTTTGCTATACATTCATATTTTTTGCTATATATTCATATTTTTTGGTTTCATAGTTTTAATTTTGATATGTTTAATAATAATAATAATAATAATAATAATAATAATAATAATAATAATAATAAATATCGATTTTGATTGCAAAATGTTCCCTTAGAAATGAAATAATCCTAGTATCTTTAGTTTTGAAGAAAATTAAAGTTTTTATTTAAAAAATGTTAACTGTGTACTTATTTGCAATACATTAACTTATGTTCTTAAAAGATACCTTGCATATCCCAAAAGAATTTTTATTTTGATGGCATTATTATTGATTAAAACAAAAGATAAGGCATCCTAAATATTCAGAAACAACTTTTATTTTGAAAAAAATATCTATATTTAAAAAGAAAAGGGAAATGAAAGAAAAGCCAATGAGATGAATGACAATAATTCAAAAAATTAACAAAAACAACAAAAAAATGTTTTTATAAATTTTTTGAATTATTTTACAAATCTTTTCAAGTCTAGTTTAATGGCAAACAGGTGGATCTTCATATCTCATAAAAAAGAAAAAAAGATTTATATAATACATAGGATTATTTTTTTTAATTCCTTAGTTTTATATTTGTTTTAATGCTTCAAAAAAGTAACTTAATATTAGAAAATTAATTTTTGATCATTTTCCTTGTTTCAAAATAATTTTCCTTTCATGATACCCTACTGTAAACACCTAATTGGAGTAGACCTCAGTTTGGGAAATATCTATCTATATATATAAATATATACACAGACACATACACACCCATATATATAAATCCATCCTACATTCATAAATAGTTCTACAAAATATTCACTACTGTAATGAGTTTGTCCTCATTAGATTTATCAATAATTGTGGCCTTGAGCCAAACTAAGATAGGCTTTGAAAAGAGCCATATCATGCTTGGAGTAATTGTTGGCAAGTTAATTTCACAGACTATTATTACTATTAAAACCTTTGTACTTACTATGTGCCCCAAACATTTTAGCCTTAAATCAAACTAAACAAAGCATAATTGGTGTCTGTAAAGATGCCTCATCACAGAGTTAAGTAGATTACTTTCTCTGACCATTGCTCCTGTGATGAGTTTGTGTCTGACTATATCCTGTAGACACCATGAAGAGTATAGAACCTCCACCACACCATAACTGTGATGTCATTGTGGTTCCAACAACAAGTAAGTTCTTATGGGGTAGAATTGCTAGCCCCATATATCCCCTTGGTTTTTCTTTCTTTTAGACTGGTTCTCTAACAGAGGCTAGAGAGCCCAGTCTACCCTATTAGGCCTCATAGGGTGACCCACAATTATAACTTTGTGTCAGACTAAGCTAGGCTTGTAAAATAATGAATGCCTACCCAGGGAGGAATTATTAGCATGTTAGTTTTACAGATCATTTCTATTACTCTGCATTACAATGCAGATTAATAGTAATGATCTGTGAAACCCTATGAGTTGCACTATGATTATTACCTTGTGCTTACTAAATACTTATTCACATAAGAAAGAAATTTTCAATATTGGGTATTATAGCTCCATATGGATGAACTGATAGCAATGGAAATAGAATATAATCAAATTTAGCTTAGTTAGAAATGAACAGAAATCATTAAATTATTAAATTTAGTAAAATGAGAAAGAAAATCAACAGCATTGTCCAAAAATAAGTACATCCCAGAGTATTATTTAATAAAATGTAAATTTTTTCAAAATATCTGGATTTTATTCTTTCTAGTGAAACTTGATACAATCAAAATAGATATCATTAGGCAAATTCTACAGCATTGAAACTGTAACCAAAAATATGAACATGTAGCAGTTAAAAAAATAGTATACCCCTTATTCATGCAATTTTGCTTTGGTTACAGTGGTTTTGTAATTTCATTTTCTGTTACAGAGTTTCAGTACAACAGAATCTGGTAATGAATAATAACTAATAATATCCATTTTTATTGTATTCCACTAGAAATGATAAAATCTAACTAATTTAGTTTAGAAGAAAATTGACTTTTAAGAAAAAGTATTTGGGTTATACTAAATCCTGGATGAAACTCTGTCTGACAATATTAATAGAATATATATAATTGGCAGTAACATAAGAAATAGCTTGTAAAAGGAAAAACAAAAAATATTAGTATTCAAATGGCTTGAGTCAAATGAATATAAATCATAAAATTTCTCTTTTTGCATCTCTTAATTTTGGTTTGAATTAGATTAAAACCACCAAAAAAAGAAATTGATGCTTTTATCAGGTGAGCAATGAAACTATAAATATGTTTTATAAACTCTTAAAGACAAGTATTGTGGATTTTACAAGTTGATGTATCAACTGATTTTGAGAGATTATAGGTACTGAAGATTTTCCTGAAGTTGCTCCTATGTCTGTTGCTGATTGAACCTGTATCAACCATTTAGAACATGGCAGCTGCTATTGTACAAGTCCTGTTAATCAAAGCTGCCTGAAGTACTAGCAGTGAAACTGATTGATGAAAAAAAGAAAACAAAGTGCTGCAAGGTTCCCCAAAATTAATCCTCCTTCATTAATAAATAATTTATAATTAAAGTCCAAGGGAGATAAATCACAAGGGATAGATGTTTTATATTTCTTTGCCCAAAAATAAAAAATAAATGAATAATTTATGTATCTTACTTTAATTATGATGAAAGATTTATGTTGTATGCATTTGGATTTTTTAGAATTAAATAAGATTAATGGTGTGTATGATTTGTTTAATGAGTGTAATGAATGTTTAAAAGCTCTAAATTCCTGTTTCCTTGTTAATCCCTGATGTGAATTGCTAAACCCACTGGCTAACATTGTTTAATGGATAGCTTTATATTCTTTTAACTTAATTTTTAGATTGTGAGGCTTAAACCATTTTCTCAAAGAACCAACTTGTTCATCTAATAAGCTACATACCTTTACATTTTCAGCCTAATAAACCTTACTAAAAGAAAAATTCTCATTCTGTTTCCTTTTCGTGAGTAAAATTTAAAAGCTGCACTATTTATAAGCATAACCAAATTGAAATAATTTTTTACACCACTAGGTGCTCTTTCTAAGAAAGAGCACATAGAAAAGGTAATCAAAAACTTATTTTATTTAATAAACAAACTGTTACCTAATCAGATCAAAGAGATTTTTATAGGCAGAGATACCTGGTGGAAAAAAGATGAGAGACTAAATATTTTACTGAAATGTATATAGATGTAGGAATTTAAACATGACAAAAATGAATAACAGAAGAGTTTTAGATTTGAAAAACTTCGATTTGTTTCTGTGAATTTCTTTGTTCACAATATCTCTTGTTCTTTAGTTTTTTTTCCAAATATATAGATTCCTTTTTCACAACTTCCAATGTATAGCTGGCTATCATGAATCTGAACTTACCCATCCAACAATTAATGAAATCAAAAAACATTTTCAGTTCATATAAAAGGCTATATTTCATTCTATTTGGCTTTTAAATTACATATGTAATTATCTGCAGTGACTCAGAGAATTCAGAAGTTAACCTAGCAAAGTCTGAGGTCAAGCCCAAGATCCATCTAAAAAATCAAATCCCGGGGTTTTCCATTTGGTTTTGATCCTCACAAACTTTGGCATAAAAGCATAGATCAGTGGTTTTTAAAGGTTTTTTCTAAATCCCTTGATAAAGTTTCGGGGTTGATGTAACAATATTAACCTGGAATGTTACCAAATGTTTCCAAAAGAAAGAATCTTTGAACTTAATAATAAAAGGAATATATACATATGCATCTTTCTAATAGAATCTCATGAAGAATCTGATCTTAAATCAATTAAATTAGAAGAGTTTGAAAACTAAACAACTCTTGCTCTTGGAATTCTTTTATTGAATTGTCTAATTGTAACATCAATTGAAATGGTTTGACATTGTTTAGAAGATTAAATCATCAAAATGAAAATGTTTTATGTAATATTACTGTTTTACCTAACATTGATGAAACTTCTGTCTCAAATGTTACTGATTAAAACCTCCTCATCTTCTTTTTTCATGAAATTGAAAAATATTCATACAAACCCTGGTTGGTGACTCCTAGCACATATTATACAGAGAAAATAGTAGAAGAAAACAATTGTTGCTCATGAATTTAGTCAACAGCTTACACAGTGACAAATAAGAAAAATTACTTTTGAGAATTTTAGAAAATATTTTGGATTGTTTTTAAAAGAATTCAGTATTATCTGGCTGTCAGGATAGGTTGGGCATCTTCCTGTAAACAATGTTCTGAATTTTTTGTTGTTGGTGTTGCTTAAACAATTTGAAGACTGAATGAGCAATGTACTTTTTTACTTCAGATAAAAAAGACTTTTTCAAATGCAATGGTATATTAGGCAGCTTATAAGTTATATTCTTAATTTCTTGTGCTTGAAACTTAAAGAATTGTCCATGACATTCAGTTGAAGTTTTAGGCTTTATTTTTAATCTGTCTTCTTGGAACATGATCCTGAAAAGAAAAAAGAATAGAAAAATTAACAAAATGAAAACCTAAAAGGTAAAAACAACAAAATTAGAATTCAAATTTTTAAAATAAAATGTTTCAGTACATATATACATATATTCTTTTTTAAATTTAAGTCATGTTTCCTGGCTGGTTTCATGCAAGTTGAAAAATTTCTGAGATTTTCCGATTAATTCTGAAAAAGATTTTCTGGTTAAAAGGGTATTTTTGGCATACATGATTGGAAGTGTGTGTGTGAAAAGAGTTTATTTAGCTAATTGTTATTTATTTGTGTTTATTGTGTTTGTATGTTTATGTTTGTTGATATGTATGAGTTTGTGTGTGTATGTACATGTCAGTATATGTATCTGTGCTTTTGTGTACATTTTACTGCATTTGTGTTTAGGTATAAGTTTACATGAGTGTGTAATTCAATGTGTGTGCATTTGCATCAATATCTCTAAGTATATATGTAGCTATGTTTGTATATGTGCAGTGGCATGTGTCAGTGTATATTTGTGTGAGCATGAGTATGCACTTGTATATATATATAGGTGTGTGTGTGTGTGTGTACCTGTGTTTAAATCCCTTTTGTGTGTATATGGTATGGTTGCAAATGTACATATATGTCAGAGTGGGTATGTATGTGACAGTATGCATATGTATCTATATGCATGTATGAGACTGTGTTTAGGTCACTTTCCATTTGTGTATTTGTGTGTACCTGTATTTAAGTTTCTGTGTATATGCATTTGTTTGTATAAGTATATTTTTGCATGTTTGTGAGTGTGTCTATATTTGGGTTTTTCTTTCCTTCTATCAGTGAACACAAATGTGTCAGTGTGTGCATGTACAAATGTGTTTGTACATATCTGTGTGTGAGTATTATCTGTGTCTGGATTTGGATGTTTATCAATTTGGATAAGTGTGCATTTGTTTCTATATGTATATATGTGTGATTATATGTATGTGTGAATGTGTGTGTTCATGCAGATGTGTGTATGCTTGTGCTAGAGTCTCCTTTTTTTGTTTTGTGTGTGTATTAGTTCATGTGCGTATGAGCATATAAGAGCTATGATTTTATTTATCTATTCTTCAGATATGACAGCAGGTAAAAGGCTGATAGTGCAAGAACAGCAAACATATCTGGGATTCTAAAAAGTTGATTTTTTTCTTCATTTCATTTGCTTTAAAATTTTCCAGCTTTAAATTAAATTTTACGATTAATGTTTGAATGTTTTACATTATGGCATTTAAAAAAATATTTTTTTCTTTTGCATCTGATTTGAAGAGTTTTTAGAAATGTGATAAGTGAATTTGCATCTTTTGATATCTGTGAAAAATTTGTCTCCTGTGCTTTAATTCATAGTTCAAAGCTGCCAATAACTGTTTTCTTTTGATGAATTTGGTTTTCATTTTAAGAGATGCATATGTTTATTTCATTTTTTTTTTAAAGATTACAATCTAAATGCAGTTAAAGGAAACTTTATACTTGGAACCAATGAATTTTTATGATTTATTATGAATCTAAATAATAAGGCTGACTGGGCAAGAAAAGAAAATCAAAATCAGAGTTTGGTCGATAGCAACTTGAGATATAAAAAACTACTTGATACTGAAACATCATCACTGACATTGTCTGGTTGCAAACCTTATACTCCACAAAGAATCTGCAGGAGTTTAAGGAAGGAAATTTGAAAAGATACTCTTTGTAACATTTAAGTGGCAATTAATGGATAGATACAAAATATATGTATATAAATTAAAAACTAAAACATCAATAAAATCAGTAACAAATGAAATTGCTAATTGCATAAAAAGTGTAGTAATATAAAAATAAAAAGTACAGATTAACAACTCAAAACTTGGAGATTCAGAAAATTTACCTGATCATTTTCCGTATGTGTATTTGTGTGTATGTGTACATGCATCTATCTGTATTTAGGTTACTGTGTACATGATTAAGTTTGCATAAGTATATTTTTGAATGTGTGATTTTTCTTTTAACCTAGTATCAAAGCAAATATTGGTAATCTAGCAGTAAATCAGTCAAGTAAATGGGTTGAATTGAATAAACAATGTGTGTAAAATGTCATTTTATTTTTATTGAGAATTGGGGTAAGATGAGGGAGATTCTTGAAAAATAACCATGGGGGAAAATGATTGAGGATGCCTTTGTTTTTAAGCATTTCTTTTTAGCTTATAGAAACAGCACCAGTCACAGGAAATTAGTCTTCACCTGGAGATTTTGGATTAAACTTGATTAACATATTGGTTCACATATCTTGTTGACAATTGCAGATTTAAACCAAGGAGGTCAAGAATTGACAGAGTACTTAAAAGCAAAAAAAAAGTTATTTAACTGGTTTAATAAGAGTAAATGCACATATTTGGAATGGTACTTTGGTATTTTTGCACATATACAGAGAGCTCCAACAGTAATGCTTCTAATTTATTTCCAAAGGAAACTGCAAAAGATTATAAGAACAGGATAACAGCAAATTTTCAGCAATGAAACACTATTTTTCCACATCATTACCATGTACCATTGGCTGTGCATATTCTTCAGCAATGAATAAGATGAAAAATCTGCACTAATGAATATAACCCACTTTTCACACCAACAATGATTTCAGGAAAATGTTTGCATATGTTATCTTTTGTGGGCCTGATTCGCATGAATGAGCTCTTTATTTTATGGAATGATATTAGAGTTAAATATCATTCACATCAGTATTGCCACTACTGAAAGGCATTATCCATTGCCTAATTGTGCTCATATCTACTGTTTAATCTTTTGAAAAATGGTCCATAAATTTGAATAGGTGCAATTTTTCTGCATCAAGGAATTCAGAGACAGACTTCTGCTTTCATGTTAGTTGCCATTTATTTAGACTGCCACTCAACTTCTATTTGTGACAAGGCAAAAACAAATATGGATTATTTATAGAATCATTCTATATCTACAGCTGTGCTACCAACATCCATCTCTGATGTTACTGGAGAACATAAAATAGAAACATTACATTTGGAATGACCCTATCATGAGTGGAACATACCAGCTGTTGTTTGTTATTATTCAAAATGCATATCCAATTGCAAATAATTAATTTCATTAAGTTATCCATTGATATATAATGTTGACATTCTTATTTCCTTCCAGGAAGAAGTAAGAAAACCTGGGCTGATGATGAAATTAAAGTGCTAGAGGGGGTTCGCATTATTTTGGTTCATACAGCTGGGATCCAGTAATACAGAAAGCCTAAAACAACTAGCAGCTGTGCAAGTTGCAGAATCTTACTAAATATCCTTTTACAGGTCGAAGCCTGCCTGCATGGAGATGCACCATGGGCATAGAAAGGACTTTTTAGTTAAGGTGATCTTAACATTCATGGTAACTCCATTATTGAGAATATTGGAAAGACTGCAAGGCGATGAATGTCAATATTTTGCACAGTTTCAGGTCACTCTTGAGCTTCTCTCAGTCTTAATTGGGTGCTTGTTATGTCGTATGGACATTCCCTATCAAGTACATCACAAGGATGGCAGACTGGCTGTGAATAAGGCTTTGCTATATTACATACCTGAATAACTACTTTTGGACAAAACAGAAACAAATTCTCATTACTGTGAAGTGAGTTGGGTTCAGGTAACATCCAATTAAAAAATAATCAAAATCTTTGTATTGCTTGTATTAAGTATTTGTATTGCAATACAAAGATTAAGTATTTGTATTGCTTTGCAATTAAGTATTTGTATTGCTTTGCAATACAAAGATTAAGTATTAAAAGTCTGATCCTAATTCAATGTTTTAAATTATTGGCCTTGAGCTCTCTTTTGTAAGCGAAGCAATGTTGATATTATTAGTTATCATTTATTACCAAACTGTATAGAATTGAAACTCTGTTAACAAAAATATGAATATATAACAGTCTAAAAATACAATTTTCTAACTAGAAATAATAAAATTCTAGTTTCTTTGGTTTGGAGAGAAGATTAATTTTCATTAAAAAAAATTGGTAAAAGTACTGGATTTATTAGCAATGTTGAAAAACAAATTTATAGATGGAGTTAAAGACATGGATGATTTATGGTTACCAATTTAGCTCAAGAATTTGT
Source organism: Sepioteuthis lessoniana (assembly GCA_963585895.1). NCBI lineage: Eukaryota > Metazoa > Mollusca > Cephalopoda > Myopsida > Loliginidae > Sepioteuthis > Sepioteuthis lessoniana. The sequence goes on from OY757908.1 coordinate 87,906,039, forward strand.
ATTTATGCTTTAAAATTTAACTTATTGGAGTTAATTATTGTAAATAAATGTTTATAAATTAGAGGAAATATGTCTCTGAATTTACTGCAAACGAGTAAAAATGAAGAAATTTCACTAATTAGAAGAGACATTTTTAGAGAATGTATAAATCTGACATTCAAAGTTGGTTAAGAAAAAATAAAAAATTAATTGCTTTTGGTTTCTAGTCGATTACTCAAATACTTTAGAAAATCCTTTGAAAAATTAAGAAAATAAGAGAAAAAGTACAACAGAAAGTTACTTAAAAGATTTGTTAGTTTTTTTCCAGTCTTACTTTTTCTTTTTCAGATTAAGTTGTGTTAAAGGAATTGTTAAATTTGTACATAACACCCACCCCCACATTGCACTATACCATATAGGAAGATATGAAAACTATATTTTCATCACAACTCTAATGATAGGAATGAATAAACATTAAACATTAAAATGAGATTGGAAGTTCAAATAGATATGGCTTTTGGCCAGCAGTTGTAAAACTCTATTTCAGCTTCTTCTACAAAATATTTCCACAAGCTCAACTTGCTGCAGCCATTCCACTGTTGCCCTGTATTCTCTCTTGTTATGTTAAGAATAAAAGATAATCTAGTGTGGACAGTTCGACTATATCTTCAGCATGCACCATCTTCCTTTATTTCTAGAGTTTGCTTTTTCTTTTCTTTTCTTTTCTTTTCTTTTCTTTTCTTTTCATGTACTGTTCACTGCTGTTGTCTTTTTTCTTCTATGTGACATGTTGTTTCAGAATGATTGTGCACAAAAGCCTTGCCTGAGATTCCTAGTCATGAAGCTTTTCTCATTCCACCCCCAACACAAAGGAATGGGAGGAGCAGGGTCAGGAACTTGGGTAGAAGAAAAGAGTGATGATTTTTTCTTCCTTTATGATTCTTTGATTTTTAAAATGAAATGTTGCATTGAATGGAGATAAAGATAGAAAAGGCAAAAAATAAAAGAAAGAGGAAGAGTAAAGAGGGTCAATAAATAAAGAGAAGTGAGGTGAAAAATGAGAAAGAAGAAAGTAAAAGGAGAAAGAGCTAATGGAAGATAAGGAGAAAATAAGAAAGAATTTGAATGGCAAAAGTACAAAGAATGGGAGGAGAGAAAGAGAAAAAGAAGGAGTAGAAACAAAGCAAAGAAGAAAGAGTAAGAGAAAAGATGGAGTAAAGATTGTGGTGGGATAAACCAAAAATAAGAAAGAATGTGCAAAGAAGAAAAATATTCTGTTATCATTTTCTCTAATAAAGAATTCATCAAAGAATGAATAAAAGAATGAAATAATGATTTCATTCTTTTATTCATTCTTTGATATTGTTTATTTGAGAAAGAAAAAGAAGAATGAAAATAATGAAAATTTCCACATTTTTTAAAATTTTGCTTTTACCTTGAAGAAATCTTTTTTTCTTTAAGATGTTCACTTCATTTTATTCAAACAAAAAAGTGAAACAAAATAAAGCTAAGAAGAAAATTAAGAAACTAGTTCTGTTTTATCAATTTTTTTCGTAAATATTTATTTAAAATTTTTTTTTAAAAATTAGAAAGAGAAGAATAAATATATATTTACTAGACTTTCTTTCATTTAGCCACTCTTCTAACTTTTATTCTTATATAGAAAATAAAGAAAGATTTAAAAATCAAATAAACTTAGAATAAAGGCAGAAAAGGAAAATAATCATTTTATACAAGATCTGCTATTCCTTCTGTTTGGTTAGGTATAGCTATTTTGGTTTTGTCCCATAATAGTTGCTACATTTAGTGTATGGAACTTATATTTGTATGTAACAACTATAAGCAGACAGCTAGCATTACCTTATTGAATGAGGAAAGTAGCATTTTGTATATTGGGAGATGATAAATCTAATGTTTGATCCTTAACTTTATAATTTTCAGGGTCATTTTACATTTTAAAATGATATAAAAAGTGACTGATAAGCAAATTAAGAAATATGAAAAGAAAATCTACACTTCATTTTTTTTTCCTGTCTGAAAAATATTCTTTCTTTTCTCTCACCCAGCTGCCTGAAAAATATTCTTTCTTTTCTCTCATCTAGCTGCCTGAAAAATATTCTTTCTTTTCTCTTACTCAGCTGCCTGAAAAATATTCTTTCTTTTCTCTCATCTAGCTGCCTGAAAAATATTCTTTCTTTTCTCTCACCCAGCTGCCTGAAAAATATTCTTTCTTTTCTCTCACCCAGCTGCCTGAAAAATATTCTTTCTTTTCTCTCACCCAGCTGGCAGAGCTTAGAATGTGTCAACTGTGTTTCCTGCATAAAGTTAAAACCTCCTGAAAAAAAAGTCTGTGTTCTGGTATAACATTAAACTGCATCTGGTGGTTTGGCTCCACTTCTGAAGTTCTATGAAGTGAGGAGTCACCTTCTGATTACCATTAATCTCAGGTTCATTGTCCATACTGAGCTGTAGTGGTATTATCTGTTAGGGTTCCATCTATAGGTCAAATAAATCTATTTGAAATTATTAAGATTGGATAGGAATACTTGTAACCATATAACTGTGTACAAATTATTTTTATTTGATAGGAATTCTTGAAACCATGTAATTGTGTAAACAAATTATCATTCATCTTCTTATGGTGTATACTGCAGCTTTGTGCTTGGCCTTGCTGGTGGCATGGTTGCTTCATGGTGAGCTCATTACACTCACACTCTTAGCCACTTTGGAAAGGGCTCATTGTGCTGGCAGCTTTAATATACAGTATTTGAAATATAGTCATATAATCTCACAGACATTACCCTCTCATGAAATATGAAAAGGTATGCATCATATTATTTCAAGCTCAAAAAAATCAAAAGATTAAAACTTATGTTTTTACATGATATCTGGTACCTTTTACACATCACCCTTTATACTCTTTTTTGCATCCATTTACTGTTGATGACTGGAATATTAAGAGAAAAAGTTACAAATTTTTTCAGATTATTAAAAAATATTTTTTTACTCTTAAGAGAGTTTTTCACACCAGCATTAGCTGATTGTTTTTCACAGGAGTTTGAGTGACAGCAAGTCTCCTCAAGTCTTCAGAACTCTTCTTTGTATTCTAGTTGATCTTACTGATACTGTAGTCTGGATGGTCTCTTCTTATCCTCTTATTTTCAAGTCTTTCAGTCCCTTTACCAGTCCTTGAGGGATTGTTACAAGTGGACCAACCACTATTGGTATTACTGTCACCTTCATGTTCCATAGTGTTGGAAGTTCTTTAGCAAAGTTTAGGTACTTATCTCTCTTTTTGCTTTCTTTTATTTTCACTTTATCATCTGTCATCTATGTACATTAGGTGATTGATTTTTTTCTTGCGATTTATGAAGTTTGTATTTGCCTGTGCATTTCCCAAGTGTGTGATTCAGTGACATCATCACTATCAAAAATAATGATGGTGATGGTGAATCTCCCTGGAAGATTCCTCTCTGGGGTTTCACCTCAATTAAGCTTTTTCCTCCTACTGTCAGGTCCACTCTCCAGTTTTTCATGGTATTCTCAATAGACTGAATGACTTCATTGAATATCTTGCACATTTTGAAACAGTCTGTTATCAAGCTTTGTGGGATCATATTGTAAGCCTTTTCGGCATCAATCCATGCCATAGCTACATTTTTTCATCTTTTTTTGCTGTCCTTGAGGATGTGGCATCCTTTCTGTTTTTCTACTTCTTCTTAGTGAATAGTTAATCTCCTCTGTAATTTGTACCATTAGTATTTTCAACATCATCGGTAAGCAAGTTATAGGTCTGTACTTGTTGGGGAGGGTGCTTCTTTTTTGGGGGTCATTTTGGATCCAGGAAGTCTTCCCTTTGGTCTTCCATTCCGGTATGTCTATATATTCTAAGCATCTATTCATTTCATGGATGGAAGTAAATTTCCTAAACTAGTATCCATATATGCCATCATAGCCTGATGTTTTCTAATTTGGTACTTTTTTGTGTGTTGCTCTGAGTGAATCAATATGTAGTTTTGTCTTGGGATTTTCTTTGAGTCCTTTATTATTATTATCATGGTGATTATTATTATTATTATTATTTTCCTTCTGGTGAGTTTTTCACATCAATGGAAGCTGGTGGTTCCTTACTGGAATCTGAGTGATAGCAAGTCTCCTCTGGTCTCCTATTCACAACAATAGCATCATCTGAAGAGTCCTGATTCTTTCTTTGATTTCCAATTCTTCCTTGTCTTTTCTCCAGACCTTTGAGGACCATTCTAAGCACATCACTGTCACCCTCATTTTCCATAACTTTTTCAGTTCTCTGGTAAGATCCAAGTAGTTGTCTATCTTTTTGCTTTTTTTTATTTTCACACAGTGGTCTGCTGGGATGGCGAAGTCTACTATTTGGCAGGTTTGGTTTTCTGGCCAGGGTTAGGTAATATGTTTGTATCTCAAAATCCCTGGGAATTATATGTGTCTCATTTGCTAGGAGTGATTCTGGTTTGTGCCTTTGCTTCTTTGATGGAGGGCTCTCAGTCGGGAGCCACCTGCCCACTCTTCTGGGCATTTGCTGACTGCTCTATGAATCTGATTGACTGAATCTCTTCTGACTGATGATCTGCAAAAGAGAAAGAGAAAAATGTAGCTGAATAGTAAGAAAAAAAGAAATATTCTTTTTTTTCTTCTGCATACAGGATTTCCATTTATTTATTTATTCATTCATTTATTTTCCAAAGGAAATACAGGTGACCTAAGTCGACAGTGCAAAAAAATGAAATTGGCTAGCCAAATTCAAATTCTGATTGAGACAGATTGTATTCAGTTTGCACTAATGTCATTAGTAAAGTCATGAATCCATTTCTTCTTTTTCACCTTCCATTGATTAAACAGCATTTCAGATTGAGCTCTCTTGCTTAGATTGGTAACCAGTCTTGGAAAAAGACAACTCTAAATTCAAACCTTCAATGCTATAGAGTCATTTATGGTCACATTTATGGAAATGTTTAAGAAAAAATCAGGAGCTAGAACCCCAACACTATCTTCAACCTCATTCTAGCAACTACCGAAAGAATACTGATGCCAAACTATATCAGCCCTTGCAACCTTTCTCTGATAGCACTGGTTGTATCGAGAGAGAAAATTTGCTTTATGAAGCAAAATTTTCCAAGCAGATATTTTTCATATATTTCAGACTTAGGAATGGGTTGTAAAAAAAAAGTATAAAGATACACAAAGATATAGAGAATAACATGTACTTGTTCTTTTCTTGCCAGATCTAGAAACTTTCTTTCATTCATTGATTTCATTCATAGGAAAGCAGAAAAATACACAAAGATATAGAGAAAAACATTTAAGAGAAAAATATTTATTCATTCTTTTCTTTTCAGATCCTGAAATTTTCTTTGATTTGATTCATTCCCTCATACTTTCTTTTATTCATTTTTCCTTTTATTCATTTGTCTTTTATCATTTTTCTTCTCTTTATAAAAAAGAGAGAGTTGAATTCAAAATAATAATAATAATAATAATAATAATAATAAAAAAAGAAAAAAGAAAATGATAATTTAGTTTTTGTTTCTCTTCATGAAATACCAGATTTTTTTCAGTTCATTACTTCCCCTGTTATTTATTAAATTTCTTTTATCTTCCTCACATATAAATGTTTTTCTTCTTTTTATACACCTTTCCTCTCTTTCTGACTATGAGTATGCATAGGAAAACCTGTGTATCATCATGCCATGTGAATGTTCCTTGCAAAGGGGAAAAAGCTCATCTCATGATTGTTTTCTGTGACATGCTCATGGAATCACTGAGAATCCCTGAAACAACTAAAAGACACCCTCCAAAAAAAATAGAAAGGAAATATCTGTGGGAAAAACCAAATGCAAAAAATTTCCTCTTTTGTCTCCCATCTCTTGAAACCCTTGGCATGTGGTGCATCACATGATAAAATTAATCACAAGTATAATTAATTAGTAGTGTAATTAAACCAAGATAAAATTAATTGCACACGGGCCCTTTTTCGGTAGATGCAAATTATTCCTTTCTTTGTAAAAGATTTCCATATCACTATATATATGTTTGTATGTGTGTGTGCATGTATGTATATGTGTGTGTGCTTGTTTGAGTGTATATGCATGAGTGAATGAGTATACAAAATAAGCCCATAATGATCTATCTACTTATCTATCTAAAATTATTATACAAATACATACATATATATATATATATATATATAAGTGTATATTTATGTGTCATACAATACATTTGCTTTTGTACTGAGTTTAACCTTTTTATCTATAATAGTTTATCTTATTGGCCACACATTTTTAATCCTACATCTTACTATTTGTCTTCAGTTTACTTTTATTTTGATTAAAAATTAGTGCTTAACCATTAAGAATTATCATACAACAGCATCCTATTTTGTTTTTGTCAATACACCACCAACAACCTTAATTACTACCATGGAAATCTTTCGTATTCTTTCCAAGAGTTTGAAAAATCTGTAGATAGCAGACTGTCCCAATCATTCTTCAAGCACTGAAAACCTCATTCTCACTATTTGGGAATTCTCTTCAAACTCTCTTATCCAAAACCTCAAATCCAAATTCATTTGGAAACAGATCCAGAGATTGACACAGCCAAGTCATAATTTCCTAAATGTTATCACTTTAACTCAAGGTAATTTTGACATAATTTAGAAAAGTATTTTGCATTATTGTTTTGTTGAAAGATAAAGTTTTTCTACTTATGAGTAAAGGAGATGGTATAGCATGTCTTTACAAAATTGAATGATATTGTTCTTTTTTCATGATTCCCTTGACCTTAATCAAATCTCAAGGCCTTTCTTCAGCAAACTACCCTCATACCATAACAGACCCAATATTATGCTTAACTGTCAGAAACACACATTCATCATTCTGTTTTTCTCCAGGTTTTCTCCTCACATACATTCTCTTCTTACAAACAAAAAGTTCAAATTTGGACTCCTCAATCCATAATACATTTTGCCACTATTTCAATGTCCAGTTCTTATGGCTTTTGCGCATAACAATCTTTTCTACTTATTCATCTTCAGGAATATCTCCTCATCACTGCTGATCTAAGTCAATTATTCACAGTTGACGATCTCACTAGTTGCTGGTAGCTGTCAACTCTGGAGCAGTTTTATCCCTGTCTTTTGCTCTCAGTAATTAATTCAGGAGTAGTTGTCACTTTTGGTGCTCCAGGTCTTTTTATCAACATTTGCACCAATTTCTAACTGTCTTTGTAATAAATATTGCACTCCATGTCTAGAAATCTTCAGCTTCTAGACAATTTGTCTCTGAGAGTAGCCTTCTTTGAATAAAATTTCAATTTGTGCCTACAGCATAATGCTAAGCCACTTTTATTTAGCTATTTTGTGCAAATTACTTTAGAATTAAAAAATAGATTTTAAAAACCAATGAAAATACTGTTGTTATGGAACAATCTTTTTTTTCAAACAGTAATAGCTATATTTTGACCCGAATGAGTGTTCCAGGTAAATAGCAGCCAATGTTACAATATCAGTAAGTGCTTAGTTAACATTTAGAACATGTATTAACATTTAATTTTGTGGAAAATTTTGATGACTTCAAAAAAGTCTACTGAGGGATTAATGTTGAAAACAAAATATGATGGTTCCCATATTTGTATGAGACACATATATATTCGTAATTCATAATTTAGCAAAATATATTGTGGACAAACCAGTCCAAATTAGAACTTTTGATATTATGAAGAGAGTGTATGTGAGAAGAAAGCCAAGAGAAAAACTGAAAAATAAAAGAAAATACACTATAGTTGGTGAAATTTTATCTCTTACTTAAAGAAATCTCATTTTCAGATGTTTTCTTTAAGGAAATACAGAGTACTCACAAACTTTTTTACTTATATATATATATATATATATACAAATATCTACATCTTTATGTATATATCATCATCATCATGATGTCGTGCTGCCCCCACGGATATCCCTGACACTCTCTCACCACTTCTCCCTATTGTTCATCGCCTCTGGCAGGTCTTCAGGGCTACATCCCGTATCCTCACATAGCTGCTGTATGTATGTTTGAGCTGGTCATCCTGTTTTTGCTCGGCCATATGTGGGGGTCCATATATGTATATATATATATATATATATAGTTGCATGTTTGTATGTATTTGCAGATATACAAATATATATGCAGATCCTGGACATTTCACAGAGCATCAAAATGCTTGGGAAAGGTATGAATCTAACTTTTCTCCTTCCAGCTATGAAAAAATTGTAAGGCAGACTGGTCTCTTTTGCCTTGGTATGATAACTGGTCTAGGAGAAGGAAAACTCTGAATTTAAACCTGCCAAGCTCCACTTAAAAATTAATGATGTGTCATATCCTGCTATTATGGAACAGTGGATAAGTACATGCAAATGTATATTCACATGCATATATTTTTCCTAATATATATAAATTTTCTAATGTAATATATAAATGCACTTATGCATCCACCCACAAACATACACTCATACACTCACCTACACACACATATATATAGGTGTGTGTTTGTGTATGTGTGTGTGTGTTCACAAGGTAAATTATAGCCTATGACATTGAATTTTATCAGCGACTCTCAGATAGATGTCTGTATTGTGATAATACTGAATGTACATTCTGTGTGTGTAACTCACAGTGACATGGGCAGAATTTTGTATTGTGAACATATTTTACATTTTAAATTATCTCTGCTTAACAGGAGCATTGAACACTTTTTAAAAAGCCTTTGTCTCTTTCATTTTGAGGTGCCCATGGTGTAGTCGTTATCGTCGTAGGAAATGGACACGGCGACACGAGTTCAAATCCTGGACGAGACTGATTGCATTTCACATAGCACTAATACCCTTGGGAAAGGTATGAATCCAATTATTCTCCCTCCAGCTATGGGTAAATAGTAGGACAGACTAGGTTCTTCAGCCTTGGTTAGGCAACTAGTCTAGGAGAAGGAAAACTCTGAATTGAAACCTGTTAAACTCCGCTTAAAAATTGACCTTGTGTCATATCCTGCCCGAGCGGAGGGGTTGGGTAAATAGGGTCTCTTTCATTTTGAATAACCTCCGGCATGAAATGTTTACACTAATATATATATATATATATGTATATTTAGGCAGCATTTCTTCGTTAATGCAAATTTCATTAAACATAATAGACATTTTATGCCTACATATTCTCTTTTGGATCTGTTCGAATTCCCGTATTACTTTTATCGTATTCGGGGGGAATTGATTTAGGTATTGTCCATAGTTGTATGTATCCCTAGTACTTTCTGCCCGACTTCGGGCCATCATCAGGGGAGAATCTGTAACAAAAGTGATGTAACTTTTGATTTAGCAAATTACTACTGTGTAAGGACGTCTTTGCTGTTGGAGATTATGGCGCTTGCTTTTAAATGTAATTCTGTAAATAGTGCCAGTAGCTAAAGACATTTAAGTACATTAGCACTGGTTTGAAAATTAATTCTATTAAGTGCTGGTTGCAGGTTTCTAATATATAGTGCTTCGAGAATCTGAAGTTTTGTTTATTATTTTGATGTTCGAGTATTGTTGTGTTGTCGGTGAGAATTTTTCGTAGTTGTGTTGTTGGGCATGAATGTTTTTTAAATGCTGAGGTGCATTAAATAAACAAAAAAATTAAATTTAATTATAATGTTGTTATCTTCTATAATGGATATGATATAATTTTGAAACGAGCTGTGCTGTTACACAAACACTTAAATAAATGTATGCCTGAGGGAAATATCTAAGTAGAATAGAAAATTTGAAATATGCTGCACACATACCTAAGAAATGCCTCCCACATGTAGATGCTATGATCCAGTGGTCACAATATGCAGAAATCATAAAACAGTCAGTTAAAAACACTTGGCTACCAGAAATTAATTTTCATTCAATGAAGGGAAATGCTATGTTACTGATTCATTTTTCATCGCTTCTTTAGTGGCATATGAGTTACTTTAAAAACTAGTTGAGAATAATTGAAAAAAAGTTATCACAAAGAAATATTGTTATTTGTCTTATCACTTTTGTTCATCTTAAACACCACAAAAAAAGCAAAATCAATTTTCCTTTTTAGTACTTTTTTCATAATTGTAAACTCAGCATTATAGGAATTGGTTTATTGCAAAAATTATTTCCATCTCACAAAGATATTTGTTTTGTGGGGATTCAAAATTGTGACAAATCAAACAGAGTGCCCCAGGCTTGAACAGAAGTCTGTCATGAAATTCTAAGTGGATGAAAAGTGCAAACCATGTGAAATTTGCATGAGAATAGGTGATGTATTCAGTGAAGCATGTTTTAATCCGAAAATGTTTACAAATGGACTAAAAATGGTTTTGTGACTATGAGGGTGAATTGAATCCATGGAGTGAAAACACACTTATTTTCTAGTAAAGAAAAAGATCCTGATGTACTTGTTAGTAAAGAAAGTAATGCTGACAGTCTTCTTGGACAGGAAAGGAACCAATAATATTAAATTCCCTGGAAAAAAGTGCAACTATAAACACTGCAACCAAATTCTGTAGCAAAATCCATCTTATTTATTGAACAACTCTACTATATATATAACTCTATTAAATATATATATATATATATATATATATATATATATATATTTGTTAAGCTATATGGGTATATTTTTGTTAAAGGCTACAGAAAAAGAGTATTTTTCTTTAAAATTTTCTTGTTTGTGTACAAGTGAAGAAAAGTCTTAAACTTTTGACTATTCTCTTGATCATGGACAATAAAATTTGAAGATAGAAAATCTACTTTATTCTTAATTCTTCAGTTTTTACAATTAAGCATTGTTGCATCTGTATGTTTATGAGATAAGTGAAATTCTTCATTGGGCCAAACTAATGTATTCAATGTTAAATACTTTGAGAACTTCACACTGAAGAAAATATATTTACCCTGGGGTTTCTGATTTTGTTATGCAGAATTCAAAATCTGAAACATGTTATTGCAATTAATATTTTATATTTGGCATACAACAGTAGATACACCAGTGCCTTACAGTCTATTAGAATATGAACAATACTTTGGCCAGACAACTGGCAGAATTAGTTTTGGTGACTTATGAATTAAATGTTGGTTCATTATGGGCTTCACACACAAAAACATAATACACACATGCATACACTTAAGCACACACATGCACATACATTCACATATGCACACAAATATAGCATACATACATACACATTCATTGCACACACACATACACATATACATTCTCTACACACTCATATGAATATAAATCATAAACATATACACACACATGAGTACACCAGTAATACCAATTAGGTTACTTAATGATGAAAAATGCATTTATTTTACACAACAAATATTTATTTTTCATTATAATTTTCTTTGTCAATGCATTTAATTCAGTAATATCACTAACATAGATCAAACATTATACAGGGAAAATTCAGTTCATAGCTACCCATCAGTCTACAGACATTGATTTACCATCCAATATATGCTCTCCCCACCCCTGGGGGTTCAGCACTCTGGCGAAGGAATTAACAGCAGACACTTATATAATGCAAAGCTCTTCTAATGAATTGAGCACTCTGGTATCCAGTAAGGCAAAATGTAAAACAAATGAAAGCTACAACATAATGTCTTATAATTCCCAAGCTGATGTATGTCACCTGATGGCTGAGTGGTATGATACTAAGTCTAACATAAAGTTGGGTGGGTTTCGAGCTTGAAGTTTAGACACACTGAAGAGTTGTGATACAGTGAAACAGTCTGTCTGTGGATGACAATATATATATAAATATATATATATATATTTTATAGTCTTGAATTTGATGAAATAAAATAATTTGTGCAATGCGTCAAGCAAATTATAAAATACTTATATATATATATATATATATATATATGTATATATATATATTGGTATATCAATAAGTTTGCAGCTTAATGACTGATGTCTATTGGATTTAAGTCTGTTCAGTTCTTAGGTAATGACCATTTAGTAAAAGTAAGTACAACAAGCAATCATTAATGAGTGTATCACCAGACTAAGCCAAGCTTAGTACATTTTATAATATCCTTTCTTGTCAATACACTTCATTCAGAGGTGAATATTAATTACATACAGTAAAAATTTCAAATTCAAATAATAACTAAATTTTAAACTTAAATGAAGATGTTCACAAAGCAGAGCAACTTCTATAATAAAGTGATATACTTTATGATAGAAGTTGCTCTGCTTTGCAAACATCTTCATACCCAGCCATCTAATTTTTGTCTGTGCCAATCCTTGGTACATTTTGATCAGCAGTCAAAGTACTATCTAAGTAATTTTAATCAGCTATTTTTGGCAAAACACAGCTGCAACTTTTTCTTGCTTTCTAAGTTATGAATTAATGTGGAGGGTAATAAGAGAAATACAATTGAGCTGCTTCATACAATTAAAAGAGAAATTTCAGATGTGCTTCAACCAATGGAAAACACAACGGAATGAGTGTGTTGAATTTCATGATAACTATTTTGAAGAAAATTAATGTTTCATTTATTGTGTTATTCTGTTTTGGGAAATATGGTTTTAGTTTTGATAAGTTTTGGATACACCTTACATATCATGAGTTTGAATTTTGGAATGTATGTAAATACATGTATGATTACATATATGGAAAAATTACAAGATTATATCTAATGATACCACACTTGTTGAATCTTAACTAATATTTTAATTGATACAGTACAGACTTCACTTTTTTGCCAACTTTTGCCATCTGTGCACCTATTAGGTTTTCACAAAATTATGATATATGGCATTTGGAATGTGAACTTTGATGAGATCATTAAATTTTGAATTGTGCATTCCCTGGTTAGGAGTAGGCTTAATGCATTTTTTGAGAGTAAGAAAAGAGCTTGTATAATACAAATTTTATTTCTTCACTTTATGAAATAAAAATGAAAGTCCTTAGTCTTAAATTGTCTAAATTTTTAGATTATTATTTATTCTAAATTATTTTTTCTTTCTTTTTATTTTATTACAAGTGAATCCAGAGTAATATTAAAAGACATAACAGACTTGACACTGATAGACATAATATAGTCTGAATTTCTTAAATGAAGTATCATCATTATTGTAAATTTTAGAATAGTTTTTAGTATTTACTCCTTAAATACTCTTAAGTTTTCTGAAATTCTTTGATGAAGGATTATCATTAAGTTTTGACAAGATTTTCTTTTCCCATTGAATTTGTGGTTCTTTATAGATAATTTCATGTAAGGAAGGTGATCAATTGTAAATAGTACAAATGACTAAACTTTGACCATACAGAAAAATGTATCAGTACAGACCAACATTTGTCCTATGAAATTCTTTATGATTTTGAGATACAGATTACCCAGTAAATTTGATCAAGTTTTGGTTATTAAAAAGAAAAGAACTGGTCAACTTTGGCATTCCAGCAGATCACAGGATCAAAGTAAAAGAAAATGAAAAACAGAGAGCTGAAAAAGTTATGGAAATAAAAAGAAAGAAATCATAGTTGAATCCCTTGGAATAATCATGAAGAACCTGGAAAAGAGACTGAAGGAAGTGTAAATCTACGGAAGAATTGAGACCACAGCTGTTCTGTGAAGCACTAATAAGATAGGCTTGAATATCTAGAAGATTTCTGGAGAGCTGAGGTAACTTGATGTTACTTGGACTTCTGCAAAGGCCACCAATTATTACTGATGTGAAAAACTCCCTTAGAATAAAATAATAATCATAATAATAATAATAATAATGATAACAACTATAATAATAATATTAAAAAAATATGGCAATCAAAAGAAAATGACGGAAAAGCCAAATGGATAAACAATATGACAAAAGAACCAGAATGGCTTGAAGAAGGCCTGAAAGTGGAAGTACGCATAAATTTACTCAAAACAACACAAAAAAATATCAAACTAGAAAATGCCAGGCCATGATGGAATACATGGTTTCTGATTCAAGAAATTCACCTCCATTCACAACAGACTAGTTCTAGAAATGAACAGATGCCCACAAGGAGCACAAGTACCTGAATGGATGAACAAAGGAAAGATCACATTGATCCAAAAGGACCCAAGCAAAGGAACTGCTCCAAACAAGTACAGACCCATAACCTGCCTACCGATGATGTGGAAAATATTAACAGCACAAGTATGGGAAGAGATTTACTATTCACTAACAAGCCATGGGTTGTTCCCTAAGGAGCAGAAAGGTTGCTGCAAAGGATCCAGAGGCACAGCAGAGTTACTTTACATAGATCAACACATCCTAAATGAGAGCAAGACCAGACGGAAAAATCTAGCTATGGCTGGATTGATTACAAAAAGGCATATTATATGGTGCCACAAAGCTGGATAATAAACAGCCTCAAAATGTACAAAATATCAGATGAAGTCAAAAACTTTATCTAGCAGAAACCTTACCAAATGAATAGATACCTGGGCTGTATCCATTGTTAGATATTCGGTACCCTTTCTGAAGTAGACCAGAGAAGAACTTAAACAAATGCACCAAAGAACAAGGAAACTAATGACCATGCATAAGGCATTACATCCCAGGGACAATGTTGACAGACTTTATGAATCAAGAAAGGAAGGAGTAAGAGGACTTACCAGCATTGAAGACAGTGTTGATGCATCAATACAATGACTTGAGGACTACATAGAAAAACATGAAGGAGGACTGGTTATGGCCATCAAAAACAATACTGACAACATGGTGACCAACAGAATGACAATAACTAGATAACAAAAATGGGAAGAAAAACAACTCTATGGGCACTTTAAATGACTAATAATCAACATCTTGCAAGAGAAAACCTGGACGTGACTAAGGAAAGGAAACTTTAAAAGAGAAACAGAATCTCTCCTAATAGCAGCTCAAAATAATGCCATAAGAACCAATCAAATCAAAGCGAGAATAGTTAAGATGCAACAAAATAGGAAATGTAGGTTATGTGGTGATAGAGATGAAACCATCAATCACATAATAAGCGAATGCAGCAAATTAGCACAGAAGGAGTCTAAGACTAGACATGACTCGGTGAGCAAGGTGATCCACTGGGAGATGTGCAAGAAATTAAAATTTGGCCATACAAACAAATGGTATATGCACAACCCAGAAGCTGTACAAGAGAATGATACACACAAACTCCAATGGGACTTTGACATACACACGAATCACCAAATCTCGGCCAGAAGACCAGTAAGCAACAAAAAAAGAGAACTTGCAAAATTGTCAACTTTGCTGTCCTGGCTGACCACAGAATAAAACTGAAAGAAAGTGAAAAGAAGGATAAGTACATAGACCTTGCAAGGGAATTAAAAAAACTATGGAACATGAAGGTGATGATTATACCAATCATGATTGCATTCGGTACAGTAACTAAATGATTATTAAAGAGACTGGAGGATTTGAAAGTTGGCGGACAGGTCGAGACCATCCAAACTACAGCATTGTTGAGAACAGCCTGAATACTGAGAAGAGTCCTAGAGACTTGAGGAGACTTGCTGTCACTCAAACTCCAGGAAATGCTGATGTGAAAAACTCTAATGAGCAAGTAATAATGATGATAATAATAATAATATTCCTGTGAAATGACCAATGTTTAACCATAAAGACCAATAGTACATGCACACTAAAATCTGTCTTAGAAAATAAGACTCAAAATTCTTAGAAATTCTTAGAAATTCTTAGAAATAAAAATGAATCACCTAATATTTGCCAAAAAACTGGACCTTGTATCAAAGAAGAAAACTTGTCAGTTTATTTTGGTCATTCCAATAGATTACCATGTAAAATCAACAGAAAATTAACAAAATGAAAATACTAAGTTCCTGACTCTCTCTTGCTTACACCTTTGCTAGATGTATGTTGAGATTCTTTGCCTATATTCCTTCAAATATTTGACAGGTTGTCAGAATTTGTGAAGTTGTGGAGTGATTTCTTTGAAAGCCATTCTGATTTTTTCAAACAATTTTCTTGATTTCAGTATTGATTGAGGGCATTATAAACTTTGGTTGCTATAGCAGTAAAAGTTATGCTTCTGTAGTTCTTAGTGATCCCAAGGATGCCTTTCTTGAGGAAAGGAAAATGAAACCTTTCATCTATTTCTTGATTATGTTTTGTTTATAGATTGCATTACACAAGTAGGGAAGTATATTATCAAATTTTCTTGCCTTGCAAACTTCAGGGGTTATTCTATTGAGAACTGCAGCTTTTCTGTTTTGAATTATTTTCAATATTGCATCAAGTTCTTCCTTTGTAAACTGTCCAAACTTGATGTCTAGTTGGCTACCTATAATGTTTTGGATAGGTTTGTCAGTAATTACTCTTGATGTGCTCTTCCTTCTGATCTCTTCATTATCTGTCTGATATGCTTTTCCTGATTGTCTATCTTCTACTGAATTTTTAATTTCATTGATTTGGCCTTGAATGTATTCTCATTGTTTTTGTATGTGTTGATTGGTTCTTTCTGTGCTTTTTTTAAGTTTATGCAAGTTGGCATTTCTTGGGTTTCTTTTAGTAAGTAAGGATGCTTTTTTGAATTATCTCAATTTTTCCTAACTATTAGTGACTCCCTTGGAACTCTACATTAGGCTCTTGTTTTTGTTGGTATGTACTTTGCTGCTGCTTCCATGTGGAAGTGATGAAGTTTTGTCATTCAGAGTATGTCTTTTTGGTATCCCCTGAAGAGTACTGAATTTGCTTCTTACAGTTTATATCTTATATCTCTATTGGTAAGTGAGGAACAGTCATTGCTATTAGAACTTTGTGATTGTAATTTACTCCTTCAAAAGAGGAGCATGCCATACAGTTCAAAGTGCTATTTATCCACTTCTTGTGGATAAATCTAGCTGTGCTTTAGCATTATTTGGGTAGCTGTAGGTCTATGATTTTTCCTCCCTTTTTTGGAATTTAGTGTTTAGGCATGAAAAATCATTCTGGAGTGAAAAATCACTATGATATTTGCCATTTATGTAATGTGTATGTATGCACACACACACACTCACACAAATATATATATATATAAATATATACGTTAGTATCAAAATAGTGAACCTATGTTTCATCCTGGGGTACAAATCTCCAGAACAATTTATCTGGAAAACAAACCGAAAATGTGTTGATCATACCTTTGGATTTTATTTTCATGCAAATACTTAATCACAGTTCAGGCTCCTTTTTTTTCTATATTTCATTTTCTCTTTCACCAAATGATTTTCAAAGAGTGCCTGTATGGAAATAATAACACATGGTTGAGATTTTGTAGACACTAATATTAGGCTTTATTTATTAAGAAAAACTGAATTCAATCTAACTTTATAGGTCAGTTAAGGAATCATTCCTTGCTAATAGTACCATGTTTTCCGAAACAACCTGTTATATGGTACTTGTCAAAGAGATAAGCACTACCAACCAAACATTCATTGCCCAGTCGGCTGGGGCTGTAGAATACACTGACTGCACCTCTGCAGAGGGGTAAGCACCCCCTCAATGAGTGTCCTGGATATGACACTAAATGATCTGATGGTGAGGTTCCAGTAATGCTGAGGCTTTGGGGAATACAGAGCACCCCTTCATTGCCATTGCTCCCAGGTCCACTCTGGCCTGGCATGGTAGCACCCGATAGGGCCCTATCTATGGGTTAAATAGAACTAATGGCATGCTTATGCTAAACTGAAACTGTACTTACATTCAAACTGCGTACTTATGCTAAACTGAATTATTTGAAATAGAACTGTTTTTTGACATTGAAACTGTATTTACACTAAACTGAATTGTTTATCATAGAACTGTTTTGATATCTAACTGTTTGTAAACAAAATCTATGCTTATACTAAACTGAATCAACTGAATTAGAACTGCTTGACTAAACTGAATAGCTTGAAATAGAAATGTTTTTGACAATTAAACTGTGTACTCAATAAATTGAAATAGAACTGATTATTTATATAAAAATGGATTTGGCATTAAATAATCTTCAAAGGTTGATATGCCATAAAACCCAACCAGCCAACCAAACAACCAACCAACCAACCAATCAAAACCAACCAAACATCTAATTGTACAAGGGGATGCAATAAATGAAAATTAATTATCATGGAATCCTAATGATTAAAGAAGACTACTGGATGAAGATACAGTATCTCCAATAAATAAGTACATAGTTAACAATTTCTTTCAAAAGTTTTCTTCTAAACCAATGATGGTATAATTTTATCATTTCTAGTGGAATATCATACTCTCAGAAGGATTTTATGAGATTCTATTTATTATTAAATACAACAGCATGTAATCAAGAGAAAAAATCAGGTTTGGTTAAAAAACATACTAACAATACAGAGTTTATGCAAGAGTATAATTATTTCTGGACTGCTGCATATTCAGTTTTGGTTACAGAGTTTCAATGTTGAAGAGTTTGGAAATAAATAATACCAATTAATATCTTGTTTCGATTGTATGGTATTCCCCTAGAAATGATAGTATCTTGGAATCTTCAGTTTAGAAAAAAAAAGTTTTTTTTATTAGAAATTACTAGCTATGTGCTTATGGTTTGGTGACACAGAATTTTTCTTTGTATTTAATTCTTTAATTGACAGCTTAGTAAGTTATAAACTTTCTGACAGAAAAATAACAGAAAATTAAGAAATTCAAAAAGAAAAATGTACTAATTGATATATTTTTCAGACAGTCATTTTGATTTCCCTTAACTGTTATGTACTAAGCAAATAAAGACAAAGATAACAATAAGATTTCTTACAGTATTTCCTGTTACACATATCCATTTAGATGATTGGTGCAACATAAACTTTTAACTTTTATTTCTTATTATTTGGCCATGTAATCTTCGTAATTATGATATTTTTACAAACTTTGTTCTGAAACTATTGTTTATAAGTGGGGGATATGGAAAAATTGTAAAATCTGTTACTCAAATCTGTAACTCTATGTAGCATATACAAAGTTGACAATTATGACAAATAATCTTCAGGGTCACTAAAATTCTCCATAACCATGCTATGCTTCTTTTTCTCTCCTATTTTCTTTCTTTCTTTCTTTCTTTCTTTGTCCTGTATTTTTTTCTTTTACTCTTTTTCTCTTTACTGATATTTTTCTTATCTTTGTTTCTTTTTTTATTTACTTATTTGGCTTTCTTTATTATCCATTCTTAACTTTTTCTGTTCACCATTCTTTTTTCTTTCTATCTTCCTTTTTCTGTTTTACCTGTTTTTCACCTTAGTCAGTTTCTTTTTTCCCATTGATAAATTCCTTTCCTTTCTTTCTTTCTTTCTTTCTTTACTATTCTTTCCTAATATTTCAATGGTCCATTCTTTCTTTCTTTCTTTCTTTCTTTCTTATAAATATTTTATATATTTTTCTTTTTTTTTCATTATGTCACTAGCATATTCTCTTTTTTCTTTATTAATTTCTTTCTTTGTATTCACATTTTCATTTATCCTTTTTCTGAGAAACTTTATTATTATGAAGTTTTGCAATCAATAACTTATAACCATTCTTTTCTATATTTATTAGTGCCTATCTAATTTTATTTCTATTTTTTACTTTCTTTACTTTCTTTGTTTATTTTACTTTTTTATTTGCAATATATTCCAGCATTTTCATACCTTTTTGAATTGTTTTTTCTCTCACAATTCTCTTTCTTTCTTTCTTTCTTTCTTTCTTTCTTTCTTTCTTTCTTTCTTTCTTTCTTTCTTTCTCCTTTTTTATCTTTATTAATGTTCTACTTATTTTCTTTCTTTTGTCATAATTCATTTCTTTCTTTCTTATTTTGTTTTCTTTCCTATCTTTTTCAATAATATTTATTGATATTCAACTTATCTTTTTTCTTTCCATTTTTTTCCTTTTTAAGCTTTAATTTCTTTTTCTTTATTATATTTCCTTATATTAGATTTCTCCTTCACTCTTTATCTTTTTTCTTTTTTCTTACTTTTACCTATTGTAATTTTCATTTACTTTTTCTTCTTCTTTTAGATAAATGATTCTTCTTCTCTTTTGTTTCCTTCAGCCTTTAATCTTACTCCGTCTTCATTTCACCCCCGCCTCTTTTTCCTTTTCTTTTCTCCTTCTATTTCAACTTCACTCCTTTTTTGTTCTATCCTGAACCTTCTTTCCCCAAAGCACTGACTTCATTTCTCCTAATTAATCATTCTATTGTTCACTCCCCACCCCATTAATTAGCTATTCAATATTTCTGCAGTAATTTTCAAGAATTCTCCTTTCATGTTGGTTAGCAAGTGTCACTTCCATTATATGATGAACAAAAACGATATGACATGGAGATGCAACATGACAACACTGATAATGACAATAGAGATTGAGAAGTAGAAGGAAGAGGAGTCGGATGAAAAATTCTGAAAATTGGAACCATCATGGAGAGCTGTAGCTTGGCTTTTATTTCAGTTCCTCACTTTTCATTTCATTTCTTTTCCCTTGATCCCTTTTGCACCGCCTGTTTATTCCATCTTCCTTCACTTCCATCTAACTCCTGTCACTAGCTCAAGCTTTTGTAACTGTTCAGTATTTATTTCCTAATCTCATATATTTGCCGCAGTTTGAGAATTATTAACAATACCAGTTATTACCAGTGAAAAAATTTCATGGATATATTTGAATTTCTATGACATGATTCTCTTTGAAAATAAATTGAATAACATTATATATGTTGATTTTTAAAACTTTTTAATTGTAATGCCTCTCTCTCTCTCTAAACTTTAAACTCTAAACATTTATACCATATCATCCCTTCTTTACTAAATTTCTTTCAAAATCTTCTTCCTTGTATAAAATCACACTTATGACTATTTTTTAATGTTTCTACTTGTTTTGCTTCATATAACTTAAAACCACACATTCACTCACTGAGTGAGTCAATAATTCTTTCTTTTTTTCTGTTACTCATACAATCAATTTTTTTTCATCAACTCACTTTTATGTGATCTTGTTTAAGTTTATTCTTCATTGCTATGCACTTCTTTTAAATTTTCTTAGCTATGATGTATTATGACAGAGAGGATATATAGAGACTATACATGTCAAGAAAAGAAAGAGGATGAGGACTCGCCAGAATTGAAGATAGCTCTGATATGTTGATAAGATGACTCGAAGACAACATAAGTCAAGAGACCAGACTTAGTGATAATTAATAAAAAAGATAAGAACCTGCTATGAAGTAGATTTTGTAGTTCCAGTATACCAGAGAGTGATAATTAAAAAAGTGAAACGAGAGACAAATACTAAAACCTTGTCAGAGAACTTAGAAAGCTGTGGAACATTAAGTTGTAAATGTAATCTTAAAATTTTCTTAGATGAAGCATTATCCATTATTCTTAATATTTGACTTGTGCCTCTTTCTGCTGGTGTGACAAAACCAAATAAACATGCAAAAATTACGAATATTTCTATTATTCTGAATTAAGCTTGTCCTTATTACATAATTCATCATGACTTGACATCATTAAGAAGACACTATGAAACAACCTATCCACTCTTTCTGTCCCTAATATACATATATATATACATATATATACAAATATATACATATATATATATATATATATATATATATATATATATGTGTGTGTGTGTGTGTGTGTGTGTGTGTGTGTGTGTGTGTGTGTGTGTGTGTGAGTTTAGTTCTTTCATTTCAATACATGAAATAATAGTGAAATAAGATTTAAATAATTGTGATAACTTTTTAGTTTTAAACTGTTCTGCTCTTAGACATCAAAAACTCATATATTTTACTTAATCTATCTATCTATCTATCTATCTATCTATCTATCTATCTATCTATCTATCTATCTAAAATGAAATTAAGATAAAAATGAATAAAATCATCTAACTCATAACCTAGACATCTAAAATCTTCTACATGAGAAAAACAAATCAGCTATTTGTGATTGCTTACTGGCAACTCTTACTATCACCAGGTCAGTAATTTCCTAGAGGGTAAATTAGATGGGTAAGGTAATGGAATGGCTATCAGCACAGAAAATGAAATTAGCAAATTTAGTTTGAATGTTACCTGATGTTGCTGGCATTCATTTAGTCATAAATCTCTTTGAAAATATAACAATCCATTTTTTGTTGCTTTTTTTCAGATTCTTTCTTAAAAAGTGTATGATAGTAAACTACTTTTGGTGAGGAAGCACCAGTTCTGGAGCTCTGAGGTGTATGGGGTCATCTCTTCATTGCCACTATTTCCAAATTCACAATGATAGTTCCTGTTAGTGTTCGCATCTATGGGTTACACAGATCTGTTTTAGATAAAATGAATATAAACTTAACAAATATATTGGCTCTAAAGATATTGATACTGTAACTAAACATAAAATATTTTAAAAAATGATTGAAGATACATTTTCTTACTATATGTAATCTGGGCCTATAATTTGTAAACTAACTTCAGCATAAAATAGCTCAATAAAGTTTGGTATAAAAACCAACCAAACAACCAATCAATAAAATCATCTTGAAAAGAAAATTTACCATTTACCTTAAGAGCTAACAGAAAAGGGACAACTATCTTAATGCCCGGACAAAAGTAACCCCACAAAAAAAGAAAAAATGTTAAGTTCATTGTCAATATTGAGAAAAACCCATGGAATTAGATTACCTCCAATGTGCCTTTTCCCACATTCCAGGTATCAAGATGAAGTGGTAAAACAGGTTAAATAAACAAACAATTCTTGACTCTGACTTCAGCTCAGTTTGAACTAAGTCTTCCATGCAAGTATACATTCATATGTGGATCTATTTTGTGAGAATGGTTTTGAGTAACATCCTTTTTCTTGCCTGTTAGGGAAAGACTCTAGTAGACAGCTTGTCAAAAATAATTTAAAGTACTCCAAAATCATTTAAAGCAAAAGCACTTTCTTAAAGTAAAGGCATTTTACTTTATCATAAAAATGTAGCTCCCAATATGCACATACATACACATATAAAAGAGGAGTAAATAGAGTTAAAGCTTACAGTCAAATCACACTGAAAACACTGGTTCTTGTTCGATCACCAAAGTTAAACAGTGTCGAGCCTGACTAGTACTTAGATGGGGGACCACTTGGAAACATCAGGTACTGTAAGCCACTTATTGCCCAGTTGGCTGGGGCTGTAGAATACACTGACTGCATCTCTGCCGAGGGGTAAGACCCCACCCCAACAAGTGTCCTGGATATGACACTAAACAAACTGATGGATAGGTTCCAATATTGCTGGAGGTTTTGGGAATGTGGAGAACCCTTTCATTGCCATTGCTCCCAGGTCCACTCTGCCCCGGAGAGTGGCAGCACCTGATAGAGCCCTATCTATGGGTTAAATAGAACACATCTGCATACTTATGCTAAACTAAATTACTTGAAATAGCACTGTTTTGACATGTAAACTACATACTTATGTTAAACTGAATTGTCTGAAAAAAAAAACTGTTTTTGACATTAAAACTGTACTATGCTAAATTGAGTTATTCGAAAGAGAACTGTTTTGACATTTAACTGTGTGTGGATAAAGGCTATACTTATACTAAACATATTGCATGAATTAGAACTTTTTGACTAAACTGGATGGCTTGAAATAGAAATGATTTTGAAAATTAAACTGTGTACTCATGCTAAAAAGGATTGTTTGAAATAGAACTGATTATTTGTATAAAAATGGATTTGGCATTAAGTAACCTACAAAGGTTGATATGCCATAAAACCCAAACAATCAACCAACCAACCAACCAATTAACAGAGTAAACTCCCCAGAACACTCTTATCATTGCTTTTAGCTCATGAAGTTTGCTTGTGCAGTAATTAAACTATTCAGTGTTATACACTGATATTGAAAACTCTAATAAAGTTTGCAGTAATTGCAATTTAATTTGAAACGGTATTGATAAGGGGATAACAAATTAGTTTTAGGGCATTAAAACATAAATTTAGTAAATACCAAAGCCCTAAATAGAAGTGAGGAGTGAAATACATTTATAAATTTTTTGTAGGCATTGCATATTATTAAAGATTAAATAGAAATTTAAGTAAAAACTAAAGGACATGTGAATCCATTTGGTTTTCATTGTAACAGTGGTTTATGATGATATTAATAATTCAATTTAGAAAGAAGTGAAGGGTTCAAATCTCATTCTCAGTTATATTATTTAATTTGAAGGATTAAAAAATGCTAATCAGCATAAATACAGACCCCATAAAATGATCATTCAGTTGCATATTGGACTGCAAATTGCTAAATTCTCTAAGTTAGAGAATATTAAGTGCATTGGTCTAATGAAAATCTTCCTGTTAAATCTCTCTCTCTCTCTCTCTCTCTCTCTCTCTCTCTCTCTCTATCTATCTATCTATCTATCAAAATACAGACATGAGAATTTTGTAATCTACTAGACTGTCCATGAAATCAGTGATCTGCTTGCCCAGTACATTAACCTATGCAAGGTGCACCTGTTCAGTACTTAGATGGGTGACCCCTTAATAACTGAGGGTGCTGTAAGTCTAGATGCTAGACTAAGCTTAGTAAATAACAAGAGTAGGTTTGATCCAGAATTCATGTCACAAAAATATATGGCCTTGTGGCACACTTAGGTTTTGCCACAAAAATCATCAATTTGATATTTAACTAGATCTCCTGTGAGCCATTTGGGTACCCCTTGTAATAGTGGTCCATGCTGATATTGTTGCTTCTATTTAGGAAGTAGTAAAGGATTCTAATTAGACTTTTATTGTTGCCTTGGCAATTTTGATGATAAGAAATGACATTCAGAATTAATGAAGACCCCAAAAAATCATCATTCAATTGTAGATAAGACCGGACATTGCCCTATTCTCTAATTTAGAGTATATTAAGAATATTGCTCAAATAAAAATCTTGCCATTATGTGCTGTTTTTGCTTGCTCATTGTTACAGATAGAAAATACACTTTGCTAGGTCAAAAAATTTTCTGCTACAATTATTTTTTGTTACAGATAGAAAATACACTTTGCTAGGTCAAAAAAATTTCTGCTACAATTAATTTTTGTTATTTTATATATTTTGGCAAATTCCATTCAGATGGTGGTGTACTTGTGGTGTAGTAGCTAACATGCTGGATTGTGATATAGTAAGTGAGTTCAAACTCCAGTCACAATTGTGCATTCACTTTCAAACAAATATTCTTTGGAAAGTCATGAACTTCTTATCCCCACCCCCGGTATGGATTAAATAGTTCCAATAGTGTTATTCTACAAGGATGGGTTTGGTATTAAATTACCCACAAAGGTTAATATGTCATTAAATAAGGAAACAAAGAAACCAAACCACTTGATATTTAGGAGCACAATATATGTATATTACTTGTGAAAATGCATACAAAATTTTTGGACACTTTTGTATCCTTCATCAGTATATTGTAATATATCAAAATTTTGGATTTAAGCATTTACAGAATTGGAATAAATATATGACGTGCAAAGCTCTTGTAGAACAAAACATGAACAGTTATATTTTGATACATGCTTGAAAAAAATGAACATCCTGTCTACTTACTGAGTTTAGTAAAAAGCTTTGCTGGTTTACTAAGACAATTTCAGACACTACTGATATATATATATATATATATATATATATATATATATATATATATATATATATATATGTTGAAAAATGGAAGAAAGAATATTTTTTTTGGTGTTGATGAAAATTTATTTCCTTTGCGGACTTGAGTTTCAACTTGAGTATTTTGGTTGCATACAAGTTTTTCTATCTAAAACTATTTCAAACATAAAAAAATAGTAATCATAGAAAATATGTTTGACAAGCAAGCTAAAAAGTCATCATCAGGGCAAATGTTTTGAATTTAAAAACAAAAAAAAATGAACATTACAAGAGAGTGTATTTGAAATTGATTACGTCATGAAATAGAATCTCTTTTCTAAAAAAGGCAACATCACTTTACGGCTATGTGGAAATTTTAAATGGTTTACTAATTCAAAAATTCAGAAAAACAGTGAGATATTGTTAATGGATCTTGAAGTCTTTTAGCATAATTTTTTTTTAAAGAGGATATTCTATAAAATGCTGGTCTTTGGAAAATTGTATTAAAAGTGTATATTGAGCAAACCTCAACTATTCTATGTTAATACCTCTCGCTAACGAATGCAAAGTCAAATGCATGGCTGGTTGAAATATTATGAGAAATTAAAGAATTCGATGCATTTCTGGATTTAAAATCTTTTTTATTTTGATTTATTCTCTTTTTTAGAGGAGACTTTGAGAAATCCCAAAAAATATAATATGTTATATACGTATATATGTATATGTATATAAGTATGTACTTACATATGTATATACATGTATCTGTATGTATGTATATATGTATGTACATATATATGTATATGCATGTATATGTATGTACTTATACATATGTCTGTATATATGTATGTACATGCATGTGTATGTTCTTATATATTGTGTGTATATATATATACATATGTAATCATATTATAAAATAGATTGCTTAGATCTATAGCGGTTTGTGATATTGTTATTTGTTTAGCGCTATATTTTTTAAGGCAACATAAATGAATTACGAGACTTTGGTTTAACAACACACAAACGAAAGTTTTTATTTGCAGCTTTGAGGCGGTTTGTTCTTGGTGCTGCAAGCCTCATGGTGGTTAGGCTTGTTGGTTTTGAAGACGCGATAGCTTAGCGGGATGTTGAAATGGCAGCGTGTCGTTGGACGTGTGAGGGAAGTATACAAGGTCAACGTGTAGTTTTGTGTGTCTGGTAATTGGGGAGGGTAGGCGTTATCTCCATTAATGTGGACCAGGGGTGAAATGAGAGCAAGGTGTGTCGAGAGCGAAGTGGCGCTCGGATCGACATAGTAAATTTTTGTGGTGCTTGTGGAAGGCATGCTGAACGTATCTAATTCATATTCAACTGGGATTCCTTGGTCTAAAATATATTAGACGCAAAGAATCCATAAATTAGAAGGTTCCCTCGCTGAGTGTCCACGTTGCTGCTGCTAGGGTTACAGCCACAGTGAGTTGTCCCCACTGGGTGGCTTGTTTAGCTAAAAAGCATCGCTAAGCAGGGGCGACCAGAGACACATCCGTTCTGGTCGCCGTCTCAAGCCGAAGAGAGTGTGTTTGGCCGCTCACCCGTTTTGCTAGCCGGAAATGAAGGTCCGGGCTGAATAGGATATGTCATCCGGATTGGGTGAAATTCAGTGTTGAATTAAATAGCGCGCCAAAACAAAATACGAGATTTTTCTCTTCTCTACATAGGTTGGCCCCAGAATTTCAGGTATGGAATACCTGATATTCGATACACAAAATTGTAAGAGAAGAGAAATGAAAGAAAAGAGCCACGAATCTCACAACACAAAAGAGCAAAATACAAACAAGGAAAAATACATACATATAAAAAAAACAAAAAAAACGAGCAAAAACAAATTAATAAAAAAAAGGCCAAGTGTCCTGTTCAGTTCTTTTTCTTGTGTACCTCGTGGTACGTTTTTTTTTTTTTTTTTTTTTTAAACAAAATGTCACTGAGAAAAAAGTTCATGAGCCGAGAAGGTGGCATACAGAATTAGCTGTATATTTCAGAGGAGTAGTGTGAGTTTTTTGGGGTCCTCTGGAATTTATAGCAGCCGCCGGAGGTTTACTGAGGTAGTGGGAGTGATAACCCACGTTGCTCAAGAAAACAAAATAAGAGTAGGGTGAGTGAAAGTTAAAGTTACCTATTTTGCGAGTTGGGAAGTGAAAAAGTGTTGATAAAGTTTTGTTGAAAAAATTCCACATTGTTTGGTATTTTACGTCCATTTTGGATAGTCCTTGAAGATAGTTCGGCGGGTCCATTGGAAAATTTTTTTTTCAATGTTTCGTTGGTTTTTTTCTTTCGTGGTGGAATGATGCATGTTCGTAAGGCTGTGTTTGTTATCAGAAGGTTAATTTTAGTGATGTTTGGTTTAGCGAGGAAAAGGGTGTAACGTATGTGTGTTTACGTTGTGTCGTTTCCTCTCCGAGTGTGGTAAGGTCCTCGCTAATGCTTGTTGGAAATAATAAGGTGGTTGAAGATGAAGTAAGATAGCGAAGGTCGAAAGGTGTTGTTATGAATAGTTTTTAGTTGTCTTGCACTTCAGAAGGTGCCATGCAGAGTCACCAATTTATAGCGGTGATTGAGGGAATTAGTTATTTTCCCGAACACTATAGATTTTATGGCAACAGAAATGAATTACGAGACTATTGCTTTAACAACACACAACAGCGAAAATTCTTTATTTGCAGCTTTGAGGCGGTTTGTTCTTGGTGCTGCAAGACTCGTGGTGGTTAGGCTTGTTGGTTTTGGAGACGCGATAGCTTAGCGGGATGTTGAAATGGCAGCGTGTCGTTGGACGTGTGAGGGAAGTATTCAAGGTCACCGTGTAGTTTTGTGTGTCTGGTAATTGGGGAGAGTAGGCGTTATCTCCATTAATGTGGACCAGAGGTGAAATGAGAGCAAGGTGTGTCGAGAGCGAAGTGGCGCTCGGATCGACAGAGTACATTTTTGTGGTGCTTGTGGAAGGCATTCTGAACGTATCTAATTCATATTCAACTGGGATTCCTTGGTCTAAAATATATTAGACGCAAAGAATCCATAAATTAGAAGGTTCCCTCGCTGAGTGTCCATGTTGCTGCTGCTAGGGTTAAAGCCACAGTGAGTTGTCCCCACTGGGTGGCTTGTTTAGCTAAAAAGCATCGCTAAGCAGGGGCGACCAGAAACACGTCCGTTCTGGTCGCCGTCTCAAGCCGAAGAGAGTGTGTTTGGCCGCTCACCCGTTTTGCTAGCCGGAAATGAAGGTCCGGGCTGAATAGGATATGTCATCCTGATTGGGTGAAATTCAGTGTTGAATTAAATAGCGCGCCAAAACAAAATACGAGATTTTCCTCTTCTCTACAGATCTATTAATGACATGTAATGTAGCATTTGTTGAATCACGAAACACATTTGTAGTCAGTAGCTAGGCTAAGAGCAACGTCTTTAGCAAGGCTAAAACTAAAGTATTTATTTCATTGTAGAAAATATTTTTGGGGGGAGGGGAAGGGAGCGGTCTTGCTGTAACTATGAATTCTAAGGGAACCTAGCTAGCCACATTTGCCGACCCATTCAACAGTACAATATATAACCACCCGTCCATCGCCATATGCGCTGCAGCCACCAAAATACCACATTTGCTCTATGGAAAAAAGACCTACTTAAAAACCCCGAAAGTAACGTATGATTTTATTTACAGTTTTATGATTTATTTACAATGAATATATATGATGGGAATGGGAGGAAAACCCCGAAATACGTACAAAAGAAAACCAGGGAAAAAATTCCCCGTTTAGTTGCCCTCCCATCCCCCCGTCTATAAAAATGGAGGCCGACTGTTTTCCGGTGTCCGAAAACTACCCTAGGTGGGACGGGGGCCCTAGTCTAGCGGGATAAAGAAATACAGGGTTGGGTACGGTGTGGGTTGTTTATATTGCAGGGAGTGTAAATTATATACATATGAACTTTCAAGATCTTCAATAAAGCGGGCTGGGATACAGGTTGGGGTACAAAAATAATGGGGATGGGGAAGATCTTGAGAACTAACTACTAGATGACAGGGATAATGACTCACAACATACTGCTAACTAGGTTTCAACGGGGAAAATCCTACTTACCAAGGATGGGGTCCCTAAGGACCCGTACCGTAGACGCCATGTGCAGGGAGAGGAGGGAATGATGACTTCAACATTGCCCCCTTTCGTACGATCAGGCTCGCTGCATTCACCAGCCTTTTGTCGAATGTTATGCGATCCAAGCATTTTCTATCGCATCTGATTTTGACCCTCAGCTGATGCCGAAAGTACAAAACCAGATCACGATGAGAAAAGTTTGCATCGTCATACAATCCCTTGTTTCGCGTCGTCCAGATCACCATTCGAGCTACAGCTAGGATCACGAGAAACACCACACGCTTCTCACCCTGAAACGGAGGAAGAACGTTGTCTACGACGTAACCAACGTCGAGCAGCACGAGCTGTTTGGGTTCGATGCGAGCCGTCCACTCCCCGACGTGATCCCAAAACGGGCGAACTCGCTCGCAGTAGTAGAAGGCGTGCTCAGCCGTTTCTTCCAACCCACTGCCGCAGCGAGCGCAATCGGGCATGTCTGCCAGGCCCGCTCTGAAGTTCAAGCCGAGAAGGGGTAACGCGTTCCGTGCAAGTCGCCAGGTGAGCAAGAACTCGGAGTTGTTCAAGAAGCTCGATCCTGGCGCCCAATTCCAGTGAGAGCGGATCTCCCCCGCCATCCAGCCGGGCCGCTCGCTAAGAGGATCAGAAGCGGAACCCACCACTAGCTCCCGATATAGTTCTTTTCGAGGCCGTGAAAGGTCACTGGACACAAGAAGGTTACGAAGGGCCGTTCGGCATTCGCGGACAAACAGTGCTCCGCCCAAAGGCTTACGTCGACCTTCAGCCTTTGGGTCTGAATTGAGGCGAGGAAAAGACCGACTCGCCTTTAGTCTTCACACTGAGTCTCCCGTCAAGGACCGGCCCAGGTATGCAAGACTTTCAGCAAGCCAGTGGCTCTCCAGATTAGGCATACCCAGACCCCCGTTGCGTTGACGTTGGATACAGACCTGCCTACGGACCATCGGCCTTGCACCTCCCCAGAGCAATCTGGAGAGGGATCCTTGCTGGGCCAGCCGACGTGCAGAGGAAGTATAGCCAATCGGTAAAGGATTAAAGGGAAGACGTACGTGGCGCACGCCTCCGCCCTGCCCTTTAAGGACAACCTCCTTGAAAGCCAGATTCCCACCTGAGCATTCACCTTGGTTTGTACTTCCGACCAATTTCGCTCCAGTTGGAGGTCGGGCCCGAACCACACCCCGAGGATGCGGATGGGTCCGTCACTCCAGCGGAAGGGCCATGGAAGAGTATTGCTACCCCTCCAAGCACCAAGCCGCAAACCTTCGCTTTTGTCAAAATTGACCTTGGCTCCTGCGATCCGCTCGTACTCGACAACCGCCTCTTTCACAGCCTTTATATCAAGACGGCGGGATACAAAGACTGTGATGTCATCAGCGAACGTGGAAACCCTTGCTGTAAGAGGGCCAGCAAAGGGGATACCGTGTAGGGACAGACTTGTCCCCTCATCCCTAAGCCTGCGCAGGAGGGGCTCCAACGCGAGGACATAGAGAAGAGGAGACAGGGGGCAGCCCTGCCGGACCGAACGCTCGATCGCGAACACCCTCGAACGCCTTCCGTTCACCTGCACCACTGCCTGAGGGTTGTGGTACATCATGCTAATCCATCTGCGGAACTCCGGTTGGAATCCGGCAGTCTCCAAAACAGACGCCAAAAACCGATGGTCAACCCTATCAAAGGCCTTGGACTGATCCAAACTGATCAGTGCGGCCTCGGTGACGTCTTCTATCCCCTCTAAGACCTCACGAATCAAGTGCAGGTTGTCCTGGATCGATCTTCCCTTCACAGCAAAGGTTTGCTCGGAGCCAATCAGATCACTGATGACAAGCTGTAAACGATTCGCTAAGACCCGGGCCAAAATCTTTAACTCTGTGTTAAGCAGAGTTATGGGCCTGTAATCATATAAACCCTCCCAAACATGCCTGCCGCCTTTCTTCAGCAATGTGACCACGCCCTTGGTAACGCTACCAGGGATGGCTCCCTGGGCGAACCAATGGTTGAACACATCCGTCAGAATAGGGACAAACATGTGTGACATCCTCAAGTAAACTTCGTAGGGTAAACCATCTAGTCCCAGCGACTTGTTGAGGCCGACCTGCTTCAACGAATCACGGACTTCGCATTCAGTAACCACACCCTCGCAGCTAGCCGCTTCAGCCACCCCAAGGCGGGGGAAGTCGGCAAAATAGCTACGAAACTCCCGGATCGGGAGATCAGTACAGCGGGCAAAGCGATCCCGAAAGTGCGCCCGAAAGGCATCACGCATCTCACGACTCGATCGCAGCAGTCGCCCGTCCGCGGTCTTGACAGACGCGATGTACCGATCGGGGAACCTTCGCACATCTTCTTCACGTGCAGTCGCGTTCGATTTCACAGATTCGTAGAGAACTCTATTTAACCTAGATCTAACTACGTGTCCCTTATAGCGCTCGCTACTCTCACGCTCAAGGTCCCTCCTAGCTAGTTCTACACCTAGGGAGTCCCCCACAGCCGCCGTCCGGGAAATCTATCTTCTATAGACTTCGCCTCCTTGGCCTTATCTAGGTTGAGCTGTTGACCGTATTTGGTGGCGAAGTCTCTAATCCTATATTTGAGAGAAACCCACCACCTATTCCCGGTAACCGCCCCTACTAACGCCCGCTGAATTAGGGATTCTAGCCGGTCCCGGAAGTTCCGTAACTCCAGTGAGGAGGTATTGAACTTCCAGTAGCCGGCTAGACTAGGCCTTTTTGCTAACCGCAGACTGACCCTAACAAGCTTAGGGTCAGTCCACGCTATCAGGTGGAACGTGGGACAACTAACAAAATCAATGTCAGCTCGTCTAACTAACACTCTGTCCAAGTAGGAACCCACTTTGGCAGAGGGCGATCTATCTAGCCACGTCCACATCTCCCGCCCTGGGTGATCAAGACGAAACCTGTCGACGAGAACGTGACGAGTCACGAAGCAGACAAGGCTGCTATCACACCTTCCTGCACGACTAGCTCCCTAACCGACCTTATCTATCTTGGGATCAAGGATCGCATTCCAATCACCCATTAAGACTAGCCGCTTCGTATCGTCCAGGAACGGCGTCAACCGACGAAAAAAGGAAACCCTCTCAAAAGCGATATTGGACGCATAAACCGCAACCAGAGGAAACTTGAAACTTTTCACGGCAACATCGGCCACAACCAGCCGGCCCCCGTCACCTGCAAAAACAATGTTAACATAAGCGTACAACTAGCAAGGAGACCCGAGCGCTGACGCGGCTGCCGTATGCTGAGAAAACGCTAAAGTCGCTTTCCAGCACCCGACAGTCAGCATCGCAAGTGAAGTGGGTCTCTTGCACTGCAGCAACATCTACTCCGAGGTTCTTGAGATCACCAAGCAAGCTCGCACACTTGCTTGAATCCCTCTGTCCCCTCACATTCAACGTGGCAAGGTTTAGAGCCATAAATCCCACTTACCTTACTCACTGTCAACTATGGGCCGGAAATCCTTCGGGGTGAGGATGCCGACGGCCTGACGCAGGAAGCCGGTGCTGAGCTCAGTTGTAACTCGGTTATCCCTGGTGATTCCTCCGACATCCAAAGGGAACCGAATTTTTAGGGACCTATAAAAGGAGGGGTGAACTAAAATAAGGACCCTCCCGGAACAAAATAGTAAACATTTTTTAAGGGAGGAGTGCTCCAACTCCGCCAACTTTATGCCCAAGTCGGTCTGACAGACCGTATTCAGGAACTTCCAGACGCCCCTGGTACGGTCGCCAGCCGACTGGAGAAAAGTGGTCACCATGGCTGCACTCCTAAAGTTCGTTGGGTTGCAGACTCTTTTCCCATCAATTTTTTCGCAGTCCAGCAGTGGCTTCAGTGTCTTTCGGAGCTGGTAATACGTCACGGATTCCAGCCCGACAGTGCACAGAGCCACTGCCTTCCTGCACTGTTCATCAATTAGGTCTTTGTTGGCTGCTTTGGCTTGCTGCCGGGATCTCTTTGGTGTAGAGTCTGTTGGCACTGGTTTTGATATTGCTTCTTTTTCTGCGAGAGTTGCTATTGGAAACAGTTCCGGGGAGGATAGTGGACTCAGTGAAGGGAGGGAGTATGTCTTCAAAAGACTTTTTGGGAGAGTCTCTCGTGAGACTGTGCTCTTGCTATTGTTGATATTTGGTGAGGGGGAGTCTTTGGGGTTGTGGGGATTGTGATAGTTGTAGAACTTGCTGGGGTTGAGAGCATTTTTGCTCTTGGGGAGCATGTTGTGGAGTGTGGTGTTGAGGGGGAGGTGGTAGCGCAAGTGGTGGTGGAGGAGGAGGTGGTAGGGGAAGAATAGGTGGAGGAAATGATATTAGAGGTGGAAATGGTAAATGCGGCGGAGCTTGTTTGGGAAGAGGTTTTGGAGAAAGGGCATTAGAGGGGCCTTCCAGGGGATCTTCAAGGCAGGGTGGCCCTGAACATACTTTCTTTGCTGCTCCCTTTCCGCTGCTCCTTCTCCTCTTCAGATTTGTAGTTGTTTCCATGGGAGTTTCTTCTGCTTCTGGAGTGGTGGGAACTGGTGTGGTGGGAGCTGGTTTGGTTTTAGTTTTCTTTTTAGTCTTGGACACTGGAGGGTGCTCAGTGATGTGTGCAGGGATAGGTGCTGTCACTGACTTTGGTGTGTATATTGCTGCTGGTGTCGTTGCTTTTGTAGAGGTTGGTGTCGTTGCTTTTGTAGAGGCTGATGTCATTGCTTTTGTGGGGGCTGGTGTCGTTACTTTTGCAGGAGAGGCAGTTGTGGGTTTATCCTCGGCTTTTTGTGGAGACTTCATTTTTTTTTCGAGTGACTTCCACCCACTCCTCCACTGTTTTTGGCTGGGCCTGGTCCGGCTGTTTTTCACTTTCGGTCTCTCTGATGGTGACTATGGAAGCTGTTGTTGCTGCAGTTTCTGTTGCGACTGTGGCGGCTGCAGCAGCTAGAGCTTTTGACGGATCTTTTTTGGGGCAAAACTTGGATATGTGCCCCAACTGCTTGCAGCTCCAACAGCGCGGACGTCTGCCTTCCACAATCACCATCATCTGCCTCCCTCTGCTGATGATGATTTTGGGAATTGTTTGAAAGCCCTCCCAAGAAAGGCACATCCGGAACACGTAGTCCCCGTAGGCCGTCCCGGCTGTTGACCTTAGCAGGTTGATTTCCTCTACGCGTCCAAACGCGCTGAGGAAGGCGGCCAAAACATCTCCTGTTATGAACGCCGGGACGTTGCAGATGGTGAGCCGAATCCTACGGGTTCCTAGGTATTCCGGCTGCAGTCGGAAGAACTTTGTTATAATATTGCTCAAGGCAACCTTGGCAGCTTGGTCGCTGGAAGGGAGCAGGATGTCCCATGTCGCAAAACTCCTTCTGCAGAAGTATTGGCATGGGACGCCGGCTTTTCGTAACAGATCCTCGAACCCTTCCTTCTTGAGTCCTACGAGCCGTCTTGTTTTTAAATCCGTCACCACTAGAGAGACGATTGTAGGTTCTAGTTTTTCCAGGAGTTACGGGATGGGCAAAATCTCATTGCCTTTGAAGTATTCGGCATATTTGCCCACCCGGTCCTTCTCGTACTCCTCTGGGTTCTTTTGCTGTATTTTCCACGGTGATGATGACGGATTTTCTGGCTTTGTCTTTTGCCCTGGTGGAATTGGGCTCCCTGACTCCGAAGGAAGGGATGGCCAGTTTGAGCCAATCAGGCTTGTTACTTGACTTTCTTCCGACTGCTTCGGGAAGGCTTCATTTTCTGGTGTAGCTTGAGCATTGTGACGAGAGGGTTGTTGAGAAGATGAAGAAGCGGAGGTACCCTCCATGACTGCAAACTAGCAACCAGGAGGGTCAACGTGATGAAAAATGTATTAAAACGAGGTAAAACAATAGGTGAAACAATGGATCAAAACAATAACAGCAATAATATAAACAATAGTCCAAAAGGATAACAAGAAAAAACAGACCTCTGTAATACAGTTTCCAACAGATCAGTAACCAGGCTAAGAGCAAAGTCTTTAGCAAGGCTAAAACTAAAGTATTTATTTCCTGTTAATTTACAGGAAGGCACAAGGCCTTGAGTTTTGGTGGGAATGGGAAGGGTGCAGTCTTTCATTAACTATGTTTTTACTAAGGGGACCTAGCTAGCCACATTCGCCGACCCATTCAACAATACAATATATAGTCATTCATCCGTCGCCATGCGCGCTGCTACCACCAAAATACCACATTTGCTCTATGAAGAAAGACCTACTTAAAACCCCGGAAGTGATGCATGATTTTATTTACAGATGAATTCATATGATGGGGATGGGAGAAAAACCCCGAAATATATACAAAAACAAAGAAACAAAGGAAAAATCCCCCGTTTGGTTGCCCTCCCATCCCCACGTCTATAAAATTGGAGGCCGACTGTTTTCCGGGGCGAAAGAACCGGAAACAAGTCGGAACTGCCCTAGGTGGGACTGGGATCCTAATCTATCGGGGAGAAAAGAAATAAAGGGTCGGGCGCGGTATGGGTCGGTACAAGCCGGTAATATGATTTTTATACATGTGAATGTTCAAGATCTTCAGTAAAAGCGGACTGGGATACGGCTTGAGGTACAAAAATAATGGGCATGGGCAATCTCTTGAATACTAATGACTCGATGACGGGGACAATGACTGACAACATACTGCTAACTAGGTTGCAAGGGAAAAGCATTGCCTACTTACCGGAGGTGGGGTCCCGAAGGACCCGTACCGTAGACGCCATGGGCGGACAGAGGAGGGAAGGATGACTCCAACATTGCCCCCTTTCGTACGACCAGGCTCGCTGCATTCACCCACCTTCTGTTGAATGTTATGCGATCCAAGCGTTTTCTATCGCATCTGATTTTGACCCTCAGCTGATAACGAAAATACAAAACCAGATCACGATGAGAAAAGTTTGCATTTTCATACAATCCCTTCTTTCGCGTGATCCAAATCACCATTCGAGCTACAGCCAGGATCGCGAGAAACACCACACGCTTCTCACCCTGAAACGGAGGAAGAACGTTGTCCACGACGTAACCAACGTCGAGCAGCACGAGCTGTTTGGGTTCGATGCGAGCCGTCCACTCCCCGACGTGATCCCAGAACGGGCGAACTCGCTCGCAATAGTAGAAGGCGTGCTCAGCCGTTTCTTCCAATCCACTGGCGCAGCGAGGACAATCAGGCATGTCTGCTAGGCCCGCCTTGTAGTTCAAGCCGAGAAGGGGTAACGCATTCCGTACAAGTCGCCAGGTGAGCGAGAACTCGGAGTTGTTCAAGAAGCTCGATCCTGGCGCCCAATTCCAGTGAGAGCGGATCTCCTCCGCCGTCCTGCCTCGCCGGTCGCTAAGAGGATCAGAAGCGGAACCCTCAACTAACTCCCGATATAGCTCTTTCCGAGGCCGTGAAAGGTCATTGGACCCAAGAAGGTTACGAAGGGCCTTTCGGCACTCGCGGACAAACAGTGTTTCGCCCAAAGGCCTACGTCGACCTTCAGCCTTTGGGTCTGACTTGAGGCGAGGAAAAGTCCGACTCGCCTTTCGTCTCCACACTGAGTACCCCGTCAAGGACCGGCCGAGGTATGCAAGTCTTTCAGCAAGCCAGTGGCTTTTCAGATCAGGCATACCCAGACCCCCGTTGCGTGTACGTTGGATACAGACCTGCCTACGGACCATCGGCCTTGCACCTCCCCAGAGCAATCTGGAGAGGGATTGTTGCAGTGCCAACCGACGTGCCTTAGGCAGAGGAAGTATAGCCAATCGGTAAAGGATCAGAGGGAAGACGTACGTGGCGCACGCCTCCGCCCTGCCCTTTAAGGACAACCTCCTTGAAAGCCAGATTCCCACCTGAGCATTCACCTTAGCTTGTACTTCCGACCAATTTCGCTCCAGTTGAAGGTCGGGCCCGAACCACACCCCGAGGATGCGGATGGGTCCGTCACTCCAGCGGAAGGGCCCTGGAAGAGTATTGCTACCCCTCCAAGCACCAAGCCGTAAACCTTCGCTTTTGTCAAAGTTGACCTTGGCTCCTGCGACCCGCTCGTACTCGACAACCGCCTCTTTCACAGCCTTTATATCAAGACGGCGGGATACAAAGACTGTGATGTCATCAGCGAACGTGGAAACCCTTGCAGCAAGGCTGCTAACAAAAGGTATACGGCGCAGGGACGGACTTGTCCTCTCATCCCTAAGCCTGCGCAGAAGGGGCTCCAACGCAAGGACATAGAGAAGAGGAGACAGGGGGCAGCCCTGCCGGACCGAACGCTCGATCGCGAATACCCTCGAACGCCTTCCGTTCACCTGCACCACTGCCTGAGGGTTGTGGTACATCATGCTAATCCATCTGCGGAACTCCGGTTGGAATCCGGCAGTCTCCAAAACAGACGCCAAGAACCGATGGTCTACCCTATCGAAGGCCTTGGACTGATCTAAACTGATCAGCGCGGCTTCTGTGTCGTCTTCTATCCCCTCTAGGACCTCGCGAATCAAGTGCAGATAGTCCTGGATCGATCTTCCCTTCACAGCAAAGGTCTGTTCAGGGCCGATCAGATCACTGATGACAAGCTGTAAACAATTCGCCAAGACCCGGGCCAAAATCTTTAACTCTGTGTTAAGCAGAGTTATGGGCCTGTAGTCATATAAACCCTCCCCAACATGCCTGCCACCTTTCTTCAACAATGTTATCACGCCCTTGGTAACGCAACCAGGGATGGCTCCCTGGGCGAACCAATGGTTGAACACATCCCTCAGAATAGGGACAAACATGTGCGACATCCTCAAGTACACTTCGGAGGGCAAACCATCTAGTCCCGGCGACTTGTTGAGGCCTACCTGCTTCAACGCATCACGGACTTCGCATTCAGTAACCACACCCTCGCAGCTAGCCGCTTCAGCCATCCAAGGCGGGGGAAGTCGGCAAGATAGCTACGAAACTCCCGGATCGGGAGATTAGGGCAGCGGGCAAAGCGATCCCGAAAGTGCGCCCGAAAGGCATCACGCATCTCACGACTCGAGTGCAGCAGTCGCCCGTCCGCGGTCTTGACAGACGCGATGTACCGATCGGGGAACCTTCGCACTTCTTCTTCACGCGCAGTCGCGTTCGATTTCACAGCTTCGTAGTGAACTCTATTTAACCTAGATCTAACTACGTATCCCTTGTAGCGCTCGCTATTCTCACGCTCAAGGTTCCTCCTAGCTAGTTCTACACCTAGGGAGTCCCCCCCAGCCACCGCCCGGGAAAGTCTATCGTCTATAGACTTCGCCTCCTTGGCCTTATCTAAATTGAGCCGTTGACCGTATTTGGTGGCGAATTCTCTAATCCTATATTTGAGAGAAACCCACCACCTATTCCCGGTAACCGCCCCTACTAACGCCCGCTGAATTAGGGATTCCAGCCGGTTCCGGAAGTCCCGTATCTCCAGTAAGGAGGTATTGAACTTCCAGTAGCCGGCTAGACTAGGTCTATTAACTAACCGCAGACTGACTCTAACGAGTTCATGGTCAGTCCACGCTATCAAGTGGAACGTGGGACAACTAACGAAATCAATGTCAGCTCGTCTAACTAACACTCTGTCCAGGTAGGAACCTACTTTGGCAGAGGGCGAGCTATCTAGCCACGTCCACATCTCCCGCCCTGGGTGATCAAGACGAAACCTGTCGACAAAACCGTGACGAGTCACGAAGCCGACAAGGCTGCTCTCAAACCTTCCCGCACTCCTAGCTCCCCGCCCGACCTTATCTATCTTGCGATCAAGGATCGCATTCCAACCACCCATTAAGACTAGCCGCTTCGTATCGTCCAGGAACGGCGCCAACCGACGAAAAAAGGAAACCCTCTCCACAGGGGAATTGGACGCATAAACCGCAACCAGACGGAACTTGAAACTTTTCACGGCAATATTGGCCACAACCAGTCGGCCCCCGTCACCTGCAAAAACAACGTCAACATCAGCATAAAAAGAAGGGTGAACAAAAATAGGGACCCTCCCGGAACAAAATAGTAAACATTTTTTAAGGGAGGAGTGCTCCAACTCCGCCAACTTTATGCCCAAGTCGGTCTGACAGACCGTATTCAGGAACTTCCAGACGCCCCTGGTACGGTCGCCAGCCGACCGGACAAAAGTGGTCACCATGGCTGCACTGCTAATGTTCGTTGGGTTACAGACTCTTTTACCATCAATTTTTTTGCAGTCCAGCAGTGGCTTCAGTGTCTTTCGGAGCTGGTAATCTGTCACGGATTTCAGCCCGACAATGCACAGAGCCACTGCCTTCCTGCACTGTTCGTCAATTAGATCTTTGTTGGCTGCTTTGGCTTGCTGCCGGGATCTCTTTGGTGTAGAGTCTTTTGGCACTGGTTTTTCTTTTTCTGCGGTAGTTGCTATTGGAAACAGTTCCGGGGAGGATTGTGGACTCAGTGAAGGGAGGGAGTATGTCTTCAAAAGACTTTTTTGGGAGAGTCTCTCGTGAGACTGTGCTCTTGCTATAGTTTGTATTTGGTGAGGGGGAGTCTTTGGGGTTGTGGGGATTGCAAGAGTTGTTAGGCCACAGTAAGTAAAAGAAGGAAGAGTCACCAAAAAATAATAAGATATTATGTACACATGAAAAGGTGGTTGCATTTGTCATTCTCATTTCAGCAGAGAAGAATTTAGAATAACAGGAGGTAACAACAGAAAACAACAAACAAAAACCAAGATGGTAAAAGAGGCAACAAAACTACAGAAGTGAAGTGATAGGAGCTGGCCTTAGTCAGAAAGTTAGGGCCATATAATATAGATCAGCTGAGAGCAAGGGATTTATAATATGTACCTGGAATGGCTGTGCAATACAAAAAAGGAGAGAATTTTTGTAATATATAGGTAAGTGCATATTGATAAAGCTATATCATTATGAATAATTCTAGTTAGCTATTATTATTAAAATTTTTAAAAGACTAAAAAGACCTCAAGCAGAAGTCAGGAGCAGAATAATAGACTTATGAAATGACATAAAATCATACTAAATAGAATAATACAACTGCACTAATAAAATAAAAAGTTACACTTATAAAAATTTAAAAATATTTTATAAAAATCATTCAAAAATATCTTATAAAAATTGCATTTATAAAATAATAAAATTACTTAAAATAATACAGCAATAAGATAATTAAATTACACTTATAAAAATTTTAAATATCTCATAAAAATCTGATGAAAATCTTATAAAAATCTTTAAAAACTCTTTTAAATTAAAAAATTACACCAATAAAATGAAAAAATCAATACACATATGAAATGATAAATTTACATAAAATAACATACTTACAAAATCTGATGTGGGGTTCATAAATATCTTCAAAAAATTAATAGTAAAAGTTTAAATAGAAATAAACAGTCTATTAACAAGACAGGAGATTATTTTATCTTGTTGAATCCTGCCCTTTCAAGTTCTCATAATGCATTGCTTTCTAGTTAATATTTCAACAATACAGAGAAAATTTGTGGCCGTAAACATCAAATATTTATGCCACTATTTTTTGCCAAATTATTGTTGCTCAGTTACTAAATCCTGACAACAATTCTACCAACAGCTTGAAGAATTGAAGAGTTCTCAAGAAATTCTTCAGTAGGGTAACCATAAAAAGGGTTTATGATAACAGCAGTAAGAGACTAGAATATTTGTAATGAAAATGACATTGATCAAAGAAGGAAAATAGAAGTTTGGAACATGATAATAATTTTAAGAAGAACTAGAAGAAAAGAACAGTAATAATAATAAAAATTCAACCATTAAAGTGTGGGTGGTCTAATAGTTAATTAAATTGAAAATAAAATTGGTGATCCTAGATCAAATTCCAGTTGAGATAGATTGATTTCATTTTATTATAATACTCTTTGGAAAACCAGAGTTGACCTTAGGCATATGTGATATAAATGTTTCATAGTTTGACGGCAATAGAATAAAAAGATCCCCGGATGAGCAACCATTTAAAAAGCGTATGGGAACTGGTGCATTTAAATATTGTTATCACCAAACAGGGAGTTTATTTTTTTTGCACGTGTGAAGACGGGGCAGCCTGGCACTTGATCCCTCGTAGAATAAGTCCTTGTTCAGAGTCCTTTCTCGGGCATGTAGGAACTGGCATATTATGTGGGGGTTAATTTATGGCTAGACTGACCGCTGTTGGCAAGGGGTTTCCAAATTCCATACTATTCATACACCCACCAAGGCCACTAGTTCTTCCTCCCCTAGAACAATGGAAGATATGGACCTCTAGGTTTAGATGTAATAATATTAATTATAGTAGTCGACAACTCCGGTTTTCCCGTGTAATATTTTTAATGGAATTCATATAGGACAATTTAAGCGAGGATAACATAAGGCGAATAGAAGCTGAAAAAGAAACATTGAATAGCAACTTTTGATAGCATGAAACAATTTGGTAGCAGACGATACAAATGAACAACTTCAACATGTGGGAACATTAAAATATATCAATCTTTTTACTATACACGCGGATACATATATTCAACGTGTCAGCTATATTATTAATGGAGAGTACATAAACATAAATGTCTTTCTTCTTTTCTTTTCTTTCTTCTTTCTTCTTTCTTCAAATTGAGAGAGAGAGAGAGTATATATAATTGGATATAGGGGGAAACAGTCTTATAGTTTACTTATCTTTTTCCGATGGATTCCTGTGGAGAATATTTCCTCTTTTACGGGCTAACGGACTTTATGTTATTTTTAGTTCTGGCTTGAAGGTATGGCTCCTTCTCCCTCTTGTCCAAGATACTTTCCGTCTTTCTTTACGCGGAGTTTTGGCATGGGCCTCGCCCCATCTGTTCATGACGATGTCTAATCCAAAACTGATTTTCTTATTCCCTACTTCTGCTGACGGAAGGAGCTCCCACTTCCGCCTTAGGGTTCCAGCCAATCATTTGGCTTCTATCTTCTTCCATCCCCTGTCAGGCGATTTGTTTGGGCTACTATATGTCCCTGTACCCCTTTCTTTACCCATCCGGTCACAAAGTACAAACATCCGTTGGTTTTCCTTCTGACCTGGATTTGTTACTTCAGGATTGACCTACATTGCTATCACTCTTAACAGTCATTCTTTGACAGCTTGCTAATTCAAACACGAGGATAGTAGAAATTCCTTATTTCTCTTCTCTCAGTGGGAGACCACGTGACAATAACCATTAGGAGGCCCCCAAAAGTGTTTGATTTATTTATCTATCTATTTATATAGTATATCTATGTTATGAAAAATAAAAGCATACCCTATAAAAGTTTTGATATTTTCTCACAGTAGGTGTGCAAAGATTTAATAGATAAACAATAGTTAATATTGTTTGTGGTGATTGGGTGGAGGTGGATTTGTCAAATTTCTGGATAAAAGGCTCAGCATGTAGCTAAAATAGTAAGGTAGGCTAAGGCTCTCAAGTCTTGGTTAGTTACCAGTCTAAAAGAAGGATAATTCTGAATAAAAAAAATTGGTGGACATGGTGCCAGCTACTCCATCCCATAAAACCAAACTTCTAACTATTCTTCCATGGACAAAATCCTGTCAGTTTTGCTCTTCAACTCAGTGAATGATCACATCAATAATAACAAGAGGAAGTGACAGCTAGTCTTTTCATTATTTTGGTACTTTCCATAGTATTTCAGCTGTTTCTAGCAGTGATGTTATCTGGCTGTATGGTCAAAGTTTAATCAGTTACACAGTTCCCAGTGGACTACGTTCCCTATCTACTCATGCCCGTTCTTGAACTTCTTATGTGCTAAGTTGCTGTATTCATTAATTATTATCATTATAACTATTATATAAGTGCTCACAAGTTTTTCATACCAGGGTTACCTGATGGTCTTCCACTGGAGTCTGAGTGACAGCAAGTCTTCTCAGGTATCCAGGACTCTTCTCAGTATTCTGTCTGACCTCAACAATGCTTTAGTTTGGATGGTCTCGACTCATCCTCTAATTTTCAACTCCTCCAGCTCTCTTACTAAGCCCTTAGGGATCGTTTCAAGTTCACCAATTACAGTTGGTCTCACCATCACCTTCATGTCACATAACTTTTTAATTCTCTGGCAAGATCTAAGTATTTGTCACTTTTTATATTTTCTCTTATTTTCACTCTGTAGTTGGCCAGGATGGCAAAGTCCACTATTCAGCAAGTTATCTTTTTTTGTAAACTGTCATAATATTCGATAATTCTTCTTCTTCTTCTTCTTCTTCTTCTCTTTTGAGAGTTTTTTTACACCAGCATTAGCTGATTGACTTCTCACTGGAGTTTGAGTAACAGCAAGTCTCCTCAAGTTTTCAGGACTCTTCTCAGTATTCTGGCCTATCTTAATAATGTTGTAGTTTGGATGGTCTCCAATCATCCTCTTATTTCCAAGTTTTCCAGTCCTTGTACCTATCCTTTTGTGACAGTGCTGAGAGCACCAATTACAATTGGTATCACAGTCAATTTCATGTTTCATTGTTTTTTCAGTTCTCTTGCAAGGTCTAGGTACTTATCTCTTTTTTGCTTTCTTCCAGTTTTACCCTGTGTTCAGTCAAAACAGCAAAGTCCATGATTTGGCAGGTTTTCTTTTTTTGTTGACAATCACAAGGTCTGGTCATTGGGCTGAGATTAGGTGATTCATTTGTATCTCAAAACCCTTGAGAATTTTGTGTGTTTTATTTTCCAGGACAGATTCTGGGTTGTGCATATACCATTTGTTTGTATGATCAAATTTAAATTTCTTGCACAATTCCCACCAAGTCATGTCTAGTCTAATATTCTTTTTGCACTAATTTACTGCATTCGCTTATTATGTAATTGATCATTTTGTCTCTGTGACCACATAATTTACATTTGCTATTTTGTTGTGTCTTGTCTATTCTTGTTTTGGTATAGTTAGTCCTTATCGTCTTGTTTTGTGCTGATATCAGAAGATATTCAGGTTCTCTTTTGAGGTTTCCCTTTATAAGTCAATTCCAAGTTTTCTGATGAAAGATTTTGCTTGTTCGTCACTTGAAATGTCCATACAGTTGT
Source organism: Sepioteuthis lessoniana (assembly GCA_963585895.1). NCBI lineage: Eukaryota > Metazoa > Mollusca > Cephalopoda > Myopsida > Loliginidae > Sepioteuthis > Sepioteuthis lessoniana. Next base: position 87,950,801 of record OY757908.1, read on the forward strand.
TTTACCATTTTTGTTTACTGGTTACTTTTGTTCTGTTGATGCTTGTGTTTTCTGTATTGTTTCTGGTTGCTGTAATCAGTCTTCCTCAGTACTTTTTTATATAGTCTTTGAGTCATTGTATCGATGCATTGATGCTATTTTCAATGCTGGTAAATCCTCTTACTCCTTCTTTTCTGGACACAGTCTGTCTATGTCATCTCTAGAATGTTAGGCCTTATGTATCCTCATGAGTTTTCTTGTTCTCTGGTCTATTTGTTGAAGTTCTTCCCTCAACCACTTCAAGAATGGTCCTGAGTATCTTACAAGGAGAACAAGCCCTGGTGTTTATCCCTTTGATTAGATTTCTGCTATATTGTTTGTTTTCAATAGTTTCCTCATTCTCTTGAGATACTCTTTTATAATTTTTTCTTTCATCTCCTCTTGTTTGATGGTGTTTGCATCCAATATTCACAAGTAATTGTAGGTTTCCTGAGCATTTGGATTTTTTCTTTGTTTGGTAGTTCTATTCCTTCCATCATGTACTGTTTCCCACTCCTCATTTTTAGCATGGTGCATTTTTCTATGCCAAATTTCATCACAATGTCCTAACTGTATATTTTCACTGTCTGTATTTGGGTTTCCAATTCTTTTTCATTTTTGGTAGTTTGATGTTGCCCATGTGATTGATCTTTTCTTGTGATTTAATAAGCTTGTATTTGACAGTACATTTCCTAAGTATGTGATTCAGTGGCATCATCGCTATCACAAATAGTAATGGTGATTACACATCTCCCTGGAATATCCCCTGGATTTTCACCTCATCTAACCTTTTTTCCTCATGCTGTCAATTCTGCTCTCCAGTTTTTCATGGTTTTCTCACTAATCTTTATAACTTTGTCGGATATCATTATTTGAATCATTATTATTAAAACACTTGTTTGTAATTATGTATTGTTTTTGTGAGTTACATTTTTGGTTGTGAACATATAATAAGGTAGAGAGAGAGAGAGAGAAAGAGAAAGAGAAAAATCATATATATATATATACTTCTAAGGTGTGAAGGAATAGAGAGTAAAACCTAAACCTCCCACTCATATCCACATTGTTCTAATGAAGATGGAGAAAATATTAAAAAAGGCTCTGTCTGATGAGAAAACTTGGTGTCACCCAGCAATTTGCAAGACCTGATCGATGATATTTTAGAATAATGGTAAAATTCATAATAGTTATCATAATTACCTATAAAGTTGTAATAATTAGCTAGAATATAAACTCACAAAATGATAAGAACTGTTATCGTTACGAGTTATAGCTGTGATAATTTTTATTGAAGAGAAGAGAATTTTTACAACACAAGTAATAAGGATTTAAGCACAATGTCTGATTTTTAGTGAGAATAAAATCAATAATCCAATCTCAAGCTAAACAAAAACAATATAAAAATTTATAACAACAATAATAATAAAGAAGAGAGAAAAAGAAGAATATGGCAATAGTTATAATAAATCAGAATTTTAAATTTCACTGGCAATAATAATAATAATAATAATAATAATAATAATAATAATAAATGATGAATATAGTTATTAGAATTGTAAATTAACATTTATATATAAACTCAAAGTTAAAATTCTCTTACATTCCAAACTAATAATAGATATTTAAAAACCCTTCTGACAAACCTAGTTCCCCCAGAGAAACCAGACCAGAATATTTCTACATCATATTTGCATCTTTTTCATAATGTTTCATCTTTGATGTCACCTGTTTAAAGACAAGGGGCTAGGCGGAAAATTAAGAAAGGAAAGGAGAGGAAGACACACACACACACACACAAAGTGAGAGGGACAGAAAAAAGAGAATAGTTTAAGAAGAAAACAAGACAGAGGAGGAAGAGAGAGAGGAAAAAGAAAAAGAAAAAGAGTTGAAGTTAGAGAAAAGAAGTGTGGGTGATATGGAGAGGCAGAGAGAGACAGGATATTATTTGGATGTATTAAGAATATAGTAAGAGAAAAAATTAGAATACAGAGAGAGAGAGAGAGAGAGAGAGAGAGAGAGAAGGAGAGAGAAAAATAGAAAGAAAGTAGAAATAAGAGGAAGAAGTTTATGAAAAAAATGACTGAGGAAAGATAGAGAGGAACAATATAATGGATGATAAAAAGAAGACAGAGACAAAATGAAAGGACATGATAGACAGAAGAAAAGAGAAAAAGGATAAATAAAGGACACACACACACACACACACACACACACACACACACACACACATATATATATATATATATATGTGTGTGTGTGTGTGAATTCTTATATATATATATATATATATATATACATTGATAACATGGTAATCCAAGTAGAAGAAGAGATTTATTGTGAAACAAAATTGACACTATAGCATTTTTGTTCTAATGAACCATCATCAGGGATGTGAGGGATGATGTTAGTGATGTTAAATCAATGACGGATGTTTAAAAGTGCAAAATACGAAAGCATCCATCGTTGATTTAACATCACTAATATCATCCCTCTCAGTTCTGGTGATGGTTCATTAGAACCGAAGAATTATAGTGTTGACTTTGCTTCTCAATAAATCTCTCTTTCTACCTGGATTACCTTGTTATCAATTTTTCTCTATATATTGTCAAATTACACTCCATGATTTACTTCCATATATATATATAAGTAGATACATGAGGAGCATTACATAGCTAATATTATTTTTAAACACGGTCTCCTTCTTTGTCAATACACTATCACAAAGATTACATGCTAAGAGTTTTTGATCAAAATTCATATAATTGTTTGTTTATGGATATATTGAGCCATTATTTACTTATTCATTTGCCAAATCAGGAATAGCTGAATGCTATGTGTACACTCTCACACTACCTAAATTTACCCTATTTTTCTTGAGGAAGTGTCATTTCATTTTATTGCAGAAAGTGATTACTGTAAATAGAACTTTGAATATCATAAGTACAGATTTTCAAAGAGAATATTTGCTAATAAGTTTCGAGTATTCATTACAATAGATATAAATTCACTAAGTCTACCTGAATTGCAGTATGATACTGCTAAAATAAATAGTATGTTAAACTTGATATATAAAGATAATTTGATTTTGAAAAGATTAAATTTTATTGCTTCTTCAGAATACATGCTATTGATATACACATATTACCACCATTGATTATTCATTTTCACTAGCAATAAACAATAACTTGTTTTGTAGCTGAAAACTTACTCTATCTAACATTTTTGTAATGCTTCTCATATATGTTATAGTTTCCATGAAAATATGTTGGAGGCATTACTTTCAGAACACATATTGAGCAGTCAGTATTCTTATAGTCAAAGGAAAGACAAGGTTCATAGAAATTATTGTGAATTGATCTCATGGCCTTGGAGAAATAGAAAAACTGAAGCCGAAGAATCCATCTTTGTTCTCTGTAGTCTGGTTTAATCAAGTGTAGAGATATGTTTTCTGCCTTCACAGAAATACAATGGACGACTGTTACATGGTGTATATGACTTACTGCAAGACAAAATCAAATATATATATATATATATATATATATATATATATATATATATATATATATATATAATGGGTATGAACAAAAATTAGCACTTCAGTAGATGACATGCGAATGTATTCAAGTTATGTTAGAACTAACTTATAAGGTAGTTAAAACAGAACTCTGTCATAATTCAAGGGACACTTGTAATTAATTTCTTGCGTTGTGCTCTCTTCTCTACCTCTCTTTACACATGTACACTCATATTTACTGAATTACTTGGAACATGTCAAAACAATATCTATGTAAATGGTGCATATATATCTCCTATAAATATAAAACTAGTTTTAGGGATTTCTTATCATAAGGTAATGACTAGCAAACGATTACAAATATATAATTGTAATGTAAAGCATATTTAAATTATTATTAGATTAGCTGTCTGCAAAGTCACTTGATGCAGATTTTTTGATTTTAGAAGTTGAAAACAAAAGTGTTTCTAATGACAAGAAACAGGTTCAGAAAGGTCACATAAAGAGAATTGTTGGATAGTAAGAGTCAGTCAGAAAGTTGAAGTAGAGTTTGAAGTCAGCCCATGATAGGAGGAGAAAATAGGGAGGGAGGAGTGAAAAGAAGAAAATGATTACAACTTAAATCAGCTCATCTCCACAAAGACTTGAGAGACAAGAAAACAAGTAATAAAATCTTTTCAGACATGTAAAGAGATCCATTGCATTCCATTTCTAATTTTTCTTTCATAGATTATCCCACTATTGACTTGTAGTGTATCCGAATAATCTCCCTTGGTTATTTTGCCCAGTGCCTCAGTTAAATCAGTCATTTCAAGTATCCAAGTTGAAGTCTCAACTATGTAAAATTAATCTCTCTCCCTTGAGGTAAAATCCATCTCTCTCCCTAAAATTTCCCCCATCCACCCATGATCGTGCATAATGAAGAAAGTGGATAAAAAGCGATGTGTTATTTTGCACCTAAGTTAATCTTAGTAAAGACCTCAAGAACTACTTTTCTCTATCTTTCATTCAGTTGAATTTACCAATAAATATATATATATCTGTATTATGTACAGAAGTAAGAAGATGAAGTTTGTATTGTACAATGCTATTACTTCTGCTTCAACCTGTTTATACAAAGGTGGATAAATGAAAGAAGAGCTTAAGCTGAATTTTTGTCTGAAACATTCGCTGTATAATGTTTGATATACATAATTCATGGAGAAACATTTGGTTAAACACATTGATAAGAAAGGAGGTTATGTTGAAAAATACATAAAATAAATGTTTTTGTCATCATTAGGTTACAGATTTATGGATGTACCTGCATTGTGTAAGTGTTTTTGTTTAGCACAAAGTCCTAAACAGTTTGAATAAAAGTCACAATCACTAATATCACAATGACTTGTTGTAAGATCCCATATAGTGCATTTTCTTGTATTGTATGAAATATTTGGACCATTATTCACATCAGAAGAGCTAATAAATATATAGATAAATGAATAAAAACAAATAGTGATCATTCAGGACTCTTGTGCCAAAAGTTTTACGTGTATGTTAATCCTAAAAGTATACAATCATTTTGAATAATTCAAGAACAAGTCACCTTGCATCAATTTAACTCACCAATCAACCAGAAGGTATGTTAATCTGCATGTGTGAGCAGACTCTAAATTTTAGGGTTATACAGTCAGTGGTGGTATGCCCCTAAGTAAACTTGAGTACTGTGATATTGTAGCATTTACAATGACTGCCCAATTAGATCATTGAAGTCTTTCATAGGATATTTTTGGCAATACATCATATTACCTAGGTCCCAACTCTCCAAATTTAGCTTTCTGTGACATCTGACATCTTCTAAAATCAAAATTATGATTGAAATGTGCCATACAAAATTAGGAAGATGGTAATTGCCAAAGAAGATTTTTCAGACTTTTGAAAAGTGCAAGGGAAGCTCGAATGGGAATATGAGGTCCCAAGTAGACAATAGAAAACTTTAAAGGATACTAAGGCAATATGGACTTCAGGAAGCTATTTTTAAAAATCTAACTTAATTTTTTCCATTTATGGACAGTTCAAGTTGATAAAGATTTGCTTTTAGTTTCATCTGAAAGTTTGCTTTCTGAGTATACAGCTCAAATGCTCAAATCAAAAGTAAAAAGAAAAACAATATTTAAAAAGATACAGAAAAAGCAATAATTAAAAATTAGTTGATGCCAAAGACTCAGCTGCCTTGATAAAAACAGTGAAGTTGATGATACTAGTCCTTAATGACAAGTTATGAAGTCTACTAGAACAAAAATAAATTACAAGTAAGTGTGATAGATTTTACCTGGAGTCTAAAAATCTCAAGAACAAGTGTATCAAACTGTACAATGGTGTTTTCAAACCAGAAGTATGTATATGAAAGTTCATGAGAGAGATATTCAACACATAGAACTTATCTGTTTCAGTAAGACAGTTTGGCTATCTTTATTTGAGGTGTCCTCTGGTTGCTCATATCTGTTGTTTTTCCTATCAGTATCATCATGAAACAGTGTTACAATAGGAACCCGACAAGTTCATATGTTATATATATATATATATATATATATATATATGAAGTTTGATAAACTCTCAAGACTGAAGTTTTGAATTAAAAAAATTTTAAATTTAAAATCTAAATGAAGTCAGATACACAGTTGAGCAACATAGATAAAAAAAAGTGATGATGTCTTGATGAAGCCTAGATGAAGTTTAGATGAATCAGTATCAACCCTCATTACTTTTTGATTTGTAGTCTTGATACGTTTTGATCAGCATTATTTGCCAAAACACAAAATTTTGCAGGTATAGCACACTTCATAATCCCCAGATCCCCTGGCTCCATATGACATTTTCTTGTTTCCTACATTGAAAATGTATCTTAAGAGTAAGATTTGGGGACAGGAAAAGTAATACAAATCTGCAGCTTCACACTATGAAACAAGAGAAGTTTCACAGTTGCTATGACCAATGAAAAATTCACTGGAATGACTATGTTGATGTCAAGGGGACTATTTTGAATAAAATTTGCTTCATTCATTATTCATATCTGTTTTGGAAAATATAGCTATAGCTTTAATGCAATTTCAACACACTTCATATCTACATGGAGAAGTTCTATGATGTTTCACTTATCCTGTTCCTTACTACATCATAACAAATTGAGTGGAACAGTACCATTACCTTTGTTGCCAGCAGCCATAACATTGTGTCTACTTATGTTCTGAACAAAAGAGGAGAGAGTATGAGAATCTGTGTGGGCACTCACATCTTATTGTATGCTATTTATGAATATCCAAATTATATATCATTTGATATATCTTGTATTCTTATGCATTCATATATACATGTGTGTGTGTGTGTGTGTATGTGTGTATAATTGTAGAAATATGAAACAATAAGGTATTTAGGGATGATCTTATTTATAAAATTATTTTATGTTTTTAAAATAAATGTTTAAACACCAATTATATCACAGACTTTTGAAAGAGGATGCCTCTAACAAAAAAGAAAAATTAAAAATTAAATCAAATATAATTCCAAAGATACAACAGCACATATTTAAGTGCCCTGATGATGGTTTAATCCAAAAATTGAAATGTTTAAGATTAGCAAATAAATCAATTCACCCTCGGAATACCTTGTTTTTTCATATTTGTACATTTATGTACTATTAGATTTACTTCATTTTCCCTATTGGCCTAGTGAGTAGAGTGTTTGCTAATGGTCCGTGTCATACCAAAAGACTTTAAAAATGGTACTTAATACCTCCTTGCTTAACACTCAGCAATATGAGGTACATATCAAGGGTAAAGTGGAGCAATCCAGGGAAAGGAGTAGTGCCCTACCCTACGTCTTGGTGTAGTAGCTATTGAAAAGGGAGACTTCTGGTCACCCTCGACTATAGTCGCCAACTTTACTTTTACTTTACATATAAAAAAGATTAAAACCAATTCATATATATATATATATATATATATATATATATATATATATATATATGAATTTGTCTTAATCTTTTTCATATTTAGTATTGTATAAACATCATATACAAGGCAGGTATGAAAAGTTATAAGACTAAAAAGTTCATATAATGAGGTCATATCTGCTGTTGATGACGTTTTTGACTAATAAGATCCAAGCACTGACACCAATGGAAGAAGTGTTGATTGCAAGTGGGACAATCTAGAAAAATAAATCTTGTTCGGTCACATTTCGTGTGAGTATCTTGGTCAGCCTATGAACTTACAGCTAACTTTTGTGTGTGTGTGTGTGTGTGTGTATGTGTGTGTGTGTGTGTGTGTGTGTGTGTTGCATAGATGTTCCATTTTATAGATATATCTTGTATACAGATATGTGAAGGTTGTAGAAAAAAACATAATCCAAATAAGTGAATATATTATGATGTAAAGTCGACGTTAATGTTTCGGTTTCAGTAACCATTATCAGGACTTGGATATCAAAATAGTTCACATAGCAATGGATGCTTGCTGAGGTGACAGGAGCAAATGAGAAATATACAAGGAAAAGATACATAAATGTGCACATAATTTTCATAATTCAAAAGTCATTAGAACATGTCTGGTATGTAGAAAATATTTGAAAATTTTGGATTTCCCAAAGAAACGAGACAAAACCTCCCGTTCATTGAGAAATACACAACAAGTAAGTTTTCATATGTATAGATTGTTTGGAAACATCCAATCTGTTATGTAAGATTGTATTTGGGATTTGTTTTTCCGAAAAGACTGTATGAAAGTCAGATTTTATCCTTATTTACTTTCATACTGATATGTATATATGAGGATTCTGAAAAGTTTTGGGCCTAACTAAGAAAAAAATCACTTAAAAATTTTCATCAATTTTTTGTTAGGAAAGGCTAAAGAAACTTGATTATGCATCAAATGTGGAAGTATAGGACAAATATCTAAAATGGCATTTACATTTCATGGCTCTAGGCTTTGTGCTTTGGTAATAAAATCTTCAGCATCCACACTTATTAATGACTATCATTGCTTTAACAGGCATTAATTCTAAGAATTATTTTCCTTGAAAAGTAACACTCTTTCTGTATAAGTTTATATGTGCAAATATATAGAGAGTTTATATGTGCAAATATATATGTATATATATATTTGTGTTTGTGCGTGTGTGTGACTATTGCATTTTTAGATTGTAAGTACTATTACAACTGTCAGTTTTATATTTTCATGATCCCTGGCTATCAACCAAAGTTTATCTTTATATATATATATATATATACTCATGCACACACACACACACACACACACACACACACACACACACACACACATATATATATATATATATATATATGCTTTTTAATATGTGTGAAACAATACTAGATGTCAGGAAACCCATTTCAGAGAACAAACTAATTTAATGACAACAGTTTGAGCATGTGTTTGTATACATGCATGAGAGTGTGTGCATCATCTTGTGAAACAATATTAAATGATACATATACATATATAAATGTAGATATACATGAATACCTATATGCATTATTGATGGAGACTGTTGTTGGTATATTGTAGAAAAGTCGTGTGTGAATGGCTGGATAGAAATACAAGTAAAAGGTGAGTGCCCAAGGAGGTGGATGACTGGTTGAAGCAGGTTCTTTGCAAGTTAGATGCTTCAAGATACTGACTCCACAAACCCCTGTCTCCACTCAGCTGAAGCAGAATGTTGAATTGATCGACCATCTTGCACTCAATTGATTTACTATGACTGCTGATTTCAGCTGGGAATGTTTTTAGCCAGCATGACGGACAGGTTTTCTATAAGGCCTATTGTTAGAGGCCACTCTAACAGCACAAGGAGAACAGAAATTTGAGGAGGTAGAATGAGAAAGAGAAAGTAAAAGAAAGAAAAGAAGGTGGAGGTGAAGTAGCAGAAGGAAAAGGAAGAGAAAAGTGAGAGTTAGAGAAATGGGGAGATGAGGAGAAGAAAAGATTAGGAAAAGAGTGATGATATTAAGAAGGAAGGAGAGATTGGAAAGACAAATTAGAGAATTAGAAAGTATGAAAACATAGAAAAAAATTAGAAGATTAGAAAGAGAGAAGGATGGAAAAGAAAAACTAGAAATAAAAAAATGGATTTTTTTGGTGGAGAGAAGGCAGAGTGAGATTATGGAGAGAAGTTGAAGAGTAAAAATAAAGAAAGAAGAGAAGATGAAAAAGAGAACGACAAAAATCACCAAAAAGAGAAAGGGAACAATCAGGGAAAGATAGTAGTAAGGGTAGAGACAGAGATCCGAAGAACAAGAAAAAAAGAAGGTTGCAAGAAAAAAAATGAGATTGAAGCAAAAGTGAGTCAGAGAATAAGAAACAAAAAGAAGAAAAAGAGGACAAGAATAAAAGATAAGTGTAACCTTTTTTGTTACATCATCATCATCTTTTTGTCCTCTTTCTATTTCCCTCTTTCTTTCATACACCCTATTGCTATGTATGTACTCACTGAAACCCTTTGGCATGAGCAAGATGTGACACAAGGTCAATTCTTTTGCTGAGTTTAACAGTTTTAAATTCAGAGTTTACCGTCCCCTCGACTGGCTGATATATCTGCTATTTACCTATAGCCAGAGAAAGAATAATTGGATATTTGTGTTATGACAAACAGACTCATGCAGGATTTGAACTTAGATTGCTGTGTCCTTTTTTTTACAACAATAACCATTAAACCATGTGCACCACTACTCATTGCCTCTCCTCTTGTTACTATGTATCTTATTTTAGCCTTTTCTTTCTTTCTTCCTCTTAACCATATCCTTTATTAAATTCCTCTTTCAAACATTTCTCTTGTATACAATTCAATCATACAGTGTGTTGCATAGTACATAGGTTTCTGTTAACCCAACCCCTTTGCCAAGTCTAATGAGTCCAGTTTGCTCAACTATTTTCCCAAGGCTTAGAGGAAAAAAGAGATTGATTTATGCCTGTCCAAGTGAAGCATGAAGCAAAATGAAAACAGCTTGGTCTAGGTATTGAATTAGGCTTGTTGAGTCTTTTTTTCTAAGATGCAGACTTTTATGCCATATACACCTCCTAATGCATGGTACAAAGATGAACAGACCATTGCAAGTGGTTTTGATCCTTAATTCTGACCTTTTGCTAAGTAAATGGCAAAAATTCACTTTTTGATTGTCTTCTGTAGTAGCAAGAGGGAATCAGATCAACAGGATTTACGTTCAAATCACACTGAAAGTACCCATTCCTACTGAATCAGTAGAGTTAAATAGTAATGAGCCAGCTCAGATTTTATTTACTAAGCTGAGTTGGGCACAAGGTCAAAATTGTGGTGGACCCGATGTGAACTGATCTCACTACCATTGGTCTGCTAGCCTAGCTAATTAACCATTATACTACTCAGTATGTGAATTGATCACCACGTAGTAGGTTCAGTAAACAAAAGCTTGATAAAAAATATGAGTAACTTTGATGAAGACATATGGACCAAAAAATATGACCCTATGCCAGACCTGAGTTATTGTCATATCATCAATTTAATATTGAAACAGCTGTATATGATCATATTGGCGCTTCTATTTAGGAAAGAGTGAGACATTCTCATTAGCATTTCATAGTTATCACTGTTCTTTTGAGAATAACATACAGTATAAATGAAAATTTCATAAAATAGCTTTATTCTCATACAAAAATCTTACTATGATAATCTATTTTGTTACAGTTATTTATATATACACACATAATGAGAGTTTTAGTAATATACAGATATAAATAACCTAAATATCAACATTTTTTTCTAAACTACATATTCTAAACCTACTTTTGGTTTGCCTTCATATCTATCTATCTATCTATCTATCTATCTATCCATCTATCATTTTCTTCTTTCTAAAATAGCAGAGTATGCTATTTTATCTTCCTTTTCTTTGTTCTCTCTTTTTATTTATTTTCTTCTGTTTTTATCCTCACACATTTACATGATTATTTTCTCACCCTCTCATTCTTTTCTTCTTTCAGTCTATTTTTTCTTCAGTCTCTCTCTCTCTATCGCTCTCTCTCACTCCCTCTCTCTCACTTACTTTGTCTCTCTCTCTCTCTCTCTCTCTCTCTCTCTCTCTCTCTCTTTGCTTTTACTTCCTCACTTTTCACTCTTTTATCTCTTTCTTATTCATCCTTTGTTCTTTCAGTTTCTAGCTCTGTGATTTTCTGCAAGACATATTTATCTTTTCTCTTTCCCCTGTTTTTATATTATCCACTTTCTTTTTGTCACTCTCTCTTTCTTCCTCCTTTTTTGCTTTTTCTCTTTTCTTTTTGCCTTCCTCTCAAGTTAACATCTGCTTTGTTTTTCTCAATCTCATCTTTTTAAGATTCAGGTCATTCTTTTCCTTTCTTTTTTTCAATTGCTTTCTCTCTTTTTCTCCTTCTTCTCTTCTTATTTGCCTTTAATTTGCCTTTTACTACCTGATTTTTTTTTTTACTTAAATTCCTCTTTCCTTTTTTATTATTTTCCTTTTCTTCTGTCATTTGCTTTTGCTCCCCCTTTTTTGTTTTATTTGCTTCTCATTTGTTCTCTTTCTCTCTCTATTTTTCATTTATCTTTCCTCCAGATTCAAATTTTTTCACTCATTATTTCTTTCATTTTTACTCTCCTTTTTTTTCTCTGATTTACTACTTTCTCTCTTTTCCTCCAATCATTTTATTTTTTGCTTCACTCCCAGTGTGTTTTTCTTTCTTTGCGTGTGACTTTAATTTTTCTTTTTTCATCTTTTTCTTTCTATTTTGCTCTCTCTGTTCCTCTCTTCTTTTTTTCTATTTCACTCCACACTCTCTTTATCTTCTCTTTCTTTCTAGTTTGCCACACACACACACACGCACACACACACACACACACACACACACACACACACACACACACACACACACACACACACACACACACACACACACACTATTTCTCTTTATCTCTTTCTCTCACCTTCTCGTATTTTCTAGCTTTTCTCTTCTAGCTTGCCCATCTCTTTTACAAGCTCCATTTAAAACCATCAATAAAAAAAATTGATTTCTTTTGGGTCCAACTCTCTCTCTCTCTCTCCCTCTCTCTCTCTCTCTTTCTTTCCTCTTTCCCTCTCCTTGTTATTTCTTATCCGGTCTCAGCTGTTCACCTTCACCTCATCTTTTCCCTCCCATGCCATCTCCACCATTTCTGATGATTCCTGCCTGGAACTGTTTGTTCCAATGTATGGGGAGCATTTCTAAGGTATACCATTCAGAGACTGTAATTCAGGAATCCAACTCTGTAAGTGCTTACTCCACCACCACTATAGACAATGCAACCAGAAACACCTCCACCAATACCACCATTGCTGCTATATCTCTCACCTGCTCAACCCTGCAAATACATAGCACTCACACATTAACATATATATGTACACACACATATGCATATACATATAGACCTACAGAAAATTTTGTATAAGTCTAAAGCTGACCATAAGAGTAAACGCAATGTATACAAACATGTGTGTGTGTGTGTGTGTATGTGTGTGTGTGTGTATGTGTGTATAAATATATCTATACTTATACATAAACAGAGAAGTATTTATAAACAAAAGCCTAATGATCAATGTATCACTATACTTATACTCATGGACCTCATTATATATATATATATATATATATATAGTTATATATGCATACACGTTCAGCTACAGTGATGAATCTATGAATATACAATGATGTATTCTTGATCGGATAACTGCATTAATACCTCTACACACACATGCACACATACACACATGTATATATATATGTACCTGTATATATGTTTCTGTATACATACTTATACACATATTCATAGCTAAACATAGACAAACATAGAAATGCACAGATAGATAGATAGATAGATAGATAGATAGATAGATGTATGCTCACATTGGTAGGAACATATATTCCTGCATATTCCCAATGCATATACTATGTGCACACACACACACACACACACACACACACACACACACACACACACACACACACACATATTGAACTAAATTCAAAGATGCACACTTGGTATTATTATATGTATATATGTATGTATGTATGGATATGTCGATAAGCAAATATATGCAAATATATTATACACTTGTTTTCATGAAAATACTCTTGGCTAAAAGCAAATCAGAAGCTTATCAATAAAAACATTCACAGTACTTTAATAATAGACACTCATTCACTGTAAGTATATACATATATATATATATATATATATATATATATATATATATATATATATATATATATATATATATATATATTGATAGATAGATATTAGAAATGCCAGCCATTCATGACTATAGAGTTGATTAAGAGCCTGTAAGGAAAAAAGATGCTGCTATGTACTGAGCACTTCTTTTCTCAGGCTTTCTTTAGCTTTCATATATCAACAGTCTTCTCTTTTTCTCCAAGGTCCTCCATCTGGAAGCCTAATTCACCATAACTAGGATTTTGCTCTTCCTGACATTATGGCCAAAGTGAAAGATAGACACAAAGAAAGTTTGGTTTGAATAGCTTCGAACAAGAAAAGGGAAGCAAATAGAAAGAAAGAATGCCATGCCTGAACCTAACTCCATTCACCATGAACCATCATTACCACTGCCACCACCACCACCACCACCACCACCATCACCACCTCCTCTCCATTTTATTTCTTTTTAGAACTTGCTTAGCTTCTGGACCAAGCATGAATAATACAGAAAAAATTAGATAAAAAGTGGTGTGGTTCTGTACCCAAAGAAACAATGTTGTAATCAGACGTGCTTCATTTCTATATCCCTTTTTTTGTCTTGAAATTAGATTAATTTCATGAAATGTTGTGGTGTAAACCATTTTTTTAAGAATTCTTACAGCTAATACAACACCAACTTTAGATATAGCTTTTAGGTCAGAGTTTGTTACTCATCCAGTTGGTCAGTATTGTACTACATCTTTTTATGTTTCTATAATACATTTATATTAGAACTTCTATAACTATTTCAGTGTCATTTACTTTAGAGTTTTTATATCACAGAAATTTCATACTCCTACTAAATGACATGTATATATATATTCAAATAACATAATTATTCATCTTATTTACCCTTGTGAATAATTTCATAAATAATTCATTTTATATAAATTTGTCTGATCTGAATTCACCCTATATCTGTCTGTCTGTTCAGGTAAGATTCTGTCATTTTGGGCCCAATTTCAACCAAACTTGCAAGAACCATGTGGATAATCCTTAGGAAGGTTCTTAATCATATTCAGAGATTTGGTTCAAATGGGGTTTTAGATGAGATTTGTTTCCTCTATATCAATGTCTTCCTGTCCCACCTGCTGTAAAAGATATCTGTCCCACATATTCCTATTTTTCTCAAGGGTAAAATATTTTTCTTGGGCATGCATTGGAAACAATTTACAGTTCAAGCTTCTTCTAAGCTAAAAGAATAAATGAACTTATTTCATATATCAAACTTGCTAAATGTTCGTGTGTTTTTTTTCTTTCTGAAATTAGATTAATTTAATGAAATATTGATGCACAAACCTTCTCTGAAGCTTGATGCAAATGTAACATTAAATGCAGATAAGGCTAAAAACCAATTGGTCAAGCATTTTATCAAGTCTAATCTTCCATCTACAGGTCAAAGAGATCTGTTTGGAAATTATTAGCATTAGATAAGAATACTTGAAATCATATAATGGCACAAATTATTTGTATTAAGAATAGTTACTTTGTGCAATTATTGTTGACAAACAATTATTATCAACTGCTTGAAACCATATCATCATCATCATCATCATCATGTTGTGCTATTAGCATGGATATTCCTGACCCTCTCTTGCCACCCCTCCTTATCATCCATTGCTTTTGGCAGGTCCTCAGGGCTACATCCAGTATTGGCACTGAGCTGCTGTATGTAGGTTCAAGCTGGACATCCTGCCTTTGCTCGTCCATGTGAAGGGGTCCACTTACGAGCTTGTCCCTACTCCTCCAGCAGTGTCCTGCATGTCTGGTTCGTCTAATTGTGATAGTTTTCATGACGGGTGGTCAGTGGCCGTACAGCTGCTGTTTTGTGGGGTGCTGTCTCCAGGACTTGTTCAATATTGCTCGCAGCATTCTTGTGTAATTGCCGTCAAGTTTTTTCTCCACACCTTTAGTTAGTGTCCATGTGGTGCATCCATATAGCAGTATCAATATACAACCACTGCTTGGAAGAAACTGAAACCATATAATTGCTTGAAATACTTGAAACTCTATCATTGTAAACAAACTATTAGTATCAAGAATAGCTGTGAGAATATGTAATTGTTTACAAACACTTACATATGTAATTGTTTACAAACACTTACATGAAAATTGCTTGAAATACTTGAAACTCTATCATTGTAAACAAACTATTAGTATCAAGAATAGCTGTGAGAATATGTAATTGTTTACAAACACTTACATGAAACTTGGGAAAAAAAAGGACTAACTTTAACATTAGATAACCAACAAGGGTTCACATACGGAAAAACCAACCAATTATATATATATATATATATATATATATATATATATATATATATATATATATATAGATATATATATATTTATATACAAGGGTCAGTCAATAAATTTGTTCACAATTTTTTTCTAAAAACATAAACTCTGCATTGTTTGGAATTGGTTTATAGCAAAAATCATTTTGATCTTACAAAATTGAGGCTATTCAAAATTGTTACAAATTAAACAGCATGCTCCAGACTAGAACAGAACTTTGTCATTAAATTTTTGTTGGCTGAAAAGTGCAAACCATGTAAGATTTACAGAAGAATGTGTAATGTGTATGGAGAAGCCTGCTTTAGTCAAAAATGTTTACAAATGGGGTAAACATAGGTTTACCATTATGTGCCTGAGTCAAAAAGACAGTCTATTGAGTGGAAACACATTGACTCTCCACGAAAGAAAAGGTTGCAGACACAGCTGTCAGTAAACAAGGCAATGCTGACAGTATTCTGAGACATGAAAAAGCATGACATTATTGATTTCAGTGAAAAAAGTGGAACTATAAACAGTGTTTTCTATTGCCTACTCCTTAAGCAAAATTCACCTTATTTATGAAATGATACTCATAAATATATATATATATATATATATATATATATATATATATATATATATTCCTTCTTTACTCTCTCTCGCTCTCTCTCTCTCTCTCAACATATATATATATATATATATATATACCTGAGTGTAGTCAAGGCTGATCTGATGACTTCCTTTTTAATAGCTACAACACCGAGATGTTGGGGAGGTCACTACTCCTTTCCCTAGATTGCTTCACTTACCCTTGATCAGTATCTTATAATGCTGAGTGTTAAGCAAGGAGGCATTAAGTACCAATTTTTGAGTCTTTGGTATGACTTGACCTGAGATCGAACCCCAGTCTGCCAAAACTTTGGTGAATTGCTGTACTCATGTTTCATGCTTCACCATGATCATCAAATGGAAAATTTAGAGTCAATTGCTTGCCTTCCATGTTTATGTAAAAGAAAAATCTATCATTGATAATATGATATAATATCAATATAAAAAAATGAAAAATAATATAACATAAAAGAGAGTTTTATTTTTAATGGTCAGATGTACACTAGAATTTTTTGCATTAATATCATATATAATTATCATGAATTATTTTACATTTTTACATTTTAAAATATTAATAATAATAATGCTATATGATATTAATGTAAAAAATTCTAGTGTACATCTGACTATAACAACAATAACAAAAAATAAAACTCTCTTTTTTAAACTAAATTATGTTTTTTGGCATCTTGGAGCTAATCTGGGAGAAGATGGCATGAAAGGAATTTATTCAGATGTCTACACTTATCTCCCAATTCTATATTTTATTGAATAATTTGTCAATTTTTGAGTACTCTAAAATGTATAGTTTTTCTTCAAGACAGCCAGTAATTATTTTTATCGCCTCTATTGGTTGTGAATTTTTTCACAACCTTCCATCATATTGATTAATTCTTAAAATAAATATGGAAGACCTGCAGCTGGAAACTCCATTTTCAGTAACCACAAAAGTACCATGGGTTGTAATTTTAAGATTTTAGGTTTTAAACCAACATTGCTATAAATACAAGGAACACTTTTTAAGGCACTTTTTATAAACAAGAAAAAAGCCATACAGAGTTCAGTTTGATGAGTAAGGAGAGTTTTCATAAAAATCTATTTGAGCATGTGAATATATAAGTGCTCATACAAATGTGCTTACCTCTATATCATGTGAGATTGAATGTGAGTATATACAACAAATTTGTGTGTATACAAGTATGTGCATGTATGTGAGTGTATGTATATATAAGTATGCACATGAGTGTGTGTATGAGTGAGGGGGTATATACTTATATATGAGTGTATGCATGTGTAAGTATGTGAGTACACTGTGATAGACAGAGACAGATATTTATCAGATAAAGAGATGTGAAGAGACTGAGATCGAAATGATCATTGATAGATAGATAGATAGATAGATAGATAGATAGATAGATAGATAGATAGATGTACACACACTGGCATAGACTAAGCAAGACAAATATGAACAAGTTCACCCCCCCACACACACATAGATTTAAGGGAAAATAAAAATTGTATAATGAATTTTTTATGCAAAATGTATTGTAATCAAATTTATCTCTGACTAATGTCTACATAGTCAAGAAAAAATAGGGAAAATAGAGAAAAAATGTTGATTCAATGTTATTTACAAAGCATTTACTTAGTCTGGTACCTAAACTTATAGTATCTACTATTATTAAAGACTTCATTCAACTAAGTATTAAGCAAATATAAATATGTAGCAGTTGAAAAATAAGTAGACTCCTGATATGTATCTATATAATCGTATCTTTGATTACAGAATTTCACTGCTGTATAGTTTGGTAATCAATACGACCTAATAATATTTATTTTGCTTGCATAATTTTCTCCTTGAAATAATGACATTCTGATATCTTTGGTTTAAAAGAAAATTAACTTTTAAAAATGTGTGAGAAATATACTTATTTATGGCTAATCTATCTTGTAATGAGACTTTTAACACAAAAAATATAAAAATCCCAAGGATGTAGAGATTATGCTATCATTCTCTTGAAGAATGAGATCCAGAAGAGCAGCTGTTCCCCTCATCTTCCTATTTTCATTTCAGAAAACAAATACTATAGTTAGAGTCAACCTCTACACTCAGACCTAAATCTGGGTTAATAAGTTCTTTTTCATGCAATTTATTTTCCAAACCAATTACCTTCAACTATCACTTTGTAAAATTCCCTCATGAATTTAAAACCTTGTAGCAGACATCTAACCCACAGTTCTTAATTTACTTCATATTATTTAATGTTAGTGTTATCCAAACTGCATCATTTTCATAACTCTTGAATTTAAAGAGTTCCAATCCATCAAATGCAGTTGGGGATATTGAAAAACTGATTTGTTATTTAATAGGGAAATTATGCTGTAAAGGGTTCATGCTTACGGCTTTTAACATTCTTGAAACATTCATGCTTACGGCTTATAACATTCTTGAAACATTTTATTTATATAAATAGAAAGGGTACTTTTAATATCTTCTTAATTCAAAGGGCTTCCTTCAATTTTTGCATATCAAGCAAGCCAAAATCAGCTTTTGAAATTGTCACAATATATCTAAAAAAAATATTTGTTATGGCATGCATAATGATAAAATATGAAAAACAAAAGGATTTCAGACAGTGTAACTTTCTTTGCATTCACATTTAAAGAATACATCTTCTTCTCTATCATCACATCCTTTAATCAAAGATACAAAATCTCAGATCAGTATAAATATAACTTATGTTTACTCCTCTACTAATATAAACACAGGCAACAAATCATGGTTTGTTTGAAATCTAAGCTCAAAAATCAATTACTTCTGAGAAGTGAGTTAGTTCCTTACTAAGTGCCCTATACTTGTGCCAAATCTAAATTACACTTAGTTTAAAAGGGCATCACCTTGTGATGTTATGTTTGATAATTGGGTTTGCAGACCAATCATTGCTAAGTTATGAGATTGATCCACACTAGATGTCCTATACTTGCAAACTTGTGACGAATCTAAGATACATCAGCAGGAGGCATTGGCCTCCACATGAATGCAAATAAAATAGAGTATATATGTTTTAAATGAGAAGGTGCCATCTCCACTCAAAGTGGTGAACATCCGAAATAAATTGACAAGTTCAAGTAAGCCAGCAGTAGTGTCTCATCTACTGAAAGCTATGTTAATATTTGCCTAACAAAGGCGTGGACTGCTATTGATAGGCTATTGATTATATGGGCGTCTGATCTATCCAATTAAATAAAACGGGATTTCTTCTAAGCAGCAGTTGTGTCAATACTACTCTATGGATGCCCTACATGGACACTGACAAAATGTGTTGAGAAAAAGCTTGATGGAAATTGCACAAGAATGCTATGAGCTATATTGAATAAATCCTGGAAGCAACACCCCATGAAACAATTGCTGTACAGCCACTTTCCTCTGATCTCTAAAACTATCTATAGTAGGACAAACAAGACATGTGGGATTCTTCTGGAAAAGCAAGGACAAACTCATAAGGGACTTTCTTGTATGGATCTCTACATATGGATGTACCAGAATTGGCTGACAAGCAAGACTTTTCTACATCAGCTCTGTGCAGACACAGGATGTAATTTAGAAAACCTGCCTGGAGTGATGGATAATAGGGATGGATGGAGAGAGAGATTCAGGGAAATCTGTGCTAGCTGCACAACCTGATGATTATATATATATATATATATATATATATATATATATATATATATATATATATATATATATATATATATATGTATGTATTTGTGTGTGTGTGTGTGTGTGTGTGTATATATATGTATATATGTATATATATATGTGTGTGTGTGTGTGTGTATATATATATATATATATATATATTTGCCTTGTACTAGGTGGTATATAAATCAAATCAGCTCAGTTTAAGAGGGCCTTCCTTTGAGGCAGCACCTATCTCTTCATTTAAAAGAGGTCTTCTTTTATGGCCGGGTGCTTGGGGCACTCCAAAAGAGGAATGCCATTGGAACTGAATTTTTTTTAAGT
Source organism: Sepioteuthis lessoniana (assembly GCA_963585895.1). Taxonomy (NCBI): domain Eukaryota; kingdom Metazoa; phylum Mollusca; class Cephalopoda; order Myopsida; family Loliginidae; genus Sepioteuthis; species Sepioteuthis lessoniana. The sequence goes on from OY757908.1 coordinate 87,971,515, forward strand.
AACACACTCCCTGGAGGCTTGTTTTTTGAGCAAACTGAACTTGTGTAATGTTCTGGCACAGTTAGAGGTAAGGTAAATATCCATATGATCTCAATTCAGAGTAATGAGAAATAATATGTATATATATATATATATATATATATATATATATATATATATATATATATATATATATATATATATATATATGAACATATTTGGAAGGTCTGTTTAATTGTGTAATCTTTTTCATAGAGGATATTCAAAGATATTCAAAAAGAGCATAAACTGCTGGTTAAACACAAAAAAACTTAATAGAGAAATCTTAATGATGATGATTCAGTTTATTTAAACTGCTTTCTGCTCTATGAACTTGAATTAATACTTTAGTAATTTCTTTACTTTTTAAAATCAGCTTTTCAAACTGTTTTTACTTAAAATCCATTTTGAAAATAGAAATTTAACAGCAGCTGGGAATATTCTAAAAAAGGCCTCATTTATAATGTAATCTCAATGGAAGATTCTTCTTGAACTAAAAAGATATCATTTTGTTCAACTTCTATTTTTTGCTTTAAGTTTTATTCAATTTCTAATTAAGTATAACCAATACCTGAATTGTTTTCTAAGTAAAATTTGATTTTATCCTCATATTTTTATGAGTCAGTTTATATAAAACTAAAACAAGAATAACTGTTTGGAATTTGACAGCAGAAGTTTCTTTTTTATCTCTGTTGCATTTATCTCTGTCTTAATAACATGTAAATAAATTTTTTTATATTTCTTTGAATAGACCAACACTCTGGTTCAGACCCAAAGAACAATGAGATGTTTTTATATTTTTGTAGTAATCAAACAAAGATTAATTAATATCACTGTAGAGTTAGTCCATAAATATTGAGGATGATATTTCCAATTTCTCAAGAAAGGTAAGTAAAATGTGACAAAAAAAAATAAATGTTTAGGAAATAGATTAAATAAATTAAATTTTTGGATAAGATGCACAGACTACCATCAACACTATTCTGCAGAGTGGAACTTCAGCAACTTGTAAAACACTGACAATGATGATATATGTTATGATGATGATGATGATGATGATGATGGTTATGAGGAGGAGGAGAAGGAGGAGGAGAAGAAGGAGGAGGAGAAGGAGGAGGGGGATTATTATTTTGATGACTCATATTGTGATGAAACTCCCCTAAGAAGATGTTTACATTCCCTGTCATGCTAAACTTAATAGTTTTCTGGTTTCTTCAAAATTTGCCTCGTTTACTTTAAAAGTTTAGAAATAATCCAGCAAAATCAAAATTGCTCTATTGTCTTTCATTTACATCTTAAAACCTTTGAATCTTAAGCCCCCACATCCTGGGCTGAAAGATAACTGAAAACTTGAAAAATTGTAATGTATCATTCAGCTGCCTGGTTAGGCAATAGCAATTTAGAAATGAAAATTACCAAGATGGAATTCTGCCCACTTGAGAATGTGTGCTTGTAGGTCTCTGCACAAATACTGATTGGTTGTGTTCAAAGGGTTAAAATGCATTTTTTCATCAAAAGATGCAGAAAATATAATTTCCTAAAAATTAGAATTAATTAATGCATTGATATATGAACAATGTTTTTTAAATGTACAACAAATTTATACTATCTAGTCCATCAAAATTTTTATCAGCTATTATATAATCAGAACTGCATTATTTTCTTACCTCTTATACTTAGATAGCTCCTGTCGATTTTCCTTGTCTATTTTTTGAAAGCAGATTAATTGTCTTAGGATAAGAATGAATTTAAATCCAGAATCATTAACCTTACTGATACTGCATTACACATATGTCTTTTTAAACATTCAGTATTCCTTCTATAACATCTGTAATTTTACTGCCCGGAAATAATTCTTAACAATTCTATGAAATCTTAAAACCTCTTTTCATTTTTAATTTAAAGTGTTTGGAGAGCTTGTAATGAAAACAGAAAACAGAAAAATTCAGAAGATTTAAAATGAAGTATTCTTTTTTTTCTAAATACAAAAGGATTAAATTTTTTGGTATGATGCTGACCAAAACAGACCTTTTAGATAAAAACATTGTAAATCCTAAATTTGTATAACAGATATGGGTGCTGTAATGATTATCTATAAACCAAGTTCAACTTAAAAAAAAAGGAATATCAGGGAATAAGATATTTAAAAAAATAAAGTATGATTACCTGACTTTGCTTTTGGGAACTTTCTGTACATGTCTTTGTAAAATGCATATAGCAAAAAGAATTTCTTTTTTTTTTTCTTTCTGGAAAAAGAATGCAATATTTTTGTTTATTGCTGTGTTCCTGCAGACTCCTCATGAGAGAGCACATATCCCAAAAAAACAAAATCATAGATAACTGGAACCAAAACTCAGTAAGCTTCCTTTTTATTTTACACAACTGACCTTGTAAATAGGATTCCAATAACTCTTATTTTACTTCCGAAATGACACTGAAATTATGGCACTTTAATTATAGACATTCTTGCTAAGAAATGAACATTTCCATCATTGGAGCTGAATTTTACACTTCAATTGAGAAACATAAGAATAAACTCATGCCTTAGAAGAATATTCCTTAGAACAAGGAAATGAATGTTGCTTTTAAACTTCTCTTAAAATAAAACCTGCCTTTATTGATTAAATCATTATTTCCCTAGTCTTTCTTTGCTTGTATTTTGTGTCACTTATTTCCATGTGCACCATTCTCCAAATATGAATGGTTGTGAATCCTAAGACTTACTCAGTAAAATAGTAAAACAAACTGTGTTCTCTTGGCTTGGTAGAGCAACAAGTCCATGAAAAGGATAACACATTTAGTAGTTCAGAAGTAAATAATATTTGCTTGGGAAATTATTAACTTCATTTCCCCAAGGCACATTTCTAGTAGCTAGATTAAAAAGAAATAGAGACAGATGTTATTGATAAAATGATAGATTCAGATTCATAGGTTATTACTGATGGTTTATCAGTAATAACCTATGAATCTGAATCTATCATTTTATCATTCTCTTTATTTGAACACATTAAGAACATTTATTTCTTGCAACAGAAAAGGAAAATATAAAAATAAAAAAAAACTATTATCTTTTGAAAATTTTGACAAAAGTTCAAAGATTAGGCAATTTTAATATTTCAGGAATTTTTAAACATTCATCATCGATTTAACACCACTAATATCATTCCACACAGTCCGGATGATGGTTCATTAAAACCAAAATGCTATAGTATTGACTTTGCTTTGCAATAAATCTCTTCATCTACTTGGATTACCGGTTATCAATTTCTCTCTCTCTTTCTCTCTCTCTCTCTCTCTCTCTCTCTCTCTCTCTCTCTCTATATATATATATATATATATATATATATATATATATATATAGAGAGAGAGAGAGAGAGAGTGGCTGGTGTCAATATAAAGTAGGCCTTTCTAAAATCTATAATAGCAGTTAGTCAAAGTTTACAAACTTAACTGCCCTATTACTTTCGCCTATTCTTTAAATGAAGAGGAGGATAGATAGATAGATAGATAGATAGATAGATAGATAGATAGATAGATAGAGACAGATAGACAGAAAGAGAGATTGCTATACTGAATTCACAAGAGATTTTGATATTTACGAACTGAGAATTTTATTCTTCTAATTAAGAAGATGGCTGGTGCTGTAGAAGACACCAACTGCATCTTTACAGAGGAGTAACACTCCCCCAATGAGTATTCTGGATATGATATTAAACAATCTGATGGTGTGACTCCAGTAATGCTGGAGTTTTGGAGGATGTAGATGACCCCTTCATTGCTATCACTCCCAGGCCTCCTCTGGCTTGGAGATGTAGCACCTGATAGGGTCCTATTTATGGGTCAAATGCAACTATTTGTCATTTAAACTGTGTTCTTATGCTAAATTGAATTGTTTTTACATTTAACTGTGGGTAAACAAATGACTGATGTTTAATTGAATTGTTAGTGATACATAGCAATACTTGAAAACATTAAATTGTGTGCAAAGAAATGATTAATAGGAAATAGAATTATTTGTTTTCACAGAAATAAGACAAACCCTTCAAATGTGTAAAAAGAATGAGCTCTGGCTTGTTTAAAATAAGATGAAACAATTATAAATCATTGAACAAGAAATCAAGTTCCTGAAACAAAATAGCTATTATCATGAAGTCATGTTGTAAGTGATAAACGTGGCCTTCCTTAAGGATCTATAAGACTGTCAAGGTGATTACAGTTTCTATTAAACTTAACTTAGTACTACACAAGGTCAAAATAGGGGATGCAGGAGAAGAGTAATTGTGTGTTATTTCAGAATAACTACCAAAATATCTAATGCTAAGGAACTTAAAATCTAATTTTCTATTCAGTGATAGCTCATAAATAGGCAGTGTAGAACCTCATTACTCACTAGTTTCACCATATATATATATATATATATATATATATATATATATATATATATATATATATATATATATATATATATATATATATATATATATAATTTATCTATTAATTAATACATTATTTCACAATGTACTGTTGTCTAAAAACTTTAAATAATCATCTCATTTCAAGAAAAAAAATGACAAAAATCCCTTCATGTCAAACTATCCACTCCACAGTTCCTGTGCCAAGACAGTTGATTTATTATATAACTATATATATTTATTATATAACTATCCTAAAGTGGCAAGTGATTAAGTGAGTAAAGACACAATGGTGAACACAGTGGCAGTTGGGTTATTTGAGTAGGAAATATTTGTAGCTACTTGCAGTTACTACTGCTGCAAAAAGAACAACATAGTCAAAAAGAAAAAAAAAAGAAGGAAATACAGTACCTTAACCAGTACAGCTTATAAAAAAACAAGTTATAAAAAAAAACAAGTTATAAGAATAATAACAATGAAAACTAATAATAAAACAGTTTTTCATTTTCAGTCTAATTTTCTAGTTATTTGTTTCACTTTTTTCTGATAAATTATATATATATATATACATACATACATACATACATATATATATATATATATATATATATATATATATATATATATATATATATATATACTATTTGATACTACCATATTTGAGATGGTTTTGATGATATAATTATATATAGAAATCAGACCTAGACAAACAGAAACATTGCAGGTTTTATATAACCATTGGATTTCTGTGTTTTATACAATATTAAAACAATTCTTTTGAATTTTCAAAAGTTGCGCCTCAACGACTTCTAGTCATAAGCCACCACTACTCTTTTCATGAAACATGCTCAAATTATCGCCTGGACTTAATTACATATCTTGAATTTATTAGTTTTGGTAGGTGTGTGGCACTTACCTATCACTCACAGATTATATACTCCTAATTTAAAAGTTGAACTGAGTGGAGATCTCTCCATCATCATTATTAATAGTTTTAACTTGTATTATCCTTCGTCTTCCTAATTCTTGTCACTTTTTATTGTAACTAAGTTTGGTTGTCACTTCTATGACAGTTAGGAAGTATGCTCATTGAAAATCTGAATAAAGAATAAAATTCTTTAAAAGTTAGACATACTCCAAAGAAACTACATCCCTAAATGTCCAAATTGAGTACTGCTTGTCATTTTCCCTCCAAAATGTCATGTGACTCATTAGTGTTACTAGGCCCATGTGTGCATAGGGAGCAGGTGTGTTCAAATTTATAGTGCAGCTCTCACACTCTCTCATACTGGTCACTGAAAGTTCTAACATGGCACTACATGGCAAAGAACTCTCTGAGATCTTAAAAGACGTATAGTTGCACTACATGAAGATGGCCAAGGCTACAAGAAGATTACCAACACCCTGAAACTGAGCTGCAGCACAGTGACTAAGATCATCCAGCGTTTTAAAAGAGCAGGGTCCATTCAGAACAGGCCTCAAGTAGGTTGTCCAAAGAAGCTGAGCACACGTGCTTAGCGTCACATCCAAATGGTTTCTTTGAAAGATTGGTGTAGGAGTCCTGTCAGCATTGCTGCCGAGATTGAAGAGTTGGGGGGTCAGCCTATTAGTACACTGTCCATACGCCACACTCTACATCAAATTGGTGTGAATGGCTGTCACACCAGGAGGAAGACTCTTATGAAGACGATACACAAGAAAGCCTGCAAACAGTTTACTACTTTTCATTGTGTTAAAGTGTCATTTTGTCAGTGTTGTCCCATGAAGAGATATACTTAAATATCTGCAGAAATGTGAGGGGTATACTCACTTTTGTGATACACTGTACATATGTATATTTACATGAGTTCATGTTATAGATTTCTGTTTTTATATTCCCGTGTACAAATATATATGCATGTCAATATGTAATGGTTTTGGTTTGGTTTATTCATTTAATGGCATATCGACCTTCATGGGTTATTTAATGCTAAAAACATTAAAAGAACAGTAGTTGCACTATTTAACCCATAGCAGGGGGGGATAAGGGTGTTCATTCATTTTCTAAGGGAATTAGAAAAATGCAATAGTGTGACTAGATTTACAAATCACTTGCTATGAAGCCACAGTTCAGCATGTTAGCCACTACACCACTATGTGTGTTAGTGCACACACAATTCCTATATTTTCTGGACAAGTTGGCTGGGGCTGTAGAATACACCAACTACACCTCTGCAGAGGGGTAAGACCCCCCCCCAAACGAGTGTCCTGGATATGACGCTAAACCATCTGATGGTGAAGTTCTAGCGATGCTGGACCTTGAGGGAATGTGGAGCATTCCCTCATTGCTATTGCTCCCAGATCACCTCTGGCCTGAAGCGGTAGCATTTGATAAGTCCCTATCTATGGTTTACTTATGCTGAACTGAATTGTTTGAAATAGAACTGTTTTTGACTTGAAACTGTACTTATGCTGAACTGAATTGCTTGAAATAGAACTGTTTTGACATTTATCTGTGTGAGGACAAAATCTATACTTATACTGAATTGTTTGACTAAATTGAATAGCTTGAAATAGATGTTTTTGACAAACAGTTTACTCATGCTAAACTGAATTGTTTGAAATAGAGCAAACTATTTGTCTAAAAATGGATTTGGCATTAAAGAACCTACAAAAGTTGATATGCCATAAAAACCAACCTACCAACCAACCATCATATATTTTCATTAGGCTTTCCACTAATTATTACTTACAGACTCCTTTTAATAAGAGCCCCTGCTTTTTCATATAAGCAATAGCATTTTGTCAAGATTCCTTTTTCTCAGTAAATTGGATAGCTCTGAATCAAATCATTTATAGAAGAAAGACAAATTCTATTTAATAATCAATGCAGATATAGATATTAAACTTTCTGAAAGTTTAAAAACCACCTTTTGCAAGAGGAATAATATAAATGAGAGGAGAGAGAGAGAGAGAGAGAGAGAGAGAGAGCGAGTAAAACTGTGAATTCAGAAACAGCTAGTTTGATGCTAGTTATCTAAAGTTATTGAGTTTTGCTCTGTTTCTGAGGCATTTGCACTTGATCTTAAGGTTAGCAGCAAGTCCAGCTGTTGGTTAGTCAGCCTGGTCTTACTGTCCATCCATTCTATCCATTGGCTGGCTAATTACTGACCCTATCTTGATTTTATTGATTCTACTTTCCTAATATCCTTATGGACCATTTCTTGGTTACTGTCAGTCAATTGCAATTTGAAAAGACATCTTTACTGCCAATACTGACTCTGATTTCACAAATAGCAAACTGGGACTTTTACAAGACAGGTTATCAGCTGTTAGCACAATCTGCTTCTTGGTTCTCTGTAGCAAATAAATTGGACTGACAAACGGACAGACAAGCAGACTGGCAGACAGAATGAATGGAAGTATCTGTCTTGGATAAAATCTTTTTCATACAATCAATATTAGTGAAAGATAAGATAAAGAAAATAAAAAGAACAATATTGGCATTTCAGAAAAGTTGCTGCAGAATCCATGTAAAAACAAATTTTTGAAACCTGCATTCTCTCTTTCAATCAATTCAAGGAAAAATGTGGCAATGGTTATCAGGCTCAACCCACAGATACATTGTTAGTGAGTTTGATTCTTGCATAGTGCCCCATACTTTTTTCCTTGTATCAAAATAAGTAAAGTAGATAAAAACTACTGACATCAATTCCAACTAGGTGCTGAATACTTGTGGACTTGTGCCAAATGTAAACTACTCTTAATTTTTCAGATACTCTGCATAATGTAATGGCTAGTAAGTGCAGCAGACAAACCATTATTAGTTAGTTCAGTTCACATTGGATATCCCAAACTTCTCATTTTGTGTAAAATTAAGCTAAGCTGAGTAAATGACTATTATTGAGTTGGAAGTTTGTTCCTCACTATGTGCCTAATACTTGTGGCCTTGTGCTAAATCTAAATTCAACTTAATTTTTAATGGTCAGTGAGCTAGGTTAACAAACCTTACAAGTAAGTTTGATTCTCACTGAATATCTCATAATTCCAGCCTTTTTATATTTGGCTTTTCTTGTTGGTGAATAAGATGTCACAACTGTGGTTGTAGGCAAATTAAAAACTAAATGATAAAAAGTCTAAAGACTGTTGGAAGTTTCTGTTCAACAATTAACAAAAGTGGTTGGAAGTACACATTCTTGGACAACACTAAGAGACTTTGAGCAGTTTTTAACTGCCTTCAACAACTGTTGCAAAATCTTGTCATTTTTTATAAAATATGTCTACAAGAGAATCTTCTGCCTAAATACCCACCATATACATTTATACACACAAAAACATACACACATACAAACATATATGCAATTCACATCTACACCTCCAAAAGAATAAAATGATCTGTTTTTTATTCTTTTACATTCTTATCATCATTTTAGTAATCATATTTACCAAACCCCTCCGCTCGGACAGGATGTGACACAAGGTCATTTTTTAAAGCGAAGTCTAAAAGGTTTGAATTCAGAGTTTTCCTTCTCCTAGACTAGTTGCCTCACCAAGGCTGAAGAACCTTGTCTACCCATAGCTGGAGGGAGAATAATTGGATTCATACCTTTCCCAAGGGTATTAGTGCTATGTGAAATGCAATTAGTCTCGGCCAGGATTTGAACTCGTATTGCCGTGTTCATTTCCTACGACAGTAACCATTACACCCTGGGCACCTCATCATTTTAGAAATGAAATTTTTAGTAATGATTGTTTGTATTTAAAAAAAGAAAACAGATTTGATTTATACATTAGCTCTATCTCTCATACATAAACTCTGTCTCTTGATACAGAGCATTTTTCACTTGGTTCTACAAGTCAACATCTTTTTCCCATTGATGATACCAATAAATTAGCACCTCTCTCTTTCTCTCTCTCTCAGTATATATATATATATATATATATGTGTGTGTGTGTGTATGTGTGTGTGTGTGTATGTGTGTGTGTGTCGGAAAAACTGGAAAATTATTTAACAGTATGAAAATTTTCAGAGATGAAAAAATACAAGGTCTTCAGAGGATGATTTTATTTATTGAATTTTTTATTTCATTTATTCAATAAATAAAATCACCCTTTGATTTTGTGTTTTTTCTTCAATGTACATTTTCATATGTATATATATATATATATTCACATACATATATTCATATATTTGACACATTGGAGTATTGATCTAGTGGGTAGAGTGTTCATCAATGGCTTGGAAGACCAGGATTCAATCCCAAGTCAAGTCATACCAAGATTCAAAAAATGGTACTTGATGCTTAACACTCAGCATTATAAGGTACATATCAAGAATAAAGTGAAGCAATCCAGAGAAAGGAGTTGCGCCCTCCCATACAACTTGGTGTTGTGGCTATTGAAAAGAGAGCCTTTGGTTACCCTTGACTACAGTTACCAACTATTAGTCAAATTGATTTTGATACAGAGGTGCTTTTGGTGTAATGCATTATATCATAGGAAATGAACAAGTTGATGCATGTTCAAATCCTGGACGAGGTTGTTTTCATTTCCCTTAGAGCTAATATCACCCTCTAGCTATGGATAAATTGGAGGGAAGGCTGGGCTCTTTAACTTTGGTATGGAAACCAGTCTAGAAGAAGGAAAACTCTAAATTGAAACCAGTTAAACTTTGCTTAAAAATTGACCTAGCGTTGTATTCTGCTTACATGGTTGTGTTGGGTATATATATATTATATATATTAATTTTGATTTGTCTGTTGTATACCAATCAAGAGATAAAAATACTTGTTTATCAAAATATTCTGTGAGTTTCTTTACGAAAGGGTGGAAATGTTGCAGCTGTGAGAGAGAGAGAGACAGACAGACAGACAGACAGGCAAAGTACTCAGGCTGCTACATTTGACACCATATCTTCTTAACCCATGTTCTATGTTCAGAGCCCCATGAAGTACTTCTTCAGCTTCATGGTTGGGGCCCAATACCTCCTGTGGGTGGCGCCCAAAGTGACTTCTACTCTGACTGCCCACTTCTCCTCACTGACCACCTGTCCTGTGAGAGATGAAACTGTGTGCTTATATAATATTCATAACACCCATGCATTTTCCTCCCAGTTCCCAATTCACCTGATTTGTTTCCACTGTCTTCTGGTTTACACGGGTGCATCTTGTTTAGAAATCCATAACTAATATGCTGTCAAAGTTCAATATGCCACAAGTCTATCCATCATTTCATTTTTGAGCTTTGATCATTATGGGTCAGAAAGGAAGAACTATCTTCTGATTTATTCTTATGATTCAAAGATGATTTTGTCTCTTTCCCTTTGATATTTTTCATATAAGAAGATGGATCAATAAGTCCATAACTTGGAAGGAGATCATGTTGTAAAATAAACATTTGCTGCATAAAATAAATGCTTTTCTCATATTCAATCCTTGGACTTATTAATGTATATCTTTTAAAGGCTCAAATCTCCCATTCACTAAATTTTTCTCCTTTCTGGTATCATTCTTCTCTTTAGCAGTAAGGCCTTCTATAAATATGAACCTCATTTTTCAGAGAATGAAATATAAATTAATAAATTAATACCAGGAAATTCTTTTTGCTGCATGACACCTTTTGTCATTGAACCATCAAAGTTTATTTCCAAGATGCTAATTATTAGTTCACCAGACTGTTGAAGTGATAAATGTCTGTATTGCTGATGCAAAACACTCGCTAATTCTCTTAATTCTTTGATACCTACAAAAGGTGGAGACTAATATGGCTGGCAGTATTTTTTCTCTTGCTAGTGTTCAGCTCGGAGGGATTCATTTACCTTTCATCTTTATCTCATTCTGTCAAAATAAGAAATATCTTCATATTTAGAAATAATGATTTCCTTCCTCATTTTTTCTTGATTTTCATCTACTTTTCATCTTCTTTGCACACACACACACACACACACACACACACACACACAAATATATGCACATATATATACATGCTTAGCAACCTATGAATCCATTAGGTTCCCATTGTAACCTTAATCCATGATGATACTGATGGTTTTATTTAAGAAGGAATATAGGATTCTAATTAGCATTTTACAATTATCTCCAGTATACTGAGAATTTGGATGATTGAAAGATTTTCTCCATTTGCAAATATAGCTAAGTGTATTACTTTTATAAGAATCTTGCTGTGATGAGATAGTTTTGCTGATTTTCTGCTACACACACACACTCTCTCTCTCTCTCACACACACACACACATATATACATATATATATATATATAACTAAAGAGATAGAAACATTAACTTTGAATCTTAGTTAATTTTCCATTGGAAGTTGAGAAGAAAAATCTAGACTGCTTCTAAACCCCTGGGTTTTTGAACCCTAAAGGCTATGGTAAGGATTTTTCATCACTAAAATGACAGTTAGAAGACATACTTATTTCTCTGAGCTAGCTTGAAAAATGAAAACACCAAAAAATAAAAGTTGGAGATTGAAACTTAAATATGTAATTGTCAACTCCTTCACTGTTTGTATAGAAAACTATGATCAATAGCTTTAGAGTTTGGGATCAAATTAAAACTTGACACCATCCATAAGACAACAGAGTTATCAATGGTTTCGATAAAAAAATAAAGAGTATGTCTTTTACACTTGAAAAAAATGGTAACCCCTTACAATAGTTGCACCAGGTTATCAAATAATTATATCCAAGCAGACCTAGGGTAAATCCTAAAAGTGCAAAGCAAGTTAGTGTGTAGGAGTCATACAAATTTTTCAATAATACCCATGATTTGCTCCAGCCAATAATAAACAAGTCTATTCTTGACAGCAGTAGTGTTCGGTCAAGAAATAATAGCAGAATTAATTTTAGAAGTTGACAGTCCAGACCTAATCTTGCTCTGTCTTCTGCTGTATCTGTACTGCTTGGCCCTTGTGCATTGGGTTTGATTTAAACTGTAAAAAGAAGCACTATATATATATATATATATATGTTAGGAAAGTGTGGTGTTTTTCATGGTGGAAAAGAGCTCCACTACTGTTGTTACAACTTGTACCTGTCTTTTAAATTCCCTATGGCATTGTTGCAAGTTATTTATTGGGCTTTTAATGTTTTCCATCCACCATGTTAGTATCTGATCTTGTGTGCTGGCTCTGTCAATATTTATGTTGTTTCTTTAAGGGCACACAGGGAAATGAGGAAGACTAAGAGAAAATAAAAGGACAGTATGAAGACATAAAGAAGAAGAAGAAGAAGAAGAAGAAGAAGAAGAAGAAGAAGAAGAAGAAGAAGAAGAAGAAGAAGAAGAAGAAGAAGAAGAAGAAGAAGAAGATATAATAATGTACAAGAAGAAAAAATATCTTAATTATGTATCAGAACAAGAAAGGGATGAAAAGAAAAAGGGAAGAAGAAAAAGAAGAAAATAGGAAAAGGAAGATAATAATGATAATGATCTGACAAAATAGATTTAGTGGTGATGCAGAATTTACCTATGGAATGCAGTTTAGTGAGCTTAGGTTGAATAATAATCAATCATATTAATAGAATAAGACATAAATGCATGTGTTCAAATGTCATTCCTGTCAACACCTGCAATGAATAATACTCCATTCTGTTTTGATTAGGAGGAAAAAGGGAAAAAAAGAACATGCTACACATCAGAGAGTAAAAGAACGAAAAAAAGAAAGAAGAGATAAAAAAAAAATCTGAGAAAGAAAGGTATAATACTCTGCATGAAAAAGAAAGGGGGGGAAAAAAGAAAGGATGATATATAAAGATAGACAAAGAGAAATGAGTAAGATAAAGAAATAAAGAGTTCTTATTTTGAAAATTCATTTTGGAAGTTTATTTCTATCAAAGAAATGACATGATAAGTCAACAAATTATTCAGATTCAATAATGTATGCAGTAATTATTCGTTAATAGATGAAAATAAACTGAACATTAAATTCAAACTGGTCAAATTATCCTTATTTGTTTATTTGTTTGGAGACTTGTTGTCACACAAACTTCAGTGAAAAAACATCGATTAAAACTAGTTTGAAAAACTTGCATTGAGAAAAGTAATAATAATAATAATAATAATAATAATAATAATAATCCCTACCCCTTGTAAGATATTTGGGAACATTCTTGAAGTGGACCAGAGAAGGACTTGAACAAATGGACCAGAGAACAAGAAAACTAATGATCATGCATAAGGCATTGCATCCTAGAGATAACATTGATAGACTATATGTGTCAAGAAGAGAGGGAGGAAGAGGACATGCCAGCATTGAAGACAGCATTGACACATCAATACAAAGACTCACAGACTACATAGAAAAGCACAGAGGAAGACTGTTTACAACCAACTGAAATGATACAAATGACATGAGGACTAGCGGAATGATAATAACCAGAAAACAAAAGTGGGAAGAAAAACAATTCTATGGATGTTTTAAGTGACTAACATGTGAGATACACATAAAAATGGGGACATGGCTAAGAAAAGAAAACCTAAAGAGAGAAACTGAATCTCTTCAGCTCAAAACAATGCCATAATGACTAATCAAACTTATCAAAGTGAGAATAGATAAAACACAACAAAACAGTAAATGTAGATTATGTGGTGATAGAGACAAAACGATCAGTCTCATGATAAGCAAATGCAGTAAATTAGCTCAGAAAGAGTAAAAGATAGGGCAAGGTGATCCACTGGGAATTGTGCAAGAAGTTGAAGTTTGACCATATGAACAACCATATGCACAACCCAGAATCTGTCCAGGAAAATGAGATGCACAAACTCCTGTAAGATTTTGAGATACAAATAGATCACCAAATCTTGATCAAATGACCAGATCTCATAATAATCTACAAAAAAGAGAGAACTTGCAGAATTGTGGTCTTTGCTGTAAAGTAAAATTAAACAATGTGAAAAGAGGAATAAGTACCTTGACACCTTGCTGAGGAATTGAAAAACTGTGGAACATGAAAGTGATAATTATATCAATTGTAATTGGTGCTCTTGGTATAGTTTCCAAAGGATTGGTACAAGGACTGGAGGACTTGGAAATAACAGGACAGGTGGAGACTGTCCAAACTACAGCATTGTTGAGATCAACCAGAATATTGAAAAGAGTCCTGGAGATTTGAGGAGATTTGCTGTCACTCAAACTCCAGTAGAAAACAATCAGCTAATGTTGGTGTGAAAAACTCTCAAGGAGAAAAATAATAATAATAATAATTAACACAGTGTAAATTAAAAAGATTCAAAGATACTAAGAAAGGTGCAAGGGATTTGAGAATGGTTTTATAATGGTTAGTAAGACCTATACTTCTCATGCCCTATACTTCTAGCCTTGTGCCTCACTAAATCCAGCTAAGTTAATGGTTTCTTTGTGCTTTTATAATTTCTTTACCTTATTCCATATCCTTTTTCTGATTCTATGAATTGTCTGGATCAGTATCCTAGTCATTGATATTTTCATCACTTTATTTGTAAAGCTCTGAAATGAAATTCTTATTATTTGATGAATTGATTTGACTAATAATAAACTAATAATGAGTTTTAACATTATTCTTTATTCAGTGCACATCTTTATTGTTGTTGGCTAAATTGGCTGAAGCTGTCAAATACATGAACTATGTCACTGTAGAGGGGTAAGATTCCCTCAACAAATGTCCTGATTATGATTCTAAACAATCTGATGGCGAGGCTCCAATAATGGTGGAGCTTTGGGAAATGCAGAGTACTCCTTCATTGCCATCACTCCGAGGTCCACTCTGGCCTGGAGAGGTAGCATCTCATAGGATTCTATGTTTTGAATAGAACTAAACTGTGTACTTATGACACACTGAATTGTTTGAATAGAACTGTTTTGATATTTAAACTGCATACTTATGCTAAACTGAATTGTTTGAAATAGAACTGTTTAGATATCTAAAGTGTGTACTTACGCAAAACTTAATTGTTGGAAATACAACTGATTACATGTCTAAAAATGGATTTGGCACTAAATAACCTACAATGGTTGATATGCCATAAAACCAGATCAAACAAACCAAACCAAATCAACCATTACTGTCATCTGATAAATTGATCAGACTAATGTTGTCATCTTTGTTTTTTATACCCTTCTGATGACTTGCCAGTCATTTATCTCTGAGAAGTCTGGTTGAGATCCTTTATTTCACTCACTTTTCTTTGCATTTTACAAAATTTTACCTTTGCAGCTGGTTGGATGAATTGTAGAACTAAGCTCTGTAGATTCAGACAGTACTTATAGTTTATAGTGAGTTTGAAAAAATTCAGAATGTATTTTTATCATTTCTATTGGTATCTTCAATGTTTTATTTTTCTCTTTTTCCTTTAATTCTCTTCCTCTTCCTTCCACTTTTCTCTTACAGTGTATCACAAAAGTGAGTACACCCCTCACATTTCTGCAGATATTTAAGTATATCTCTTCATGGGACAACACTGACAAAATGACACTTTGACACAATGAAAAGTAGTCTGTGTGCAGCTTATATAACAGAGTTAGTTTATTTTTCCCTCAAAATAACTCAAAATATAACCATTAAAAGCTAAACCCCTGCCAACAAAAGTGAGTACAACCCTTAGGGAAGGTTATCAATATTAACATACACTGTGTCAATTGTCAATATTTTGTGTGGTCACCATCATTATCCAGAACTGCCTTCACTCTCCTAGGCATGGAGTTTACCAGAGCTTCACAGATAGCCACTGGAATGCTCTTCCACTCCTCCATGATGACGTCGCGGAGCTGGCAGATATTTGAGACTTTGCACACCTCCACCTTCCACTTGAAGATCACCCAAAGATGTTCTATTGGGTTCAAGTCAGGAGACATGCTTGGCCAGCTTTACCCTCAGCCTCTTCAGCAAAGCAATGGTCATCTTGGAGGTGTGTTTAGAGTCATTGTCATGCTGGAACACTGCCCTGCGACCCAGTTTCTGGAGGGAGGGGATCATTCTCTGCTGTAGTATTTCACAGTACATATTGGAGTTCATGAGTGCAGCACTCATGCAGCCCCAGACCATGACATTTCCACCACTATGCTTGACTGTAGGCATGACACACTTATCTTTGTACTATTCACCTGGTTGCCACCACAACTGCTTGAAGCCATCGGAACCAAACAAATTAATCTTCATCCCATCAGACCATAGGACATGGTTCCAGTAATCCATTTGCTTTGTTGACATGTGTTCAGCTAACTGTTGTATAAAGAAAGAAATGAATGGAAAAGAGAGGAAAGTGAAGAAAAGGAAGGTGTAGAAAGAAAGAAATGAGTGAAAATATATGTATATGTGCATTTTGTCAATGTATATATCTATAAGTTCATTTTATACTCATACATACATACACATATTGATACTTGCACATTCACTGACAAACATGCATGTATTTGCATTAATGCTCATGACAATTATATATATATAATGCAATTAGAAGAAAACTCAAACCAGGTTAAATTGTTATAATAAAAGTCATCTGAGGAGACGAAAAGTATAATGATATTCTTTGCCGAAATAAATTCATAATGACAATTTGACCAGGTTTGAGTTTTCTTCTAACTGCATTGTATACACTCTATTTGGAGGCATTCTTGTGTATCGTCTTCAGAAGAGGATACCTCCTGGGGTGACAGCCATTCACACCAATCTGATGTAGAGTGCGGCGTATGGTCTGAGCACTAACTGGCCGACCCCCCACCTCTTCAATCTCTGCAGCAATGCTGTCAAGACTCCTACACCAATCTTTCAAAGAAACCATTTGGATGTGACGCTAAGCACGTGTGCTCAGCTTCTTTGGACGATCTACTCGAGGCCTGTTCTGAGTGGACCCAGCTCTTTTAAAACGCTCGATGATCTTAGCCACTGTGCTGCAGCTCAGTTTCAGGGTGTTGGCAATCTTCTTGTAGCCTTGGCCATCTTCATGTAGTGCAACTATACGTCTTTTTAGATCCTCAGAGAGTTCTTTGCCATGTAGTGCCATGTTAGAACTTTCAGTGACCAGTATGAGAGAGTGTGAGAGCTGCACTATAAATTTGAACACACTTGCTCCCTATGCACATGGGCCTAGTAACACTAATGAGTCACATGACATTTTGGAGGGAAAATGACAAGCAGTACTCAATTTGGACATTTAGGGATGTAGTTTCTTTGGGGTGTACTGACTTTTGTTGGCAGGGGTTTAGCTTTTAATGGTTATATTTTGAGTTATTTTGAGGGGAAAATAAATTAACTCTCTTATATAAGCTGCACACAGACTACTTTTCATTGTGTCAAAGTGTCATTTTGTCAGCGTTGTCCCATGAAGAGATATACTTGAATATCTGCAGAAATGTGATGGGTGTACTCACTTTTGTGATACACTGTACTTCCATTCTTCCCTTTCCTTCCTATTTATTCCATTCTTTTTGTTTTTCCCTCCTCTTTCTGCTCTATTCTTTCCTTTTTTTTCTTCCTACTTTCTTTTTCTTCCCACTTTCTTCCACTTTTTTTCTTTTCTTCATTTTCTTTCTACATCTTTCTGTCCTTCTTCTTATTTTCACTCTTTCTTTTTGCCTCTTTTTCACTCTTTTCTTTCGTTCTTCACCTTCCTTTTCTTCACTTTCCTCTCTTTTCCTTTCATTTCTTTCTTTTTCCTTTTCATCTTTCGGTTCTTCTCTTTATTTCCTCTTCCTTCTTATACTTTTCACCCCTTAAACTTTCTGTTTGCTCCTTTCTTTTCTTCCTCTTTCTTCTAACTCTGTTCTTCCCTCTTTTTTCTATTATTTTTCTGTGTTCTTATTGCTGCTTTATTTGGTACTTTCTTCTTTCTCTTTTCCTTCATTTATTGTTTTCCCACCTCTTCCTTCTACTATTCTCTTTTTTCATTCATCTCCTCCATTTTTCTACTTTCTTCTTCTCCATTTTTTCCCTTCTCACCTTTCTTTATTTTTCTTTCCTGTTTACATTTTCCTCTTTCCCTCTTACACATTCTCTGACTGCCTGTCCCACTCTTCCATTACTCTCCTACGTTCATCTTCATTTTTCTCTTTAAGTTTCTCACTATGCTTTTCTGTTCCTTTTTTTATCTATCTATTTCTGACTTTTTATATTTCCTTTTGGTGCAACATTTTGCTCAAGGTTCTTAAAATAATGAAAACAAAACAACTGGGTTCTTCACCTTATTCTACTTATTTTCTTCTCAAAATGCAGCTTTCTAAAGCAACTTTCTTGTCTACCAATGCCATATTCTCCTTCCTGCTCTCCCCCAAAACTACCCTCATTCTTAAACTTCTTTCAATATCTGTTTTTTTTCTCTTTATTCATCAGTTTTCTTTCCCTTTCCTTTCCCTTTCTTAACTCAATGTCTCTTTATTTTTCCAGCCAAATCTTCCAAATAGTGATCAGCTCGTCATTGAAAATGCAAATGTTCTCTGTAGCAAGTCTTTTTATTCAACAACCTGAGACACTGGTCTGCTTTCTTTTCATGGAAATTGCCAAGCAACCAACCAAACAACCAACAAAATTAGAATTGTTTTCATTTCATTTGCGTTTGGTTCTTTGTAAATGGTGAGATTTTTGTCTATCTAAAGCAAACTCTATCAGTCAGACCACTATAAACTTCTCCCTGTCCTCATAGGTAGCAAATCTATCTGACCTCCACACCATAACCTATTTTCTACCTCACATCCATTCCAACCTGGAGGGGGTTGTCTTCTTGAAAAGACTCAGAATAGGAAAACCATGAATACTAAAATCTTTTCTTTGCTCTATATTTACATTTACTGCCTCTATCCTTAACCTAACATCCCAACTCTCCATCTTACCATCCTTCAAGCTATATACATATATATATGTATATATATATATATATATATATATATATATATATATATATATATGTGTGTGTGTGTGTGTGTGTGTGTGCATGCACATGTTTGTGTGTGTGTGCGTGTATACATATGTTTTGATGTATCATCTGCCTCTACATAGACAGATGTGTATGAGTTTATGGGTGTGCATACAAAGAAGATGTAAAAGTATGTATGTAGAAATACCTGTAGACACACAAACATATATAAAGTGAATGCATTTACAGATGTGTGTGACAGTAAGATACAAAAGTGTATACAAAGAAATAATGTCACAAAATGACAAATATTAATTATATATGATCATATGTAATTATATGGGTACCTATAATCATACACACACACACACACACAAACACACAAACACACACACACACACACACATACAAACCAGTACATATATACACATATATAGGTGCTCATATGTACGTATCAATCTGCGTCATCTCTTGATAGATACGTGTACACTTAAAATACACACACTTACTTTTGCACATGTGTTAAACACACATAGACACATGCATATATACAGATATTCTTGCAGTCTGCCCCACACATACAAATATATGCACATCTATGTGAACATTCTATATATGTCCTGTAGATATCTATATATGTACATGCAGTTATCTATTTGAGTATATATATATATATATATATATATATATATATATGTATATATATATATATATATATATATATATATAGTGTATCACAAAAGTGAGTACACCCATCACATTTCTGCAGATATTCAAGTATATCTCTTCATGGGACAACGCTGACAAAATGACACTTTGACACAATGAAAAGTAGTCTGTGTGCAGCTTATATAAGAGAGTTAATTTATTTTCCCCTCAAAATAACTCAAAATATAACCATTAAAAGCTAAACCCCTGCCAACAAAAGTCAGTACACCCCAAAGAAACTACATCCCTAAATGTCCAAATTGAGTACTGCTTGTCATTTTCCCTCCAAAATGTCATGTGACTCATTAGTGTTACTAGGCCCATGTGTGCATAGGGAGCAGGTGTGTTCAAATTTATAGTGCAGCTCTCACACTCTCTCATACTGGTCACTAAAAGTTCCAACATGGCACTATATGGCAAAGAACTCTCTGAGATCTTAAAAGATGTATTTTTGTGCTACATGAAGATGGCCAAGGCTACAGGAAGATTGCCAACACCCTGAAACTGAGCTGCAGCACAGTGGCTAAGATCATCCAGTGTTTTAAAAGAGCTGGGTCCACTCAGAACAGGCCTCGAGTAGATCGTCCAAAGAAGCTGAGCGCATGTGCTGAGCATCACATCCAAATGGTTTCTTTGAAAGATTGGTGTAGGAGTCCTGTCAGTATTGTGGCAGAGATTGAAGAGGTGGGGGGGTCGGCCAGTTAGTGCTCAGACCATACACTGCACTCCACAGGAGGAAGCTTCTTCTGAAGACGATACACAAGAATGCCTCCAAACAAGTTTCAGAAGACATGTCAACAAAACACATGGATTACTGGAACCATGTCCTATGATCTGATGTGATAAAGATCAATTTGTTTGGTTCTGATCAATTCAAAGCATTGTGTGGCGGCAACCAGGTGAATAGTACAAAGATAAGTGTGTCATGCCTACAGTCAAGCATAGTGGTGGAAATGACATGGTCTGGGACTGCATGAGTGCTGCAGGTGTTGGAGAGTTATATTTTATTGAGGGAAACATGAACTCCAATATGTACTGTGAAATACTGCAGCCAAGAATGATCCCCTCCCTCCAGAAACCAGGTCGCAGGGCAATGTTCCAGCATGACAATGACTCTAAACACACCTCCAAGATGACCATTGCTTTGCTGTAGAGGCTGAGGGTAAAGCTGGCCAAGCATGTCTCCTGACTTGAACCCAATAGAACATCTTTGGGTGATCTTCAAGTGGAAGGTGGAGGTGTGCAAAGTCTCAAATATCTGCCAGCTCTGTGACATCATCATGGAGGAGTGGAAGAGCATTCCAGTGGCTATCTGTGAAGCTCTGGTAAACTCCATGCCCAGGAGAGTAAAGGCAGTTCTGGATAATGATGGTGACCACACAAAATATTGACAGTTGACATGGTGTATGTTAATATTGACAACTTTCCCTAAGGGGTGTACTCACTTTTATTGGTAATATTTTGAGTTATTTTGTGGGAAAAATAAACTAACTCTGTTATATAAGCTGCACACAGACTACTTTTCATTGTGTCAAAGTGTCATTTTGTCAGTGTTGTCCCATGAAGAGATATACTTAAATATCTGCAGAAATGTGAGGCGTGTACTCACTTTTGTGATACACTATATATATATATATATGTTGACACATTTATATATGAATTGTATATTTCTTACAACCATTTCTTTTTTGTAGGCTTGCATGCATAACCACATATATATGTGCATTTTGTCAATGTATATATCTATAAGTTCATTTTATACTCATACATACATTCACATATAGATACTTGCACATTCACGGACAAACATGCATGTATTTGCATTAATGCTCATGACAATTATATATATATAATGCAATTAGAAGAAAACTCAAACCAGGTTAAATTGTTATAATAAAAGTCATCTGTTGAGATGAAGAGTATAATGATATTCTTTGCTGAAATAAATTTATAATGACAATTTGACCATGTTTGAGTTTTCTTCTAACTGCATTGTATACACTCTGTGCATGAGTTTTGTTATGTAAATCTGGATAGGGAATATATAATAATTGCCATACATTGAGCACTCCCATAGATTTATATGAAATTCCTCATATATTCTATATGTGAATAATCCATACCCATTGTCTTCAGATGCTGACTAGATATTATGGCTGTATATATATATATTATAATAATAAGTAAATATATATTAGATATATATATATATATATATATATATATATATATATATATATTTAATTCATGGAATATTGTCTGCAACCATGGGTTTCATGGAGTTTTTTGCAAAACTATAATCACCAGGCAGTTAAGGAGATGGAATGAATCGAAAATCGAAAATCCGAAAAAATACAAAAAAAAACGTTGGGATTTCATTATGTGTGAGTGTATGTGGGTGTGTGCGTATGTGTGTATGTGTTATAGTTATGTATGGATGCGTATTTTTATGAGGTTAAGCCAGGCTACGAACGTAGCATGTTGGTTAAGCGGAAAGGAATTCATTGCATTATTTTATTTCTGTGTGTGTAGGTGACTATAGCAATGGAACAAAACATCATCACTGCATGTTGGGGGAGAATGAATAAGGATTTGATTTGTAAGCCTATTTGCATGGTTGTGTTATGGTTGGGTAGAATCACAATGGGTATAAGTAAGGTTATATTGTATTGTGATGTAATATGTTGGTGTAATATTTAGGGGAGGGAATTGTATTATTATAATGATAATAATAAATCAATGAAATGTTGCATAAATATTATATACTGCAGATCTCTTTGATGGTATGTTCATAATAAAATAATAAAGGGGTTATGATAATTGTTGGTGTGTTTGTATACGAAGATGATTATAATTGAGGGGTAGGTGTTTTCATTGAAAACTTAAGGAAATTGATTAGGGAAATACAAGTAGATACTTGTAGATAGTGGGTTTGGGTGATAGTTGGGCAGTTAAGATTGTTATTTAATAGTTATATGTTTTTTCTTGATGTTGTACAGTAAATACACTTTTATAGAAATGTTTAGAGTGAATTTAGTAGGTAAGGTGAATGTAGAGTGATGGGGCCTATTTTTAATGCTTGTAAAAAGTTAAAATAGCAGATAGTGGAGGCGTGTGGATAAGAGTATGGGGGTTAATAGAAAAGATGGTACATATTGTGTGGCAGGTATGATGGTTGGAGGAGGAAAATGGTACTTACAGTACTTCAGGTTATTATATATATATATATTAATATATACATATAAATTCATATCTATTAGGGTCAAATAAGTAAAAGACCCCAAAATGCAATAACCTACTGTTTAATACATGTGTGCTTACATGAATATATTTATCCATGCCTATTCACATATATAGATAATATACATACAGTTACACACACATGCATATACATATATGCATACACACCAACACACACATGTACATACTCACTCACATACTCCCACATATATATTGAGTGAGTTTGTGAGTTAGTGTATGTGTTTGTGTAAATTTCATGAAGTTTAGCTCTGGAAATCAGTAAATACTGAGTATATTTTCTCTTTCAGACTCTTTATATCACTCACACTTTGTATATATATATATATATATATATATATATATATATATATATATATATATTTGGGTGTTTGCACACACACACACACACATACACACACACACACACACATACAAGCACATATACCCATCTATCTATCTATCTATGCAGAAACATGTATTCATATGCATAGATGTGTTCATGTAGACACATAGATAAAGTGAAAAGTAAGATGGGTAGAATGGTGAAACAAAGCATGTCTTTGGTTTGACTGCAAGAAAATCTTTTATCTTTAGCAGAAATGGAAGGAAAGTTCTTTTTAAAACTCACTGCATCAATTCATGCATTTGCATTTGGTTCTGATCTTGTACAGATCCCTACCCCATCCTGACTCACTTTTCTGAGACTTTCCTATTTATGAGATGAGTGATTGTGGTTTTCCTATGAGAATCTTTGTTATTTCTGACTCATATCCTTGTGCCATCTTGTATACTTCCTCAAATATTTGCCAATTACAGCATTGAGACAAAACTATTACAATGAATTTGATAAAAAGAAAATATTCTTTTCAGGAATAATCTTTCTAACCATGAATATTCTTTTAATATAATATACTTACCTTTTGCTTTACTTGTATATATATATATATATATATATATATATATATATATATATATATATATATATATATACATCCTCCTCCTCATCATCATCATCATCAAGCGGCACTACTAGCATGGATTTCCCTCTCTCTTGCCATTCATCTCTCCTATCATCCATCACTCCTGGTAAGTTTTCTAGACTGCATTCTGTGTTTGTACAGAGCCATTGTAGATAAGTTCTTGTTGGTCATCAAACACTTGCATATCCTTGTGAAAGGGTCTATTGGAGAACGTAGCTTATGAGTTCTTCCTTCTCCAGCAGTATCCTGCGTGTCTTGTCTGTCTTATTTGGATGATTTTAGAGATGAGAGGTAGGTGGTCGCACCGATGCCATTTTATGGGATGTTGCTTCCAAGATTTGTCCAATATAGCTCATAGCATTCTTGTGCAATTCCTGTCCAGCTTTTTTTCTATACACTTTGTCAGTATCCATGTGGTGTATTCATATAGAAGAATTGACATGATCGCTGTTTGGAAAAAATTACATTTTATTTTATCTGATAAGTTTGATTGTCATATGATCAATAACTCACTGATAGCAGTCTATGCCTTTACCAGTTGTATAATGATGTCATTTTCAGCAGATGAGACACTGCTTTCAAGGTATGTGAACTTGGCCACTTGTTTCAGAGAACTGCTATTTAGTATGGAGATGTCTCCTTTTTAATTAAAACATGTGTACTCTGTTTTGTCTGCATTCATATGGAGGCCAATGCCACCTGCTGCTTGATCCAGACTATGCAGCAGGGATTCAGCTAAGGTTGGTGTATTTGCCAGTAACGGAATGTCATCTGTGTAGTCTGCATCCATAATAGTTTGTGTGGGATATCATCTGCTTCTTACCTTTTTTTAGAGTAAAACCATTTTCTTTTATTTGATCTATCAACATTTGAAGTATGTATTCTAGACAAATTATGAACTGATATGGGCTAATGTATCCTCTTACAGAACACCAGTAACAATGTCTGTGTCTCCATCTGGTGAGCAAACTTATGGTGTGTTTAAAAAGTATTGAAATCACAGCTATATTCATGAAGACTGAAATGACTGGGTGAAATTTTAATTTTCTTCAAAGTGATCCCTTTGGCATTCAACATACTTATTTCCGTGAGTTTTTTATAGGTTGAAACTCTTCTTTTGAAATGACGGGAAGTTTTATTACTTTCGATATTTTTCAAAAGTAAAGTAAAAATTTTTCAGAGCTGAAGGCTTTATGAGTGTGTAGAGTGCTGTACTTGTTCAATCTTGTCTTTTATGGAAAAAATATTGTTCAGAAAGTTTGGAGATTGATTTCCTAATTTTTTTCAAATTAGCACTGACTCATTTAGATGAAGTCTATATATCTAGACATCATGAGTTTATTATTTGTACACAGAATTTAATTTAAATTTTAATTAATTAAAGATATGCTTTTATACATCTTTAAGATAGAAGATAGATAAAACTGGTGAAATTTAGTCCAGAATGTAATTATATGCTACTAACATAATGCATGCCTGTATTCATTCAATTGATGCCTGTTTACAAAAGATAAGCATCAGAAATATTCTTTGGAGAGTTGAGCATGTACTTGTACATGAAAACAAATTTGATGGAGTGATTATATAACTATTAAGACATTTTGCCCAATATTCATCAAATAATAAGTCTGAAAAATTTTGAATTTGGGAAAAAATAGTGAGGAACATTACAACAAATGAGTTTGTCAAAGTAACATACGAGGATCATTAAATAAGTTTCCAGCTTTTTTCATATGGGCACTTGTATTGATAGTACACTCATATAACTCTAGTCCCCTTCAAAGTAATCTCCTCTAGCTGCAATGCACTTGTTGTACCGTTACAACAACTTCTGGAAGGCCCCATGGAAGTCCTCTTGTGTGAGCGTGTCAATGACCTTCTTCACAGCCTCTTTCATCTCCTCAATTGTCTCATAACGCAGCCTCTGAGCTTAGGGAATAAGCAAAAGTCACAGGGAGCAAGGTCTGGACTATAGGGATGGTGAGGAACTGTCTTGATGCCCATCTTGATCAAATAGTCTGTGACAAGGATGGAGTTGTGGACTGGTGCATTGTCCTGCTGGAAATGCCACTGACCCGATTTGAAGAGTGCTGGCCTCTTCTGACTGAGTCTCTTCCTAAACTCCCTTAAAACCTCAACATAATAACCCTAAGCCTAACCCTTTGGCCAATCAACTCTGGTGTATTGACTCCCACACCTCTCATCATCCCTCACAGACTCCCTGCCTTCCTTGAATCTCTTATGCCACTCAAAAACTCATGCTTGATTCATCCAAGATGCTTCAAAAGCAGTCTGAAGCATTCCATACGTTTCTGTGACATTTTTTCCAAGTTTAAAACAGAATTTTATTGTATATCGTTCTTCCTCACATCCAGATTGCATTTTTGAAATTTACCAGCTGTGACAATCCGGCTTTTGTAGGGTGTATTCCAATTCCTGCTTGTAGCTGTTCATTTGAACCTGAAACCATAAAAGTTAGTCAGTCATTTTCAAGAGTCTACGACAATTTTAAATGCCTGTACAAAAAAAGTCTTGAAACTTATTGAAAACACCACGTAATTTAGAATGCTAATTTTCCTGAAACTCTAAAAAATGTTAATGAAAAAACTATAATGTTTGTAATTGTGCTTATGACCATGATTTATTCTATGAATAAAAAGAAAGTGAAATATTGTTAACAATAAATTGTAATTAAATATTACATTATAATTAGGGAATGGTGAGAATAGGTTTTTCTTATTCTAACTTATGTCAAATTAAGAGGAATATTGTTTTGTTTTATAATTAATTTTCTTGTCTTATAAAACTTCTGACACATTGTTTACATAGTTGAGGCTCTTGACATTTTATTAACTTGTTAAAATTCCTTAGTTTTATTGCAAAAATTGGTTCTTTTTCAAATTCTTTTCATGTCTCCATGCTGATGTGTATGTACATTTATTAAAACATATATACTAAAATCTTAACATGCAAACATATCAATCATAATTGTCAGTTTCATGTTTTCTGAATAATCTGGCAATAATTAAATATTTTAATTTTCAAATTATGTTAAAGTCAAGGAATATATATATATATATATATGAAGAGAGAGAGAAAGAGAGAGAGAGAGAGAGAGAGATTGATAGATACTGTAGTAACTCATCTAAAGCAATTAATTGATTATTGGTGAAGAATATTCGTCAAAACTGACATAAAACATGATAATTTTCTCATTTAAATTGATGTAATTTCAATTAATTTAGTCCTAGCCCAAAGTGAAAGAAAATTAGAATAATTATATAACAAAATAAATGCTGAAAACTAGCAATGAAACTAAAAAATTGATATTTTTGACTAAAGTCAAGGTACTGCGAGAGATAGATAAATTAGATGAGCAGACTTAGAGTTATATTTATTGTAGTAAATAAGTAGGTAATCATAGATATATGGATCTTCACACACACACACACACACACACATTTATTTATTCATTGATGTAAAGGATGAAAAAGTAATATAATAAATGTTTTTTTACATACAATCAGCAAAAAAATGAAAAAATAGGAATTGCATAATTGCTGGCCCACAGGAGAATTTTCTAAAAGTCTTAAACATTTATATATCATTAATGAATTTGATTCTGAGTTATATCTATACGCTTAAAAATTATATTAAGAGGGTTATAAGAATAATATTACATTTAGTATTCATTCATATATACATGAATATGTACACATACATACATATATGTTCTAAGGAATATATATATATATATATATATATATGCTCATATGCTCTTAGAAGAGGTACATATCTATTTCTTCTTTCTCAAGCTATCGGTAAAGTGGATTCTTTAGCCTCAGTAGGAAAAGAAAA
Source organism: Sepioteuthis lessoniana (assembly GCA_963585895.1). Lineage (NCBI taxonomy): Eukaryota > Metazoa > Mollusca > Cephalopoda > Myopsida > Loliginidae > Sepioteuthis > Sepioteuthis lessoniana. The sequence continues at coordinate 87,999,551 of OY757908.1, forward strand.
AACTCTAAATTTAAAATCTGAGGAATATTGTTAAGAAAATCTGTGATACTCTTATGTATCATTCTTCCATTATCAGATCATGCAAAAACCTTTACTACTAAAAACACAAAAAAAATCATCTGCATGTTTTATTGGGCCCTCATATGTTATGCTTGACTAAAGAGTATATATATATATATATATATATATATATATATATATATATATATATATATATATATCCTACTGCTAACTTCATTTACTAATTGAGATTGTTTTTGAGATAAAAAAAGCAGAAAGACATCAGAAGTGGAAAGAATACTTCAAAGCTCTGCTTGGAGATCCTTCTGAAATCACAGAAATTACTGAAAAAATGAGATATCCAACTTGGATAATTAAAGGAGGATGAACTCAGTGTAGTTCTAAAAACAATCAAAAGCAAAAATCTGACATTGATTATGCAATGATGTGTATGAACAAAACAATAGAGAAATGAATGTAAAGCTGCAGTCTCTCCCTTCTAGAAGAAAGGCAACATTTTAATCACTAAGAACTATAGAGGCATAACTCTTGCTGCCATAGCTACTAAAGCTTATAATGCCTTACTTTTAAATCATATCTGACCATCAGACAAGAAAATTCTTTGGAAAAATCAGAATGAATTTCTGAGAAATCTATCCCCAAATTCTAAGATTCATTGAAACATCATACAAAAAATCTCAAGACAACACTTTCGATTGTAGATTTTTCTAAGGTTTTTGTCTCTATACCCAGAGAAAAGATGGGAGTAAATACTTTTAGCATATGGTCTCCCTAAAGATACTGTTGCCACAACATTGATGCTCTAAAAAACATATAAGCAATGGCTCATTCACCTGTTAGCCATACTGATTTCTTTGACATTGTCACTAGTGTCTAACCAGAAGATACATTAACACCATTTCTATTTTGAATCTACTTAGATTTATAATGAATGTCAATAAATCTAATGAAAAAAAAATGTTTTTATGCTAAAAAGTCACATAAAATGCTGTTTATAGAACTATTTCCAGATTAAATGGCAAACCTTTGAAACAAATAGGCCATTTTACAATATCTCAACCACAGAAAGTGATTTCAATGTATGCAGACAAAAAGCATAGACAAGTTATAGAAATCTGATCTCTCTAATAAAATAAAATAGGAATTCTTCAAAGCTGTAGCCATTTCAGTACTACTGCAGGGTTGCACCATATAAACTTTCACAAAATACTTGGAGGAAAAGCTAGATGAGAACAACACAAGGAAGCTATATGATGTTCTGAACTAATCTCAGAAGTAGCACCCTACAAAACAGCAGCTACATCACCACTCACCTCACTTACAAACCATTTATTTTGTAAAATGAAAAAGAAATGTTGGATACTGCAGAAAAAGTTAGGATAAACACATAAGCGACATTCTCCAGGGGACTCCTACATATGGATCCTAGTGTTGGGCAACCAGCAAAAAAGCTCTCTGCTGACCCTAGATGCCATATAGAGTACTTTCCAAAAAAAATGGTTGATAGAAACCGGTGGTGAAAGAGATTCAAAGGAATCTGTCTTATTAGTACAACTTATATTAATATAAATATCATCATCATGAGATGATGATGATATTTATATTAATATATGATGGCACTGAGAACAAGTTAACTTATTCTAGAAATCTTGCTTGTCTCTAGCATTACATCAGAGACAGAACTTATGATCAATAAGTTACTAGATACTCTTTAATCAATAGAGCAATATTACTGACTATTTTAAACACACACACACACACACACACACACACACACACACACACACACACACACACACACACACACACACACACACACACACTATGCACCTGCATATACATTGAGAGATAGATATAGATTACTTGAAATAAGTAGTATAAAGGTTTCAAGAAAGTGAACAATAGTGAAGATAGCATGTGAGTAATGAGGATTCTAGAAAGTAAAGTTCATGCCTAGAGGAGAAGTATTATTGGATTCCCATCCACCAGAAAAAAGACACTTTTAAATTAGATATCAGTATTGGTGTCAAGATATTGCCATGTCAACGGAAGTAAATTTTAGTCATTGTGCTTATAGTTTTATAAGATTTGCATTATGAGTAAAGTAACAGACATAGAATTATCACCACATGTGTTTCGTCACCAATACTTGATGATTGAGTTTTGTGAATCTTAAAGGTGTAAATCCGATGATCTTTCTCATCAATCTCGACATATGAGTGCACAACAGTTCAGTTAAAGATGTGAACCATTGGACTGCAGAAGGCAAAAGAATTGTTTATTATTGTGAAGGCTTGAGTAGAACTAGCCTCACATTTTGTATGAGCTGAAAACAAAAAAATGGTGCACCAATTGTCACAGATTCTCCTGAACGATGCTTCTCAGATTTTAAATTTAGAGTTCTTTCTTCTCCTAGACTGATTGCCTTATCAAAGCTAAAGATCCCAATCTATATTAGTACATATCCATAGCTGGAGGTAGAAGAGAAAGATATATGACTTTCTTCAAGGCATTAGTATGAAATGAAACTCAAACATTTTCATCCAGGTTTTGAATTTGGCTCATTGAGTCCATTTCATCATGCTATATAACATACATTTCCTATATATATGATAGCAATGAAAACGAGCCAAACACTCTAGCCTAACATATTGTGCAGATAGTTGTTATCTTGGAATTTCCATGCTGCTGTGCATGGCGAAAGAACATTGATGAATGTCTGTGTTCAAACACTTTAATTGAGTTTTGGTTTTGCTGTTCTGTCAATGGAGTACCTTAAGGATAATGACAATAAACAAGAATAAGTCAGTTTTGGTGAGTTAGAGTTACTAATTTTTGATGATGTTGTTTATCCAATTAGACCAAAAAGAAAAAAAGAAAAGAACCCAAAATATATCCAAAGTAAAAAAAAAAAGAACTTAATGAAATAAAAAAGGAAAAAAAGTAGCATTCATAAGTTTTACTGTTTCCTCTTATCTTTCTAAAATGTTTGGATTTCTTTTCTTTTTTGCTAATGTTTTGTCATGCACTTCTCTCACCCAGCCACTTTCTGGTCATTTAGGTTTATTTGTGTTTCTTATTCCTGGTCTATAATCATTATGTCTTCTATTAAAAAAATTATTTTTTAAATTTAATCTCTCCCTTTTATCTTTTTAAAGAAATTAGGAGGAAATATTTTTCCTTCTGTTTTTGTACTGAGTCCTGTAGGCCATGTTGAATCATAAAGAAAGGAAATTGGAAATCATAATCTTTTGAAACACACACACACACACACACACACACACACACACACACACACACACACACACCTCAATTGCACACACACACCTCACAGACACACACACACACACATAGAGCAAATAAATACATAATAAATATACACACATAGCAGCCCCACATATAGAACATACACATATAAACTCATAGTATGTTTGCATGTTGCATACACACAGAAATTGTAGACACATACATATATTGTAGACACTCACACATAGCACACACACATATAGCAGAAACATATAGTGCACAGTAATTATACACACATATCAAACACACATGAAAAAAAAAACATTCAGTCCTTTGATCTTCTAATGCTACCATTTTAGATTGTGTTCCATATCAGTGCAAGGAGACCACATTACCAAAATGTATTTTCCTTTCCTATTTTGCCATACTGTTACTGATTTTCAAAATGAAAGCAATGATCCTTTTGTCATCATAAGAAAAATACATACATACATACATACACATATATATATATGTGTGTGTGTGTGTGTATGTGTGTGTGTGTGTGTGTGAATACATGTTTTCATTGGCTCAAAATTTACATTGGTTTTTAACTTTTTCATACCTAAATGATTGGTCACATCTTTTAACAATATCAGCTTAATACTATTTTAATATACTTATGTTCATCCTGGCAGCTGAGAGCACAACATGATGATGATGATGATGATGATGTGTCTATACTAAATCCTAACATATTTATGTGTATGTTCATCAGTGTATGTGTGTATGTGCTGTGTTTGTGTGTGTGTGTGTGTATATAAAGATAAATAACTACATAAATACAAATAATATAAACTAGCTGACATTGCTAACAATGTTTGGAACAAAAAACTAGTGAAATAAGTTTAACTGCAATGCAATGATCCCCTGCACACAAACTAACTTGTTTTTTTCTCATAACCAAGCAAAGTTTATTGTAAGTCTGGGTGAAAATGTTGATAGCTTATATAAACCTTTTAAGGTATGTAGGAGTTAGTCTTGTTATTGAGAAATTACTGATATGAATGTTGGTTATCTTAACATGTTACATAATACATCACATGCATGCACACACACACCAACTGATGTTATATATAGATTACAGTATATGTGTGAGTAAGTCTGTGTATATACACTGTACTGTTCATGGGTATATGTATATATATAGAACTGCTCATAAATATTTGATCAAACACAATTTCCTTCTGATCATTTTTTTATGCTTCTGAGGAGGGAAATGATTATAAATTGCCATAGTATAACAGTTATCATCATAGGGAATGGATTTAATGTCCTGGGATCAGTCCTGGATGGGGCTGTTTCACTTTATTCAAATGCTCTCCCAGCAATGAGTGAATAGTTTGGCAGATAGGGCTCTAGCTTTGGTAGAACATGTTATGATCTTGAAGGAAAAACTCTGAATTCAAAATTACGAGCTGGAATCCTTAAGTTAGTCAAATGTTGTCTTCATCCATGTTCTGGTAACTCCTAATGTCAACTTGTAATAGCATATTGCCCTTCCTTTGGGCATACATTGATGTTATGAAGAGGGTAGACATGCAGCATAGACAACTGCTTTGTTATAACCAGTGCTATGACCTAGATAAAAATCCATTGTCTTTTTATATTGACAGATATCATAAAAATATATATATAAATATATATATATATATATATATTTCTCCGAATGTAGAAGAGGTCAGTATTCTTAAAAACAAGGACCAAACCAAAGAAATACCAGACACAACAAAAATCATTAAAAGCCAGAGACAACCCCAAAATTTTAAAGGAATGCTCACCTCTTCTACTTTCAGAAAAACACAACACAAGGGGTTACCAATTGCAATAATAAATGATACGAAATAATTATAGAAGGACAATCCTATACTTTTAAAAACCTAGAAACCAAATGCAAAATAAATAAAGACTTAAGCTGCTACTCGAAAAACATTGTCTACATAATTGAATGTAGTGAATGCAAAGAAATATACATAGTGTCAACACAGGCCCTAAATACAATCACTACACAGGAGCAATATCAAAATAGAAGAAAACAGAAAATTAAAATTTTCGAAACACCTATACTAATGTAGTCAAGGTAAATTGAAAATAATGCCAATATGTCAAACCAACAACTACACACTACTTCAAATAAAGGGAAAGAATTTTATAGATAAATTTAAACCTAAGTGGATTGTACACACACACAAATGGAATCACAAAAAAAAAATCCCAAAACACATCCAGACATAGAGAAAAAATAACAATTAATAAAATCTGAAACCACTCCAAAAAAACACACACACACACATACGCACACACAAAATGTATCAAATATCAAAAGTAAATGAAGGGAAAAGTAGGCTAAGAGAAACAAACACTAAGAAAAAGGAAAGACCAGCTTTCATAAAAAAAACCTATAAGTGAGTAAAAACCATTTAAACTACAAACACAAGTGATTTCAAGTCTCATTGAATACCCCATTAACTAGGCCTTGTGCCATACATGTTCTCTGATGAAAGTATCAAACTAGAAACAAATATATATCTATATATATGCACATAAAGGGACACAAACATACATTGATATATATATGAGGATCATTAAATAAGTTTTCCGACTTATTTCGTATGGGCACTTGTATTGATAGTACACTCATGTAACTCTAGTCCCCTTCAAAGTAATCTCCTCTAGCTGCAATGCACTTGTTGTACCGTTACAACAACTTCTGGAAGGCCCCATGGAAGTCCTCTTGTGTGAGCGTGTCAATGACCTTCTTCACAGCCTCTTTCATCTCCTCAATTGTCTTATAACGCAGCCTCTGAGCAAAAGTCACAGGGAGCAAGGTCTGGACTATAGGGATGGTGAGGAACAGTCTTGATGTCCATCTTGCTCAAATAGTCCGTGACAAGGATGGAGTTGTAGACTGGTGCATTGTCCAGCTGGAAATGCCACTGACCTGATTTGAAGAGTGCTGGCCTCTTCTGACTGAGTCTCTTCCTAAACTCCCTTAAAACCTCAACATAATAACCCTAAGCCTAACCCTTTGGCCAATCAACTCTGGTGTATTGACTTCCTTACTCCTCCCACACCTCTCATCATCCCTCACAGACTCCCTGCCTTCCTTGAATCTCTTATGCCACTCAAAAACTCATGCTTGATTCATCCAAGATGCTTCAAAAGCAGTCTGAAGCATTCCATACGTTTCTGTGACATTTTTTCCAAGTTTAAAACAGAATTTTATTGCATATCGTTCTTCCTCACATCCAGATTGCATTTTTGAAATTTACCAGCTGTGACAATCCGGCTTTTGTAGGGTGTATTCCAATTCCTGCTTGTAGCTGTTCATTTGAACCTGAAACCATAAAAATTAGTCAGTCATTTTCAAGAGTCTACGACGATTTTAAATGCCTGTACAAAAAAGTCTGGAAACTTATTGAATACACCATGTATGTATATGGATACACAAAATTTATTAGTAAAAAATAGTTACCGGTAAATTTCAAACCACATATACACATACACACACCCAAAAAAAAATCTCCAAGACACACACTCATAAACACAGAGTAAAAATAACTGTTAGTGAAATCCCAAACCACTCCAACACACACACACACACACACACACACAATGAAAAAAACATTAAATGTTAATGAGGAGTAAAGTAGACTAAGGTAAATACACTCTAAGAAAAAGAGAGGATGACCTCTATATAAACCCATAAGCAACTGAAAATCATTCAAACTGCAAATACAAAAGAGTTCAAGTTTCATTGAGTACCCCATTAACAAGGCCTTGTGCCATATATGTCCTCAAACGAAAACAACAAGCTGGGAACATACATGTATGTAAGAAAAAAAAATCTAAAACATACTAATCTCTTTGAGGACCTACTCATTTTATATTATATTATATTATATCACATCATACTCTATAAGTATACAAAAGATAGCACAAATGCTGTTTAAAAGATATATAACATTTTTATTTATAAACTGTTTTATTTGACAGATATTATGTTCTGCAATTAGTTAAAAAATTTCAAAGAGCTAAATAAATATTATCAAAAGAAAAATTTTTAACGCTTTTTTTTAGATTTGCAAATTTTTCATTTTGAAAAAAATATTCATTGTCTCAATGTTTTTTTTCAATTGAACAATTGTTTAATTATATACCTTTGAATTACATATTCTTTACACACTCTATATATATTTAGTTGCAACCTGATTGCTATTTCTTCAAATATGTATGTATATATGTTTGTATATCTGTAAATGTATAAGTGTATGAATGTATAGAAAAACTTACATGCTTTAACAGCAGTCTTTCTCATTACTTTGAGACTGGTAGGGAGAAATGTATTCATGACTTTTTCAAGGGTATTAGCGCAAAGCAAAATTCAAACAGCCTTTGAACTTAAATCGTTTATTTCCTATACCATGGTCATTATGCCATTTGTAAAACCTAATCACACTTCATGACCTTGGAGATTCTTTTTAAAGAAAAAAAATAGTTTATGTGTCATCTTCTACACCATATGAGCAACAATGAATACTTTTAAGTCAACATTAATGATTGTTGGTTAGTTTTACGTCACCAATGATTGTCTCTCATTAATCTTTACAATTTATCTTCACAAACATTTTAAATAGGTAAATGCATCATACTTAGTCGCTAAATCAATGTTTTAAGAGCCAATGTATTTATGAATTTTGAAATCCTTTTAAACATTATCTCAAACCAATCTATTTGACTTTGATGGGACCCTGACATGTACTACCACTCTGGATTAGAATGGATCTGGGAGTAATGACAATGAAGGAGTGACATCAAATTCCCCAGAGCTCCAGAACTGGAGCTTCACCACTCAATGCATTTTAGAATTATAATCAGGATGCATTAATAATATAATGTCCTAATTTTAATATCATTTTTGCTTAGTCTTGTAAACAGGACATAATTCGTTTATTGTCCTAATTTTAATATCATTTTTGCTTAGTCTTGTAAACAGGACATAATTCGTTTATAGTACCTGCTTTTTCTCCTAAGTCATGTCATGAACTGACAGTTTCCCACCATCAGGGAACCTTGTGACCTGCAACAAACAGTCAGCCTCAAGAACTCTCATGATCGGTGCATGAAACAGTTACATGAGAGTTGGGGAATTTTGAAAAGGGTCAGTTATTCAATTATTAACTGGCAGAAAACAAGGAAGGAGCTAAATTTTGGGAGTAGCAAATTCCTTTCCCTCAGCAAATTTGTCATCAACTCAAAAATAATATTTCATGTCTCCCTGTTGTTTGATATTAGTCCAGAGGGATGTTGTATCACAGATAGTAAAATGAGTGGTATTTTTTTGTTGTTTCCTCATGTCTGATTTTTTCTCCTTCCTGATGTAAACTCATTGTCATCTTTTCAGCCCATTTTTGTTTGTGCCAATTTTCTTTGATATCTTACAAGATAATAGTCACCCATTTAAACATTGATCAGGCTTGTTGTGACTTAACTTAGGTGATCTGGTGGAAATCAGTGCTTTCCTTTTTTTCATTTTCAATTGTTAAGTTGAAAAATTCTGGTTGTCAAGTCAGTACCTCTTACATATTATTTATAATAGTCATTCAATGAGTATATCTTTAGCTAGTTATCATATCAATATTTCCAGCTAATATCTTTTATATCTTTGGGGTAGAAATTTCAATATTTTTGCATAAAATACCTGTAGGCATATAAGCACCTCTTTGCCTATTTCAGAATGGAATATTAGAAAAAAATATTAGTCTATGAGTATATTTTAGTGTAAACTTCAAATTTACTGATACAGAGTATGATTAAAAGTCATCAAGAATGATACATACTTATACAAATACATATATTCACACACACACACACACACACACACACATGTACAAATATATATATATGGTTTAATTGTAAATGATTTGTTTTATTAAAGCATTATTTATTCATGCATAACTTAATTATAAATTACTTTCAAACTATAGTATATTTGCCATTATATTGAATCACCTCATGTAATTTTTCAGTCTGCTTGTTGATTCCTCTCAAGAAAAATTTACCTGGTTTCAAGCTCAGGAAGTTTTCCAAAGTGTTTTCATCAGATCATCTTGAGAAAATTTTTTGTCATTCAGAGCATTTAGTAGAGAACAAAAAAGATAAAATCACTTGCTGCTAGGTTGGGTGAATATTGTGAATAGGTTATAACAGACCAGCCTAAACCCAATATTTTTTCTTGTATGATTTTTCTATATGTAACTGTGCATTATTATAACATTTTTCTTATTGAGGAGTGCAAGGCATTTTCTGCTGTTAAGAGTATAAATCTGCATTGAGTGTTTGATTGTGGTTTAAAACCCCAAAATGAATAATACCACCATAGTCACCTCTATACACACAGCATTGGCTGCAGAGATTAATCTATGTCAGTCCATTACCTTTTACATTAAACATTGTCCTAAAAGACCCACTTTTCATCTCTTGTAATGATATTCTTAAGAAATTGGTCATTTCTCTGCCTTGAAGAAGACTTGACATTATGAATATGTAGTCTTCCTTATACTTCTCACTTAGAGTATGAGAAACCCAAATGCTTGTCAAGTGGCTGCACATTGTGGATTGAGGTATGTTGAAGTCAAATGATAATTCTAAAATACTTTTGTGTGGATTGCATTTCACCAATTCTCTCAAAGCATCTTGATCAAGGTCTGATGAGTGTCCTGGTCTTGGTTCATCTCTCAATGACATATTGCCAGAATGAAACTTTGAAAACCAGTAATGACACTTTGGCCATAAACTTAACTGTTTCTGTAGCATTTTTGTTATCCTTAAACTCATACAACATTATACGCTGAATATGCACTTTCAGTGTCTCCATTTCATGAGTCTGAGATCATATGATGCACTCTCTTTCAATACTAAAATAAGAATGACCAATGAAGTCATCTTTAATTTGGTAATTTCCAGGTGCATTTAAAACATTTAAAGGTGTAGTGACAACTCTGCATTGTTTGAAAATATTTTACAGTAAAAAATATTTGTTTTGAATTGAAATACCAGCAAATCAAAAAGAGTGCTCTAAACTTAACAGAGGTCTTTCATCAAAATTTTGGTGGCTGAGAAGTGCAAACCTTGTGAAAATTACAGAATAATGAATTATGTGTATAGAGAAACAGGTTTTAGAAAAGATGTTTACAAATAGACAAAATATTGGGTTTGCCACAATGATCCAGGGGCAAAAACGTAGTCCATGATTATCAGGTAAAGAAAAAGTCTCAAGCACAGCAATTTATAAAGAAGATGATGCTAACAATGTTCTCGGACATGAAAGGAACTATCACTATTGATTTCCTTGAAAAAGGTGTAACTATAAACAGGGCTTCCTATTGCCAACTTAAGCAAAATTAACTTTATTTATTAAATAATGCTTATATATATATATATATATACATTGTCATCTATAGACAGACTGTTTCGTTGTGTCACAATTCTTCAGTAAGGCTAGACTCATGAGTGCTTCAAGCTGGGATCGAAACCTGGCTGACTTTACATCAGTCAGACATCTTACCCCCAGACCCATCATCAGTCTCAGCATAATTGAAGGAATTTTTTATTTATACCTTTCTAAATATACATTATCATCTACCTGAACGGCTCAATACTTGTGAAGAGCTATTGCGTTTCCATATGGCAGCCGACAAATATCCCCACTAGAATGCTCAATCCATGGGATGTGGGGGCATATATATTGTCATCCACAGACAGACTGTTTTGTTGTATCAGTGTAGTTAGATCCATAAGATTCTTTAAGCATGAATTGAAACCCAGCTGACGTTTAGAAATAAATGGATAGAATTTTCATTGTGTAAAATTACAAGGGTAGTTTTCTGAAATACTTTTTTATTAAAAAATATAATTGAGCATTTTATATTCATTTAAGAAATAAATTTATCTATATTTATTTATTTAAAAAAGAAAGTGTCTCAACTTTTTATCTCTTGAAATATGCAAGATGTATTGGAAAGTTTATTTGCAAAAACATTTTGTTTTTTCCTCAAAATTCACTGGGCTATTTTCTTCAAGAATACACACTTTTCTTTTTCCCCCTCATTTCATTTCTCTTTCATTTCCCTTTTTCTTTCATTTCTGTTTCTTCTCCTCTTTTTCTCTTTTCCTCTTTTTCTCTTTTCCTCTTTTTCTCATCTTTCTCAATGTCTTTCTTTTTCTTACTCTCCCTTATCCACCTTTCATGTTCCCTGTCTTTTTCCCCTTTTTCCTCTTTTTATTCTGTTTCTGTTTTTATTCTTTCCCATCCCATTTTTCTTTTCTTCTCTTCCTTTCTTTTTCTCTGTCCTACTCTCTACCCTTTTCACCCACTTCTATCTCATTCTTTCTCTTTTTTTCCTTCTTTTCCTCAATTTCTATCCTTTTTATCTTCCTTCACTCTCTTTCTTTCACACTTCTCCTATTTACTTCTGTCTCATGCTTCTCTTCCCTCTCTTTCTTCCTTTTTCTTTCTCTCTCTATCCCTCTCACATTTATGATCTATTTCCTGGTCTTTTTACCCTACTCTTTCCTATTCTCTCTCTCTCTCTGTCCATCACTCTATTTTTCCTAGTTTTGCAGTCGATACCATCACCTTCCATCTGTCACTTGTTCACTCATTTGGAAAGAAACAAACGGAACACGCTTTTCACAATTGGGACTAAAAAGGAGTGATCACACCCTAACCACCAAATGCTTTCTCCCTCATTGCCACCATTACCACCACTCTCTTTTCTAACCCACCATGCACTGTTTCAATGTTGTGCATTTCTGTCGTGTATAGCTGTCTAGTTTGAGGTGCAAGTCTTGTTTTCCTTTTAATGCTAATGCCAATTTTCAGAAAAACAAACCAGCCAAGTGAGTGAACAGTACAAGACAAGGAAAAACGAGGAAAGGTGGTGGGTAGCCATACTACCTAGTCTCCCTGTTGATAATAAATGGTATGTTTGTAGCGACAGTATCTTTTCGAAAACCATGTGTCATCTGTCTGTTAAACTCAGCCTGCTCTTTCATCATGCTACTGTTTTGGAATCAATATAGAACAGGCAGACAGCTATGAAGAAATTGTGAAGGAGGTAGAAATGATAGGGAAACTCTTTTTGCTAAAGATTTCTCTTTCCCTTTCTCTGAACACAGATGAGATTATCTTTTTCCCACTGCCTTCTTCTTCCAGTTTGTGCATGCTTTGTTCATTCAGCTGTTTAGGCAAATAAATATTTCCAAAAGCATTCAGTTCATCTTGGTTTGGCATGGGCTTGGCAAAGTCTTTGTAGTTTACTAGCTGAAGTACATGTTGATGTCAGATAAGAGGTCCAGACTTGGATCATGAACAAGACTAAATCCCATGTGACAAAGACCCTTTCAACTGATCTAATTTTTCTTAGCTAGGTCTATTTTAGAATCATTCAAAATGACAGGTTCAGTCAACATGATTAATATTCACTATTGAATTAAATGCTTTAATAAGGAAGGAAATTATGTTTGAAATAAATGATATTTGTATCAAATAAATACATTTTTTCATCATGAGACAGCTGGCTTATGAGACACCAACTTATACACACACACACACACACACACACACACACACACACACACACACATATATATATATATATTTACACACACACACACACACACACACACACACACACACACACACACACACACACACACAGATATATATATATATATATATATATATATATAGTTCTTAATTTGCCATAATTGGCACCTTTGGAGAAATCATTAATGCATTTCAAGATTGTAAAATAAAAAAAACATTCAGACTCTTTAAAGAAAAAAAAAATTCAAAATAACAAGGATTCCATTTTATTTAACCAAAACTATATATATATATATATATATATATCATCATCATCATGTCATTTCCGCTAGCATGGATATCCTTGATCCTCTCTCGCCACTTCTCCCCATCGTTCATCGCTCCTGGTACATTCTCAGGGCTACATCCCATATCCTCACAGAGCTGCTGTATGTAGGTTCGAGCTGGTCAACCTGCTTTTGCTCAGCCATATGAGGAGGTCCATAGGAGAACATTACTTATGAGTTCATCCCTGCTTCTCCAGTAGCGTCCTGCCTGTTTGGTTCATCTAACTTTGATAGCTTTCGTGATGGGAGGTAGGTGGCCGTACAAATGGGCCTTTGTGGGGTGTTGCCTCCAGGACTTGTTCAAAATTGCTCGCAGCATTCTTGTGTAGTTGCCGTCAAGCTTTTTCTCCATATGTTTAGTTAGTGTCCATGTAGTGCATCCGTATAGCAGTATCGACATGACAGGTGCTTGGAAGAAACTGCATTTCATTTTATCGGTCAGGTCTAATTTCCATATGACTGATAGTCTATTGATAGCTGTCCATGCCTTTGTTAGCCACATGTCGATGTCTTTTTCGGTTGATGAGACACTGCTTCCTTGGTAGGTGAACTTGTCTACAAGTTTCAGAGAGCAACAGCCTTGTGGGGAAATATAGCCTGTTTGATTAAAGCACATGCATTCCATTTTGTGTGCATTGACATGGAGGCTAATGCCTGCGGCAGCTCGTACCAGACTATGCAGTAGTGTTTTGGCTCGGGCGAGTGTATTTGCTAGAATTGCTATGTCATCGGCGTAGTCGGCGTAATTGTTTTTGCGGGGTACCTTCTGCTTTTCTTTGTCAGCTCGAAGCTCTTTTATCAATTGATTTTATCAATCGATGTTCTAAGCATGACAGATGATAAAGAGGTATGGGGATAGTGTGTCTCCTTGCAGTATTCCTGCTACTATGTCGAAGTAGTCTGTGTCTCCATCCAGAGAATGTACTTTCACTTTGGTGTTTCTACAGATAATCGTTATTGCTGCAACGGTCTCTTTTGGTATGCCGTATGCTAGTAGAATTTGTTCCATCTTCCCTCTGTGTATGGAATCAAAGTCCTTGGTAAAGTCGACAAATAGTATTGTCGCCTGTAGGTTTTTTTCCCGTATGCCTTCAAGGATTGTATGGATAGTCAATATTTGTGAGGTTGTGGATCTATTTCTTCGGAAGCCATTTTGGTTTTTCCTAAGAATGTTGTCAATTTTGGGTTCTATGTGGTTTCGTAGTAGGGCATTGTATATTTTGGCCGCTATGGATGTAAGTGTTATACCTTGGTGGTTCTTGGCTAATCTGAGGTCACCCTTTTTAGGGAAAGGGAGGATGCATCCCTTCATCCGTCAGTCTATCGGATTTTGATTATAAACTGCGTTACAGTGTCAGAGCAGTATGTCGTCAAATTGTCTGGTCTTCTATACTTCTGGGGGAATTTCATCAAGCCCTGCGGCTTTACTATTTTTAGTTTTTCTGAGTACTGAGTCGAGTTCTTCTAGAGTAAACGGTCCTAGTTTAATGTTTAATTGCTTACTAATAATTTGATGATTGGTTCATGTGTAACTTTCGGTGGGTTTCCTACTAGATTTTCGAAATGCTGTTTTCACAGTTTTATTCTTTCTTGTTGCTTCTTAGTTTTCAATTGAGCTTTGGCTGTGCTCTTCCTTCTGCTCACTTTGTTTATCATTTGCCACACTATCCTAGATTGCCTATCTTCCACTGAGTCTCTAATCTTATCTATCTGATTTTGTATGTATTCTGTCTGTTCTTTTAGATATATGCTTGCTAATTCATTTCATGCCATTTTTAGTTTCAGGGCATTTGTGTTCATTGGGTTCTTCCAATTGCATTTGGAAGCTATTTTCACATCTGCACATTTTTCTCTAACCGCTAATGGGACTCTAGATTTAGTTCTAAGTTTTGTTGGTATGCATTTCGCTGCTGCCTCAAAGTGTGCGTTGACGAAATTCACATATTCGTCATTCGGGGTATGTATTTCTGTCTCCTGTAGTGCATCGAATTTGTTTCTCAATGCTAACACATATTTATCTCTAATATCCGTTGTTAAGAAGGGCCCAGTCATAGTGTTTGGTGGTTGCTGTTCGTGTGGCGTTTCTTCATAGGCTCAGTTGTATTTTTGCCGTGACAATTTAGTGGTCGGAGGACACCCCCTCGAAAGAGGAGTATGCCTCACAATTTATTGCGCTATTTTTCCATTTCTTATTTATAAAGTCGTTGTCTATCTTTGCTTTAGTGTTGTTTGTGTATGTTGTATTCTCTCTATGCTATTAAGTGATTTTAACGCTCTTGGTCCTATAAGTATTCCTACACCTCCTGCCATGGCATTGACAGAATTTCCCATGCTTATACAGTGGCTAGCGTCCATCCATTGTCAGTATCGTGATATTTAATATCCTTGCTATGTGTGTATCGGTGCTCTTGAATGCATATTATGTCTATGTTGTGTTCTATGGCCGATGCAGTCAGCTCTGGTAGTTGTCCTATTCTATTTAAGGTTCTAACGTAGAATGTCGCTATTTGCATTTTAGTAATTTTTGTTGTTTGAGCTCTGTTGCTGATTTTTTGAACACTAAGGCCAGGGCTCCAAACTCAGCAGGATGCGCCCTTTTTTTACCCGCGCAAAAAGCGATGTAGTTTTTACATGTGGTTTGAGTGTGGGTCATGGTTATCTTTCGATAGCTGTTTTTATTCTCATCTATAGAAGCCAAACTTAGAGATGAGCAGCAGTAGTTCCCCGATCAAACTAATCATCCTGACTGTTGAACCATGAGATTGATACACCCAGGACCAGGTTAGGCAATGCGTTAGGCCGTCAAAGGTTTTATCTGCTTCCCTTTACGTCCACCATGCTGCTTCCCATGGGTACGTAAGAAAAAAAATCCTTTCCTCTTTTCCGTTAAGTTAGTTAAAGTCCAAGACGAATATATTGATAAAAGAATTTTTCCCTTCTCTTCACATTCTATTTTAGTTCCTACCTTACTTTTGTCTTTTTGTTTGTTTGTTTTCCCCCTGTTTTCTAAAAACTGGCACTAACACGTGTTAAAGTTCTACATTTTTCCTAAAATAGAATTTTACGGTGCAACAGTGAATCTTTTCTTTTAAAATTTATAGTCGACCTATTAGTAAATTGTTCTTTCATTTAAGACACATAATAGTATACACCAAAGATTTTTACTATGACAAAATTGAATAAAAATCATATACGTATTTTTAAATGATAATTTAGTAGAGAACAATGTTACCAACCTTTTCGACAACTTTTTCGAAAAAAAAGGTGTATATATATATGTGTGTGTCTGTGTATCTATGTGGTTAAAAAAGAGCTGACAAAGAAGAATATATAGATTTTTCAAAAAGTTTTTCTCATTAATGAACAAGAGGAAGCAAATTTAGATATGATGAATGTAGAAACTGTCAAAACAATTTGAGGTTTGAGGGCGTTTTTAAGAATGCAATAATTTGTTTGCATATAATTACCTTATCATCAAGTCACACTGACAACAGGAAATTCCCTGACACTCTCTTGCTATCTATCCCTATCATCTATCACTCTTTGCAGTTCATCCTGTGTCTGCACTGAGCTGATATAAGTCCTTGCTGGTGGGCCAACACTGACATGTCCATGTGTTGACTCATATATGAGTTCAACAGTGCTTCTCCAGCAGTGCCCAACATATCTTGTTTGTCTTATGTAAGATGAGAGGCAAGTGACTATGTAGCTGCTTACTCCATAGAGTAATATTGACACCGTAATAACTTGAAAGAAATCCTGTTTTATTTTATCGGATTGATCAGATTTCCATATCATCAATAACCTGTTAATAGCCTTATGTGCTATTTCTGGGTGTATGTTAACACTACTTGTAGTTGTTGAAATGTTACTGCTATTGAATTGGTCAACTAATTTTAGAGGCTTGTCACTTCATTGTCTCAAGCTGTTTAAAGAATAATGGGAATTAGCTCTGTCATTTCTGACCTGATTTTAATGAAACTGTTGGAGTTATCCTTGGAAAATTTTTAGAATCAGCATGAGCAACCTATTTTGAGAAGGGAGCCATATGAATCATGGCTCATCATCAAGTGGGTCATACTATTAAAAAAAGCAAATGTTTTCATTGAAAGAACCACAACTGTTTTCATTACAGAAAACTATACACATAAGAAATAAGAAAAAGTTTTTTTTTCTCTTCAGTAAAAATATTTTTTCCATAAAACATTGAAGCCTTGGTATAATATTAACATTGATGTCAATGTGACGTAATAGATGGACACCTGCTACCCCAAATTTTTGGAGAGAGAGAGAGAGAGAGAGAGAGAGAGAGAGAGAGTGTGTGTGTGTGTGTGTGTATGTTTGAGTGAACAATTGAGAACAACAAACAAAACTTCTATAAATGTTATTTTCCTCATAAAATTATGTAGGTCACAGTTTACTCATGACTTTTTAACTATATTTAAAGATCTGGCTCAGACTTTTTTTGGCAGGATTTTTCTCTTAACTTATCTCTCTATGTCTTACTGTTCACTCACTGTAAAAGGGTTTCATCTTCCTATAGTTCCCTGTGAAAAACTTTCCCTTTGACATGCAATATAGATAGTATCCACTTTGAGTCTGTTTTGTAATGACTGCAAAGTACATGGACAAACTCTGTCCCAGATTGGCATCTGTCTAAAAAGTGACTTCTAAATCAGCCCCTGGCTACATTTAGCCAGGGGCAGATTTGGAAATCCAGAGAGGTTACTAATTCTTAACAAAAGATCAAACAAAAAAGAGAACACATACATCATTGTTTATCCAAAGATTCTGTCACTACAAAAATATCAGTGAAATTTTGAAAGTTAAATGCATGTTAGGCATCTTTAAATAAAAGTATGGCATGTCATCTCTTGTTGGGTTATTGCCAATGTCATTTTTTGTAATGTTCTAGTAAGTAATAAAAATAATACTTTATAAAAAAAGCTTCAATTAACTTCTCTTAATACAAATAATTTGCATGGCTTCAAGTATTTCTAATATTAATAATTTTTTTATAATAATACAGTTTGGAAGTAAATAATAGAAAATAATCCAACAATATGAAGAGAAATATTGAAAAACAAAGTAATCCAAGGTGAAGAATTTAATATTAAAGAAAGTCAACATTATAATGTTTTGATTTCAATAAAGCAAAATCAGGACAAAGAAAAGATGTTATGAAATGTTGTAAGGATGCTGAATGAAATACAATATTAAACAAAGGAGGATATGATATATAAAGAGAAAGAGGAGTGCAGTGTTAACCTTCAGATCAATAAATCAGTGTTCATATTTCAAAAATATCATGTGTAAGGTAATGAAGTAAAACAAATGAAACCATCAAGAGCTACAATAGCTTAAAAAGAGAAAAAAAGAAATAGAAAGAAGTAAAGAAAAGAAAAGAAAAGAATTAAAGAAGTAGAAGGAAAAGAAGAAAGGGAAGGGAAACAAAGATAAAAGAAGGAAGAAAGAGAGTATTATATACAAGCATGTTGTTGCAGCAAAAATAAGACTGAGGAGAAGATTTAGTTTATTTTGTTTATTGAATAAATGAAATAAACAAGTGGATGAAATTGTGTGTGACCTATGTTTGGCCTGTTCATGTGTTCCAGATTTCAAACACTGGCTCCAGAAAGTATTACTTGTGGAAAAAATATGATTTGTTGAAAAATAGCCTTTTTTTTATAACTGACAATTTTCTGGGGATTTTGGATAGACTATATGCGGAGCCTATGCACAGAAGTGATGATTTTCTCAGTTTGACACTGGCCGTTGTTGGGTCAACATCCGGTAGCTGTTATTTTCTTCTACAGCGTCAATGTCTGTGGGTCTGTGTTTTGTGTGTTTTAGTAGTTAGGTGTGTGAAGAGTTAAGTGGATGAATCAGAAGAGATTTGATGTATTTTACTATAACAAGAAGAAAGAAAAGAAAAGAAAAGAAAAGAACAGAAAAGAGAATATATATATGTTTGTGTTGGTGTGTATAATAATTTTTACATAAAAAAAGATACAAACTAAGCAGAGGACACAGATATTCTGAACCCATATAGATGTACATATCTGTAAGAAAATAATCTTGTCATTTTTTATGGGTGCTATGCTGGTAATAAATAAAAAGCATGGAGTATGGAAAAAAATTATTACGATGTAAACCAAAAATTTTCCTCCCCTTCTTACTTTTTAAAAATTGTTTACTATTTTATTTATATTTATTTTTTTAACTTTTTTAATGTTCTAAATTTCCCTTAAATATCTTAATGAACCCATCATATGCCAGCTTGTGGTTCTAACTGCCATCCTTTGAGCTGTCAGGGTAACTGACACACCTGATTACATCTTAACCTGTAAGCAACAAGAATGTCTTCATTGACTTCTCTATTGAGCAGCTGTAATAAACATTAGATCTCTCGGACTTCTTCTGGCACATTTTTAATGATCTGGTGCTGATCCAGTGGTGCCTTGCTGATGGCTACACATCTGATTATTATCTCTTTCTAACAATAGATTGACTTCTCTCTCCTTACTCATTACTATCTTCTCGCTCTTCCTTTTGGATTGACTTTTTTGTTGTTTTCTTTATTTTTAAACTATTCTTGCTTTCTTTCTCTCACTGACAAATTTCAAAATGGATCTAGATTCCTGAAACATTGGATGGTGAATGTGTCTCTCTGCTAAGTTTAGTAAGCCTGGCTAAGAGCTAAAAATAGCTAAGTGGTTAGATCAGTCTTTCCTAAAGTAGGCAGTGCATCTCCACCTCCTGAAAATGACAAAGATTTTTTAAAAGACTCTTGAAGGTAGCAGAGTATCATTAGAACCAAAGGATTTACTAGATCTATGCAAATTCCAAGTCATGACTGCTTGTAATATAGAGTAGTTTATTTCATTGAAGGTTTTGAATATAAGTAGGATCTCTGTTAAACATCAGGGATACCATTTTGAATAGGAATACACTTTGATAAAACAAATATTGGATTATACAAGAAAGTATAGTTTATTTTAAGACCAAAAATCTGGAGTTAAAAGTCTGAATGTTTGTTGGCATTTTGATGATATTGTCTGTACAGGACACACACAACCAGATCAGACAGCAAACCCTATTGACAAGTTAGTGTAACTCTAGAATGACACCTGTCCAAGAAACTCTTAAGAAAGAAATTAGGACTCATGTTCAAAAATTCACTTCCTGCACTAGATAATCATCTCCACCGTTGTCATTTTCTAAGTGGGGCACCCTGTAAGAACCGAACTCAATAGCAATCATCTGCTAGCCTATCTCACTGCCAAACCAAACTAAGATGAATAAATGATGATTATTATTGTTTGCTTCTTCCAAATGCTGGACAGTCATCCAATGAATAATCAGTTACTATTCAGTTGTATATTACATAGCACTGAACACTGACCTACTGAGATATTTGATATTATCAAATAGTGACAATGATTGAATATATGTTTCAGGTTAAAACAGATTAATCTAACATCCAATGATTCAAAGAAAATAGAAAACAGTTTTATTTGTAAAGAGTTGCTTAGACTTTCAGTCAATGTACAACTCTTAAAAAAGAAAAAAAAGGGAAGACTATCCATTAGAGTAGTTTATTTCATTGAAGGTTTTGAATATAAGTAGGATCTCTGTTCAACATCAGGGATATCATTTTGAAGAGGAATATTTGTTCATTAGAGAAATGGAATTTCCTTATGAGAACAATACATACAACAACTCAACATATTTTATTGCCCGACCAAAACTAAACAGAAACGAGAATATATAAAGAAATAAGATACAAAAAGAGTTTTTGAAAGTGTGTATGAAGTAGAGTCCTTATGGCATATATGTGTGCCTGAAATTTTGTGGTAGACTTGCATATTTGAGAAGAGTTCCATAGTTATTTGATGTATGGAATTATCAAACATGCCTGAGTGTAAGCAAGTAAGCTTAAGGTACTGTATGCTGTACACAATTCTGTTGGGTTGTGCTACTGTGAGTAAAATGGATGAAATCATCATACCTTTTTCTTTTATACTACCATCTGTCACTATGGAAATGCCATACAGCAGGCATTAGCATAAATTCTTTGGCAGACAAAGTTCCTACAATTCCTTTCTGCAGAAAAAAGAAATTCTAACCTTTTTTAAAGGATAAAAGGCCTTTGTAAGAGCTTTGTAGAAACATGTTATAAACCCTTTGACAATTATACTGACTCAACTGTGTGTTTGAGACAAATGAGCTAACCTTGCTTTCTCTTCCTATAGCAGTTTATAGATTTGACAAAGAGCAAAGAAGGGGAACTGTACATCTAGTTACAGGGATTAAATAAACCTTCCTTAATTGTTCTTGTCATTGTTCCATATTGTTCTGTTGGATTTGAGATAGAAACTTTCTTTTCTGTTTTGTTGATGGAAGGAAACATGTAACAGTTTGCATACTATGATGACAACTGACTAACTTTTTAAAATTTTAGAACTCTCTGTTATTCACCACTCTGAAGTAGATCATTTTGTCAGTTTGTAAGTTTGCACCTTTGATTGGTCCCAACTGAGTCAACCTGACGTCATGGTTGATTTTTAATTTATTTTTATCCGTACAACCAGAAGTCTCCACAGTGTCCCAATTTAATCAGTCTGAATTTAGTAGGAAAATGCTACAAATCTGGGGGATTTCATAAGGTTCAGGGTTTATAGACAGTAAATATGTCACATGATTTTAGATTAAGAGTAGTAATTACCAAAATAACAAAAAAAAAAAAAACCCCAACAAAAACAAATAAACAAACAAACATAACTTCAGCCACAAATTTCGCCTTTGTATTTATATTAAAATTCCATTTGTCAATTTTTGACATCAGTAAGCATGAAATAATAATTCAATAAGCATATATATACATATACATATGCATGTGTATTTATATGATTTTATATGTAGAAATATTTACCAACGTTTTCAGTTTTTAGACCGATATCAAGGCGTGCAAGTTACTATAAGAAACGAAAGAGATGAGAAAGTTTGGGAAATTCCACTTCCGCTGGTAGAGCCCTGTTTCGAATTTGTGCGGTGCAACTAGCGTTCCAAATTTTTACTAAAAAATTCATATCTATCTATCTATCTATCTATCTATCTATGTGAATGTTTATATTATTTAGTTAGTATCTATCATTAGGACTTTCGTTTTAAAGACGTAGCAAAAGGAACAGAAATAGTTGCACATATCTTCACAGAGCACCTCTCCATTCCATCAGTCTCTATCCAGTTAAATTAAAAACCCGAAACTGACTCGGGAAATTCATTTCTCGAATATCACAAAGGAGGAGGTGAACTAATGAACTTATATATATATATATATATATATATATATGTGTGCGTGTGTGTGTGTGTGTGTGTGTGTATGTGTATATATATGTGTGTGTGTATGTGTGTGTGTGTGTATGTATAATCCGAGGAAAAGAGTCCAGGTTTTAGACTTATTTTGTTGTAATCCAAGATTGATTGGAATCTCCGTTGAGTGCTTAATGACGACGGGTATCAGATATATAATTAATTTTCGATTAAAAATATATCGAAAATCACCTGCACAGCGAAAACATTTTTTATAAATTTGACGGAAAAACTTCAATTTAGTGTTTCCATTATAAATTTATATCTGGTTGTTATGACCTTCTTCAGATGGAGTTCATACATTGTAGCTTAAGCTATTATGTTGACTTCCCAACCTCGTTTCCGGCTAGACGGGACAATTTTTTTTTTGGCCATATAGGAATTACTTACAATATATATATATATATATATATATATATATATATATATATATATATACTGAAACAACACAATAACAATACAACCAACAAAGCCTTCATCAGATGTTGACTCTGGGGTCGGGGTGGTTTCGTTGTCAATGTATAATTACCAGCAATCTAGAGCGCGACAGAAATATCATATAACACCACCAGACTTTGTTGGTTTTCTGTCAGATCGTGGGAATGCCAGATCAATATATCAATATAAAGACGATGCGATTGGTAAATTGTAGTCTGAATTGCGCAAAAAAGAAAATAACACAAACATTTCTCTTTATCAGATATATTTACCAGAATTACATGAAAATATCTTGAAATACTACAGATTAACTTAAAAGAAATCGCCATTGGCTTCCACCACAGCCTCCAGACGACTTCGGAATCGCCTTTAACCTGTTGGGGAATCAATGTAATTGGATATTTAAATGGATATGTTCTTTCCAATTAGTAGTGGGTGCATGTTAGTAAGTTCTCGTCCGTATTTTACGGGTATTGCTCTCAAGTTTAATTCCACTACAAATACAACACAAAATTTTATAATCACGTAAAAGAAATGGAACATGACACAACGAACATTAAAAAACGAACAATTTAATATTCATAAATAAATGAAAAACATAATGGGTGAATGGCCTACAGTTTGACCAGTTAAAAGAAAATAAGATTGTTCACACGTATGTATGTGTTTGAAGGTTAACAGAATCTGTTAAATAAGTTGTTCCTTACTTATATTAAGTCCACACTGTGTTTTTTGATTGTGGCGACAGGGTGTCGCATTGATGAAGAAAAGTTTGCCAGTTTTTTTCTTTTGAACCTTAGTCGTGGCCATCTGCAGCTAGATCCTGAACTTTGGCCGTGGAAGAAAGGAATTTGATTGATGGATAGCTGACTCTTATTGTTGTATGGTCATATGCAGATTCATGCAGAATGAATCACAACGACACAATGATAAAGACAGACGCAATGATAATGACGCAGGAAGACTTCTTTACAAATATATACCTCTCACTTTATTTGTAAGGGTTCGAAAAGGGTAAATCAAGGTTTGCGTGTGAGAGGGAGCTGGAGATCGAACAGAACTGCAATATTTTGACCCTCACTCTTATGGCCGTCACGTTGTGTCTTTCTTGTTCTCCTGATACTCAACCGGAGGTCCGGAGGCCCACTCTGCTAGGTGATGGCTTCCTTTACTGCATCTTATCAGCAACTTCTCTGGTCCCCAAACTCCATCGGGGTTCCCGAGGTCCCCCTCGGCCGGGTGTGGTTTTCCCTACCACATCTCGCCTATCTTCCTCTCCAACTCTACTGGCCCGTCGAACTCAACTGAGTTATATAATCGTTCGACGCCCACTCGATCTTTGAAATCGAATGTTTAATCGTCATCGAGCGGAAATTACTGTCATGCAGTTCACAGGCCACTCTCTTCCGGTGCGTCAGTCTATGAGAGTATCATGGGATTTTTTAGCTTGTCCCATTTTGTTAGCCAATTTCCGCCCACGCGATTTCCTCTCCTAACTGCCATTGGAATGTGTCACTTCCTTCTGGTGCATCACCTTGAATGGCATTTTGCTCGGGCCGAAGGTCAAAATATAACACTATTTGCATTTGCTTACTGCTACTGACTTACGGAATTACTGACTGAGTTGATTAAATTCGTTGTTACTTCTACCTTAATAGTGGATCAAAGAATCGTCCTAAAAATTTAGCGCGTAGACATTTATTGACCTATCAGATTCGTAATTTTCCTTTTTTTTTTTTTTTTAGAGCTTAAATATTTTCTATTTATTGACTTCCGATCCTGTTTTTCTAGAATGTTCTTTTTCTATGTTTTTAGCTGGTTGGTTGAAAAATATAAAAATGAAACTTAAATGCAAATGCAGTTTTGATCCAAAATTTCTAGAATATTCTTATGTATGTTTTGTGGCTTATTTTAATGCTAAAAAATGTGTATTCTATAAACCCATTCCGAGGGTCACCTCGTTTAAATTTGTAAATGCTGCCGTTATCCTTGCCTTTCGTTCGTCTTTGGTGTTGCATAGAATTTTGTTGGTCTCTTGCTCAACCGTATCTCACAGATAATAATCAAAGTGATTGCAATCTGGGAAGTTAGGAGGCTAGATGCTTGGGGTGATGGGGTTGCTGAAATATTTTTCAGCCAAGGCTAGATTCTCCCTCTGGTGTGGCTTAGTGCAGTCCTCTTGCCAGACGCAAGGTCTTCTAGCAGCCACCTTCTCGATCCCGGCACTTTAGCAAAATTAAGATTCCCTGTTGAGTCTGAAACCATGAATGGAGTTTGGTTTGGTTTGGTTTTATGACATATCAATCATTGTAGGTTATTTAACGCCAAATCCATTTTTAGATATAAAAACAGTTCTATCTCAACTAATTTAGTTTAGCATAAGTACACAGTTCCATTTCAAACAATTCAGTTCAGCATAAGTACGCAGTCCAAATGTCAAAACAGTTCTATTTCAAGTAATTCAGTGTAGCATCAGTACACAATTTAGTTTGTTTTGGTTTGGTTTTATGGCATATCAACCATTGTAGGTTATTAATGTCAAATCCATTTTTATTCATATAAACAGTTCTATTTCAAGTAATTCAGTTTAGCATAAGTACACAGTTTGGTTCTATTTGACCCATAGATAGGACCCTGTTAGGTCCTATCTTTGGGTCCCAGAATGGACCTGGGAACGAGGGCAATGAAGGAGTACGCATTCCTCAAAGCTCCAGCATTACTGGTTATTCAGTTATATCCAGAGCATTTGTTGGGGGTCTTACCCCTCTTCAGAAATGCAGTCGGTGTATCTTACAACTGACTAGGCAAGCCATGAATGGAGGTATAACATCACCATCATTCGCGACCATCCCAAGCACAATGATGTAAACTGGGTGTTTGGTTTTCATCGATATTGGTACATCTTGTGGGGACTGTGCAAACTACCGAGAAAAAGCGAGGCATATTCTGTTGGAGGGGGTGCTTGAGTTTATTTAAAACTTTTTCAGTACAGTTTTTTAATCTTTGTACTTTATGGCTGGTGAAAAAATGGCTTTTTCTCATCTTGTATAAGAAATACTGAATGTCTTCTTGCACTACTTGCCTGATAAAAAACGCAAACAGTTCCATGTCCCTGGCTATATATCTGATTGACATGCTAGAACCGTTGTCAATCATAGTCGGAATCTCATCAACAAATACGAGAGTTTCTCATCAAAATGATCAGTGAGGTTTCCGAGCAGCTGTACCTTCGTAATCACTATTGGACTCATTCAACTCTTTTCGAATCCTCTGCACTCTCTTCAGATTGACACTCAAACATTGTGAAATCTTCTCATTGGAGCTTCCAGCATCAATACCAACCAGTACAGCATGCCGTTTCCTAATTTCTGGGGGAATGAATTACATCATGGTACTGCTTTTCTTATAGACAATGCCTAACTGACTAATTGGCTGCACAGTAGACAAAACTTGAAACAAACGAAGCTCATACACGAAATCGATCATTCTAAATAGAATTTATCCATCGTATGCTGTATATCAATATCTATCTATCTATCTATCTATCCGTGTGTATGTGCGCGTGCGTGTGTATGTTAGGATACGAATACATCTTTTCGATTTGGTCAAATGTGTCTAACTTAAGAGAAGAAAAAAGTGTCTCACAGAAGAAAAAGAAAAATAATAACTCTGGATAAGTCTTGAAATGAATTGAAAATTGTGATTATATATATATATATATATATATATATATATTATACGTTCGCTAATTTTAGGTATAATCAATATACATCAATTCACGAATTTTCGCTTCATTATGAGAATGGTTTTGGCATTAGATAACCGATTAAAACATAAAAAACAACCAACCAACCCACCAAACAAACAAACAAATAACCAAAAACACCGCAAAACCATCCACTATAACTCGCTATGCAAAGTGCCTAAGAGAAGGTTTACAGAATCTGAGATTGCGAATTTATTTTTTATTTTGATTTTGCTATTTTTTTCATTTTTTGATTGAAAACTAAAAGAATACAAGTGGTATAAAACCATTAATACTGTTCTTGACGAAACCTCTGTAGTATTATTCATATTATTCATATTGTTTTATGAATAGTTTCAAATTGACTGATGACATTAAAAATAAAATAAAATAAAATAGAAAAATAATTTTTTTTTTAATGCAGGAAAGAATTAAGAAAAACTGCCGAAAACGAAAGTGTGTAATTAGTATATCAAAATCTCCGGGAGCGAAGTCATTCAACATCAAAGAAATGAATTATTATTTTTATTCCATTGTGTTTAGTCTTTAAGATAGTGAAAAGTGAAGAGAAAAAAACTTGGTGAAAGAAAGAAAGAAAGAAAGAAAGAAAGAAAGAAAGAAAGAAATATAATAGGAAAAAAAAAAGAAGTAATCAATAATCAAATTAACAGAAATAAATAAAATAGTTTGGAACAGTGAAAGAGTACAAGAGTATTAAAATCAAAATGGAGAGAGGTTATGAGAAAGTTATAAGAAAACGATAAGTTGCTTTGTTACGTATCACACAAACGCCTCAACAATTTTTCTTCTTAATTAATTACAAAATTTCCCCTTAGTGGCTTTTTTATTGCAGGAAAAACACTTTGATCTATTTGATTCTTCTTTTTATTATTATTATTTTGTTTTGTTTCTTGGTAAGAAGGGAAGAGTGAAATTAAGTTCTCTTAGCTTTGCAATTTCAGCACGCACGCACGCACTCACTCGACGCGAGTGATGCAGGTGGAAAAAGAACTAAAGAGCCGAGTATAGTTTTGTAATGCATCCGCTCGTTCGCTTGTTAGTTCGTCTGTTCCTTACATTTTCATTTATAATTTGTCTTTAACATCAGGAAACAATAAATAAATAAATAAATAAATAAACACTAAGGAAGCAGGTTTGGAAAAATAAAGAGAGATTATTTATTTCTTTATCAATTATAGGATTATGTGTCTTTAATCTCATTTGATCTTTTATATTTTATTTTTCTAATATTTACTCTTCCTTCAATCCTTTATCTTTTGTAATAAATGAAAAAACTGAAATGACATCGGATACCCAATACAAAAAAAAAAAAAAAAAAAGAAAAGAAAAGATGGAGGCTGAAATAATTTGAGCTAAATTCTTTTAGGCATGCACAGGAAGCAAATAAATAAATAAAAGTAACGAAAAAAAAGCAACAACAATAGAACAATAGAAGATGAAAGAGACTTCATTAAAAATAGAAAATTAATTGATTAGGGAAAAATGTCATGAACGTGTCGTTTGATGAAATTAAATGAAATCAAGTCTCTTAATCTGGTGAGAAGAAATCACTGTAGTGGATTTTACCTGCTCCATATTTTCATAACATGAATGATATTTCTGAACTGTTTTTGACATGAAACTTATTTTAGCTATATGGCAGCATAGTTTGATTATCCTTAATTAAAGTGCCCTTTTCTGTTGTAGAATTGAAGCTGAAAATTTTTCTGTCTTAGATATGATATGATTAAACGAATTTTTGAAGCAAGCCAAATAATGTCATGTGTATTTTATTTTTGTAGGGTTTTATAGCAAAGTGTTCGATGGTTTGGCAGAATTTAGTTAGGCTTGTCGGAAATGCTTTTCAAATCAACTTTTAGGAAGTTAACATAGATTATTAGAATGTGAGTTTTTCACACCAGTTCAAACTGTTGGTTATTCACTGGAGTCTGTGTGACAGCAAGTCTCCTTAGACCTTTTCTAAGTATTCTAACCAATCTTAACAATGCTGTGGACTCGATTCTACCCTGCAAAAGACTGGAAGAACTGGAAACAGTTTTTTCCAAGACATGGAGGACCTTTCCAAGTGCTCTTACTACAATTGGTATCACCATCACTTTCATCTTCCACAGCTTTTTATTGGTTGGTTGGTTGGGTTTAATGGCATATCAACCTCTATAGGTTATTTAATGCCAAAGCCTATTTACACATATGTACGGTTTGTCAGCTTTTTAGTTGCTGTTTTTTTTCACAGAAAGTGCTGCATTTCTTGTCAGTCATTGGTCGAGATTTGATGATGAGGTGTACACGGGCTTCCCAATCTTCGGTGGATATTTCGGGTTTGCAGACATTTAAGTACGTGTCGCGGAGCCGATAAGCACGTCGACCCCGCAAATGATTTATAAGGTTAAGCGTGTGAATAATGACAGCCAAAAGATAATGAAGGAAACTGTCGTAACCTGTCCACTAACGTACATATCGGATTACTCCCTCGCCCTATAAAAACAACATCCGGTGACGAACGGAAGTGACGAAGCCCCTTTTACGGCCTTGACCTCTCGTTTCAGATAAAAAAAGGGGATAAATTTGAAATTAACATAATAACAAAACACTTCTGTTAGAAACAACGCTATAAAAATGGAAAAAATCCTCTTCGATGGCCGACAACAGGCTAAAGAAGTGATTTATCTTTACGCCCATTTTTATAACTTTCTATTTACACAAACTCGGTAGTGTGGCGCAGCCCCGCTTTCATATAAGAAAGGCTTCTGCGAAGTCAAATTTTGGGCGCTCTCGACCGGCTGTGATTGCGTGCCGCACAGTTCGTTCGGGTGTGTTCCACCACTGGATACATCATCTCTGGCCCCAAGGGGCCGCCCCCAGGCTTTAACCCTATTCGGAGGGGTTGGGTTCATCGCCCGGCGCCTGTTTACCCCGAAAAAAGGAATGCCGACGGGGTCCGAGGCATTTTTGGAACTGCCTGTCGCGTTGGGCTTCGGCCCAGCGACAGGGCTCATCTTAAAAACGGTCTTGTGCCACATTCGTACTCTGGTGGGGCGTAGCATAAATATCGACACGGCAATTTGCGGCGTTGCTTTGAGTCCTGTGGAGGGGCGCTCTCGGCCGGCTGTGGTTGCGTGCCGCACAGTTCGTTCGGGTGTGTTCCACCACTGGATACATCACCTCTGGCCTCAGAGGGCCGTCCTCCAGGTTAGAACCCTTTTCGGAGGGGTTGGGTTTATCGCCCGACGCCTGAGAAGCCCCGAAAAGGGGAATGCCGACGGGGTCCGAGGCATTTTTGGAACTGCCTATCGCGTTGGGCTTTGGCCCTGCGACAGGACCCACCTTAAAAACGGCCTTGTGCCACATTCGTACGCTGGTGGGGCGTAGGATAAATATCGACACGGCAAACCCTTCGCGTTACTTTGTGTCCTGTGGTGGGGCGTTCTCGACCGGCTGTGATTACGGGCCGCACAGTTCGTTCGGGTGTGTTCCACCACTGGATACATCACCTCTGGCCTCAGGGGGCCGTCACCCCAAGCTTTAACCCTCTTCGGAGGGGTTGGGTTTATCGTCCGGCGCCTGAGGCGCCCCGGAAAAGGGGATTGCCGATCGTGTCCGAGGCATTTTTGGAACAGCCTATCGTGTTGGGCTTCGGCCCTGCAACAAGACCCACCTTAAAAACGGCCTTGTGCCACATTCGTACGCTGGTGAGGCGTAGGATAAATCGACACGGCAAAGCCTTAGCTAGCGCCCGATATGTCCGTACGGCTTTGACACGGCAAAGCCTCAGCTAGCGCCCGATACGTCTGCACGGCTAGGAGGCACGACAAAGCCCTAGCTTCTCCGACTCGTTCGCTCGATCCCGTCTGTACTAAGGCCTGGCAAACCTTAACCACGATCTCTCCGTTCATTCCCTTGGTCCGTAACACTAAGACGCGGCTCAGTCTTAGTCACCAGCTCGCCCGACTCTACGCGACCAAGCTGCCAACACCAAACTCGACCTCGACGCCCCTGCAAGGTACTACGCAGTCCACGTACGACTCGCTGTTACGGACTGCCCTACCATTGCAACACCTGGCTCACGTACGACTCGCAGTACGAGCCAGCATCCGGATCGACACACCCTCGGTTAACCCAACGTACCGTCAAAACCGGTAATATTGATATACCAACCACGACCGACAACAGCTTCCCACGATGATCATCCACCTGCATTCTACAACTTATCCGACTTTAGCTTCCAGCTATGATCCTCCAGCTTCTTCAACGACTCGATCAACCAACGCCAGCTACCTGCAACTAACATCAAGCTACGCTCATCTACGTCTCAACCATGCCAGCCATCAACGTTACCATCCTAGCTGAAGACCGAATACGACCATCACGGACTTAACACATGTTTGTAGACCTGACAATAAATTGTCACTCGTTATATTTGTTACCTCGCTTTTGTTCCTTCATTGTCTTTGGCTGTCACTTACTCACACGCATTAAACTTAATTCATTTGCGGGGTCGACATGCTTATCGGCTCCGCAACAAAACAAAGGCGGGCTAACAACTAAAACAAAGGTGACAATTTATTGTCGTTTTAACAAGGGCGTAAAGTTTGTGGTAAAGTTCGTGGTAGTTGGGTCTTTGATTAGTTGGTTGGTGTCGGTAGCTGGTAAGGTTGAAGTTGAAGAGAAGCAGCCAGGCGATCGTTGAGGGTGTGTGATGTTGGTCGAGTCGTAGACGTGTGTGGCTGGACGAACGTTGCAGGTAGCTGATGCTGGTTGACGTCGAGGTTGGTATGTACCAAATTGGTCGTGCCTTTGCTGTGCTAAGGCACTCGAACGGACGAGTGAATCGGCAGCTAAAGCTAACGCGTGCTTTAGCGCTGCGCAGCCGTGCAAACGGACAAGGAAAGCCGATGGCTAAAGCTAACTCGGGCTTTAGCTCTGCGCAGCCGTGCAAACGGACGAGGGAAACCGACTGCCAAAGCTAGCTCCGGTTTTAGCGCTGTGCATCCGTGCAAACGGACAAGGGAACCGACTGCTAAAGCTAGCTCGGGCTTCAGTGCTGCGTAGCCGTGCAAACGGACGAGGGAACTGACTGGTAAAGCTAACTCGGGCTTTAGCGCTGGGCAGCTAAGCGAACGAACGGACAATGGAACCGACCGAATAGTTAAGACCGGATGCTCTTAGAGTCCTCTTCGTGTGTGCCGCCAGGCCGTCTGCTTCGACGAGTCTGTAAAGACCGTCAGAGATACTCCAACCCACAGAAGGTGACCTCTAGTACCTCTAGTGGTCCTTAAAAGGACATTTTGCATATCCAAGTGGTGGAAAAGAAAAATGCAACCACGAGAAGTGGGACTCAGCCTGAGTGGTAAGGTGAATGCAACCAAGAGATGTAGGATTCAACCTTGAATGAGCTTCGCTAAAAAGAGCGCGCTGTATTTATCATACGCACCACCAGCGTACGAATATGGCACAAGGCCGATTTTTTTGTGGGTCCGGTCGCAGGGCTTGAGCCCATACGCGACAGGCAGTTCCAAAAATGCCTCGGGCCAGGTCGGCATTCCTCTTTTCGGGGCGCCTCAGACGCCGGGCGATAAACCTAACCACTCAGAGGAGGGTTTAAAGCCTGTGGGGACGATCCCCTGAGGCCAGAGGTATATCCAGTGGTGGAACACACTCGAACGAACCGTGCAGCACGCCACCATGGCCGGTCGAGAGCGCCCCACCAACTGGACAAAATGCACTGCACTAAAAGAGGGCGTGCTGTGTTTGTCATACGCCCCACCAGCGTACAAGGCCGTTTTTTAGGTGGGTACGGTCGCAGGGACAAAGCACACACGCGACAGGCAGTTCCAAAAATGCCTCGGGGCCCGTCGGCAATCCTCTTTTCGGGGCCCTTCAAAATTTAAAACTGAAATATCTCATGGCAGGCGAATAAATCTATAACTCCCAAAAACATGACTTGTATCAATCTTAGACAAATACTTTACATCAAGCATATCTGCAAAGATCTCCTCAGTAGATGGAAGTTGAAAATGGTCCTGCTTTATAGCTTTGTTTAAGTTACGAAGATAAAGACATTTGGCTTTTATACGATTACTAGGGAGTTTACTCATTCGGTAGGTTTATTAACTGGTTTGATGATGCTCATTTTGTTCATTCTGTCCAATTTTGCTTCTAACTGTTTTTTTCAAGTCAAAGGGAGCCTTTCTGGAAGGAATGATCACAAGGAGAACTGAAGAATCAACAGGTGTGTTGTTTTCAAAGTTCCAATTTTACCAAAACAGATCTGATATTTTCTTTGGAATGCTGATAAATTGATATTAATGTTAAAATCCGCTTGATTAGTTGAAATTTCTCACAGGTATCAGCTTTTGAAAAGCGTGAGAATTTATTGTTCTTATAACGAAGGGATATTATTAGGTTATGTTGGTGTTACGTTGGTTGTTATCCCCTCGCTAAATAAAGGTAGTGGAGAAGAACGAAGATGTCGTAAGGTTTTATATGAAGGTTTTAATGGCAGCATGAAATAAAGGGTTTATGCTGGTATGCTGCAAATCTCGTAGGAAGGAAAGAAGGAAAAGAAGTTGTTTTAGAGTTAAGGATGAATTTTAGCGGCTAAATGCCTGAGCGAATATGTGCATCGTTAGGTTAAGGCATTGTTGAATGCGTGAGTGAGATATGTCGCCATAAATGAAGCAAAAGTCGTGTTTGCTGGTTAAGGACAGGAATGATGTAGTCACCCACGAGTTTGTGGTTCTGGTTGTTTCGGGAGATTCGTGAATGTCTCCAGAAAATGTTGCCCTGAGATGAAGTAGCTAGGTGTCGGAGCGGAATTTTGCATCGCAGTCGAGATAGCCAATTTTGGGGGAGACGTAAAGTTGTTCCTGTGAGTGGCGTATTGAATTCATCTAATTCATATTCAACTGGGAACCTTTAGTCTAAGAGAATAGACGCAAGGGGTCCATAAATTAGACAGCTTTCCTCATGGTGGTACCGCTGCTGGTATTCAAGAGAGCGGACAGTTATTACGTCTGTCCTGAACGAAGATGTTCTGAGGAAGAGACAGTCCGGGATGAACAGGGTTAGTCATCCTGATTGGATGAAAATATGCGTCGACCCTAACGGTCAAATTAAGTTACGCGCCAAACAAAAATACGAAGTTCTTTCTGCTACATTCTGTTGTCGCTGGGATAGTTCTTTTGGTAGGAGGGGTCTTTCTGGATTAGGGTTGTTTTCCTCTCTGTCATCCATTTGGTTATTTTTGCTTTTTGTAGGCATTTACTCAGTTGCTGAGACAATATTTTGTAGATGGACGCGTTTTTTTCAATCGGAATCAATTATTACTATCATATTTTTATCAGTTTTTCATACGAGGATTAACTGGTGACCTTCACGAAGTTACAGCAAGCCTCCTCAGCTATTCAGAATTTTTTTTAGTATTCTAGCTGATCTCAGCATTATTTTGTACTAAGAGATTCAGTTTCTCTCGAGGTTCCATCTTCTTTGTCATATGCCGGGCATCTTGTGTGTTTTTTCCTTAGTTTATGGCATAAAGTATTCCTATTGTTGTTTTTCTTCTCATTTTTGTTTTCAAGATTTTTTCATTGTTTTTTCTTTCTATTTGTCCTGTTGATATTGCTGTTACTGGCAGCTATAATCAATCTTACTTTGCCTTTTTTTTTGTATATTCCTTGAATCTCTGAATTATTGCATATTTACATTTTTCAATGCTTTTGACACCGAGTCTATCTTTGTCATCTCTTAGGAGTTCATCTTTTGACCATTCTAAAATTTGTTCAAACTATCTTACCAGGAGCACTTTCCAATAATCATTGCTGTCCTCGTGTTGTTGGTGTTTTTTCAGGTCTCTGCAATTAGTTTTTCTTTGTATTGTTATTATTATTATTATTATTATTATTGTTGTTAGTAGTAGTTATTCTAATCTGTAGTAACTGGTGGTATTTACCAAAGTGCAAGTTTCAAACTAGCCTTCACAGCTCTCCTTATTTCTCTAGGTATTCTTGATTAGATTTACAGTTCTCCCACTCTCTTTTTCTGGTTGTTTTTATTGGCTGCAGTAATTAATCCCAGTAATTTTTTTGTACATTCTTTGAATCCATGAGTCACAGGATCCATATAGACTTCAATGCTAACAAATCCTCTA
Organism: Sepioteuthis lessoniana; assembly: GCA_963585895.1. Classification (NCBI taxonomy): domain Eukaryota; kingdom Metazoa; phylum Mollusca; class Cephalopoda; order Myopsida; family Loliginidae; genus Sepioteuthis; species Sepioteuthis lessoniana. Next base: position 88,034,518 of record OY757908.1, read on the forward strand.
TCTCCTTTTCTTGTCATATATAGTCTGTCTGCATCATCTTTTAGGCCTTGTGAATCGTTATCAATTTTTCTCATTTTATGATCAATGTTTCCGTGTTCCTCTTTTGTCCAGTTTAAGAGGGGTCTGAAATCTCTTACCGGGTATTTATTCCCTTGATTAAGGTTGGTTTTCAGTAGTTTTCTTCTTTTTTAAAACTTTTTCCTTCATTTCTTTTTGCTTGATTGTGTTTACTTTTTGGTATTATTTTTACTCATTTGAGAGTTTTTCGCACTAACGATAGAAAATGGTTTTCCACTGGAGTCTGGGTGACAGCAAACCTCCTCAAGTCTTCAGGACTCTTCTTAGTATTCTGGCCGATCTTAATAATGTAGTTTAGCCCCTAGTTGACTGTACCGAGCGCACCGATTACAATTGGTATCACCGTCTCTTTCGTGTTCCATAGTTTTTTTTTGTTCTCTAGAAAGGTCTAGTTTTACCTTGTGATCAGCTGGAGGGGCAAGGTCCATTATTCAGTAGGTTCTCTTATTCTTTTTTTTTTTCGGTAAGTTTACTTATCATTTTTCTCACTAGATATGATCGTCTGGCTGATTCGTTTGTATTTTCAAATACCAAAGAATTTTGTGCATTTCATTTTCTAGGACGGGTTCTGAATTGTGCAAATACCATTTGTTCGTATGGTTGAATTTAAACCTCTTGCACGATTTCTCAATGGATTATCTAGCCCACCAAGTCGTGTCTTATCTTATACTGTCTTTGCGCTAATTTACTACATTCGCTTATTATGTGATTGATCGTTTCGTCTCTATCATTACATCGTCTACATCTGTTATTTCGTTGTGTCTCGTCTATTTTTTCTTTGACACAGTTAGTCCTTATGGTGTTGTTTTGTGCTGCTACCAGAAGAGATTCAGTTTCTTTCTTGAGGGTTCCCTTTCTTAGTCATGTCCAAGAGATTCGCTTGTCTATCGCTTGAAGTTTCCATACAGTTGTTTTTGCTATCATTCTTGTTTTCCGGTTATTTTTGTTCTGTTGAAACTTGTGTTGTTGTAACATATTGACCCTCGATCGAGCGGTCAATCAAGAAACAGGTGCATCCGGTTGAGGATATAGGAATATCTCCTTGACCTGTGGACTGGTTGAGTTCGGTGCACATGCGATGCCCGCAGGAAGCAGGTGGTCGTCAAACAATTATATAATCAGGTGCCACAGACGGCTTGAGTCAGTTGGAGTTCGAGGCAGGCAGAGATCACTTCGAGTTCCAGTTGCAGTTGGGGACAAGATGCCGTAGTGAGAGCCAGCGCCAGACAGAGGGCTTGGGTCCCCGGTTGAGCAGCCCAGCAGAATGAGGAAGAAGTGCTGCTATAATACAGAGGAACTTGGGGTCAATATGTGGCAGTCTGTTTCCGTCTTCAACTCACCTCTTACACATAACCAACATCAACCCTTTCGCAACCCTTTCGCGAATAAAGTGTGAGAGGTATATATTTCTAAAGAAGAGTGTTCGTTCGTCATTATGTTTGAGTATGTTTCCGTTTATAGTTGTATATGTATTATGTGGCTATACAACATTGTCTGTATTGTACCTTGTCGCAGTCATCAGTCTTTCTCAGCGCTTTTTTATGTAGTCTTTGAGTCTTTGTATCGATACATCGATTCTATCTTCAATGCTGGTAAGTTCTCTTCCTCCTTCTTTTCTAGACATATATAGTTTGTCTATTTCATCTTTGGGGTGTAAGGTCTTATGCATCTTCATGGGTTTTTTGTTCTCTGATTCATTTGCTGAAGCTCTTCCCTCGTTCACTTAAGAATGGTCCCGAGTATCTTACAAGGGAGACAGTCCAGGTATTTATCCCTTTGATGAGATTTCTTCTATATAGTTTTGTTTCAAGTAGTTTTCTCGTTCTCCTGAGGTATTCTTTATTTAATTTTTTCTTTCATCTCCGCATATGATAGTGTCCCCTTCCAAAATTCCCAAGTATTTTTGAGTTTCCTTTTCTCCGAGCGTTCTGATTTTTTCTTGATTAGGTAGTTCTGTTAATTTCGTCATTTGTTGTTTTCCGCTTTTCATTATTGATACAGCATATTTTTCTATCCCAAATTCCTTCCCTATGTCTTCACTGTGTATCCTTACTGCCCATATTAGGGTTTCTAATTCTTTTTCATTTTTGGCAAACAGTTTGATGTCGTCCATGTACATTAGGTGGTTGATTTTTCTTGTGATTTGTGGAGTTTGTATCCGCCAGTACATTTCTTAAGTACGTGATTGAGTGGCATCCTCGCCATTACAAATAGTAATGGTGATAGCGCATCTCTCTGGAATATACTCTCTGGACTTTCACCTCAGTTAAGCTTTTTCTTCCTGTTGTCATTTCGACTCTCCAGTTTTTTATGGTTTCCTCGATAAACTTTTTGACATTGTCGGATATTTTGTACATTTTGAAACATTCTGTTATCCTGCTTTACGGGACCATATCATAGGTCTTTTTGTAGTCAATCCACACCATAGCTAGATTTTTTCATCTTGTTTTGCACTCCTTGAAGATATGTTGATCAATGTAGAGTAGATTTACTGTTCTTCTTGTTCCCATTTGGCATCCTTTCTGTTCTTCGGGAAACAGTCTGCAGCTTATTAGCGATTTGTAAATCTCACTCATTTGTGCTGTTAGTATTTTCCACATCATTGGTTGGTACGTTTTGGAGGTCTTTTTGGATCAGGGTGGTCTTTTCTTTGGTCATCCATTCGGGTATATTCATTTCTTTGAAACAACTATTCATTTCGATAGCCAGTCTGTGGTAGATGGGTGTGAATTTTTAAAACCAGAATCCCTATTTGCCATCATTATTCTTTCTAGGTTAAGTGATTAAGTCTCATATAAAATCCAAATGGCACATGTTTTCAGAATTTCCATCTCTTTGTCAATTTTTTTCAATTATTGATTTCATGATTAAATCTTTTTCAATCGTTTCTATGGTTGTGAAATTTGTATCTTTGTTAAAGTCATGACTGTTATTGTGGAAATTTTGTTTGACTATTATTAATTTGTTCTGCTCCGTAGTTATTTAATTTAAATTAAAATGGGTAATAAATAGCTATTAGTTAAATGACAAAATACTACTGATTTAAAGGATCATCTCTTGAAAATATCACAATAAAAAAATCCACTTACACATACAAACAAGCTGGCCAAGTCATGGCTAATTTGAAACACACTTCCTTCATATCTAATCCAAGTGCATTAAAACAGTTGATCTCTCTATAGAGTGCGATGTATATATATATATATATGTGTGTGTGTGTGTGTGTGTGTGTGTGTGTGTGTGTGTATGTGTGTGTGTGTGTGTATTTCAGACTAGCAAGAATGATTCAAACTGTTGTGCCAAGTTTAATTTTTTGAAAGATGGCTTAAACAGCTTAATGCTGAGTTCATAGCTGAAACAGAGGATAAAGTTACTCAAATTTATTTTCAAAAATTTCATCTTGGCTTTTTGCTCATATAAATATATCATCAGTGTCTTGGACATATACCATGGGTTTGGGCAAATTGTTAAATATTCTATATTTTTAATGGGCCATGTTGTAAAGAGTGAAAGTTGAACTGTTATTGCAAATTCATGGTGACACTGATAGTATGTGTACAGATGTTACCATAATAGTCAGAAAAGGGAATTTTTGTGAAACAGATTATATCCTTTGTTCTAGGAGTGGGTATTTTAAAATGCATCAAACTCTCAACCACAAAACCTAGACTCTAAGTGGTATCACACTCACTTGAGACTAAATAGACTGACTTTCAAACTTTAAACTTAACTCTTCAATTTATGCTGTTTTCACATATTAGATTTGTTACTTAAGTTTAAGCCACTTGCATATGATGTCACTAGTTTATAAAACAAACTTTCATTTAGAAATTTACTATGTTCTTTGATAACATCACAATTTTTTGGATTTCAAAACAATACAACTACAATAATTTACATTCTCAGAAATGAGAAACATTGGTTGAAATTACTTGAATTGCACCTAAAAATGCTTCATACTGTGTGTATATATGATATATTGATATGTCAAAACTGAACTAAATTTTATATGAAAGTATTTACGACATGTGACATGTAGAAAACTCTCTATAAATATGAAATGAAGGCTATTGTTATTATTTTGAAATGCTCATCTATTACATTTAGTGAGATTGTTGGCTAGCTAGCTAGTTTCACAGCATGTCAACCCTTGTTGAGTTATTCAATGTCAAATAAAGTCTTTCTTTTCAAGTGCTTACTTGGTTTTAGGTGGCAAATGATTTGAACCACTTGTAAAAATTATCACTTTAGGTAACTATTCTTAATATGAATAATATATACACACTTATATAGTTTCAAGTAACTATTCCGATTCAACGATAATCATTTGTTTGCGCACAAGTATATGGTTTCATGTATTTCTATCTGATACAAATAATTTTTAAATGGGTCTATTTAACCCATAGATGGGGCTCTAACAGGTACTATCACTCAAGGTCAAAGTAATAAGTTTGACACTTCCTTGAATTTCAAATGCAGTTTAGTGCTATACCTAAGATACCCCTCTGCTGAGGATGCAGTCAGCAGGGAGGATTTATTGATGTGTAAATATTCACTATAATTGTGTTCTGCTTGTTCAAGGACTGAATGGGATCATAACAGAACTTTGCTGAAGTTGCTCCTTAAGGCTTTTGAAAGATCTTTATAAATGAATATAATTGCATTATTGCATGTAATAAAGGGGGCTTGTGTAAATAAATCTCACTTTTCATCTCCAATGGATATCTAAAAATGTTTTATCAATTATTTACTGGCACAATTTTTCTTTGTAAAAGAGCAGAAAACAAAAAGAAGTCATGGTAATTAGTCTTGTATGCATAATTCTATTCTAATATCTAGACAATTAACTTCTAACCTATCATTCCTGAGAATTCTTGCCTTCGTACACCGGTAAAAATATCTATGGCAAAGAGGTCTCTAATTCTTCTCTTCAATAATACCACTGTATTATTAATAATTTAAAGTATGATACTGTTTCTAATGTTCTGGCTAACCAAGGATGCATAACTCATTATGGGAGGTGCATATAACATCCATGCCCTTCAAAGCGAATTCTAATTAAAAAGAATTATGGACTGTTTCAAAACAGTTATAGCAAAAGTTTATACAACAAATGCATTTACTTGTGTGTGCATGTAGGTGTGTCTATGTGCATATATATCAGGAATGTACAAATGATGTATTGATGTTGTTTGTGAACATACCTACATAAATGTCTAAGCATGTAGAATTATGAATACTGTAGAATGTTCAGCATATGTGTGTGTGTGTGCGTGTGTTTATATATATATATATATATATATATATATATATATATATATATATATATATGTTCGATCTTCATGATATATGATTAAAGATTACTGTTGCATTGTTTGCTTTGACAAAGAAAGAGATTATGTTGAAAAGTAAATAGGTTAGTACAAGCATAAATAAGCAATATATTTTAGCTTAGAATTGAATTTATTAATCAAAATAAAAATGACTGCTATCTATGTATTTTTGCCAACAATAAGTAAATTCTCACTTGAAAACGGACTAACATGCTTTAATACTAAATTCTTGAAAAGGAAGGGAAAACTATGGGAAAACCTACGCAAATAGTGCTAAGGCACAGATAGATTACATCTTCATAGATAAGAAATGGGTCAATAGCGCTCGGAATTGTTTGCCATATTCCTCTTTAGTAGCTGTCTCTTTCGATCACAGAATTCTCACAGCAAAGATACGTCTAAGCCTACGCCGAAATACGATGCAAACAACCAAAACCATACTCTATTGCTTAACAATAGAGATATTAGCAATAAATATACGATAACACTAAGAAACATAGTCGATGCTCTTCAGGAATTATCCGAAACATTTACTCCGAATGACGAATACGAGAACTTCGTTAACACCCATATGGAAGCAGCTGCAGAATGTATACCAAAAAAAAAAAGAGTCAAGCATAGAGTTCGATGGGAGATATTAGCAGTTTGGAAAAAAACAAATGACGTGAAAACAGCATCCCTATATAATAAAAAGAACCTAACTAACGCCAATGCTCAGAAACTTAAGAAGGCACCAAAAAGAACAAATGAAATGTATTCAAGGTCATTTCAATAAAATTAAAAACTCGGTAGACGATAGACAATTTTGAATGGCGTGGCAAACAGTAAATGAAGGGAGTCAAAGGAAGAGCACCTCCAGAGCTGTCAATCAAAAAGAACGAATACATGTGGAAATAATATTTCAAGAATTTGCTTGGAAACTCTCAAAAAGTTACCGTTAAAAATATCAGGAAAATTATTAATAATTAACGAGACATCAAACGAGTTTACTAAAGAAGAACTCGATGTAACAAAAATTAAAAACAGGAAAGCTCCCAAATTATGGAAGACAAGGAAATTTGATGACGTACTGCTCCGATACTACAACACCGTAGAGAGATGGACGAAAAGTTGCATCCTCCCCTTCCTCGAGAAAGGTGACCTCGAAATTGCCAAGAACTACCGAGGCATAACCCTTACTTCCATAGCTACATCGAACCAGAAATTGAGAAAATTCTTAGAAAGAATCAAAATGGCTTTCAGAGAAAGCGATCCACAACATCCCAAATTCTGACAATCCATCGAATCATAGAAGTTCGTGCAAAAAACCTCTTATTCGTAGATTTCTCTAAGACATTTGACTCCACACTCAGAGGGAGGATGGAGCAAATACTACGAGCATGTGGTCTCCTAGAAGAAAGTGTCTCAGCCATAATGATGTTCTATAAAAACGTAAACGTTCACTCACCAGATGGAGACACAGACTTCGTTGACATTGTTGCTGGGATACATTAGTGCCACACCTGTTCATAATCTGCCTGAACCACGTACTTCAAACGTCAATAGATTTAATGAAAGAAAATGGCTTTCCATTAAAAAAGGCAAGAAGCAGATGATACCCCGCACAAACTATTATGAACGCAGACTACACAGATGACATAACAGTTCTTGCAAATAGACCAATAGAAGTAGGAGCAGACAGCAGGAGGTATTGGCCTCCATGTGAATGCAGACAAAACAGAATACATGTGTTTTAATCAAAAAGGAGGCATATCCACTCTGAATGGTCGTTCTCTGAAATTAGTGGATAAGTTCACGTACCTCAGTAGCAGTGTCTCATCTACTGAAAATGACATCGATATTTGCCTAGCGAAGGTATGGACTGCTATCGATAGACTATCGATCATATTGAAGTCTGATCTATCCGAGAAAATAAAACACATTTTTTTCCAAGCAGCAGTTGTGTGAATATGGATGCATCACATAGACGCTGACTAAGCATATAGAGAAAAAGCTAGACGTGAACTGCACAGAGTGCTACGAGCTATACTGAGTAAATCCTGGAAGCAGCATTTCACAAAACAGTAGCTGTAACGGCTATCCACCTCCCATTTCTAAAACCATCCAAATAAGAAGAAAAAGATATGCAAGACACTGAGAAACAAGGACGAACTCATAAGAGATGTTTTATGGACCTCTTCACACAGACATTCAAGTGTTGGCCAACCAACAAGAACTTACTGACAACAGCTCTGTACAAATACAGGATGTAGTCTAGAAGACTTGCCATAAGCGATGGATGATAGGGACGAATGGTGAGAGAGAGTCGGGGAAATCCTTGCTGATAGCGCAACATGATGATGATGATAATGGAGTTTTGGAACAAGAGATTTCTTTGAAGGTTTTTTAAACTGCTGTTTGGTTACTGAAGACTTCCTCCAGCAGGAAGTTGCTGAAATATTTGAAATGTGGTATTTGTTTGGAGAGAAGTCTAGTTGGTAAAGTCAGTGAAGAAGAATTTCATTATTAAGTTTGTTGAATTTCTATTCGGTCATGTGTGAGACATGACGTCATGTTGTCATGTTATCAAGTCTGTTGTCATTATCAGGAAGAATCAGTCCTAAATGATTGACCTATGTTGGATATTAACATTACAATTCTTGGTGCAGTTTATTAGTTTCTTGGTGATATTTCTCTGCTGTATTGTTTTTGCAGGGATTTAAAAAAACTGTACTGGATGATTCCACTGAACAGTATTTATAACTTATCTATCTTTTGGTCACACTGAAGCTTTAACTAAGCTTCAGTGTGACCAAAAGATAGATAATTTTTGTTGCCTTTCAGCATACAGGGTAGATTTCAGAAAAGCAATTTTTAAAAATCTTTTTGTTGCCTTTCGGCATACAGGGTAGATTTCATAAAAGCAATTTTTAAAAATCTTTGTCCTATATGTGTTTGGCCATTTCTCAAGCTTTTTGATTTTTCAGTTCTGTGCAAATATCAAACTATTCTTGTACGGGTATGGAGGCTTGTGTGATGTAATGGATATCATTTTAATGGACTCGGAGACCTGAGTTCAAATTCTGAAATTCAAATTTCAACAATTTTTGACAAGAAATCAGGATTTTCAACTGTTTAAATTCAAAAATTATTTTCAAATATTTTAATGCTTTCTCTCAAGCTATTTTGTATTAGTCTGCTTCAGTCATAGCATGCAATTGATTTTCATCAATCGCTTTCTGTCTCTACATTTGTAACCAATGCTGAGCAGTAAATTTATTGAGGGTTTCCTATTCAAACACTTGATCGATTCAACTTTACATCCCAATTTACATTGATACAATCAAATGACTTGAATTTACTTTTTGACCATTAATTAAATATGGTCAAAAAGTAAATTTTCATTGCTGAAAATAAATAAAACTATAAACAATTAGTCAAATGAAACCTATTCTTTAAAATCATATATTGCATAAATACAATCATATAATTGTTTATTTAAAAAATATTCATAAAACTGAATAAAGACCACATTGTAAAAAGATATTTATGTTTGTGCTATCACTTTTGATCATCTTACATATATACATGTATATATATATATTTTTTTGTTGTTTTTTAACTATTTCTAAACTTAGATCATTGTCAAGAAATATTTTCACAGACTTTTAAAGATCTTTAAAAGATCTGATATGCTACAAAAGAAATCTCAAAAAATAAATCAATGATATAGTATATCCATTTGTTAAATGAGGATTATTTTTTGGTGTTCATATATATATATATATATATATATATATATATATATATATATATATATATGCATCCGTGTATGTACATATGTACTACATCACATATAGAAAAGTATACCTCTACTCAATATTTCATCAAAGATTATCAATTTTCTTCTAAACTAAAGATACTTGGACTTTATTATCTTTAATGAACAATTTACAATAAAAATGGATATCATTCAATATTCTTTATTGCCTGATTGTACCACAATGAAACTCTGTGATAGAAAATATGAATTTGTTGCAATCTAAGAATAATTAGCCTTGGAGGCAAAGTTCTTTAAATTAAATATATTTTCAAACCAACCTTTTTTTTCTAGGTATCTGGTATCTTTGATTTAGATTACAATTAGTTTTTTTTTATAAATAATTGGTCCGGGTGTACTTATTTATAGACAATATTTTATAGATATGTTCATGAGTGTGTGCATATCCACAGCAACAGTACACCTTGAAAAAGGTCACAGAATGGAGCAGTTGAAATGTGATTACAGTATTCTAAGCACAGAGAAGAGATTCAGTTGTGTGCTTTGTTGGTAGGGTCTAGAATATATCATTTGTAGTCCCTTGAAGAGTGGTACCCACAAGAGTGTCCTGGTATCATGGTCCAGCATCTGATGGTGAGGCTCTAGTTCTGGGGTTTGGGTTTTTGGCATTACACCATCATTACTCCGTTATACACTGACTTAGTGTAGTAGTATCTGCTAGGGTCCTATCTATGGGTCCAATACATTTTGAGATAATGAAGTATTTCTATTTAAAATTATTGTGAAGATAAATTTTTATACAGAATATAATTAGAGACCATAATTTTTAAACTAACGTCTACATGAAATAACCCAGTAACCCGTGCCATAAAACAAAGCAAGTAACCTACCAAATTCAGTTTTCATTGTAAAAGTCTTGATTTTATTATTCTATTCTCATTGTGTTCAAATTATAAATTGCATTAAATTATATATTTCTTAATTCTCATTGTATTCTATTTTAACTTTTATAATTATCTACCTCTATTATAAGTATATTGTTCTAGTTCAATTTCATTCCATTTAGGTATTAGAATTACCTACCTACCTATGCTAAATAACATTATATTTTAGTTCAAAATTTCAATTTAGAATAATCAGTATAGAATGGAAATGATTTAGTTTGTGAAAATGTCTGGGAATTCTACAATGGAATACTTTTTGAATTCTTTTCACGTTCCATGAAATACTTTTTTGTATGATAAGTATGATTAATTAAAGCAAATATTGATCAATAAAAAAAAGACTGTTATGCTCTTAGCCAGAGAAAACTCAGCCAAAGAAAACATGAAGGTTGGAGCCAGAAAAACAGAATGTACAAAGTTTTTTTGTGATTCTTTCTTGTTTGTAGATGTTTAATTTAGATTCTTATTTCTCCATTAATTGTCATAAGCTTTTCTCCTCTTTATCAGATAAGGCACAAAATGCTGTTCTCATTCATTTATAAAAATAATATTTTCAGACTTGTATGGTGTCAGAGAATCAAGTCCTAAAATAAACATTCTCACTGTTTCTAAATTCCATTATATCCTTCTTGGTTGGCAATACACTTATTTCCTTGCTCCCGGATCATTAGAAGAATTAATCAAAAACAAAGAAAATTGGAACCCCAAACTAACAAGACCATTTTCAAAAGATAAACATGACTTTTATCTCTTTTGCTGCCACACTGTCCATAGCCTGAATCAGTTGTGGAAGCTGTTGATAATAGAGTATGTGTATATATATATATATATATATGCATTTGATAGCTGGAATATATTTTTGCATGTGTGTATATATATATATATATATGAGGTGGGTTATGTTTGTACATGTATATATATATTTATAATATGTACACACATGCACACACACATACACACATACACATTTATACAAGGCTCATTAAATAAGTTTCCAGACTTTTTTCGTATGGGCACTTTCATTGATAGTACACACATGAAACTCTAGTTCCCTTCAAAGTAATCTTCACCGGCTGCAATGCACTTGTACCATTCCAATAACTTCATTTCATAACTTCATTTCATTGAAGGCCCTATGAAAGTCCCCTTGTGTGAGCATGTCAGTGACCTTCATCACAGCCTCTTTCATCTCCTTAATTATCTCATAATGACAGCCTCTAAGTTTTTCCTTGAGCTTAGGGAATAAGCAAAAGTCACGGGGAGCAAGGTCTGGACTATAGGGAGGCTGAGGAACTGTCTTGACTCCCATCTTGGTCAAATAGTCTGTGACAACGATGGAGTTGTTGACTGGTACATTGTCCTGCTGGAAATACCACTGACCCAATTTGAAGAGTGCTGGCCTCTTCCGGTGGAATCTCTTCCTGAACTCCCTTAAAACCTCAATATAGTATTCCTTGTTGACTGACTGTCCAGTGGTAACCAAGTGCGTGTAGATCATGCCAGTGCTGTCAAAAAAAGGAATCATTAAAAGTTTGTGGGTGGCTTTGCTCTGCCTGAAGAACTGCGTCTTCTGAATTGATCAGCTCAACTATCTCCCTGCTGTCATGACAACGTCTTTCTTTCTGATCTTCTCTAAGCACCCTTGGGACAAACTTTGCGCAAATCTTCTGCATCTTCAGTTCCTTGCGAATAATTGTGTGTACAGTTCCCACACTGAGATAAAACTGTGCACTTATTGTCTCTATAGACACACGATGGTCCTTATCCATGAAATTCTTTATTTGGCCAAGCAACTCTGGTGTTCTGACTTCCTTACTCCACCTACACATCTCATCATCCCTCACAGACTTCCTTGAATCTCTTATGCCACTCAAAAACTGATGCTTGATTCATGCAAGATGGTTGAAAAGCAGTCTGAAGCATTCCCTACGTTTCTGTGGCATTTTTTCCAAGTTTAAAACACAATTTTTTTGCATATTGGTCTTCTAAAGTGTCCTCACGTCCAGATTGCATTTTTGAAATTCAGCAGCTGTGACAATTTAGTAGGGTGTATTCCAATTCCTGCTGTAGCTGTTCATTTGAACCTGAAATCATAGAAATCATCTCATAAGATGTATAGCAATAACATACTGAATTTTCAAGAGTTTACAACAATTTTAGATGCCTGTACAAAAAAGTCTGGAAACTTATTGAAGGCACCTTGTATATGAGTATAATAAAGATTTATGGCTTGATGATGAAAACATTTATTTTTAGATATAATATCCTTATTTCTGTATGATCTTGATTCACTGATGATAAATAATTAGTGGTGGAAAAGGAAGTGAAAATATCAGATTAAAATATCTGCATGTGAGGCAGTGGTCTCACACATACACGCACATACACGTGCATATATATATAAATAGACAGAGACAAACAGAAATAGAGAGAGAAAGAGAGAGAGAGAGAGAGAGAGAGAGAGAGAGAAAGAGAGAGAGAAATAGTTGTTTAAAACCTAAAACTTGAACAATTCTAATCCTATTGTACTCCAGGAAATGAGGTTTTCAGTAGCTTGCCTCTGAACATTTCATTTTCTTTTTCATGATCATGGTTACATGTGAAACTTTGAGTGACAGAAGGAGAACCACAATTATTATTATTTACCCCTTGAGAGTTTTTCATATCAGTGTTAGCTGATAGTCTTTCACAGGAGTTTGAGTGACAGGAAGTCTCCTCAAGTCTCCAGGACTCTTCTCAGTATTATTTTCAATAATGCAGTTTGGATGGTCTCCACTTATTCTATTATTTCCAAGTTCTCCAGTCCTTTAATAATCCTTATTTACCATTTGTTCATATGGCAAAATCTAAATTTCTTGCACAATTCCCAGTGGATTACCTTTCTCACCCAGTAGCATCTAGTCTTTTACTCTTTCTGTGCCAATTTGGTGCATTCACTAATTATGTGATTGATCCTTTTGTCTCTATCACCAC
>OY757908.1:88052605-88097027 GCA_963585895.1 Sepioteuthis lessoniana
CCTCCAGACAACTTTGGATTCTCTTGCAAGCTTTTCTGATAGTCTCCTTGCTTTAATTGGTAAATGCTTTACTTCAATTCTGTGATGTTGCATAGAGTTTTATTAGTCTCTTGCAAATCCATAACCCACGCATAATAATCAAGGTGATTGCAATCGGGTGCATTGGGCAGCCAAGCATTAGGGGTGATGTGGTTGCAGAAGTTTTCTGACAATCAACACTGGGTTTACTTGCTTGTGTAGCATGACACAGAGTCCTGTTGACAGATGTACAGTTTTCTAGTTGTCATCTCTCAATCTAGAGCAGCACTACCTACTTTAGGCACTTGCTGTAGGGCTCTGTGTTGAGTTTGAGGCCATGTAGGAAGATGAGTGGAAGTATAACATCACTATCTCCAGTGATCACAACCAACACCATGATGTGGACTGGGTGTTTAGTTTTCATCAATATTTGTATACTTTGTGGGAACAGAGTAAACCAATGTTTATTCTGTGAGTTCAACATCTGATACTGGCTGATTTTTTTCTTATTTTAGAAAAACCTATGTATGTGTTGTTAAAAGTTAGATTAGGTTATTTGGTTTAATGGCATATCAACCCTTAATATTTATTTAACATCAAATTATGTTTATACTCATTCTCCAAAGCTCTAAGACTGGAGCCTCACTATTAGTTGGTTTAGTGCCATATCCAAGACTCTTGTTGGGGAGTATGTCTTACCCTTCTGCAGAGATGTAGTCAACATATTCTTCAGTCTTAGCTAACTGAGCTGTGTTCAGTTGGATAGAATACTTAAGTTTGTTGAAAAGCTTTGTAGTGTCATCTTTCCTCTTGTCTTTCATAACCTATGATAAAAACTGGCTCTTTATCATTTTGAATGAGAAATACTGAATGTCTTCATGCACTAGGTGTTTGACTAGAAACTCAAATGCTGCAATGCATATATTGTAAAAAAAATTAAAATTTGAGCTTAGGTAAAAATAATAGTAATAAGTAGTATCTCATTAGATGATAAAGACATTAGGTTTATAAGTCCCCAAAATTTACTCAACTGTTCAACTGGTGAAATGGATATAGGTGGTTAGTTAAAAGCATTTCTAAGTGACGTTATCTGGAGCTTGCAGGTTCAATTTCAACTACAAGCAAATAACAAAGGATACTTACAAGAGCTTAATACCTATATCCAGTCATGTTTAAAGTAATTAGAACAATCTGCCCTCATGGATTAAAGAAAGTGTTTGGTTCAAAGCTCTTTGTAGGCTCCCAAGTTCCACATGAATCACCTTGAAGGATGTGTTAGCTGAAATGTTGTGAATATAACAATGAAGGCAATAGTCTGAATACTCTAAGTGATAAAAACAAGAAAAAGGCTGGGAATTTACTGATTTTATGCTGAAAAAATTCTTTTATAAATCTCATACAAGTTCATAACATGTTTATTAATTATAATAACATTTTATGATTGTTTAAACATTTTCAAGTAATATTTTTTTGAAACAGTACTTTTTTACTGGAAAATGCAGCACTGGGAGCAACAAAAAATTATAAAATGTATCAATAAAACAGTTAAGAGTTGCCTTTCTCTTCTTTCTTGTCTATTCTTTTGGAGCAGTTGGCTGGAGTAGTAGAATACACCAACTGTATCATGGCAGAGGAGTAAGCCCAACAAATGTCCTGGATATAACACTAAACTATCTAATGGTTTGAGTATCCCTCATTGCCATTACTCCCTAGTTCACTATGTGTCAAAGTGGCAGTACTAGTCAGTATAAAACTGTGTATTGTGGGTATCAAATAGAACCTTTTAATTATTTGCTATATTTGAAACCATTTAAATGTGTGCAAATAGAACTGTTAGTGCTAGATAGCAATACTTGAAACCATTTAACTATATTCAAACAATGAATAGCAATTCTTGAAATCATTTAACTATATGTAAATGGATGAACTCTGGCTCATTTAAAGATTGTTACCTACAAATTATTTGTTTACAAATCATATTTTTAATATATATATATAAACAGGATTTGGCATTAAATAACCTCCAAGGCGTGATATGATGTAAAATACAACCAACCAACCAACCACTCTATTCTTTTTTTTTTATTATTTATTCTTTATTTGTTTAAATCATTGATTGATTTCTTTATTTATTTCTCTTTCTTCTCCCTCTTTTTCTTCCTCAAATAATTATTCTTCCTCTGTTCAAATTATTCATAACCTTCTTGAGCTTCTTTGAAATTATTTATGATTTTCTTTCTTTCTTTCTTTCTTTCTTTCTTTCTTTCTTTCTTTCTTTTTGTTCTGTTCCTTACCATATTGCCTTCATTATTTCTTTCTTATGTTTCTTTCTCTACCTTTTGTCTTCTTTTTCTTAGTTTTAAATATTATTATTCATCTCCTTTCTTTCTTACTGTAGCTTTTCTTCATCTTCTTACCCGTGCTGTCATTATTTCTCTCTTTCTTCTGCATCATTCTTCTCTTCCTTGCCCCTTTTTCATTCCTTCTCTCTTCTCCTTTTCTCTTTCTTCCTCAAATTTTTCCCCTTTTGTTGGAAAACATTGATAGCTTCATTCTATTCACCTGGTTTGTCTAACCTTTCATAACTAGAGTTAAAATAAATGCAACTTTACACTTGTTCCTATCCTCTGGCATGAATTTTTATGGTGCATCTTTTTACCACAGGAAACTTTCTTCTCTGTCAGATAATGTCAAGTGAAGAAGCTGAATGGACTAGTGTGTGTGTGTGTGTGTGTGTATGTGTGAATGAAAGCCATGTCCACCGTTTTGTAACTCTCAAAATGTTTTTTAATTGAAGAGAGGTTGACAAACAGAGGAGTGCTGCTTGTAGACAAATTTAAAGACAATAGAAAGTAAATAATGACTTATATCAAGAAAGTGAAAATCACTAATCAAGGATGTGGAAGAATAAGCATTGTTTGCTGGTTTTCAAATATCTATTTTTTTATTAAATTCAAAATATTGAAATTCACAATACAATTTTGTAGAGAGATATTTGAAGTTTATTACAACATACACAGTTGAATCATCACAGAAAATTAGACATCATATAAACCCATTTTCATCTACATTGGAGCAGAAATTATTACATGATCATTTGTCTTTGCAAAAAAACTTCTGGAATCATTTTCAACCATTTCAACAAAATTTTAAAATTTGGTATGGAATTTGCAACTCCTGAACTACCTTTGTGGGTTGCATGAACACACTAGTTATTTCCACTGAACCCTACAATTATCTTTTGAATACTGATGGTTTACCATGACTTATCTTTACACAAATATCCTGTTGCTTTAAATTTCTAGTACAAATTATAGAGAGATTATGCAGTTTGTGAAAATCTTCAAAAATACCATTGTAGAACATTGAGAGAATTCATTTTGCGTAATTCAAGCAAAAAAAAAAAAACCTTTTCAACTTTTATGGATTTTAATACTCTATTTAATTATAGAATACTTGGTACTACCAAGAGCTTTAATAATAAACTTACCATCTTTCTCAATAAAACTGTTTTTAGAGTGTCAATATCTTAAATATCTTTTTTAAATAAATTTTTGAAATTTTTTTTTAGACTATATATATATATATATATATATATATATATAATAGCAGCAACTTAAGATTCAAGTTGGGTCTTTTCAGGACCTCATCTTGCACAATATTTAGAAATACTTGAGTTTGAAACACTTTATGGTGAGGAAAGATAGTAAACTGTGTCAATCCCATTTTACTAAATGAGGTGATATTTTTAAAACCTTAGGTTTTATATCAGAATATCCTTCTCCTAGATGGATGCTTTAACAAAAGCATAGAGTCTATCACTCCAAGTGATCAAATGGTCAGACCATGCTCTAACATGAAGAATGACTTACACTTTACAGAATAGGTACACAAGATGGTCTTTGATCCTACAAGTGTGTTCATCTGTAAAGAGTTTTTGTTCTACTGGATGTCTTGCTTGGTAAGAGAACCACTTTAAGTGACAATCACCTATCCATTCAGAAAGTAGTACTGAGTTATACAATGCCAGTGACACTTTTCAAGTGACTTGATAGATAAATGCATATATCCATTTGCATAACAGTTATGGTCATAGGAAATACAATCAGTGACCTTGGATGAGGCTGTTTGCATTTCACTTTGCACTAATGATATATATCCTTCTCTTCTACTGCCAGCAATGTGTAAATAATAGGGCAGACAACCTATGAATTCAAACCAGCAGTTGTCAGATTAAAAATTAAACTTGTATCTAACCCAGTTAATGGCAGAGTGATTGAGTAAATACATAAATATATATACATAAATAGATAAATAGTGCTGAAAAACTGATGGAACAGGAGGATGACAGTGATGCCAATGGTAGTTGAAGTGCTTGGAACAATCCTTAAGAACCTGGAAAAGAAACTGGAGAATCTTGAGAGCAGAAGAAAAATTAAGACCATCCAAGTTAAAACATTACTTGAATACTGAGAAAAATCTTTGTATTCTAGCTGATTTTAATACTCCTGTTGTTTGGATGGTCCACACTAGTCCTCTTATTTCCAAGTCCTCCAGTCCCTTTATCAATCTTTTGGTGACCGTACCAAGCACACTAATTACAATTAGTAGCAAAGTTCAGTAGGTTCTCTTTTTTTTTGTTGACTATCACTAGGTCTAGTGATCTGACCGAGATTATGTGATCCATTTGTATCTCAAAATCTCTGAGAAGTTTGTGCATTGCATTTTCTTGGATGGATTCTGGGTTGTGCATATACCATTTGTTCATATGGTCAAATTGAAACTTTTTGCACAATTTCCAGTGGATCACCTTTCCCACCCAGTCGTATCTAGTCATATGTTCCTTTTATGCTAGTTTACTGAATTCACTTACTGTGTGATTGATTGTTTCATCTCTATCACTAGATAACCTATATCTGCTATTTTGTTGTGTCTCGTCAATTTTTGCTAAGACATAGTCCTTATGGCATTGTTCTGTGCTGCTATTGGAAGAGACTCAGTTTCTCTCTTAAGGTTTCTCAGCCACGCCCAAGTTTTCACGATTTTGCTTGTTTGTTGCTTATTTCTTTCTTAGTTACTTTGATATTGTTCCATGGGCTCCCACTATTATGGGTATCCTCGTCACTTTCATATTTCATTGTTCTATTTTCAGTTCTCTTGTAAAGTCTAAGTATTTTTTGCTTTTTATTTCCTTCAATTTCACACTGTTGGAGATAGCAAAGCCAATTAGTTGTCAGGTTTTTCCTTCTTAGTTTTTTGGCCAAGACTTAGTGATTCGTTTGTATCACAAAATTTCAATAAATTTTATATCTCATTTTCTTGGACAAATTCTGGTGGCATAATTCCCTGAGGATCTCCATTTCCAACTACTCATACTTGTTCCAATATTCCTTTTGTACCAATCTGCTGCATTTACAAATGAGATTATTTTACTCCTTATGAGTTTTTCACATCAGCTCTAACTGATAGTTTTTCACTGGAGTGACAATATATCTCATCAGTTGTGGGGGAAGTCCCCATGGCTAGGACAGCATAGTAAGTGAGTTTGAACTCTTGTTGCACTCCTATGTTCCCTTTCAGACTAATACTTTTTGTGACGATATCCCCCGCCACTCCATTCGAAGATTGACTTCGGAGTTGGGTCAATCGGTAGACATGACCGATATTTTGCAGATGTCGCGTGATTTGAAGCTACCACATAAAACTCCTTCCCTTGTCAAGCGAGGATCAGTTGATGTTACAGGAAGCGTCTGATTGGGCGAATAGAACACGTGATCAAGTGAAATCGTTCGCGCCAAGAATACGAATTAAGGGACAAGTTAGTCAGATGAAATACTAGGAAAGAAGCGGAGGTATTCTTATCTGGCTCGCCAGGCCAAGAGATTCGCTCCATAAGATGATGAAATCTTATGAAAAGCCAGCCCGAGTGAACAGCATTTTAAAAGCTGTACGTTATCATATTCACGACAACAGGAGAAGCAGAAACAAATGCTATGTAGGTGCTACACCAATGAACTTTTTGCCTGCCCTTCATAACTTGTGAAGGACTGAATAAACTCTGAAATTTATGTTATGAACATTGCAGATATCGCAAGAATATTAATGAGAGCTCTAACAACCTCAGAGTGCTAAGTAAAAACTACTTATGTACCTCTTTCTTTCTTCTCCGCATTTGTTTGTATTGAAATATATTTAAAATCCTTTTGCACAAAACACATTCACCATTCCATTTCACACCAATTAATATGTCGTTGCTTATTTTGATTGTTAATTTATAGGTTTATATTTGTTCTACAAATAAAGTTGTTCGATTGTTACGTGGGTCACATCATTTTGTTGTTTTATGGATGTGTCTTATTATATTATTTTATTATGTGTTCGGGTTGCTCTTTCGGGAATTGAAGCTAGCTTGTGTGATATTACTTAAGTTGCATCAATCAATATTGTCGACCCGTAACTCTGCCAAAAGTATGAACCCTCTTATTCCCACTAGCTATTGGTAAAAGTGTACCACTATCATTCTTCTAAAGGCTCGCTTTGGCATTAAATAACCAGCAAATGTCGATATGCCATTTAACAAAGAAACCAAATCAAACCACTTCTCAGTCCTCTAGAACTCTCCTGAGTATTCTAGTTGATTTTAGAAGTGCAGTTGACTGGATGATTTCAATTTTTTTCTTAAATCTCCTGTTCTCCTAGTCTCATTTCCAGATAATTGAAGACTGTTTCAATGACTCCAACAACAATTTGTATCACTGTTGCCTTCATGTTCCACAATTTTTTCAGTTTTCAGGCAAGGCCAAGATTCAGCATTTCGCAGTCTTTCATTTTCACTCAGTGGCCTGTTGGAATAGCAAAATCCACTAGATGACAATTTTTTTCAAATAATACATTTTTAATAGAAGATCTAAGTTTAAAACCAGTATGAGGTAAATCTGATCAAGCTTGTATTGAAATAGAAGTTAAAGTAAAACCGGATGCTGATTAAATAAACTGAAAACAGAAAAACTGGTCTAAACCTTAAGAGAAGTTAGTGTCCGAAAAGGGGGATAATATTGATTGGGATTATTGAAGAGACTTAATTCAATTAAGGTTAATTGAAGGTATAAACAATGGATCATACCGATATAAAATAATGGAACAACTACAAATAGGAAATATGTCTTTAAATACCTGCAACAAGAATTAATACAGAAATACAACCATTATAAAAGTCAACCCAGCGAACAAATATTCGCCGTTACTTACATGTTAAAAAAGATTTTTAAAAAATGTTCGTATTGTGGACGTAAACATGAAATAAAAAAGGAAAAATGCCCAGCATTTGGAAAAACTTAAAAACTTACTGCTTAAAAAAAAGAATCATTTTCAAGCAGTAAGCAAATTCAAAAAGAAAAATTTTGAGAGTTGAAGAAAACGAAACCAATATGGAAGTCTTTTCTGACCCCCCCACCCAAAAAAAAAACAAGAGTGTAGAAAAGAGTGAACAATAGAAAAAAGACATTATACTAAAGGTCAAAATCAACAACTTCGATTTGGATATGCAAATGGATACCGGCAGTGAGGTAGCACTTATAGCAAAAAAATTCTGGCAACGTATTGGAAAGCCAACTATACGAAAGAGCAGTTTACTACTCCGCCAGTTTGATGGATTGGTCATAAAAAAAAACTTTAGGATACTTTGAAGTTAGAAGATAAATTTGAAGTAAGACCTATAATTGCCATAACTTGTAAAAAGAACCCCGCACTTCTTGTAAACGATGTGCTTAACATAAATTCTACCAAATCAATAAATGAGATAAAAATGGAAAAACTGAAAAGTTAAAAAACTATAAAGTGAGTTTAAAATTTTAAATTTTAAGAAAATTTTACCCCCTCGTATTATGGGGCGCGAAAATAACCAATACATCTGTTGCCATTAGTAGAAGCCAAAATACGAAAATTAATAGAACAGGACCTTATTGAACATGTTCCCCCAAGGGGTTGCAAGTGGGCATCACCCATCGTAGTTTTAAGAAAGTCAGATGGAGATATACGTATATGTGGAGATTATAGAATAGGCGTAAATCACAAAGTTTGGTCGGGTTCATATCCAATACCTAATGTTGAAGATGCAAAAAGAAACCCGGCATCGTTTTGAATTTCATCTATTCAAGACGATGTCGGGTTTCTTTTTTAATTCATTTTCATTAGTAGCTCCAATGCATATATCGTCTTGGTAACAAACCATATTTTTTGTATCTTCTCCTAAAACCTGTTCGATGGCCCTTTGAAATATGTTTCTTGCTGTTTTTATTCCATATGGCATCCTTCTCCATTTCAGTAAGCCTTTTGGCGTATTTATCGTCGTTACTTCTTTGGAGTTATTGTATATTGATATTTGGTGTTAGGGCGTTTTCAAATCTATTTTTGGTAAAAACGCTCATACCTGCTAGTGCATGAAATGCAAAACACTGGAATGACAATAAATGAAAAAAAAAATGCGTAAACAATAGTAGTAAAATATCATTTTTAGGTTATACCATTTCAAAAGAAGGTATATCACCAGACCAAATCTTGATAGAAAAAATACCAAAATTAGCTACACCTTCAAATAAAAAAGAACTTCAATCTTTTTTGGAATTGGTGAATTTCTACAGGCGATATGTACCAGAATATACGGACTTGACAGAGCCGTTTGCAAATCTAAGAAAAAATAATGTTGAATTTATCTGGTCAGAGAAATAACAAAGAGCTTTTGATTGATTAAAAGTAACTATGGCAAAGAAACCAGTAGTGAAATTTTTTATCCAAAAAAAAAAAAAAATTACGTTAACCACAGATGCAAGCGAACATTCAATATATTATGACAAAAAGGACATCCAATAATGTATTTATCAAGAAGACTAACGAACACAGAATTTAATCATTCAAACATAGAAAAAAAAATTGGCCATTGTGTGGACAACGACTAGAGCTCGACAGTTTTTAAATGGAAAAAAATTCTTCGGAGAAGTGATCATAGACCAATAGAATTTATATTCAATCAAAGAAAAGAATAAGTCAAAGTCACGACATCGAGGATACAAAGATGGGCAATAAGATTAATGGCATTTGACTTTGATATAGAATATGGCAAAGGAAATTCAATTCCACACTATCAAGATTGCGATTTTACCAGGAGTCAAAAAATAAAACAGAAAAAGAATCTGAAGATACATTTTTACATTGGGTAGCGACTGGTGTTTTGCCTTTAGATAGAATAGTTGCGGAAACTAGACATAATCCAGTACTAAGTAGGATAACATCGAGAATAAGAAAAAAAAAATGGGGAAATTGTTCCAGGGCGGAAAAACCCTACAAAGAAATAAGACAAATTAACGATAGAACATGGAGTGATTTGTAATAGGGATCTGATAATTTCCCAGAAACGCAAAGACAGTTGGTGATAAAAAGTGTGCAAGATGATGTACGTTGTGGAGTAGCTGCCACACACACAAAAAAAAAACATAAAATTGCAAGCATGGAAGGCGGGATATTCACGAGATGTCGAAGAATATATAAAAAGATGCAAAAAATGTAAAGAATCAAAATATTTTACACGGACTACTTTACATTCATAGTCCAGAGAAGTGTCGCCATGGAATCGTGTATATATGGATAATGCATACATTACTGGAGTGGGACTACAATTAATACTGGTAGAATCTTTTTCAGGGTGGCCTAAAGTAATCTGTGCACCAGACAAGAAAAGTTCTGCGATAAAAGAGATTCTAAAGGTCATATTTTCCAGAAACGGCATACCAAAAACCCTGGTATCCGACAATTCACCAGAATTTTGTGATGAAGATCTTAATTTGTAGTTGGAAAAAATAGGGTGTAAACCGTATAAGACACTGCCATATCACCCTCAAATGAATGGGTTGGCGGAAAGAATGGTACAGACCATAAAAACGGGACTGAAAGCATGTTCTTAGCAAAAGAAAAATAGAAGTCTTTCTACCAAGGCTGCTGTAAAGCTATCGCACAATACCACACGACAGAAGACTAGAAAGCCCGTCAGCTTTAATGGGAAGGCAAATTAAAGCTCCGCTAACGATGTCGTTTTCCGCAAGTGAAAAATGTGGTAGAAAAAGAACAAAGAATCAAATCCAGAAAGACCAGAATTTATCATGTAAAAAGGCCACAGTACAGCTATAATAAATAGAGAAAAGGGGAACAGTATATTAGTCCATGCAGATCAAATAAGTCCCCTGGGCGAATATGAAGAACAAAATGAGAAAGAAATCTCTCCGATCTCTTCCGTTAATGGTTTATTAGAAAAACCTTTACAGAATGAGATGTCAGAAGACGAAATAATGCATGATCAGGTGGCCCAGAATGAGTTTGAAAACTCGGATGAAGATCAAAGAATGCAAGAAGACGACCCTGATTATAGCTCAGTGACAGATCTAGATCTTCCCTGGGAAATAAATATGGAAGAGAGACAAGGAGAGTAAAATAACCCTGAAAATGAAACAATCACTAGAAGAAAGAGAAGACTTACAAGGGGCATAAGACCCCTAAGACTTTAAAAATGGTACTTGATACCCCCTTGTTTAACACAGCAATATAAGGTACGCCTTCCGCTACACCTCAGTGTAGTAGCTATTGAAAAGGGAGCCTTCTGGCCGCCCTTGACTAAGGTCGCCAACTTTACTTTTTACTTTAAGACCCCTACGTTTCAGGGAGGTATAGTGATAGTGGCAAATTAATCTGCCTAATTTGCATAAGTGTAAGTGTCTCTCACTGAGAATAAGTGCGAAGCTTGATTAGCCTCTAACTAGTGCTAACTTTGCTCATCAAAACACTAAGTTTACCAACAAAATGGATTTTTTTGCTAATAAAGTAATATATTTTTGGAACAAATTGCCAAATTAAATCAAAAACAGTCATGGCGAAGAAAATTCAAAGATTAAATTGGATGATTTCAGAAAAAATGCAATAAAAAGGAATTCAAGAGGCCAATTTGGAGAAATGTTGGATGAATTACGAAGTAAAATTTGATCTGCATATAGATATTGTATCATCAGTGTATATATTTTGTATAAAGATTCTTTTTTTAAGTTGATGTGAGAAGATAGTAAAAAGTGGAGATGCCCAAGGAAGTATAACAAATAAAAATAATAATGATAATAATACAGGATAAATCTGAAGGAATGTGAAAAGAAGGATAAGTACCTCGACCTTGCTAGAGAATTGAAAAAGCTGTGAAACATGAAAGTAACGATTGTGCCAATTGTGATTGGTGCTTTTGGCACAATAACTAAAGGATTATTAAAAGGCCTGGAGAACTTGGAAGTTGGTGTATGGGTAGAGACTATCCAATTGAAAGCATTGCTAAGAACGGCCAGAATCCTGAGACGAGTCCTGGAGACTTGAGGAGAAAATGGAGTTAAATCATTAATTTAGCATTGCAGCAAAAGATGAAGAAAGGCGGGGTTGAAACGTTGTAAAGCTATATATTTAATATATGAATACAGGGAAAAGGAAAAATTGTGAGTAGCTGAACTTTAAATAAGTTAAAACTCAACAAATAATAAGGGGAAAAATTAAATGAGGAAAAAATTTAAGTGAATACATCACTAGAAGCCATGGTAGATTTGGAGTGAGGCAGATGCTGGGCGGAAGAACTACAAAATTCAATGACCAGGGTCAAATAGTTCAGTAAGGAAACAACTACTACCCATTGATAAGTGTGGCGTCTATTGATGAGGGAAAAACAGCCAAACAATAATTTTTTGTGACCTGCTTATGAGTTCTCTTACCTAAAGAGTATATTGTCACGTCAATGACAGGTGAGCAAATTTTAAACAACCTCTAAGTGTGGTTTAACCTCAATATACAACCCATGATGAAGAAACGTCAACTCGATATTTAACACAATGTGAGAACCAGACCACAGTTCTGAAGTCATGACCGGCAGGTACTCTCCTGATAGCTAACATGGGGAACCCGATCGTCAACCTGCAAATATTAACAGTTTTTTTTTCAGATACACGAACGATGACCTAGTAACCATATAAACCAAAGACACCAACACAGGAAATGGACTAGAGAAGACAATAAACTAGTATTTGACTGTCATTTTAGAAACAACCCTACATAAATATGCTATAGGAAAAGAATAATATAAATCTATGAAGAATGCGCTCAACTTCAGACAAGCCAAAGACTCGCTGACCAAGTTAGGCTGATAAAAAAGAAAGATTGGTTTTCTGATCTTGAAATATTAGAAATACACCAAAAAAAATTAATAGGGAGTCGAGGCAACAAGTCTCTAAAACAATAATTGACTCACCAAATACTGAAAAACAAGAACAATCTAACACCCGAAACACCAAATGTCCAAACCATACATATCAAACACAAAAACAAGAAGAAAAATGAATTTAGAGATTTTAAAGAGAATTATGTCTGAAAAGAAGAAATGATTTCCATTGCTTAGAA
The DNA here is from genome assembly GCA_963585895.1 of Sepioteuthis lessoniana. Classification (NCBI taxonomy): domain Eukaryota; kingdom Metazoa; phylum Mollusca; class Cephalopoda; order Myopsida; family Loliginidae; genus Sepioteuthis; species Sepioteuthis lessoniana. The sequence goes on from OY757908.1 coordinate 88,065,092, forward strand.
ACCAAAACTAGAAAACAGTCAAGGTAGAAACTGAAAAAAATAAACGAATTATTAACACATATCTCAACGAACAACATCACGGAATTAAACGAAATAATCTATGCAGGGTGAAATTAGTGAGGAAAAAAATCGGTCTTCCCCTAAAGAACACGAACGGTAACTCAAAACCTAATATCTTAAATATTTTCTGACATTGTGGGATAATGCTGTATGCTGGGAGTTACGATACCTTTCCTTCTTTGTCTGACATTATTACTGCAGCCATTTTTTGTGGTTATTATTATTGCTAGCAAGACCTTTAAAAATTCCAAGGTATAATAACTATATACAGATAATATCATACAACATTAATCAATGAATCTACATAATGTTATTTTGCTTATTTCTAAAAGAAATTCAAATATGTAAGTGAAACTTTTCACTAGTGCGATATATAAAACAACCCAATGGTAAAAAGTATTTTATTAAATCACATTTTGTTAAATAAAAATTCATTCTATTTGCTTTCTATTCAAATGTGTCCTATCTAATTTTCTTCAAAAACATCCAAGTCCCCATGCTCATTGATTGGTGGGAACGCTCCCACAGATAGCAATTTGATTTGCTTTATTGAAGAATTAGAACTTTTTGATAAATTTTATGATGAAATGTTCTGGGCATTCCGAAAATTCCATCTCTTCTCCCTTGCAGATGTCTTTAAAACACTCCTTGAGGTTCTGGGGGTTTACATGCAAAGTTTAAACAAGATTTAATCCTATTGGTCTATTGATAACGAGCTAAGTATATATATATATATATATATATATGAAATGTTCTCACCATCTTTTATTACTTTCTATTTTCAGACGTCCAAGTATCTCAGTGATTTTCCCGGGTTGATTTTTGGTGCTTAGTAAAAAATGTTGATGTCAATTTATCTTCTACTTTTTACCCTGGATCTGTGCCTGGGTGTAGACCTGACCTATTACGTGGATGAGGGAAAGAATCCTGGTACCTTAGTGGGAGACATTGCTGATGACTCTCATGTCATGGACAGTATCTCTCCTAAGGACCATGTGCTCATCACTTTCAGCCAACTGCAACACGGCATCCTCAACAGTGATCAGCTTTTCCGAGTCTCCAAAAAGACAGGCAAATTGTACACAACACAGACACTAGACGCCGACACGATGTGTGAATACAACGAGGAATGCTTCAAAACTGTAGACGTGGCCGTGAAGAAGGCAACTTCTTTCATCAAGATCCTGGAAATCAAGGTCATTATTCGTGATGTCAATGACCACCCGCCCGAGTTCCCTGAAAAAAAGGTCACAATCCAGTTTTCGGAGAGAGACGGCAAAGGGACAAAGATCTCTATTCCTAACGCTATCGACAAAGATGTCGGTTCCCTCAATTCGCAGATCAACTACCAGCTAAACGAAAACACCTACGAGCCGTTCACGTTGTCTATTTCTAATAGGGTAAACGGAAAGTCTAAACTGGCTATACGTCTGGAAGAGAGGTTAGATCGAGAAGTCAAAGATTCTTACATTATCCAAGTGGTTGCCGAGGACAGGGGTTCGCCCCCAAAGCAAACCATTTTGGATGTTCATATCACTGTCAAAGACGAAAATGATAATTCGCCTACTTTCAGTCAGAATATGTTCAACGTTTCAGTCAAAAACGAGAATTATAGATCAACTCCAATGCTCATTTTGTCGGCCACTGATTTAGATTCTGGAAAAAACGGAAAGGTGAGGTATTACTTTAGCCGCGATACGTCCAGTGTGGCTAAAAGCCACTTCGAAATAAATAGAGAAACCGGGGAAATCTACCTACATAAAAAATTTGCAGCCGGACAAAAGATGACTTATAAGTTGTACGTAGAAGCAACAGATGAAGGAAATCCTCCACTTAGTTCTATCGCCATGGTTCTTGTTAATGTGATCAACCAGCAGAATAATGCACCGAAAATTGACGTTAACTTTATCTCAGCCTCGTCAGGGAATACAGTAACCATTTCCGAAGATATCAAAGTCGGAAGTTTTATCGCTTTCATGAAGGTCACAGACCACGATGCCGGACAAAATGGCGAAGTCAACTGCATCCTCCACCATGAAAAGTTCCAACTGCAAAACTTAGGAATCAAAAAGTATAAAATTAGCGTGAAGAATTCGGTCAACAGAGAATCTGAAGACCATTATGAGGTGACGATTATCTGCCAAGACAAAGGTTCCCCACCTTTGCACAGCGAGAGCAAATTCTCTATCCAAGTTGTAGATGTCAACGATGTTCAGCCTCAGTTTTCTCGCGAAACATTCAGTTTTGTGGTACACGAGAATCAGGAATCAGAATTCCCTATCGGCTCTATCCATGCCACCGACCCAGATCTGGGACCTAGGGGCAAGCTCAGCTACTCTTTACTCTCCCACAATAAGCAGATCCTGCCTTTTCATATTTCGGACGAAGGTTTGATCTTAACAACCGAATCACTAGATCACGAATTTCAGGATGTTTATAAGTTCCAGGTTTTCGTTAAAGATAATGGGATACCACCTCTGAATAATACCGTGAACGTGACGATCGAAGTCCGCGATAAAAACGACAACGCCCCGTATTTTACCTTTCCCAGTGTTAACCCTTTCTCGGTGGATATTGTTTATTATCCACATCACAATAATAACATCACCCTTGTGAAGGCTTCTGACAGAGACAGCCGGGAAAACGCTTTCCTCAAATATGAACTCATAGCTGGTAACGAGAAACAGTTATTCATGATCAACCGGTACACGGGTTTACTCACTTTTAGCCGAGTGGTCAGTCAACACGACGCCGGCTCATACGAACTGGAGTTTATGGTCAAGGACAGTGGCACGCCGGTCATGTCAGCCACGACCACGTTGTTTCTGACTCTGACCGTCAGCAATCAGACTTTTGAGGTTGTCAACCATATACATATGGACACGGATGACATGATCGATCTTAACTTGACCATTATCATAGTTATGGTAGCTGTTACAATTTCTGTTTCGTCAGTGATTTTCATAACACTATGCATTCTCCGTTGCACCGACCAAAGGAACGCGTTGGGTAGTCGTAATGGTCACCTAGCAGGGAAATGTGCAGCTGAAAAGCAATACTTGACTACTCGAGGGAGCATCCCTGTTACCCTGACGTCAGATCCTAGCTTGACCAGAAGCCCCCAGCTAGCGGGAAGCCGAATTGAACCTCACTCGAGTGATATGTCCTGCAACGCGCTTAAAGGCTCAATAACGGACATAAATAAACTTGGACATCAGTGGATAAATCAACATTGTGGACAAATAGCTGATGGCACAGGTCAGGTAAGTGTTGGAACCCAGGCTTCAACATTTTCGCTTTCTTAAATTTTGTTCGTCTGTTACATGTACATTTGAATGTTTTTCTATGTAGGTATAATGCAATATATATATATATATATATATATATATATATATATATATATATATATATTACTTGCATTAAGTACCTCTATGATCTAAAGAAAACGAGTGTCTAGTGGCTTGTTTTTTTTTTAAATTTGTTTTTTCTTTTGTTATTTTGTTTGAAAAAGGGATCCATCTTTACTTACCGCGGTAGATTTTCAGTGAAAGTGAGAGAGTGTGGTGTAGAGTGGTTGATTGCAACAGATTTTGTTACCAATTCCTCACGAAGAAAGATGATACGCTAAGAATTAACGCCGTTGCTGTCTATAGTCATAATCCAGGCATTACTGATAAAATAGGGATAGTATAAATATTATGCAAGTCTGTTTACTGTGAAAAGACGCGAGTTTACCGTAAAGATATGCATTGCAGATTTCTCATAAATATGTTAAAAAAAAGAATTCATAGTAAATTATTTTGCAATATAAATGTATGGTAAATGAGTTCACAATAGAAATCCATCATTGAAAATTAGGATGAAAAGCATTGCCAGTGTTCACGAATGAATTGCAAGGGATACAGTAGAACTATATGTGTGTGTGTGTATGCGTGTGTGTAGCTAATGATTTTGCAATTAGATATGAGCCAAATACTTTTAATATAGAAATGCATTGTAAATTATTTTACAGTAGAAGTGTATAAAAATACAGAAGAAATATAGTGTCTGTGAGCTAAAATTAATGCAAGTATTACTGATAGAAAAATTCTGATATTTGTATTATTCTTACTATGATTTAAAAAAATCGCTATATAATTTCTTTTACACCTCTAGTGACTGGTGGCCTTCAATGAAGTCCGAGTGACATCAATCTTCTCAGCTCTTCAGGACTCTCCTAAATATTCTAGCAGATTTGAGGCAGTCTCAATTTATTCTTGGATCTTTAATTTCTCAAGTCTCTGTTCAAGGTTTTTTTTGGTCATTTCAAGGGCTGTTAGTTACATATTCTGTATCTTTTAAAACTCTCTAGCAAGATTCAGGTATTTATTTAATATTTCGCTTTTTCTTCACTTTTATTCGGTGATCTATTTCAACGGCTAAGTCTACTAATTGACAAATTCTTTTCTTTTGTTGACTAAAACAAAGTTTGGTATTTTGGCTTGGATTAGATGTATCGTTTCTATTTCAAATTTCCTGAGAATTTTGTGTATCTCATTTTTGGGGGACAGGCTCTGATTTATGTATATACCATTTCCTGGGTATCAAAATTTTTGCACAATTCCCGGTAGATCACCTTACTTATCTTGTCATGTCTGCTCTTTCCCTGACAATTTGATGCATTCATTCATTTCCCTCTTCACATAATCTGCACTGATTATTTTCCTGGTCCTTTATTTGAAAGACCGGTTGTTGTTGTTGTTGGGTAAACAGGTGATTACTGCTTGTTTTCATTTGTTCCCGACTAAGGATCACTATAATGACACTTTCGATTTTACACTGTGATAGAAGGACACAAACGTCTTCTTAACAATTGGATATAACTTTTATAATTTTTTCAGATGTCTCGGGTTGTCAGGCAATTTTTCTGTGGGAGGAAATCTTTGCTGACTGCTAATTTTCATCTTAACTGGAATTGGTATCCCCGAGTCATCGAGTTCGCCTCTTTTAAGTGTTAACAAGGTTCACTCCTTTCTCTCTGTCTTTGTCTTCACTACATCTTACCACCATACATAGCTGCTTCTAACAAATAAAACGACATAGCTGTTACCTAACATTAATACAAAGTCAACAAAATTGTTTTTGTTGAGCTTCTATTTACTCCCCCATCTTTCATCATAAAAGATATGAAAATGCACTTTTTCATCGCCACGTGAATATAAACTAATAAAACAACTTTTTTAACATAACCAGGAGGGGAAAATAATCGTGCATTTCTTAGCTCTTAACATAAATACACCGTTCCTTGGAGTGCTTCTTTTATTGCTATTATTTTCTCGTCGTCGTTGTTGTTTATTGTTCATTTGTTCAGTGAAATGTATTTCATACGTCATATTAATTGACTACAAAAAGAAAGAAAAAAGAATAGATAAAACGCTGATTCGTCCAAACCTTGCAACAGTTTAATGCACACAAATCTCAAGGGCTCCACTTGGTTACTATCACACAACCCAAGAACACAACAGCCAAGATGACTATCTAAAAAGCTTGAAGTCATAAAGATAAACATTATTGGTCATGGTTATTAACTTGACCGGAACAGAAGCAATTCTGTCATTCATCACTCTTGTTAACATTGATCATCAGAAAGGAGTTACATTAATATATCATCGGCAAAAAAATAAAAAATAAAAATAAAAAGTTTTAAAGAATGAATAAATAAGTGTCATTGTTCTCTTATATCAGTATAAAACGAAGTTAAAACAGGTCTCTTTTCTTTCTGAAATAAAATTTACAGAATTTCAGGTATTGTTTTGACTATAAATCTCATATTTTGTTCTTAACACGCTTCAAAAGCTCAATTATCTAACTTTCTTCGGATGTACATTATGTATCCAAGAAGGTGGTGATATTTTGTATCCCTATGAGGGGATATAATATCTATTTTCATGTCGGAATTCGTCCATTTGTGATTGATTGTCCAAATAAATGTCCAATTCCATTAGTTTTTGCTCAATGTGGAAGTGCTGCGTTGAGGTGGGTTTCCAGAAAACTCGCTTTTAGTCTACCTGCTTAATCCACAGATAGAGACAAGAATAATGGTAAACACACTTGATTGGAAAGAATGGGACAATTAGCAAAGAGATTGCTGAAGAGTATAAATGTATAGTTTGAAAAGTCGGCAGATTATCAGTGAAGAGTTAGAATGAATACTTTTGGGGACTTGTTCTTGGTTCACAGTAACAAAAAACTCAAGATGTTCACAACACTTTTTAAGCGAGGGAAATATGAACTCACGATTGAATTCAGCTTCTTGTTCAGAGGAATATTCTTCGCTGCTATAAATTCATACTTGCGTCTTTCACATGAATTATAAAGATGGGATGCTTGAAATATTAATTTCTTTGTTCGTAATCGAAATCTTTGTCAGAGCGTTGATTAGGGGTCAATATCTCGAAAGTAAAGTTCTCATAAATTAAATTTGTGGGTATCATTGAAGGATAAAAGAAAAGGATGATTACTCAGCATAGTCATTACCGCCACATTCCATCGCTGGAGGAATTAGAGAGTCAGTTATTCTTTCTATAGAGTCCATTTTACAAAAGTGTGTAAAAAGAGTTGCAATTGAAAATAGCGGGCAATATATAAAATAAAAGAATATTCACTTGATTTTTCTTTTAATATAACTATCCTCATTGACTTTTGGGATGATTCAAACAAAGTGGGCACGATTTTTCATAGGTGTTCTAATTCTTCTGATTATTTCGCAAGGTTCTTCGTTCTGTTAGAAGTATTCAATAACATAACCGTTACCTTCGTATTCTTTTTTAATCTGTCTGTCTGTCTGTCTCTAACAGGATTTACATTGTTTGGCCATTTTTCAATATCGTATAATTTGACTTTGCTCGAATACTACTACTTGACAGATATTCCTTGCTTTCTATACGGTTGCTTGTCCTGTATTAAATGATCCAGTTGATTTCAAAATCCCATACACTCCTATTTTTTTGTTCTCTTGAACAGTAAGTGCATTGTGCAAATACTCAGAGCCTGTGTCAGGAACAACAACTAGATTCAGATAGGCTCAAAATGAGCTCAGGAGATTTTTCAATGGTGCTATAGGGTTACAAGAAGTTGTCTTCTCTTGGCTTGGAAGTGTGTCTTCATTGATCTCGTGAGACATTGCCTCTTTCATCTCGTGGCCGTTGGTCATGTGAAAAACGAGACCTTTTTTTATGGGTATGACCATGGTGCCGTGAACACCATAGACATTTCTCTACAGTGAGATAAAAACCATGTAGTGGCCCATGATGACTATCCAAGCGTAAGTGAAACAAACTTTTTACTGTACTCTTTTTTTTAGCCAAATACTGTTTGGTTGCTCTTCGAGCATTGTATATTGTTTAAAGACATGTATATTATGTTTGGGACATGTATATTATGTTGTCGATGTATTAAATTTTTACATGTTTTGTATTCATGTGAGTTATTTGTCTTCCTTTGTCGAACAGTCAGTGTTAGTGTATTCTCTAACACTGGATGTACCAACGCATTAAAATGATAAGGTGTTGGTTGTATACCCACAGCCATTAGGGTATCAAATATCTTTCAAGTATCAAATAGTTAGTATCAGATATTTAAACATTCATTTTAATTTAATCAATTAGTGTAATTTGATAAAAAATTCGGCATTTGTTCTTTGATTGGTGAAATGCAAGATATCCATAAAGACGCGCAATTATACTCTCCTTTTTCATCCCTTTGAGCAACAGATGCCAAAAGGGCAAAACCTTTTCTACCTTATGGGAGAGACAAAAAACAGATTTGCACGCCTTAGAAAAAATCTTGGAGATTCTGCATATAACCTGAGCCTTCATAGTTAAATCAAAATTATTCGAAGAATTCTCGGCGGATTACCATTCTTACCCAGTCATGTCAATTTTGTTGTCTTTTCGTGATAATTTTGCATTCATTTAGAGACGGATTCATCTGGGTTCCAAGATGTGCCTGTCTATATTAGCCTTGATACATTTTTGTATAATTTCAAAGCAAGAAGAGTCATTAGCATACAAGATGTTGTTCAGACACTTGAATCACATCTTTACATTGTTGATTTTCTTTATATTAGAACACTGGTATTTACTACTAATAGTTCTCCTTTGCTTTATTTCCAATGACTCGCTTTAGTTTTCATAACATAGAACATTAGGATTGGGATTGTATTAGTTATCTGCGAAGTCACTCGGAGTGAGATTAAAGAAGTACAAACGTAAACATACTTCTGTGCTTCTGGTGAAGAAAAAAGATACATCTCAAACACAGTTGTAATAAGATGACTTCGACTAATATCATGCTAATTCCACAGGCAATGAACAAAAAAATTTATAACTTGTAAAAAAAAAAAGAAAAAAGAAATTCATCACGTTCCCTTCCTAACTTTGCTACCACACAATCATGCCATAATGTAAGAAGCAACCGACCCTTCCTTGCGAGAGACAACAAATCTCTCACAGTAATTTTGCCAAGTTTCTAAGTCGAAGTCAACAACGCTTGAAATGTGTGTTTTGTTTTATTAATGTTTTTTTTTTCTGTTGCATTTGTTAGTCTGAATTGGATGATCTATTTAACTTTCCAAGTTCCTGAGAATTTTTTTATTCTGTAGGATGGGTTTCTGGATATACCATTGATTTGCCAAATCAAATCTCAGTCCTTTACATAATTGTGTATCACCTTTTCCAACTAGTACTGTGTGTCTTTGCAAGAGTGAGTTAAAATACTATATTATTCCCTTAATATATGACTGGCGATTTTATCTCTGTCTCTGAATCGGCATTTTTTCTGTGCTATGTCTATCTGGGCACTAAGACAAACTGGTTTATTGTTTGAGACTGTCGTTAATAAAGACTCAATTTGTTTAAAAAAACGTCCTTTGCATAACCATATCCATCTTATGTCGTGTGCTTTTTCTTTTGTTTTTCTCTTGAAATGTTTGTATAAAAAGTGGTAATTTGCATTCGTGACTTAGTTTTTTGACGTAGATTTAATGCTATCATCATTCAGTTAGTGGTGGAAATGAGGGGTACGCAGAGTACAACGTATACCTACCTCTCAATTATCCAGGTTTTTTCCGAGGAACAACATGATGGTGACAGAAAAATAGAAGCTTATTTAGTAACATGCAGCATACAAACCAGACTCAAGGCAGGATTTATTATTTAATGAATAAACAAACATTTCTGGAATTCACAATGTATGTATTTATGTATTGATTGTTTGATATATATATATATATATATATATATATATATATATATACGTGGTGCCTTCTATAGGTTTCCAGACTTTTTTGTACATGCATTTAAAATTATCGTAGACTCTTGACAATTCACTGTTATTGCTATACATCTTATGTATAAGATGTATCGCAATAGATGTAGAGATGTATTGGCTGACCAATTTTTATGAATTCAGGTTCAAATGAACAGCTACAGCAGAAATTGGAATACACCCTACTAAAGCCTGATTGTCACAGCTGGCGAATTTCAAAAATGCAATCTGAACGTGAGGACACTTTAGAAGAACGATATGCAATAAAATTCTGTTTTAAACTTGGAAAAAATGCCACAGAAACGTATGGAATGCTTCAGACTGCTTTTGGAGCATCTTGCATGAATTGAGCATCAGTTCTTGAGTGGCATAAGAGATTCAAGGAAGGCAGGGAATCTGTGAGGGATGTTGAGAGGTGTGGAAGGAGTAAGGAAGTCAATACACCAGAGTCCAAAGGGTTAGGGTTAGGCTTAGGGTTATTATGTTGAGGTTTTAAGAGATTCAGGAAGAGACTCCGTCGGAAGAGTCTAGCACTCTTCAAATCGGGTCTGTGGCATTTCCATCCGGACAATGCACCAGTCCACAACTGCATCCTTGTCACAGACTATTTGAGCAAGATAGGCGTCAATACCGTTCCTCACCGTCCCTATAGTTCAGACCTTGCTCCCTGTGACTTTGGGTTATTCCCTAAGCTCAGAGGCTGTCGTTATGAGACAATTGAGGAGAAGAAAGAGGCTGTGACGAAGGTCATTGACACACTCACACAAGAGGACTTCCATGGGCCTTCCAGAAGTTGTTGGAATGGTACAACGAGTGCATTGCAGCCAGAGGAGATTACTTTGAAAGGGACTAGAGTTTCATGTGTGTACCATCAATAAAAGTGCCCATACGAAAAAAGTCTGGAAACTTATTTAATGATCCTGGTATTTACTATTTCACTGATTTGTACTAAAATTACTGTTTTTATGATTTTGATCCGCTTTATGAGTGTGCGTTTCTCAAATATCTGTGCTTTCTTTTTGGGTTGTAGGATAAAGGATTTGATATTCATGTCATTTCCACACAGACCTGAAAGAAAAGAAAGTAGGTAATCAACATCTTCTTGAACTTCTAAAAAGCAATTCCTTCCGTTCTGTCTTTCCTTCCGCACAGATTATGCCACAAGAGAAAAATGCAAAGGACTTCTCCTTGATAGAAGAACCCAGCCGTCACGAATAGAAGATTCAACAGTAGCATTCAACCCTACGCACTAAAAGATATACCTCGTCACCTTCAATAGTACTCTGGTTAAGTTCACAAAGCACAAATTGTTAGAAAATAAAAGAATCCAATTTTTTAAAAACTTAATCCAATCGCAAGAGAGGACAGAACTTAAGGGGAAATGCCATGTTTTTGCTATATCGTTATCAAGTAACAAATTAGATTTAAAATTGCTTTATTTATTTATTTTTTTTGCAACATTAAAATCTCGTTACGATTTAATATCAAAGAAATATCTTAAACTAAAAATCAGATCCTTATTATATAGATTTTTAAAAATATTTTGAAAAATGAATTTTTAAAAAGCTAAGATTTAAAATTGTCTCTTTTCTTTACAACGTACCATTTATTTCATTTACTAATTTACTTAGCTTAGCACAAGAACAGAAGTAGGAGTCACTTAATGGGAATAGAAGTTATTATTAATGGTCTGCTAGCTAACCATTTAACTACACAATATCGACATGTTTCCTGTTTAATGAGGAAAAAACTCATCAAAACAATAGTAATAGATTTTTTTCATTTCCAAGACTTGACAAGAATATTTTTCACTGTGCACATCAACCAAATCCGCAGACATCAGGTAGTTTCTCAGAACATTAGTTTTTCACGTAATAGAGAAGTACCGTCTGTAGTAAGGATCGTTGACCTGAGGCAACAATTTTTTCTGTTTCAGGGTTAGTTTAAATTGCAACTTGTATAAGGAATCAATTTTGTAACTTTTTTTTAAATAAACAAACATTGATTAAGCATGATATTAGAAAATAAAACAAAAACAAAGTAAAAGCAAAAACCAAAACTAAAACAAAACAAACCAAGCCTCTATTGTGTTTAGGAAACTAATTTACTAATTAAATTATTAATGTAAAATTTGTAACAATCAATTTTTCCTAAATATCTAAAACTAACAATTAACCAGCTTTGTAGGTGAGGTGTGGTTACGGTGCCGTCTTAAATAACAATTCCTATCCAGTTTGTTCCAACTATTACGATACACTAATGTTTCAAGGGCGATCCTCAACTGGGGCCCACACATTCGTAGCCTTCTACTAGACTAAACCAAATGCGATAGGTACCAATAACTACCATAAAGATGAGCGTCTACATTAGGGGCATGACTGGAAAATTCGTATTACATATCGATTCACAAGTTCAGTAAGTTTGACCCGCACTGGATGCTGCGTATTGTTAGCTTATGTCAGGCTATACTGATCTAAGTAAAGATCGAAAGTAGACATAAAGTAAATTGCCTATGTAAGAGTAAAAAATTGGACGCCTGTCTTGTGCGTTATTTCACTACTTTATCTATTTACCCAACCTATCCGCACAAAGCAGGATGTGACACAAGGTCAATTTTAAACGGAGTTTAACTCGTTTGAAATCGGAGATTTCCTTCTTCAAGACCAGATGCCATACCAAGGCTAAGGAGCCTAGTCTAACCGACTATTTACAAATAGCTAGTAGGAGAATAGTTGGACATACCTTTCCAGAGGGTATTAGTACAATGTGAGATGCAAACATCCTCGAACAGGATTCGAACTGGGTCGTTAGGCCCATTTCTAACGACGATATCAATCACACCACGGGCATCTCCAACTTAATTCAATTATGTAGTGATTTAATAAGATGCTCCGCACTTGTAGCCGTTAGCCATACTAAGTGGTAATTCATTTCATGAAGTGCTACAAAAAATACAAAAAACAATGGGCCAGAGTAGCTTTGCTACAATTTAACTCATCATCGTCACCTTCACGTTCTGCAGCTTTTTCAGTTCTCTATAAGATCCAAATATTGGTCTATCTTTTCGTTTTCTTTAATTTTCACTCTGTGATCTGCTGGAACGAAAAATTCGCAAGATGGCAATTTCTTTTCTTCATCTTTATTAAAACTAAGTCCGGTCTCTTGGCCAAGATTAGCTGATCCAGTTGTACTTTTAGCCGGAGGAGGTTTATTGTTATTTTAAAGGTTAGAGTTGGTATGGTTTGTTGTTAGCGAGGAGAAGTGTTAACGTATGTGTGTGTTTACGTTGAGTTGTTTTCTCGCTAAGTCTGTAAGGTAATTGTTGTTAGGTATATAAAGGAGAGATGATGAAGTAAGATGGCGATAGTCGAAATGTGTTTTTATGAATAGTTTTTATTTGCAGCATGGAAAATTTAGTTTGTGTTTGTGCTGCAAGACTCGTGGTGAGTAAGATTGTGAGTAAGGAGACGAAATGGCGTTATGAGAAGTTGAGAAGGTTGAGATGGCAGCGTGTGTCGTCGGACGTGCGAGGGATTGTCTTCGCTGTAGTTCAACGAAAGCCATGTTGCCGTTGGAGGAATTGAACTTTAGAGTCACCGTGTAGTTTTGTGCGTCTGGTATTTTTGGGGAGGAGAGTCTGCGTTGTCTCCATTAAAGTGGCCCAAAGGTGAATTGATAGCTAGGTGTCAAGAGCGGAATAAAAGCATCGCGTTGACATAGCCAATTTTGGGGGTGACATAAAGTTGTGTCTGTGCGAGGCATGTTGAATGTATCTAATTTATATTCAACTGGGATTCCTTGCAAGGAATCCATAAATTAGATAGGTTCCCTCATGTGTCCATGCTGCTGCTATTCTAGAGCCGCAGTGAGACGTCTGCACTGGGCGGCGTTGTCCAGCTAAAGAGAATGTGTTTGGCAGCTTACCCAATTTGCTGCCTGGAAAAGAAGGTCCGGGATGAATAGAATAGGTAATCCTGATTGGATGAAATTATGTGTCGAATTAAATCGCACGCCAAACCAAAATACGAAATTTTCTTTCCACTACATAGGGATTCCTTGCAAGGAATCCATAAATTAGATAACTCTCTCATGTGTCCATGCTGCTGCTGCTGCTATTTAAGAGCCCCCACTGAGACGTCTGCACTGGGCGGCGTTGTCCAGCTAAAGAGACTGTGTTTGGCAGCTTACCCAATCTGCTGCCCGGGAAAAGAAGGTCCGGGATGAATAGGATAGGTCATCCTGATTGGGTGAAATTAAGTGTCGAATTAAACTGCGCGCCAAATCAAAATACGAAATTTTCTTTCCACTACATACTTAAGAATTTTATGCATTTCATTTTCTAGAACAGATCATTGTTTGTACATATATAATTTGTCAGCATAGTCAAATTTTAATCTCTTGCATGATTCCCAGTGGATTAACTTTCCCACACAGTCGCTCCTTGTCTTGTATTCTTTTTGAGCCAGTTTACTGCATTCGTTTATTATGTGATTAACCATCTTATGTAATCACATAACCTATACTTGATATTCTTTTGCATGTTATCAACTTTTGCCTTGAAATAATTTGTTCTTATGGCATTATTTTGTACTGCTATTAAAAGAGATTGAGTTTTTCTCTTGAGGTTTTCCCTTCTTTGCCATATCTAGAGCACCTCCAGTGTTTTCTCCTTTGTTTATTGCTTGAAGTATCCATACTGTTGTTTTTATACCTATTTTTGTTTTCTAGATTTTTTCCTTGTTTTAATATCTATCCTCAAATTGTTTCTGGAAGTATCCTCGTGGAGTAATGGTTAAAGCGATGGACTACGGAATCGTAGTACGCGAGTTCGCACTCCAGTCGCGCTATTACGTTCACTTTCGGACAAATACCCTTGGGAAAGGTATGAACACCCTTATCCTCCCAGCTATGGGTTAAATAGTACCACTACTGTTCTTCTGGGAGAATGGCTTTAAATGACCAACAAAGGTTGATATGCCATTAAACAAAGGTTGATATGCCATTAAACAAAAAAACCAAACCAATCAAGTTGTTTCTGTTGATATTACCGTTACTGGCTGCTGTAATCAGCCTTTCCCCCACTCCCTTTCTTTATATATATTTACCAACCCCTCCGCTCGGGCAGGATATGACACAAGGTCAGTTTTTAAGCGGAGTTTAACAGGTTTGAATTCAGAGTTTTCCTTCTCCTAGACTAGTTGCCACACCAAGGCTGAAGAACCTAGTCTGCCCTACTATTTACCCATAGCTGGAGGGAGAGTAATTGGATTCATACCTTTCCCAAGGGTATTAGTGCTATGTGAAATGCAATCAGTCTCGTCCAGGATTTGAACTCGTGTCGCCGTATCCATTTCCTACGACGATAATCATTACACCACGGGCACTCCCTTTCTTTATATATTTATCGGGTCACTGAGTTGCTACATTTACACAATTCTCAATACGGGAGAGTCCATCTCTCCCTTCTTTTCTTGCAAGATTGATTCTGTCTATGTTATCTCTTAAATAGAAGGCCTTTGCTCATTGTCACCAATTTCTTTGTTTTGTGAACCTTCTGAGTTTCTACTGCGTCAATTTTAAGAATGGTCCAGAAAATCTTTCAAGGGGAACTGACTAGGTATTTCTTCCTTTGATTGGTTTTATCGGAGTTAAGCAAGATATTTAGTCGCGACCCGACTCTCCAAGAACCAATATTAGCATTAGTATATACTAATTTGTACACATAATATACATACCAATGATATCATAAAGAAAGAATACACAAACGTACGCTAATAGGTAGAAATACGTACTTATGCCATGAACAAGTAGAACATGAAAAAAAATATAGAAAAAACAGTTCTGAAATATATTTTGTTTCTCGAAAATAGATATTATTTATATCGAAAACTTTGAAGCGTATCTAAAATATAAGCCTACATTTTAAAAAAAGAAGAAAAAATAACCAGTCAATGAGTTTATTTTCGATAGGACATTATTGAATTGTGCCTAAATGTCTAATCAAGTCACAATAATTAGGTTTCTATCTCCACACCCGAATGAACACAGACTCTATTAGAATGGCTAAGGAAATCCGTAATGTTTGTCGTTTGCTATAAAACATATCATAAAATAGAATGAATAAAAATAAATGTGCCAATAAAGGGAGTGAAGATTTAGCTGATGGGATTTTCTACACAATTTGGCCATTGACTGAGCTGCACAAAGAATTTCGCTCTGGTCTGGTCAGACAATATCGATTATTATTTATTTCTATTTTTTATTTCTTATTTTGTTATCGGAACAGTGGAACGTTTCGGTCAAATTTTGTCTCTGCTGAAGAGAAACAAAAGGCTACGAAAATCAAAAGTGAGTCGGTAAAAGAATGAGGCTGGAGCAGTTCAGCATTCCTGGCTTCAAAAGTAATGCCCCTTCTTTATTTCCGTGAAAACTACAGCAGACACTGGGAGCTCTAAGACACGGTAAGATGGAACAAGATTTCAGCTATAAAACTCTATTTTTCCACAGAGTTATGACCATTTGTAATGCATTTTTGTCCTATAAATATCAAGATGAATAGATAAGATATGAAAGTTTGTTGGTAAGATATGACAGGCGAGCACAACCAAGGATTTCGTGGAAAGTTTAAAAACAAAGCAGTGAACACAAAATGACGTCTGCCGATGACATATATATATATATATATATATAAATGAGCAAATGACACTGTTAAAACTGAGTGGTAGTACCAGTTAGGGTCCCAATCAATGGATATTTATCTGTCCCTTTCACCAGGCTGTATTTGACACAAGGTCTTTTAATAGCGGGGATTTAGAGGAGAGGTGTTCACACACGAGCCGAGACTCGTGCGCTGCTGGTCAACACTGATCAAAAGGATCACTTGGTGTAATGTGAATCTATGCTTGTCGTTGATACCCACGTCGCCGACACGAATGCCAAGCCAGGTATCAAATTAATCTTTTTTAAAATTATTCGTATTCGATAAGAATACTTGATACCATATAACTGTGTGCAAATTATTCGTATTAGGTGACTATAATTGTTTTCAAATGATTATTATTAGTATTTGGAAACCATATAATTACTTACAAAAAGACTGACTTAAGAATTAGATATTCAAACATATGTTTTTACAGCGTCTCAACACTTGTTCGATTATTTTTTGTTTGTTTGGATTTTACAACATATCAACCTTCGTAGGTTATTTAATGCCAAATCCATTTTATACCAATAAACAATTCTATCAAATAATTCAGTTTAGCATAAGTTCACAGTTTAATTGTCAAAAGCATTTCTATTTCAAGTTATTCAGTTTAGTCAAATAATTCTAATTTAATTAATTCAGTTTAGTATAAGTATAGTTTTTGTTTACACACAGTTAAATGTCAAAACAATTTTATTTCAAACAATTCAGTTTAGTATAAGTACAGTTTAAATGTCTAAAACAATTCTATTTCAAACAATTCAGTTTAGCATAAGTACAAATTTTAGTTCTATTTGACCCATAAATAGCTGCTACTACTCCGGGCCAGAGTGGACCTGGGAGCGATGGCAATAAAGAGGACCTCTGCATTCCCCAAAGCTCCAGCATTACTAGAACGTCAACATCAGATTGTTTAGTGTCATATCAGGACACTCGTGGAGGGGCGTTGTGAACTAAACCCTCTGCAGAAAAGCAGTTGGTGTATTCTACAGCCCCACCTGTCTGGACAATGTTCAATTATCTAATGCTGAAGTCAGTATTATATGTATGTATGTATGTGTGTGAATTTTGTAACAAACTAGAGTTGCTTTATTAAAGAGAACATTAGTTTTAAGTTTTAAGCGTCCAAAATAGATCTTTGATTTATCTAGTAAAATCTCTTCATATGTCTACACGTAAAATTTAGCAAAAAATGATCCTGCTAAGATTTGATTATTTACTTTTACGCATGCACAATTCTTGCATCGTAACATGATCATTGTTTCAAGTGGGTAGGAAGTATAGTTTTACCATATCTCTTGGGGAGCCCCCCCCCCATCACCACCACGGTTGGTTTTCATCTTGAGTTGTGCCCCTTCGTCTGATCCCTTAAAACAAGGGCCGGACATCAGCCCTTTATATCGTCACTTCCTGTGATGGCTGCCACGTAATAAACATGTCATCTCCGAAGTCCCTGTCTTTATTTTGTTCATCCAAAGTCATCGTCGTGAACTAAACCCACATAACATAACATGGTGTCAGGAATGGGATTACAAACACTCACACGGAAAGCATACATGGAAATTACGGCGTAAAAGTAATATTTTGCAATGATTTGGACAACCCTTAAAAAGCTATACCACGTGTTCACTCGCCAACGAAGGTAAGAGAATTCTATCTATAATTTCAAGCTAAAAAATTAAAAATCGGCAACAAACGGACAAATATTTGTCAATGCAAAAATAGTCACAGGAGCAATGAGCAACCTTCCATCTAAGGCAGTATTTTAAAAAATCACTGGTGTACAACTCAAAAAGACTCCAATACGAGTAATTGTTTTCGGTGGAGCAACGATCGACCAGGAAGGAACATGTCGTGTAGGGGTGATAGATATATTTGCACAACATTCCATTGTAAATTCTAAGGGTCCAATGTTGCTAGGACTGCAGTCATCACGAAATTTGGGGTTAGTAACCCTAAATTTAGCAGTAAGATCTGACGCTCCAGCTACAAAAAGAGATACGGGACAGTCAAAAGATGATCGAAGACCTCAGCATAACATAAAACCCATTCCAATGCCAAGATCAAGCCTGAAAGGAAACCTACAAGAAAGGAACAAGATCATCCAGGAATTTTCCGATGTATTTGACTCCATTAATTGTCTACCTGGTGAATACATTATTCATGTGGACCCATCGGTACCCCCTGTTGTTCATCCACCTCGACGGATCCCAATAGCTCTCAAAAAAATTTAAAGCAGAGCTGGACTCCATGGTAACCCAAGGCATAGTGTCCCCAGTGACTTAGCCAAAACAATGGGCTAATTCGATTGTTTGTGTAACTAAGACCAACGGTTCATTCAGAATATGCCTAGACCCTCGAGACTTAAACAAGGCAATACACAGACCCCATAATGTTACCCCGATATTCGAGGATGTCACAGCAAAGCTACATGGAGCAAGATGGTTCACTATTGTGGACATCGTCTGGATACTAGCATTTAAACCTGGATCAAAAGTTAAGAAAGCTCACAAGTGTCATAACCCCAAATGGTAGATACTTTTTAACAGGTTCCCAATGGGAATAAAATGTGCCCAAGACGAATTTCAAGGGGCCATGGAAGAGAATTTTGGTGACATAAAAAATGTCCTTTCCATATGCGATGATATGATAGTATATGGATTCGAAGAAGATTGTAGTGACCATGACAAAGCACTAAGACAGCTTTACGATACGAGGAAGGGAGAGAAACTGCAAATTCAACCAGGAGAAATTTGTGGTAAAGACATCATAGATATCTTTTTACGGTCACATCATTTCTAAGGATGGTATCAAACCAGACCCTAAGAAAGTAGAGGCAATTGTACAAATGCAACCTCCTGAGAACGAAAAGCAACTCCCCAGTTTTCTGAGATTAGTCAGTTACCTGAACAAGTTCTCATCACGACTCGCAGCCTTGACCGAACCCCTTCGGGACTTAATGTCAACAAAGAATGATTTTACATGGTCATCTTCACAACAAAGGGCATTTGAAAAGTCAAGGAAGAGATCCGGAGAACTACAATACTCAGGTATTTTGATCCGAAGGAACCAATCGTATTACTGGTCGACGCATCTACAGCAGGTATTGGTGCAGCTCTTCTCCAAAAAAAGATGCAAGTTGCATTTGCGAGCAAGACGCTGTCAGGTCTAGAAACTCGATATTCAAACATAGAAAGGGAAATGTTAGCCATCATCTTTGGATCGGAGAGATTTCACCATTATATCTGGGGTCATAAGGTAATAATCCAAACGGATCGTAAGCCCTTAGAATTCATAGCACTAAATAACATATCACAAGCACCTCCAAGACTTGCGAGAATGCCACTCAAAGTTAAAGGACATGACTTCACTGTGAAATACACTCCAGGAAAGGCAGTACCGATTGCAGACTGCCTATCGTGAGTATCACCAATACCTAGCAAGCACATTGAAGGAATTGATCTCAATGTTCACTCTATAATGGAATGTTTTAATTTCTCACCAACCAGGATAGAGAATATCAGGGTTGAAACATAACAGGACCCATTGCTGATAGAACTTGCACATATGGTGATGTCGGGCTGACCAGCCAATCGATCTTACTGCCCAAGTTTTTTCTTACCCTTCTGGAACTTCAGTGATAAGATAGGAATTGAGGATGGAATTTTGCTCAAGAGTAGCAAAATCACAATACCAGAATCTCTACTAAAAGGCATACTGGAAGAACTCCATACAGCACATCAAGGGGTAGAAAAACAATATTGAGAGCTAGTATAGTAATATACTGGGTTGGAATGAATTAAGACATCGAAGACTTTATCACTAATTGCAAAATCTGCCCAAAATATCTGACAAGTATTCCAGCTGAAACTATGCATCAGCGTGAAATCCCTTTTTACCCTTGGCAATATGTCAGTGCAGATTTATTCAAAATGGCAGGGAATGAGTTCTTGTTAGAAGCCGATCAGTACAGCCGAAGCCCATTCATATGTCGACCTCATCAGCAGCTGCTATCAAACATATAAAAGCTTTAATTTTGTCAAATCTCTAGGGTATCCATGATCAACCCCAAATACCTGTCACGGCTCTGTAGTACAGAAAAAGGGAGAAGAAAAAACTAAACAATGATTATTCATCTTTACTCGAATTATGAAATCTCAATGTGTCACTTCAAGTGAATGGTCCTAAGATGTTCTCTCTTTCTCTCTCTCTCTCTCTAATGCATTTATATCATATGAAAATGGTGAGATAGTCAATATCAATATGACCGGTCTTTTATCTACTTCTTTTGCTTCTTACCGCTGATATTTATGCCAGAAATTGGAGGGCGTAATATTTCTAGTTTTCCAATTTTTATCACAAACTTAATTACTTTCATTTGTGTCCCATTCGTGTTTCTATACCCTTTCATCAAAATACTTCATTCTTCCTTTTAATATACATTTCATTCACCATAATACTATATTCGCTCTACAAAACCAATATCACCACTTCTAATGTACTATATAATTACAATGTGTTGAGTATTTACTGATAAAAATGAAAATGATGATAGAGAAAAGGAATTGAGCTAGAGCGTCCACATTTTCACTTCTAGCGGAAGAACAACCATTGTCTTCGCGATAAGGCGTTAGGCTGTGCTTTTGAGGATTTTCATCAGGTAGTACTAAGTTTCATTTCGGTGACCACTTCTCTTCCCGATTAGTCATCCTGGTTGATGCCTTTACTTGTTAGGCTTACACAATATGTGAACGATAGTCTCCATTATATATGTAGCAGAATTCATCTTATTATCGAGTAAAAAATTTCAGCTACGAATACTTCGGTAAACTTGCTAAGTGTTGAAAAGGTGTAAAATGATTAGCGTGCACGAAGTTATTAAACTTTCCCCTATCTCGCATCGGAAACCCAAACACAAATAAAATACATTTGCGTCGTGTCACAGAGTTTGATTGAGGTGAAATGAAAATACAATGAAAGTGGAGACGAGTGGGGGTGGGTTGATGAGATGACGACAGTTTGACTGAGGGAATAAGGAATTTGAATATAGTCAGTTAAGATTTAAAACAGTTGAGTTTTGAAATCCAAAGAGAGAATTGATTTTTGGTCGGTGTGCGGGAGAAACAGGTGTGTGTATGGGTGGGTAGCGTCAAGCGAGCTTTGTTCCTAGAACTTTTGGCGGTATCTTCTGCTAAGAAAATTGTACCGGGGAATAAAGGTTTTCATAACAGAACAACTTGAGTCGGCTATTATTTTTGAATATTCATGGTGAGATGAATAACGTTACAAAAGTTTCTAGTCTGCAGCGGCTAAATTGCTGATTAGGTTTTATGACATATTAACCTTTGTGGGATATTTAATGCCAATTTCTAAACGAGCCTGTGCTCATTCTATACACAGTCAATGGTTTCAATTTAATTTAACGTCAGACATTAGTTTGCACACATTTAAATGGTTATACATATGATTTGTAAGCTGATAGTTTATGGGTAATTTTATTTTTAAATGAGTTAGAACTAACTTGTTTGCACACCATTAAATATTGCTATTGTTTTTACACTGTTAAACGGTTTCAATTATTGTTAATAATTCTATTTAATATTAATCATTTGTTTCCACATAGTGAAGTGGTTACAAGTATTGCTATTTTACATTTATTTTTCTATTCAGTACTATTCAATCATTTGCACACTGTCAAGTTGTTCTTAGTATCGCTCTGTAATATCAATAATTCGATTTAGCATACAGTTGAATTTTTTCAAGTATTCCACATTAATAGTTCTATTTGCACACAGGTAAATGGTTCCAAGTAGTGCTATGTAATGCTAACAATTCAATTAAACATCAGTCATTTGTTTACACACAGATCAATGGTCAAATAGTTCTATCTAACTTATAGATGGGACTTTATCAAGTGCTTCCACTTCGTGTTAGAGTGGACCTGGGGGTAATGGCAATGAACTCCACATTCCCCAAGCTCCAGAACTACTACCTCACCGTCAGATAGTCTAATGCTATATCCAGGACAGTGGCTAAATGTGACTCGAAGTATTGATTACGACTCAGTCTCATACATTAAGTAACGTAAGCAGCGAGAATTTTGATGAAGTAATGAACCATTTATACTTTTGTTATCCTTTTATTTTGTAAAGAAAGTTCCTCATTTTGTAATTTTTAATTTATCAAAGTTTCTAATTGATTGATAAATGCAAATATATAGTCAAAATGACTTGCTTACTGCTACGTCCCCGTATATTTGAATTTTTTATTGTGAGATGTACTGATGACAGTACTAAACAACTATACCTTAAAGCCACACACCCACACATCGACCTTTTTTAAAAATGTTTTTTCATTTTTTCATTAGTTTTTATTCTTTAATAATAATTCATCAAATATCATCATCATCATCATCATCATGTCGTGCCGCCAGCACGGATATCCCTGACCCTCTCTCGCCACTTCTCCCTATCATTCATCGCTTTTGGCAGGTCTTCAGGGTTACATAGTCTCACATAGCTGCTGTATGTATGTTCGAGCTGGTCGTCCTGCTTTTGCTTGGCCATATACGGGGGTCCATAGGAGTACATCACTGATGAGTTCGTCCATGCTTCTCCAGCAGTGTCCTGCGTGTCTGGTTCGTCGAACTTGTATAGTTTTCGTGAGGGGAGGCAAGTGGCCGTATAGTTGGTGTCTTGTGGGGTGTTGTCGCCAGGACTTGTTCAATATTGCTCTCAACATTATTGTGTAATTGCCGTCTAGTTTCTTCTTCAGCCGTTTAGTTAGCGTCCAAGTAGTTCATCCATATAGCAGTATCGATACGACCGCTGCCTTGAAGAAACTGCGTTTCATTTTATCGGTCAAGTCTGATTTCCATATGATCGAGAGCCTATCGATAGCTGTCCATTTCCGTGTGTCGATGTCTTTTTCGGTTGATGAGACGCTACTTCCAAGGTAGGTGAATTTGTCTACTAGTTTCAGATAGGCTCCGTCTAGTGTGGTAATGTCGCCTGTTTGGTTGTAACGCATATATTCAGTTTTGTGTGCATTGACATGGAGACCAATGCCTGCGGCGGCTCGTTCTAAACTATTCAGTAGTGTCTCGGCGTGGTTAGGCGTATTCGCCAGTAACGCTATGTCATCGGCGTAGTCGGTGTCGGTAATTGTTTCTGCTTCATATATATATAAGGTCGAGTCATACCAAAGACCAAAAAAATGGTACTTGATACCGCCTTCTTAACACTCAGCAAGGTAAGGATCAAGGGTAAAGTGGAGCAATCTAAAGAATGGAGTAGCGTTCCCCCTACACCTCAGTGTAGTAGCTATTGAAAAAGGACTCTTCGGACCACCTTCGACTAAGGTCACTAACTTTATGTGTATATATAAAGAGGGAGAGAGAGAAATTGAAAAACAAATTAATCCAAAGTGAAGAATTTGATATGAAAGAAAGTCGACGTTATAACATTTCGGTTTTAATAAACCATCATTAGGGGTTACAAATGATGTTATCGAGTGTCGTTAGATCACCGATAGATGCTTGATGAAATTCAAAACAAGGGAGGAGATTATATATACAGAGAATTGGGACGCTGTTTAATCAATAAATCAGCTTTCGTAATTCCAAAAAGTATCATGAGACTGTGTAAAGCAATGATGTAAAACAAATGGAACCATCTCTTTCTTTCTTTCTTTCTTTCTTTCTTTCTTTCTTTCTTTCTTCTTCTTCTTCTTCTTCTTCTTCTTAACGGATTATCTCTTAATGGTTCCATTTGTTTTACATCATATCCTGAATTTTTGAATTCAAACCTGTTAAACTCCGCTTAAGAACAGACGGTGAGTCACTTTCATCTTGTATTGATAACACACACACACAAACACACACACACACACACACACACACACACACACACACACGCGCACACACACACACACACATATATATATATAGAGAGAGAGATTGGATTCTAACAGGTACTATCACACTGGGTCTGAATGGATCAAGAAGCAAAGACATTATTGAGGTACTGCTCACTTCGCAGATCTCCAGAATTGGAGCCTAACTATCAGATTCTAATTAGTGTCATATTCAAGTGATTCCTTTTTTAAGGGTGTCTTACCTCTCTGCACGGGATATGCTCGGCGTATGTTAAGCGTCGTCGACAGGGTTGAATTTGGGTTTAATGAAAACTCTTCAGACTCTATGGAATCTTTTACTCAATGAAGTATTCAATAATTTACCATTTTTCGATGATCTACAACTTTTTAAAATTACACTCTTTCAATTAACATTAATTTTGATATTAATATTGATATTGATATTATTATTAAGAAAAGAAAACAGGACCGGTAAGAAAAAGTTGTACATGTACAATTGTTATATAATAGCCGAGGGATTTCGGTTCATGCCTTTGAGTTTAGTTAGGCTGAGAACCTTTCGGCTCAGCACATGGGTTAGTTAGGTGCAACATTGAGGCAGGTGTTAACGCGGGCGCGCGCTGGCGGATGGAGGTGTCACTCAGATGTCATAATAGTCCGAGACGAAACAGGGTGACAGGGTGCGGGTGACGTCACGCACCGGAAGCGCACGGAGGTTTTGCGAGAATCTGAAGAAAGTTAAAGAGTCGAGTACTAGACGCCAAACGAGAAGGATCGACTTTTGGAGCTCGCTGACGCGAGGCGAACTTGCGCCCTATGGGGGCCGCTCGAGATGGGGGGGCAAATGAATAAGACAGCATAGAAGATTGTGTCTCTCCTCCTTACGTCGAAACCTTTGACTCAAAGTTAATAAAAAGGTTTCGTACCTGAACAAGAAGTCGTTACGTGTTTTCTAGTTTCGAGATTCCTATGTTCTATCGTTATGAACATTATATATCCATTTCGCACATTGCGTTAATTGTGAATATGGTACACAATTTATTATTACATGCGGGTTATCTATCTATCTATCTAATTTGATTTATCTTTTTTTTACAAGTACCTCAAATTTTATATAGCTAAGGGCCTCAGCAGGTGAAAGTCCGACTGTGTCTGCTGAGCTGAGTAACCGCATTTTGGATGAATGATTTATACATGAAACATTCCAACTTTTAACTACTAAACACCTAAGCCTATATAACCGAAGTCCAATATCAGAATATTATCAAATACAGAGATTATTAAATTGCCCAGGCTAAAAAACTATAAAGGCGGTGCATGGTACCCGTAGATCCTTTATTTTTATGCTAATTATTAAACGTAAACATCATTTTAGAGTATAAACAACTTTTCAATTGTAAACATTCCCCGTTTTTTATTTGTTTTATTTGTTTTTAACTTCTAATTTGCTTTTTTCATTTTTAATGTCTAAATTTCTATATTAACTCAAAAAAATTTTTAAATAAGATTTTTTTCAAAACCTTCTTCTTACAAATGATTCAAAGTTTACAATATATATATATATATACTAATCTAATATCTACCAGCATTCACGGTACCAGAAAAAAAAACGAAAAAAAAAAACGCCAGGAACAAGAGATAAGAGTATCACGAATCACCGCCCGGGGGAAAAAGAAAAAATATTATAGGTCAAAAAGAAAGAAAAGGCCAACCTCGTCAGACCCCTTGAAAAAAATCAAGGGATATGCAGTCAGTTGGTCAAAAGAAAACTAAAACCTTCCGCGAATCCTGCAAATGCTACAATTACAAGAGTGTTCAACACGAGTGGAGCCAATTATAAAATTAACTTAAATCGCGAGTCGGAAATCTTCTACAAAAGTTTCACCTTATCGGATCCTCAGGAAGTCTAACGCGTTAGACTTCCTGAGGATCCGATAAGGTGAAACTTTAGTAGAAGATTTTCGACTCACGATTTAAGTTAATCATATATATATATATATATATATAGTAAACTTTGCTTTGTCTGGCTCACAAGCCTTAAGTTGCTTACAGAACCAGGAAACTTTACGAGTTTGGACGTTTTTATTTCCTCGTGTCGTTTCCTTTTTTTTTTTTTTTTTTTAGAAAGTCTGTGAAGAGTCTCAAACTTTTGTGAGGAGGTGCAATTTCCAGAAGGAGCGAGAGCAATCGGATGAAGTGCTGCCACCAAAATCTTCGAAATAATCTTAAAAGAAAAAGAGTTTAAAAGTTTAATTGTTAACTTTTCTGTTTATTCTATTCGTGCCTTTTTTCAGGGAAGGATTCTTTAATGATTCTTTAATGATATTTGACATATAAACGATGCAGATTACAGTACGTAAGTTCATGTCCTTCTATAATAAGTCCGTATGTTATCTAAACCCATGCGAAACAAATGTGTAAGAAGGACACGTCGAATGATGGATAAATGACAATTAGAACCATAAAAAAATAAAATAAAAATGAGAATTTTTTCAGTTAATTAGCCAGAAGTCGTGCGGTGTATGACCAGGAAATGACTCCGATATAGTCAGGTACAGAGTGAGGATGTACTGAGTGTCATCGAAAAATAACGTCACCGAAAATAGAACGGAATAAATACAGACCCACATACCAGAGAAAGGTAGCGAAAGCGAATGAAGAGGTGCACTCAGTGCCTACTCGGGGTTACAATAAGCGGTTAACAAAGCATTCTTCTTATCCTGACAACTCATAACTCTAGTTTAGCCTCTGAAAGTAATAAGAGTTCTAAAATTATTGAAAAGATTGGCTGTCTCTGTTTCTTTCCTACCATGAGGCGATTACTGATCGTCAAGGACAATTACCTCTGTGGGTATTCCGACTGTAAGTCAAGGGCAAGGGCTAAGTTGTGTAGCTATTTGATATCTGACTCCATTATTAGGTTATTTTATTTTACCCCACGTTGGCTAGTCGGTCTAACGCCTTGCCCAAGAAAGTCCCAAAAAGAATTATACACAAGAAGACAGTAACAGATGGGAGACGAAGGCGTTTCTTTTATACTTTCCTTTATTTACTGGGTTCAACAACCATTCCATGGGTGAAGGAGTTTTACCTGAATACAATTGAAATGGTTGAATCTCCCAGTTAAGGTGTCAAAAATACGTTAATCGTTTCTTGCATATGTTTGTCCTCATTTGGTATTTAGGGCTTCCATAAGGGTTAGTTTCTTTTGGAAGTTTGTCAAAGTCCGGTTGTTTTAGTTTGTAGTTTCCATCTCGAAGTCTTTATATTTCAGCATACTGTTAACAGAGAGAGAGAGAGAGAGAGAGAGAGAGAGAGAGAGAGAGAGAGAGAGAGAGAGAGAGATAGCTGCTACTAAGTGAAAGGGACTAACCAACGCCTAGTCCAAAGACATATACATGGCGCCCAGACACCCGTCAGCAACGATGTTATCAGTTCGCTGGTCACCGCTTGAAAGAGAAAGAAAGCCTGTTCCCCCTTGTCAGGAGGTTGCCTTTTTTCTTTACGCATGCGTCATCCCTCTGGGAGTTTCTGCAAATGTAATAGTTTTCTTCTTTTTTTAAAATTCAATTTAAATTTATTTTCTTTATTTTTTCGTTCCCTACACCTCTGTACTCGTGTTCAGTAGTAGACAGTATAACACATCTCTAAGCCACTTTTTATTTTATTTTTGTTTAATTCTTCCGAAATATATCAGGTTTAGGTTAAATTGGTTGGTTGGTTTGTTGGTTGGTTATTTGCCATAGTCTTTTTTGCAAGCTATTTTATGGCTTCAAATAATGATTATATTCGGTTTATGCACATATGGTTTCAAGTAATTTACTACTACTACTACTACTACTACTACTACTACTACTACAACTACTACTACTAATAATAATTTGTTTGCACACAGTTATGTGGTATCAAGTATTCCTAACTAAAACTAATAATTTTCAAACAGATCTATTAGAGGTATACAATCCAAGAAGGAATGCCAACTAAGGAGTGACACAACAATCCTCAAAGCTCAAGAACTGGTACAGTTTGGTATCATATCTTGGATATTTTTTTATTTGGCAGAGTCGTCTTGCCTCTCTGCAGAGGATACAATCAGCGTATTCTTAGCCTCACCGACAAGGTCTGTCAGATCTTGGGTGGTTCCTTGATACTGATACCATATAACACAAAATAACCTGTTGTATATTACTTGTAAAGGAAATGAGCAACACCAAATATTATTGCTCTGAGAGTTACCATGATGGGAAATTACTCAGCATGGCACAGAACTGACTTAATTACTCATCGGTACGAAGTGTTATAAAGCAGAAGAAAAGAGCCAAGTAAACTTGAAAAATTAAGGAAACAAATGACAAGAAACAACAGCGATTTTCTTATAAACGAATGTATATTATTTTGACAATCTTATCTAATTGTAACAACGAATAATAATCCATCCCTTGGTCTCACTTTTATGTGACTCATCTGACAAGTACCTACTCTAATCTGGAACACCGATTTTGCTTGGCCAGAACCACTTATATGGTTAATTTACTTCTTATGTCTCTAGTATACGTAGCTGACGAATACTTTTTCGTTACAGAGACCCCTATCTTTACTCATCATGTGAATCCGCATAAAGTAACGACAATAACCGCCAAGTATAGGCATCTAATTTTGTAGTCAGTACACTTGGGGTAAATACGAAGTAATGGTATTGAAGAGGAATCAAAGGTGAAATCCCATGTCATGTCTTCATTAGTATGGTCAATGTCTGTCGTGCATTGATTAGTCCAATGAAAACATTGACCAAGATTCTACAACCTGTGCATTTTATTTGAATTATTGTTCTAATTCATGTTCGGTTCATCCCTTCTTTCTGCAATGGTTAGCAATCTGATATCACAGACCAACTTGTATTGAATAGTGAGTTTGATCCTCAAAAAACACTTTATAGTTGAGGCCTTACTACACGTCGTCGTAGGGTAATGTTAGCAAAGCCAGACCCGCGTATCACAGATGAATAGTGAGTTAGATCCACTCGAGGTATCACATATTTATGGCCTTATGCCAAATTAATCTGTGCTTAGTTTTTTGTAAGGCCGATTGACTGTTGTTAGTAAATTCGATTTACATTGTTTTTCCCAAAAACTTCTGGATTTATGCTAGTGTCAGCTAAGCTTATAAAATGATAATAAATTATTAGGCTCGGATTGAGTTGGCTAAGAAATGATATATTATGGTGTATTCTGTGGTAAGAAATTTCACTTATCCTTCCGAAAGTTTTGAGATGAGGATACCATATATATATATATATATATATAGTATTCTTTGGTCCAGTTAAACCGGAGTTGGGAGTAATTCCATCAGGACAAGAAATTATTCATGAATGAATATTTAAATTTTCCTGGTAAAGAGCTCAATGTACCAATAATACAGAGCAATAATTTCTTTAAGAAAAAACAACGAAACCAATCACAAAGGATTATAAATTTATTTCCATCCTATTACGCATTTTTGAAATTTCCAAAAACACGAAAAAAAAATTAACAGGACTTCAGATCTTTTTGATAAAAAAAACCTAGAATAGACACATAAGAGTGGGAGGGGATAGAAGAGGGGTGAAGAGTTACCTCTTCATTAAGCCCACTTCCGTTTTAAATTTAGATTTCGGTTAGCAATGTAGTAAATTTACTTCAAGACACAGATTGCACCTACTATCGAAAGATTTTGGGGTACTAGATCTTTTCAATATGGACCATTGAATGTCAGGGGTTAACCCTTTATTTTTTAATCCCCAATAATGTTTTGATAGAGCAGTTTGACTTTTTTTATGCTCATGGGAGAAGGAATATTTATGATTTCCGTACCTAATTTTAGATGAAACGCCAATATAATATTTCTTATCACTTATGTCCTCTTTTGGATAAATAATAGCTTGATATACTACGTTATCTAAATTACACAAACCATCCATTGGACAATCACTTCGAGATTTACAATTACATTCTATTTTTTTACTATTGATATTATTATTATTTACTCGGTTATGAAATAAAAAAAGCATTTAAAAAAAGCATAAAATTATTTTGAGAATTAGAGTTAATTTTGAGAATAAATAAAATAAATTGTTAGATAGAAAATTGTGAAAAAGCATATAATACATATGTACTACGCATAAAAAGTGTAACTGATTAATGCTTTCTAAATATTTTTGAAATTTTAAAATATTTAAGTAAATTAAATATTTGTTTTTGTTTTAATATATCTATCACTGCATCTTTACGTGAGATTATTAATTAAAATTTAAATCTAATTAAAAATATCTGTAATTTAAGTCTAAATGTAAATTCAAAAAAAAATATTAATTTAAAAAATTTAAAAAAAAATAAATTTACTACATTGCTAACCGAAATTTAAATTTAAAACGGAAGTGGGCTTAATGAAGAGGTAACTCTTCACCCCTCTTCTATCCCCTCCCACTCTTCTATCCCCTCCACTCTTCTATCCCCTTCCACTCTTATGTGTCTATTCTAGTTTTTTTTTATCAAAAAGATCTGAAGAAGTCCTGTTAATTTTTTTTCGTGTTTTTGGAAATTTCAAAAATGCGTAACAGGATGGAAATAAATTTATAATCCTTTGTGATTGGTTTCGTTGTTTTTTCTTAAAGAAAAAAAAATATATATGTATATATATATATATATATATATATATATATATATATATATATATATATAAAACATGCAAATATTTCCACTGTAAATAGTTTCGCACATAAATTTGTACACTACGAATAATTATCTTAATAAAAAGGAATGGATATTATTTATTATCAAGCTCAATAGCATGAAAAATCTGATTGGAATGTTCAACCTAGGGATTTATCGACTAATAACGTATATTCAACAACAGCCGTTGATTTCCTTCGACAATATTTTGCAGTGTTACTTTCTCTTAATCACTTCTCTACTGTAATTCACTCTCATCCGCTTTTTTTTCATTGCTTTTTACTTAACTAGCCGACTATTCGTCCAACGAACAGACAAAATTAACTTTAAAAAATTCTTCTGACTTCTTCAAGATTTCTTCTGTATACAACAATGTTTTCGAGCAAATACCTATCTTTTGTATTTCATTTTGTCATTGTACTTGTTTTTTTTCTACTCTCGACCTAATTACATAGAACTGAACTGGAGAAAAGATTTTTTTTAATTTGATATTTGTAAAATTTATTTTTACTTAGAAACAGATTTTCGGATTCTTGTTTAATCGGACATTTCTTAAAAGGAATCTATGCATTTGATTTCGTGGTAAAAACAGTAAGTACACATCAAAAATGAAACTATATGTGATAGTTTTAAATAATTAAAATTTCTTGATATTTCGATTAAAAATGAATCTAATGAAAAATATTTAATAAATATCCAAGAACTGAACTTTCCATTTTCTTCTAATAATGTTTTGATGTATGTAAACACAGCAAGTGTTTGTCTCTAAGTTACAGATAAATAAGTTAAAAGTTACGATTATTTTTCCCCGCATAGTCCACAATCATTCATCATATAAGTTACCCAGAAAAATCATTTGTATATGATGTATATATCAAATTAAAAATGAAAAATACAGCACAATTATTAATTAAACCTGCCTTTTAAAATCTTCTGATCATCATTATTCTGATAAGTGTTGTTTGTTTGTCAATTTAATCCACATTGATAAGTTAATAAATCACGCCGGTGTGTGACATCTATGCAGTCTGGTTTCTGCTAAAATGAACTGGTAAGTTCCTGGAGGACTTCCACCCAGGCAGAAAACCTACACCCGCTCGCCAAAAAAGGGATAAAGGCGGGGTTGATGGCTTGGCGCCTGAGACCCCTCTGAAGGGTAATGTTGAAGAATATTAATTATCTTTAAAACGATCTTTCCCTTCCTGAGCGGTAAAAATCTATCTTCATACGTCACATTCAATTCAGTATTAGATGACCTGTAAGCACGTTAGGTCCCCGTTGGGCC